>CM024686.1:33741275-34341275 GCA_014182735.1 Corymbia maculata
ATGGCGTACTTGCATGTAATTTTGTGAATTTGTGAATTAAATCTCTTATCTTGCCCATGAAGTAAATTAATTAATCATGTAGCTAGGAGGAAACCTAGTAGTGTACAAATCGAATCCTAGGGTCCACGTGAGAAAGATTGCTAGGTACAAAAAGGCATAGGATCCTAGGATGAATAGGAAGCAAAGTTTAAGATTATAGCAAGAAGCTAGGTACGCCAGATGCCTTGTACATATTTAATTATGTGAAAGGACGTAATTGGTATGTATGGGAACCTTTGCTTGGACCAGAAACGGGTTGAAACAAGTGTGATCTTCAACGGTAAGTCCTGAAAATTAGCAACAACTCTAAGTAGACAAGTCGGGATTTTATGCTTTTGTTGTTCGTCTTTTGTGATTGTGATCATGTTCATCTATAAAGACTGATGTACAGCAACCCGCATGTTCAATGTGTTCTTAATTTTCATTTTGACAAAGTTCCATCACAAAAAAAGTCAAAGTTTTAGGTGAAATTGTTCCATTATCAAAGGGGTGTAGGAAATAGTAATATGGTACGGACTATTTTCAATGACGATCTCTATTAACATTGAAATTTCATGGATGTCATGGTGTAAATTCTGATTACATTCGTTCCTTGAAATCTCGATGAGGACCAAGTCTCTCACAAAGATGAAAAGGTACGTAGAGTGGGAGATCCTATGACTTGACTAGGGTCAGGTATGAGATCCTAGGAATAGAGGGCATGCATTAATAAATATTGTCACTTTAAACATCAAAAGGTGCAAATCTTGTCCCCCAATGTTTGCTTTGCAAGCTTAATGGGTTCGAGATTCTCATGTAGATCTGCTCCCCACTCTCCTTATTTTGCCCCTTTTGAGAGTAGTTTCAAGGGATGGCATGCTTAAGACTAGCCAAGAGACCATTAGAATAATCAAGATGAGATTGCTGTGATTTTTTTAAAAGTAGGGTGTCCTTTGGTTTATCATTTGACCTCATTCCAATGAATCTAAATAGTGGCTCTCATCTTTTGTTAAATCCACGTGTCTATCTTTCGATAATATTTTATGAAGGTCCCCAACTTTTTGCATGATTCCAAGTGCACCTAAGCAAATAACTCTAGACAACCCTCCGATTCAAAAAATGGCCTGAATTGATGGGCTTGTATATAACTCGATCCCATCTTGCCCTAGGTTTCTACAATGATGCAGAACGTCACTTTTGAAGCCCATCTTCATGTTGAGCCACATCAAGCCCATAGTTATCATGATGGGTCATTCTCACTTTAGCCCCCTTCTTCAAACTGAATTACCACAAAAATTCAACTCCTCTAACGGATGCAACCATTCTTTTTCAAACAAAGCATTCATCAATTGTGTTGTCACTCTGTCTAATTTCAAACAATGCTTCAAGTTGAATTTGCGTTTGCATGTAGTGGATGACCAAGCATGTGGTAAAACCCCAAGAAAATGCCATCGCGTAGGCTGCAGTCTATGAGTTTAGGTAGCTATACCACGTTTAGCATCGTGTTTGGCTTGTGTACATGTGTTATTTAGGTTGCTATATATATTTATAGGAGAGCGAGAAGGTGAGGGAGCTGTCATTGGGAGGCAAGTGAAAGGTGCATTCACCACCTCAAATGTTGCAAGGGGGACCGAAGAACTTGTTTATTGATTAACTACCTCCCATTCGCAAACTAAAGCAAAGACTAGCCAAACAGCAAGAAGCTCTCCTACTGTCACCTATAGGTAATGTTTAAAATCTTTTACATAAATTGCAGCTAAATTTTTTTTTTGGTCTTGCTATTGCAAGTAGAATGGTATCCTCCATGATTTTTACATAGGAACCATAATGGCCCGGCCCAATGAAAGTATGGAGTTACTGTTGAGGCTAAAAGGCCTAGGCAAGGAGCGGATTTTGGCAAGCTTCTAGGATAACGAATGGGTAATGCATGATCTTTTGGAAAGTGCTACCTATATGCTAAAGGACAAAATCATAAAGCTCAATATATGATGAGCTAAAATGATTAAGACCTTGAGCAAATTAATCTAGGGGTGTTCAATATGGTATCAAAGTAGGACCTCCTTCCTTCTAGAGTTGTGTAGTACAAGGATAAACCATGCAAAAGCCAATAGGCCTATAACAATTGGTCTAATAAGGGCAGGGACGTTGGAGTTAGGGGGCCTGGATAAAGAGTGGATTCTAGCGGGCTTTTAAGATAGCGAAAGAGGCATGAATGAATTGAATTGGGCATCGAATAGGGGAAAGCTTTCTAAGGATATATATGTGAAGCTCAAAGTAACTCGATAAGATACACCTTGTGACATAATGGCAACACTAACTATTAGAACTCTAGTTTTAAGCATGCTCAGGTGAGAGAAAATCAAAATGGGTAACCTCTTAGAAAAATGCCCACCTTTAGGTCAAAGAACAAAACCACAAGACTCATTAGAAAATAAGTCAAAATGGACAATACCTCAAATGAGTTAGTTCAAAATGTCATAACATCATCTAAATTTACTCAATTCAATAAAAACAAAGTCATCTACACATGGACATTTAACCATACCATTATTTTAATTCTAATTAATAGCTCTAAATAAGACCAAACAAAAAGGATCCCAAACTCAATTCTTTTTTGGCCATAGATCACAAACTTCATTAAGAAAAAGATCCGATAGAGTTTCTGTTCACTCCTCAAATTTGTTAATTGCAATGTCTCACCCAACTTAAAACTAACAGAAGTTCAGATCTTAAAAGTCACTAATTCACTTTAAACTTTTATGCTATGATTTCTTATACTCACGGCTATTTATTCTGGTAAAAGTAACACCTAATATACGCAACTTAAGTCATTCATAAATTCAGCTCCAGTCATAGCAATCAAAGTTAACTCGAAAGTCAGAATCATAACCATCTTGTGACTAGCCCAAAAATGAAATTTATTTAAAGTTTTTTTAGTATATTGAATTTGTTTGATTAAATTTCTTCCCTCATTGATTATGTTTTTCCTTTTAACCCCACTTTTTCACCATGCTAGCCGACTTTTTATTCAAAATAACTCAATTAGATAAACTTCTATCGTGGCTAAATTCAAAAATGCCAAAGAGACTTAATGCAACATATGACTTTTCACTTGTTTGGTATTTTTTGAAATCTCATTAAATTAGTTAAAAATACACGGGTTACTAATTTACTTTCATTGTATCTATGATAGGTGTAAATGTTTTATGAGAGTACACTACAAAATTATTCAATTTCACATATAAGGAGTTATGCAAAGTGCTAGGGGTGAGTATGGTCCGGATTGGGCCAGTCCACCCCCTAACCCTGGGACCAACCCGTACAATATCGGTCCTCAATTTTTGGGACCGAGGACCAACCCTATTGAGCTTAGGACCGAGGACCGGACCAATCCAATGGGTTCAGTCTGGTTCCAAGGTTAACCCGAGACCAACCGATAATTTTTTTGTTTTATTTTTTGTATTCATTGAAAAGGAAAACCTACTATTTCAAATTACATATCCATCGATAATAGGGTATTGAACAACTAAATTATAAATACCGGTATATATTTAACAAATTTAGGATGGGGCAATAATAAAAATTTCACATTTACTAAATGCAAGAAATCATAAACAATTATGACTCACGATAAAGTTGTGAGGCGAGCGTTGCTCACGAGTAAAGATGATTTCTAATTAGGGCTTTGTTTCATTCTAATATACTTGGTGACAAGCAAGGTCATTGAAGAGAGGCAAACGGCGCAAGCATAGAGCAACAAGCAAGGTGAAGATCAAGCATCAAGCGATAAGCAGCTAGAGGTGAGCGGGGCAAGGTTGCTCACGAGCAAAATTGTTTCTTTTGATTTTACTCGACAAATTGAAGACTAAGAAGAAAGAAGAAAACAATAGTACTAGAGAAGGAAGACGTTGTTTGAGTTAGGATTTACTCTTTACAATAGATAAAAAAATATATTATAAATAACACATTGCACATATAATATATAATATATCTAAAATATATTATACATAAATATATATTTAATAGTGGACCAACTCTAAACTCCTAGGATTAGGGACCAACCCGCGTAGTGTTGGTCTCGGAATTTCATAATCAAGAACCAACCTAGTCCTCCTAGGAACCGAACTAGGACCGGTAGGGTTGGGCCGGTCCAGGGTCGGTCCAAGGTCCCTGGACCGATGCTCACCCCTACAAAGTGATATAAAAAATTCACAAAGGAGCAATTATATTTCCTTCTGTTGATTTCATTTTCTTTTAGGTTGAAAGAAAAGCTGACCGATGTCTAAGGATTTTCTATTGGGATTCCCTTTAATATGTGCTCCATGTCTGTCTACAGTGATGGTTCCGATTGCCAATTCCATTGCAGTGACAATATGTGATCGAAAAAGCACCCTTTCTCGATAGCAACAGTCACATTTATATATGTTATTCCGTGAAATTAATTGTTTAGTTTATCTTGTATATTTCTCTCTTAGTAGTTTCAACTGCGAAAAGGAACTACAGTAGAACCCCTCCTTGATTTTCAGAAATCCATTGCAGTTTATTAAGCTTCTTCCAGAAGTTAATACACCCTTCTAAGATGCTGCTTCTTTAAATCATGTTTTAACAAATACAAAAGTTATATCACTTTCATAGCGTGGCACAACTATAGTATTAACACCATGAGGTTGGCTTATCTTTAAGGAACAGAGATGGGGTGTGGATTAGGCATATGACATATGTTCAATTCCTGATGCCACTAAGTGCAAATAATTGACAATTTGAACACCTACCTAAATTTTGGTTCACATCTGTCCATAAAAATATTACTTGGTCCATGAAAAAAACTATAACACAATCATGCCTATACCAAGTGAAATCCATGTCGGGAGATGTGTCATGTTTTAGTTTACCGTGTTTCTCCAGTTTTGATTTGCGTGAAAAATCTTTCACCAAATGGTGCATTTCGGTTTTTATTATAGGAGACTCAAGTTTTGTGTTGAATCTGGAGAGAGAATGTCAAATGCAAGTGCAAATATTATTCCCAACCTATATATTACAACTTTGACAACCAATACAAAGATGACTTGATGATCTACAACCTTTGGGAACAAACTACACCGGAATCTAATCAACGACATAACTTAAACGTAGCTTATTGTATGACTTGTACTTCAGAACCCAAATTATGTCGAAATTTAATCAACAACTTAGCTTGTTTAGGTGTATAACTAGAATTTAATCAACAACAATACCCTTGGATTGTAATGCCGAAATTAAATCGACAACTCTGAGTTTGTAGTACAACATCAAAATTTAATCGATAATACTAAACCTGATAAAGATACAAGCTGAAAATTAATCAAACGATAGGTATCTTGATAACTACAACTAAAATAAGTTAAAGTAGAGATAAAAGTAGAGGTAATTATTGTGTTGTTCGAAGGAGATTCTTCGTTGAATGGCTTGTGGTATTTATAGGACAGCTTGATAATCTTCGATCGACCACTTTTCCTTGGACACTACTCTTAGCATTTCCCACGTTTTTTCTCTTCTCTTGACCGTCTTATCCATATCTAGATATTGCCTAACTTGTGAGTAACACTTACGACTTATTCACCAAGTAAATAATCACTTCCTCATTTTCACGTACCCTTTCATGCATCAACTGTTCCCACTTGAATTTAAATGTCAATTCTACTTAAATTCCAAATCTAATGTACAATTTCAAGAGCCTAGCACATGGCGCAATTAACTACCTTGCCATCAACTCAAACATTTCCATTTATAAATTCATTGATACTTAGTCCAAATACTTTCGAAAATGCTGGCTATCCTTAGCTTTTATAAGCAAAATGATGTGCATTACTCTTATCACTCGTCTTGTGACCAATATGTAATAATGAGGTAATTTTAAGTGTTTACACTATCAAATTGGATTTTTCACAAAATTGACATTGAACGGCGCCAATTGAATCGAGGGTACGAACTCGATTGATCAAATGAAAACGCCTCGAAGTTGAAGGACTGCCCAATCGATACCAACCCTTGAAAAGAGAGCATGTGGCAAAATCTCTCAAACTCGGCAGGCAACGTGCGCCTTCGAAGTCGTCGACCAAGCGTAAACAATCACTAGAAAACTACAGAAAAGAAAACACCCCAACACCAATCATTGCTAACTGACCCTACTTGGAGTAAAAGAAAGAAAGTAGACTGCGACCCCAAAGGAAAAATCTAACTATGTCCAATGGAAGGGACAATGACACGAGAGGGTTCCTCCAAAAGAAGGCGGGGAAATTACTCTAGTAATTTTCCCATCGGCTTTCCCAATAATTCCTCCATTCGCTTGGGGAAATGAAGAGTCCAATGCAAGGAAAGACCGCAACCCCCCAAGAAGAATTCCGTCAGTAATTAGAACCATCTTCGCCCCTAGGAAGAAGAATTCCTAGGTTGTAGCTCCTAGAACCCCTCTTGCTGCCGCCACCTCGATTCACTTCCTAGTCGATGTCGATGACAAATGACCAAATCATCGTTCTCTCCGCCAAGTTCCCTTTTATCATCTTCTCTCCCTCTTTATATTGTTTTTCTCCGTTTGGCAATTCAACGTGAAGCACACAAGATCTTGTGGTTAAACCCTCTTCGTTCCAGGGAAAACCTACCCTCTCTTACTATAGTTCCAATGGGTTCTCTGGCATCCGCGCCGCGGCCGGCGACGCCTCCGCCGTCCCTGGAGGTCTCCCCCTCCTCCGGCTGCCTCGTCTACGTGCCGTTCTGCCTCAAGGACCCAACCCTGAAGGCGGGCGCCGCTTCGAACTGGATGGAGTGCTACGACCCGGCCAGCAACTCCTGGTGCCACGTCAGCCTGATCCCGCACGTGGCGGAAGGACACGTCCTGAAGGGCTTCGCGATGGTGTCGGTCGGGGAGATGATCTACGTCGTCGGCGGCCGGCTCTGCCGCAAGGAGATGGCTCACGTCTCGGACGAACAGGCCGACTGGGTCGACGTCGAGGTGGAGATACTGTCCACCGTGATGAAGTACGACGCGAGGACCAAACGGTGGTCCGCCTGCGCGCCGCTGGGGACCCCGCGGTCGGATTTCGCGTGCGCCGTCCGGGACGAAAAGATCTACGTCGCCGGCGGGCAGTCGAGCTTGGGCTGCGCCAGGGGGGTCTCGTCCGCGGAAGTGTACGATCCGGTCGTGGACGAGTGGAGCCCCTTGCCGGACATGAACACCATGAGGTACAAATCGGTCGGAGTGACATGGCAGGACAAGATCCATGTGGTCGGCGGGTTCGTGAAGCGGCTGAACTCCGACAAGACGTTCCCGTTCATCACCGAGCGGAGCTCGGCCGAGGTTTTCGACCCAAGGACCGGGACGTGGGAGCTGATGGCGAGGATGTGGCAACTGGACGTCCCCCCCAACCAGATCGTCGCCGTCGACGGGAAGCTGTTCAGCTCCGGCGACTGCTTGAAAGCTTGGAAAGGCCACATCGAGGCGTACGATGCGGAGCTCAACATGTGGAACGAAGTTGAGAACTCGTGCCACCGAGAACTGTCGGAACCGATCAAGAGGCTCTATCTCACCATGGCGCCCATCGGGAGTCATCTGCACTTCTTGCTAGGGTATCGGTCCTCGGGGGAGACGCCGCAGACCATCTCCATGGCCTGCAAGTTCGACACGTCGGCGACCACCGGCGACTCGTGGACGAGGTTCGAGCCGGTCGTGGAAGAGGCGGAGAAAGAGCTTTGCAGCCACTGCTGCGTCGTTAAGCTCTTGTAATGAAGGCTGGATACGAGCCTAGGCGTGATTCGATCTGGGTCTTCTACTGAGCCTACGCTATGTACCTGAATCATACCCTTATGAAGTTTTTTGTCGCATGAAATCTTGTTTTGGGTAGATGTGTTAATGGGTCAGGCCAAGTTTTGATGATATCCAATCCGAAATCATACAGGACACGCTTGATCCGATCCAATATCCATATATCATATAACTTAAGAAAACCGATCAGGTTGGGCCAACATTGATCAATTAAGTTCAAATTCCTTGTTACTCACGAGGGAAGAGAGAGAAAGAAAACCCGCACCGGCCCAATCAGACCCTAACCCAAACAATACTAAAACTTCAAAAGGCCCGATCACAAAATACCATAATTTTAGGGTCGGCCTGGATCGAGTCGGGTTGGGTCGGGCCTGCACGAATTTTTTTTGACACCCCAAATTTGGTTCTCATCATACCATCACTTCCACCTGATTTTGTCCCTGACGTTTGATCAAACTCAGAAAAATTTAGTGAAAGATTGCATGAGCAATGGAGCTAGAGATGGATTAACGGTCATGGCGAAATTGAACTTTAACTCCAACATTAGCTTCATCGACTGATAATCTTTTCCATTTACATGTACACATCGTTTCTGAAAAAGGGAGAGGAGAAACTTTCGAATCAGCTCGAGTTATGGGATCGACCAACCAAAGAACCAGTACGGCGACGTCTTGACCAGTTCGACTGGTCAGATGATATGGGGTAGAATGTCCAGCGGTTCGACCCGGTTCCGATTCCTTTTTAACTTGACTTGGTTAAACAGCGATGGAGTCTCCATCCCCAAATTGCTCGCAATAGGAGGTACTTCCCCTGCGCACGAAGGATGAACACATTAGAAGAAGCTCAACTTTGCTGAAAAGCATTGGGCCTCTCAAGCAAATGGCGGGGCCCACGGACTTTTGGGACATAGGTGGGTCCACCTACTTCCTCTGTTTTCTTCTTCTTCTTTTCTTTGGGTCCTTTCAAGGATAGAGATTGGACCGGATCATTAGGAGCCTAGCCCCTAGGTGATAGGCAAGCATCAAGCCTCTTAGTTTGTCTCTCTCCATTTTTTTTCAAAAGTTCCTTTGAATGGGAACATGATGCTTTTTTTCTTTTATCGAGGAAAGATGGGGAATCGGTTCTTGGGTTGGCAAATTTCAGGTCAAAAATCAAGAATCTACCTCGTCAGCCGATTCTTAGTTTTGAGAATCGGAAATGGAATCGGTCAATTCTGAAATTGAACCTATGGGTTCTAGGGCCGACCAAAAAACCAGCCTACCTTTTTTTAACATAGGAACCAGATCGGCCTCGCATGAAATGGCTTAAAGTAAATTAGATAAAAGTGGTTTGATTTGGTTCTCAAGTTGAACCAGTCCAGTTGCTCACCTCCTAAGGAAAGATGATTTCTACAATTATCAAAGGATGGATTCACGGTCCTCAATAAGTCACGTTCTAATATATTTTATTATACTTTCTACCACAATTATTTTAAGGGTTTTAGATAAACGAACGATATACTCTTTTATAATCAAATGATCACCTATCCTAAAAAATCAAATTACCAGAGATTTGTAAAAATGCCCCCTACAAGAATTTGGAGTAGTACACAGTAGGGATGAGCATGGTTCCAAGACAATACTTGAAACCTAATAATCATATTGGTAGGAACTTATGTGGTTTCATATTTCAAAGTATGCAAGGTAGATTCCGAATTTAAAAAATTGGATAACCTATTTCGATGATTAAGTTCCAAGTTATAGGTGTTGAGAAAAATCCAATCAAATTTTAAAGTTGACCAAACTTTCTCATAGTTCTTGAGCACTAATAATTGTCTTGAAGTTTGTTGACTCAGGACTCACACAAAAGTAAGACTACGTGTTCAAGCTAAAAAAGACCATTAGCAAACTCTACACTATCCTAGCACATTCAGACTTCCATGTTTCAGATCTACACACTTACAATATATATCAAGATTACATTTGGAGATGAAGATTGAGAGGCATAGTCTCACTCCCATCCTAATAAGGTTCAGAACATGGTTGGTCCAATATGAAGCCAATTCAAAACCGAGACAGGTCCATAATGAGAACAGTTCAGTTTGACTAATAGTTAGTGATCTAGTCTGGATTTCACTTTCACAAATAAGCTTGATTGATTCAATCTATTTGATTGACAAAATCAATCTTGAGATAAGCACTTTTTAAATGAAGAAGTTCTATTTGTAGAAACTTAGATTTTGATTGTATGGACAATCAAAATCAAATGAGGATTTAGTTTATATCACTCAATGGCCATCTAATCTCCTTGATGTAATTATGTCCAATGGGTAGATTAGAAGATAATTCTCTAAAGATTGTCTAATGGCTAGTGTGGAAATAGATGAGTATTTAAGGAGACCAAGGCGCTAAGGAGTAAAGTAGAAACGAAGCATAGAATTTATAATACCAAAGTCTAAGAAAAGTTCAAGCATGTACTTGTTTTTGTGATCATGAGAGAAGTAAACAAAGAGTAATTGAATAAGATATTATGATCTACTACTAAGTGTTTACACTTAAAGTTGTAATTTCTTATTAATTATATAGTAAAATCTAGCTAGTAAGCTGTCACATGTGGGAAAGTGAATATGGATTTGACCCAAGCCAAATTACTATAAACCTTGCGTGCAATTTTCTCTCAACTCTCAACTCTTATTATTTATTGCTAAAGTTTATTGTACACTCCCAAGTTATCTTCAAGTTCGTTCTACCACATTCCAGAATCTGACCCTTATTCAGATTTTAGTCTTGACTTGTTTTATTCAACTTTAATTTGTCAAGATTTTGTAGTATCACCTATTCACCCCCAAGTGATTCTAGCTAGTTATATTAATTAGTTGGTAGGATTTGGAACTTGAAACCTAAAAACTGGACCTATAACTTAGACATTGGAACAAATTTATGTATTATTCTTGGTGTATATCTTCATGTGATCATACAATATTTCATATTGTTTGATAATGAATATATAATTTTGACCCATTAATTTCAGCTTCCATTTTATGATTGGAATTTTTACTTTGTTAATATTTCATAATTTTCATAATCAATGAATTGTAGTCATTAAATGTCATAATTCACTGCAATCATTTAATTAATAATATAAGTATCACTTAGATTGACCTTGGAACATGGTAGGTTTTAGGTTTAGGGCTTGCAAGGTAGGTCTCAAGATTTCAAAACATAAAAATAACCATATTATGACAAGTAGATTTCAAATTCTAGATGGAACATTGTGGAACCCAAAATTGGAATTCGGAACTACTCACCCTTAGCCCACAAGTTAGATATAGCGCAACTTAATCAAGTAAAACCAGTTCAATTTGATTTGGTTCTCAAATTGAATCGAGCCTATTTACTCATCCTCGAAAGAGAGATGATTCGTATGGTTCTCGGATCATTCTTCCTAATCGAACGGTCACTTATCCTCAAAATGAGTCCATACATCACGAGGGATTCATCAAAATGGCCTCCCCTTCACGAATTCCAAGTGGTCCTCCAAAGGCCAATAGGACCTAGCAACCCTCTCTCTCTCTCCCTCCTTCTTTTGGGTCGTGTTTTAGGGGCAAAGCGATGAGTGAAGAAGCAGAGAAAGTGGCGGGGTTGGTGGCGGTCCAAGCTGCGAAGGAAGACCAAAAAGTGCGTGAAAAGAAGAGAAAGCGAGCCCGATCACGTGAGCGCCCCAATGGCTCTCGGTCCTCGCGCACGGAGGAGCCACGGCCACAAAACACATCCCGACCCACACGCCACCGTGAGAAACAAAACATCGAGTAGCCCCCCTCACGTCGCGTTCCAGCAGCTTTTGCCTCGGTCGTAGTCGAAGAAGCTTTTTGGCTCCTTTTGAAGCCGAAAGCTGCCTTTCCCATTTGACAGTTCGACCCCACCCCCACGCACGTGCCGCGGTGCCCCATGCGTTTTTGCGCAGGACCGTGCACGAACAGTTTCCAGCTTGTCTGGGAACAAAAGAGGAGAGAGAGAAGAAGTTGATGATGACACTGTTGAACACTAGATTTTACATCCGATGTGATGCCATTCTTGAACGTTCGGCTGATGATATTAGACCCCTGTCTAGATATGAGGGAGGGTCATCAAGGCCGGAGCGATGGCCGACAACCTTTATTATGATTTAAGAGAGGTCTATGACCCTCGCATACCATCATCGAGGCCTTGGCCACCCTCATCAGCCATTTCCGACTATGGTGGGGTAGTATAAAAAGAAAATGAACAGCCAAAGTAGGAGGAGTTGAAGGAATAAATGAACGGTGATGTGGGGAAAAAAAAAAGAAAAGAAGAAGGAAAAATGCAAAAAAATTTAAAAAATAATTGCAAAACAACGTGGTATGAATTCATTTCTTCCATGTCTGACGTCGATTATCTCATGTGTCAACCACCAGCTGTGTCACAAAGGATAATTGGTATTGATTGCATTGCTTCATTAACGATTTTCTGTCAAAATTATTAGGTTGGACAATATTGAAAAATCGTCAAAAATTCTAAGACCATATTGAATAAATTAAAAAGTTTATGATTGAGATGAAATTCGTACAATATGTGTTGGACTTTCTGGGTTTGAAAAGATTATGACTAAAGTGAAATTTATACAATATGTTCACTTATCTCATTTGGTAGTCTTTGTATTCCTGCTCAAAATTTGAAAGTGGTTTAACATCTATATTTAGAATGGTTCATGTACTTTTAAAATGATTCTTCATGTTTAGACTTTGGATCATGCTAAGATGGCTCGTACTAACATAGACATAACAATGCGAAAAGATGCTGACTTAGACTCCATTCATTATACATAAAACATTTTTTAGATTTTTCTACGCTCAGTTCATAGAAAATTTATTAGTCAAGAAAAACATTTTCTCCACTTTTTCAGAGCCTTTTCTATGGGTGGAACATGTTTTTCTTAACTAATAAGCAAAAATATTTTCCATCTTCTTTCTTTCATCTCTAAGCCAAGCACATTTTAAAGCAAACACTTTTTTCCATTTTCTTTTTTTTTTTTTTTACTTTTATAAAAATTTAAGTTTTTAAATTTTTTCCTTTTCTTTTTCTCCTTTTATCTCTCTTTCTTTTGCTTTACCTTGGTTGGTTGCCGGCCATGATAATCATCGACAAGTCAAGCTCACCAAAATTGGCGAGCTTGAGGCCTCATGAGTGGTAGTGAGCTCACTAGATTTGGCAAGTGAGCTTGTTGTCGATTCGTGAGCTCAAGTCGTAGCGAGCTTGTTGCCGACTTGTGAGCTCAAGGCCTTGCCAATCACAACGAGCTCGCCACCAACTCTCAAGCTCAAGGCCTTGCCAAATTTGGCGAGCAAGCTCACCACCAACTTGTAGGCTTAAGGCTTGCCTATGGCCAGTCGTTAGTTGGTGACCATCCAAAGAAGAAGAAAGAGGAAAAAAAATACATGATAAAAGGAAGACAGTAAAATCATCAAAATTTTTATTTTTTAAAAAATAAAAATTTTATTAAAAAGATGGCACGAAAATAGAATCGAATTTCTATTCCAAATGACAAAAAATATTTTTTTGTTCATTTTCAAGTGTTAGCCAAATACCAGAAAATATTATTGTTTTCCAAAAAAATGAGTTTTTGGAAAATATTTTCAAAACCATCATATTTTCTGCGAAACGAATAAAATCTTAGAACAATCTAAATTTTCTTATGCTCCTCACGTGGTGTCTATATTCCAAAAAACTGGACTTAGGTGGCCCTAGGTGCCTACTTGGCATTCCATATACACAAGATGTCCTAATATGATTGTGATACATCCAATTAGTCCAAATAAACATTTTCGACGTATAACTCAATATTTATGGGAGAAACCTTAAGGGATAATATCGAATATTGCTAAAAATTAGGACTATTTGTAGACGATTTTGAAGTTCGAGTAAAAGTACAACATTTATAAGGTGCAAATGGAAAAAAAATACATAATCAAATTTTGAAACTTGTTAAGTTTGTGCCATTGAATACCTCATTCTAACTCCATCCAATCTAATTGAAAGAAAATACTAACGTGGAATATTTTTTTAGTGTAATCATAAAATGCATGGCAATGATGTAGCGCTGGGTAAGTAAAATCTTCAAAAATTAAGAAAATGAAAAGATTACGTTTGCTTCTTGGAAGGTTTTTTGTGTAAAATTATTTTCCTCAATTTTAAATATTTGGGTCATTTAGAAAAACGAGTCAAAGAAAAGTCTTTTTATAATAAAAGGAAAATGTATGCTTAAATTCATGAAAATAACTATTTTTTTACCCATAAAAAATCATTTAAAATATGACTAGACATTGGAGTTTGGATCAAAAACCTCAATGCTTGAGCACGGAACCCGATACTTGTACCTGGGTCTTCGGCAATTAATTCTACCACCCTAGTGCTTGTGCCTAGATTTTCGATGGCCATGTTTGGGCATCCTACTCTTAGCATTAATGATTTTGTGCTCAATGCTTGAGCACGGAACCCAATATTTGTACCTGGGTCTTTGGCACTTAGTTCTACCACCCTAGTGCCTGTGCCTAGATTTCCGATGGCCATGTCTAGGCATCCTACTCTTAGGTCATAATACTTCAAGGGTGGGATCAATTTCTCAGCGGCTAAGCTCAAGTCCACAAAGGTTGAACTTAAGTCTCTTGAGACTAGGCCTCTAGGGTTTCCCTAGTGACTATGCATGCACACTTAGTTCCTCTGCCCAAGTCACTAGCACCGAGGCCCAAATCCATCGAGGTTGAGTTCAAGTCCCCCATAACCATGTTTGGAATAGTAGTGCCCTTCCAAGTCCCTAGGGGCCATGCCGAAGGCACTTGGCTCCCATGTCCGAGTCATTGGCGCCCGAGCCCAAACCCATTAAGGTAGAGTCACATCAATAGAGGTCAGGCTTAAGTCCATCAAGGTTATGCTTAGGTCTATAGAAGTTGGGCCTTGGGCCAAGATTTCGATGCTCATGCCAAGGTTACCGATGGCCATGCCTAAGTAGTTGGTTCCCACACCCAACTAAGTAGCCCTCAAGCTTAGGCCCATTGACACCAAGCCTCATTCCTCGATAGTGTGGCTTAGGTCCCTCAAGCTGGGTGCAAGACCCTAGTGCTCATGCCCTAGCCCATAATTGCCATCCCTTAGTCTTTTGAGGCTAAGCTTGAGTCCATAGAGCCGAGCCTAGGACCTCAGTGCTCGTGCTTGGATGCATAGCAACAATACCCATGGGCTCTTGGGCCAAGATCCATCGAAGTCAAGCCCGAGTCCTCGGCAACTAGACCCAAGTCCTCAAGGCCAAGTGCAAGACTTTGATGCTTGTCTTTGGGTACCAAATTCCCATGCCAAAGTCATTGACACTTGGGGTCAGGTCTACAAAGGTGAAGTCTAGAACAATAGTGTTCATGCCTAAGTCTTGGTGATTAGCTCGATACCCAACTCCCATGCCCCAGATAAGGCTCGTGTCTCTAGAGGCCAAGCTCAAGACCCCGGTGCCCTTATCTAAGTTCACGGCAACCATGCCCTAGCACCCATCTCCCACACCTAAGCAGCTAATGCCCCCTCGGTTCCTTAGCAATAGGGCCCATGTCCACAAAGGTTGGTCCTAGGTCCCTCCAAGCCGAGCCCAAGACCTTGATGCCTAAGCTTGGGCCCTTTGCGATCATGCTTGGGCACCCGGCTCTCACATCCAAGTTACCAACATCGAGGTTCGGGTCCATCAAGGCTAGGCCAGGTTCCTAGTGTTTGTGCTCGATTTCCAATGATTGAACCCAAGAAACATTGGCTAGATGTCCTTGGTGGCCATACTCATGCACCTAACTCTCACACCCAAGTCATTAGGAAGTTGGCGGCTAGATGTCTTATATTACATGAAGAGTGCTTGTCGCTTTACAAAAATAAAATCAAGCTTTCCTTTCCAAATGGGAGAAAATAATTTCAATACATTTTTATATTTCAGTAAAATACTTTTTTTTTTTTTTAAAAATGACATCTTTGAAAAAAAATTTCGAAAATGTCAACTTTTTGCTAAATAAATATAGCCAAAACTATGGGCTTTGTACGAACTTAAAGAGATCAATTAGTTGATCAAGTAGCGTCACCAAACAAAACGTACGTTGATCTGGTAAACTCCTTGCGATGAGAAACGATTAAAAGAAACAAGGCTAAAAATAGAAAAGGAAAAAAAAGATGAAAAATTTAAACAAACGTGCTTGCTAATGTGGGTTTTGTACGAAGTTACATTAATTAGGTGATTAAGTGGCGTCGCCAACCAAGAGATACACGGATCTGGTAAATCGTCTGCAATAATAAAAGATTAAAAGAAACAAGGATAAAAGGTTTAAGAAGAGCAAAAAAAAAATTGGAAAATTTATATAAGAGAGAAGGCAAATTTGGGGTATTGAAGAGGTGGGCGGGTGGCAAGGGCCGTCGCTCCTTGCTGGAGTCCTGGCAAGAGCCAGTGACCCTCGTCCTGCAACTAGCGGGGCTTGTGAGCCCTCAATCGTATTGTTCTTTTCTTTAAGTTTTTAACTTTTTTTTTCTTTTCAATTTTTACCTTTCCTTCCTTTCCGTTGTCTGTGAGGCTCTCGACCCTCGTCGGCAAGGTATAGGGTAGAACTCAAATCCTTGATGTGCTCCCTCTCTGTCGCAAATAATTCTTTGATTAATGTGATGGCCATGTTAATGCCGTTTGTCTTTGAAAAGTATAATAAAAGAGGTATGTAGACATTTTCCATCACTCAAATTTGAAAAATTTCAAAGCTTAGCTACACTAATTCTTTTTTTTGTGAAGTTTAGAACTCAATTCCACTTCAGCAACAAATTCAAGGATTTCCGGTATAATTATCCCTCGATTCGCATGCTTCAATTTAGTGGTGGATAGTCTCATGATCTTTTTGGCCAAAGACCACTTAAAAGGAATCCATGGAAAAGAAAATCGAGACATGAGTCGATGCAATCTCATTATTACAATGAAACTATTGACCTAAGCCTACCAAGCACTTGGATCTTCCACCCTTTAATAATTGATGCAACTATAATAGCCAAATCAATCCTAATTCTGGAGCAATAAATAATGTGTTTCGTGCGCGCATGCTTGTAGAGAGAATTCTAAACCCTACAAAATGAAGGGAAAAGAAAATCTAGCAATGGATACCAAACTGAAAGCACTAGTTTCCCCCCCACTATCAAGGAATTAGTGGAAAACTAATTGGGGTTTGGTGGAGAGACAAAGTACCGACAAGTCTTAAATTAATTGTGTTAGTATGGATTCAATCCTAAATATTTTAACTAGATCGATTTAATTTTAAATTTTTTGCATTCATGTTGATTTTGTTGATTTGATCAATTTTGACCAAAAATTGTTGATGTGGACATTGACTGTCTTATGTAGTGTGGCCGAAGGATAAAATTTTTTAAATAATATTTTATTTTTTAAATAATTTTTTCTTTTTTCTCTTTACTTTCTTTTTGGGTTGAGGGCCAACAAAGGTCGCTAGCCATAAACGAGAACCGGTGACCCTCCTCAGTATTGGGTGAGGGCTGCAATGCCCTCACCTAGGGCCAACGAGAGTCAACTAACAATCCTTTCTAGCCCTTAGCCAAAAATAATAATAATAATAATCCAAAATATTATTTAAAAAAACATAAAAACATAAAAAAAAAAATAAAAAATTCTTTAAAAATCAAAATATTATTTAAAAATATCCACCACTCCATGTGAGATTATCCCGTCCACATCAATTGAAAGGTTTATGAGTAAATTGATATCAACACAATAGATTTAGAACATTTTTCAGTACTTCTCCCTTCAGTGGAGTACTAGGAATGCAAATTCCATGCATGATCAATGGAGATTTATATAAAAAATAAAATAAAATAAAATAAAAGGGTTATACACATTCAATTACCTTGGTCTAATCGCTCCATTAAATGATTCGACGCAAGGGAAGGGAAGCAGGTGGAGCCAGATGGGAGACGAGAAGTTGGGGGAGACATGGGCGGGGCCAGGGGCAGTGGCCCGACACGGCGCATGTGAGTATTTCAATCCGAGCCCTTCTTTCATTTTTTCGGTTGTATTGATGACGACGGCGACGGTGGTCGTCGGACACGGTCGCTGTCCATAGGGGATTCCTGCAAACCGTACGATCGCCGGGGGCGGGGGCCGTCTTTGCCCCGCCTTTGCCCTGTTTTTGCTTGGACAAAAGGTACTGTGTGGGATCAATGCGACGGCCAGATACCATCAATGCTTTTAGGGTCGATTTGGTAGTGTTTGATTGGAACATTTTGAATCGTTTTCCCTAGGTAGCTCACAAAATTTCGATGTCGTTAGGGTTGATCACATGAGGAATGTTTTAGTGGGTCACGATCATCACTTAGATTAAGTTGGATTGTAAGTACCTAGAGTAGGGTGGATCTGCTCTATACGAATATTTGACTAATTAGGTAATCGATATGGCCATGTTCCTTTTGCTCTGCTCTTGAGCCGACGCCTCGCGAGCTGGGGTTTGCCGACAACGGGCAATTTGTGAGGCCCTTCATTCGTGAAGAGGGTCCATAATGATCAATGACATCGGTAAGGACCCGTCCTATGGTCATGTGGTCCAACTTTCCATAGAAGAAACTCAGGAAGAATTACATTTGAAACGTCATTTTGCAGACTTTTCTTTACTAACAATGTAAGCGTGACCCGGATTTCCCCTAGAATCTTCTTCAACATATGCATATTTTCAAGACTCACAAGCAACTGGTAAACTTAATACAACCAACTAAATTATATATTAAATGCTATTCATCAAATTCTAGACATCGAGTAAAGGACACTATAAATGTTAAGAATTTAAAAATACAAATATTCAAAAGTGATGTCTTAGGGATAACTGTACTAGAACTCCTAAGAGTGTAATCAAATCATCAAACTTTTAAAAATACAATCAACAAAAGAACTTGATTGATCAATTTGATAAAATTTAAAATTTTTTTGATTGTATTTTTTTTAGTTTTGGATTTAATCACATTCTTTTTTTGACAAATTTTAGGATAAGTTTTAATCACATTATTTAAAATTTATAGAACTTTTTTCTTTTTTTTTTTTTTGGTCTGTGAACTTGTCATGCTTCACCGAGTGGGATTTTTCATCGGCTGGGCCACGACAATAAAATGGAAAAGGTAAGTTTTGGAGTTGTCATTTGGCCCGGGCTGAGGAAATTTTTTTTTTTGTCTTGGAATCAGCCAATTCATTTTGATTTTCTTCTCCTTTTTTTGGATTCCAAGGGGGGCAATTTTAGTGGAAAATGTGTATTCTATGGGTTTTGGCTGTTCTGGGTTTTGGACACAACGTGCACGGTGGCTGGGGATTTCTCTCGTCTTTGAATGTTGCAAGGAAGCAACCATGTGTCGCCGATTATTAATTTCCCACCAACTTGTTAGTGTCCCCTTGTCGCGAAGTATCAACGTGGACATGTCTGGGACTCCGGATCGAAATCACATCCGTTGTGGACGTGCGCCTATTTGCAATCGCATCTAGAGTCCACATAATCGTCAAGGATCTAACGTGTTCTCATACAAGAAATCTCTCTCTCTCTCTCTTAGTTATGCCCTTTGTTTATCGCGACCAAAGAAAGAAACCGGTGTTAACTAACATCAATAAATTCAAAGATTGAGACCAGTAAAGGAAAATTGGAAGTGAAATGGTCACATTAATCTTTATATGTCGACTTTGGACAATTCCAGCCTTATGTCAAGATTTAATCAGCTCAATTCCACTTGACTGACTTCATCGCTAATCTTGCATTCGAGTTCATTTAGATGAGATTTGTGTTTACGCAATACCCATATTAATTAATGGTATCAATGTCGATGCAAACCATGTTCATCACGGCTGTCTGTGGTATTTATTTTTTTTTTCTAATTATTTACTTTCAAAATCCGACTATATTGTTATAAATAAATTGTATTTTTGCGGGTTTTTTGGGTTGCTTTGCAGACACCTCAATTATGGTCTAAATAGATCCAAATGGACGAATCTTGTCGAACAGTGACTGAAGTGGCCGGTGATAACTTGCGGCACTGATCAAATAACACTTAATATCCACATAGTGACCCAAATAATTCAATTTAATTATTTTTTTTTTACTCAACATGCACAAACAAACAAAAATTGATAAATTTCACAATATAGTCCCCGATCTTAGCGAATTTTGTAATCAGCTCGCTCGAATAAATTCGGAGTGAATTTAAGATTTTACTCTTTTGGAATTTTTGTAATATACACATTTATGACTTTCTTGTAATTATTCAAATTTCAGATTTTATTTGGAATTTCAACAGAAAAATAAAAGGATTGATATAAAAAACCCCAAATTGATTTTTTGACCATTAAAAATCCCTAAACCAATACACTTTTGAGAAATTTACCATAAATTAATTTGCTGCTCATTGAAAACTCTAAATTGATATATTTATAACAAATTTACCTTTCGTTAGTTTCCGTTAAATTATATTCATATCATGAAAAATCACAAACTAATACACATGTGACAAATAGAGGGTAAAACCCCAAATTACTATATTTATCAATTGACGTATATTATCAAACTCGGTAATTTGATAATAAGATTTAACAAAAATTAATGGAGAATAAATTTGTTACGAATGTACCAGCTTGGGGTTTTTATAATAATATATTGATTTTTATTAAATTTTTTATAAATATACTAATTTAGGATTCTTTTGATTTTAACTCAAAATAAAAATTCAAACTTTTCAAAAATCCATCATAATCTTTTTTTTTTTTTTCTTTTCACTCTTTAGTTGAATTATTAAACCCCTTCGCATCAATAGATAGCACGCTCCGACGCCAAAGCCAAAGGGGCACAAGTCAACAAATTCGGCTTCCATCATTTCCTGTCCCCTCGCCGTTAGTTGGCCGAAGCGATTATTGATTATCAAAGAGAGAAAAAAAAAAAAAAAACTGCTTTAACTTTCATTTACCCTGAAAATCTTACCACCTTTTCTTAGAATAATTACTTGAAAGTTCAACTTCTTATGGAAGCATAAGGTGGCATATAACCATGGAACAAGTAGCTTTTCTGAAAGATTTCCCTAACTTTTAGCTCCATATTTTAAGGATACACGGTGCATTTCATTTCATATTGTGGATAAAAAAGGACGGTGGAAATTTAAAATTATATCATGATGCATACAAAGGACAATGACACAACTAGTTTATATAATGTGATCTTGAATTTTAACATAACGAGTAATGTCGTTCATGAACTTTTAATCTGTTCAATGTGATCTTGGACTCTTAGTATATGTTCAATTTACTCTATCTATCATATGAAAAAATTCCATGTTGTCCCTTAGTTAATTCAAGTTCATAGATAATATTAAATATTTTCATACAATTCAAGGATAAAATTATATATAAATCAAAATTTAATGATTACTTTGAATAAATTAAAAGTTCAGAAACGATATTACATATTAGACTAAATTTTAGGGATTGCATTACACATTGGATCAAAGTTTAGCAACCGTTTGTGTCATTTACCCTTTGTTTAAGTACTAAGTTTTTTTTAGTAGACTCGATTAAGTGATTTCAATGAAGGAAATGTACCAAAAAAGTCTTATATCCATCGTATTTGTGTTAATTGAGTTATAAATATATTTTTTATCAAATGAGTCCTAAACCTTTTGTATTTATGTTAACTCAGCTTACTCGACCAATTTTTGATTGAAAATCATGGATGTGAATGCCAACCGTTCAATGTGGCATCATCGCCACTAACATGGATAATTTTTAGACATTTTTTAATAATGCTTTAATATTTTTTTTCGATTTTACTTATTTATTTATCCTTTTCTTTTCTTCCCTTCCTTCTTCCTCCAATCGATCACTAAGGCAACGGGCTAGAGGCACGGCCGACAAGATCCCTTGCCAGGATGCTCGAGTTTGGCAAAGTCTTCTATATGCTATGTTAATGCATTTACCAATCTAATTCTTCTTCTACGTAACATGCATGCGAGGTGTTTCATCATTTTATCTTGTGCATGCATATCTTAATCATCATAGCTATTGATCAACGAAAAGACTTTCAATTTAAACTTGTAACTAAACACGTCAATTTTTTAGAACACGGGTTATTATAGATAATCTCCACTCATTAGATGCTTTTGGAGTAATTGAATTTTCTAGGGAAAGACTCCATCGAGTGGTTTCGTGCTTGTCACGGGATGTGAAAATATAATCGAACTAAGTAAAAAGAAATAAATCTATAGAAATTTTTCTTATGGACTATAACTTCATCGAGCAAAGCATTTTGCTTCACTTTTTTATTTTTTTTAATCAAGTTTCTCTGTTTGAAATTGTTCCAAGAGAAATAACGAGATTAGTCTAGCAAAATTGAACTCGCGAGTTTCAATTATTACTTGGAGTGCATGAAATGATGAGACATCATATATAATGTGATCAATCGAGTGCTCAAAGAATGTTTGATGTCTCATTAATTAGTAAGGGAGAAAATGTTTTAAGATATTTTTGGGAAAAAGCTTCTGCTGTCCATTGCCTTAGAATTAAGCTGTGCATGTGAATCCCTAAATCAAGCCTATTACATCATAGTAATGTTAAAGTCAAATTACTCAATGATATCATGCTTTTTATATCTTTGGGAAAGTTCCTCGCGGTTTCCGGCCATTGGATCACTAAAAAATTTATGGCGACATTGGTTTGAAAGAAAAGACATAAAAAGTATCTATATATGACATTTATATGAAATTAAAATCACGACATGATATGACTGGAATTTTAGGACTAATAATGCTGGACACAACTCACTCGCGCAGCACGGGTATGACACAAATTGTTTAGTGAAAATTTGAACATGACATCGTACGGCATGTCTTATATATTGCACGAATTACCACGTTTGAATAGTAGTTTAATTATTTGAAATGCAAAAATGCCGAAAATGCCTCATGGTTTAAGCTCGTGAAATGAGATGTATATAACATAATCATTTAATAAACATTAAAGTTCTGGGATTTTCCTAGGGTGTAATTTATGTCGAAAAATGATTTGGCGATTGTGAACTCTTATTCTCCATTTTCATAGCGATTTCCTGACAAGTGGGCTGACTCGCTTGTTGCTCCAGTACCAAACATTCAGATCATACCACATAAATCTTTAGAATCCCTATTGTTTCTCGCCCATTTTTTTTCGATAATTTCTCCTTCTTGTACTAAAACTGATTTGCAAGATCCATCGACTTCCGTATTGTTCCGCAACATGACATCGAAAGTCATGAATTGCGAATCAATGTAATTCGTGAACACGACTATGACACGCGAGCACGAATTGTGAGCCTGGCCTTTTCCATCTTTCTTTTTCGAGGACTGTTAGAAGCAGTGTCCCTCCATGTTTGTCGTCATAAAAGAGGACACTCCCGAGAGAGAGAAGCACAACCAGCAACCTCTCCAAATCCCAAAACTTTCCATTCACACCTCCCTCCAAAACTCTCTCTCTCTCTCTCTCTCTCTCCTCTCCCCGCTGGCCACGGTGCAATGCGGTGACACGGACGGCGGCGGAATGGACGCTTCAAGATGGTCCGACGGGTGGTCGCCGACGGGAGCTCCGGCGACCATGCAGAGGGAAGACCACTGGCGGCACTTCGACAACTCTGTCAACGCCGTGTCGTTCGGGTTCGTCGCCACCGCCATCCTCATCTCCATGTTCCTGGTCATGGCCATCTTCGAGCGCTTCCTCCGGACCACCTCGCCGGAGTTCTCCGACGCCGCCGGCGACCGGAGGCGTCGCGGTGGGGGCGGGGGCGGGGGCGGGGGCGGGGGCGGCGACCCCGAGTCCCAGATGGGGTTCAATCCGAAGCTCAATTACCCTTCCCCGAAGGTCAGTTCAGTTCAAACTTCAAAAGCAGACATTTTTTTTGAACTTTCAAAGTTAACTGTTCTCATCTTGTCTGTCCGGCTCTTGCTTTCGGGATCAGTGCTTTTTAAGCTCGTTAATGTTCTGAGTGACGTTTCAACTGCAATCTTAGCCGAGTTCATAGCACATTCTGCTCTTCTGGGTTCGCATTCTGAGAGATTTCTTCTTGCAAAGTTGTCTTCTTTTTTCCTCGTTCGTCTCCGGGACATGAATTTTCTTGATAACCCAGATGGGAAATCTGGGTGGCTTCAAAGGATGTTGTTGGGGAGCGGATCCCAGCCATGGGAGATGGCGTTTTGCCATGGGGCTGGTTTGCTTTTGGTTTTGGATCAAATTTTTCCTTTTTGATTGCTGCACGGAGCCCTCATTACTGGTCTGACAAAGTCTTGATGCAGAGGCTCTCTCTCTCTCTCTCTCTCTCTCTCTCTCTCTCCATGTTCCTGTAGTTTTTGTTTTTTACTGGTGAACTTGGTTTTACCCTCCTTCGCCTGCTTTTTTTCTGTTTTTCTGTCCTCTCTTTTGTTCTTTTTCGCTTAGTCAACCGAATGATGTTGGCGTCAAATAGTGAACCTTTTGCGCTAAAATTGTCATTGCTCGTGAATAAAAAGTTATCATCTTACAGACTTACAGCTGACACTGCTTTGCACTAACACTGTCATGATTCTCCCCCCTTGTCCATCCCAGTCCCTTGAACTTTCCATATACAGATATACAACAGTGTTGTTGAAAATCTGAAGGGTGGTATGCCCACATTGTGTGAAGAACTTCCGTGCTCAGTCACTATATTGGTCATTCAGCCCCATCAATGTCGATTGAAGACAATTAGGCTTTTTAATCTTATGCTGTTCCTTCTCACACTGACCAAGAAAGGAAGAACATGATTGTGGTGAAGTGAAGTCTTTGTTTAAGTTCTTGCTTTATCTGAAACCCAGCAAGCACGATCGAGATAGGGATAAGATATACTCCCCTTTTTGGAAGTCCTCTTTTGTGGTTTTGGTATTGCGGTAGGGAATTTATATTATTGGAATCCAAGTTAAGGTGTGGTGTAAAGCTTCCATCATTACTAGGATTCAAGCACTTATGAAGCCGATAGGGTGGTCCAGCATGAATTGTTTTTGGCCAAATTTGTCCAATTATTCGCGGCAGAGCCCATAACTTTGCATCTTGTCTGGCCAGTAAGTGAACTCTTTGCTTTACTATGAAGAATGTGTCGGAAAAAGCATTTTATATTGGGGCACCTGCATCAGGAGATTGCAGGTGGCGCATGGCAAGTTCAAATTGTCTATTCCATGAAAGCAGTAAGAGATTGGTAAAATTGTAGGGTTTTTCAGTGTGACATTAGGTCTGATTGCAAACCAGGAGGGTGTTAATTGTAATTAAGACAGCTCTGTTTCTGTATGAGAAGAGTGAAGACCTGAGCAGTTCTTCAAGATGGCGATTCCACTGCCTTGAACTACTGCTATGCTACACTCTGGAAATATCATCGCCGTGGTGACTAGCGCTACTGGTTTGTTATTTGATAGACATTGTATTAATGGGCGATTTTTTGTTGGCTGACAGACATTCTCTCTGTTCAAGATGTCGGCGATACTGATGCCTGTGATTTGTTTGTGAAGTTTTCTGTGTCCTGTTTCGTTTACTGTCTAGTATCCAAGCCTTTCCATACCAATACAGAATCAACATAATACCAACATCTAGCTAAAAATTTGTCACTTATTAAAAAACTCAGTGGCCACGGTACGGATGTGATCTTCTGTTATGTTGCTGCATGAGCTCTTGTTGTATAGGGGCCTGATTAGATCTAGTTCTTGCTCCATCGTGTGAGTTAATCGCCATCACAAGCAAAACTTTTGCTATGACATGTTTTACATAGTACTAAATGGATGTCCTACTTGCAGATGACTGTCTACACGAGCGGCGTCTCTGTCGTTATGCCGGGAGACAATATTCCAACCTTCATTGCCCACCCAGCTCCCATGCCTTGCCCACCAGAGCGCGTCTCATGGTCTCTCCATCAACATTTTCCCTTACCTCATCATCCAGCACAAAGCAGTGGCTCGAACAGAAGCTCATCCTCTGCTCAATGACGAGCAAACACAGGGGGAATGGCGATTTCGCTGCAAGGGTTGGGGTGATTTACGATGGGTTCGGTGCACAAGTTGCTATCTATCAGAAGCCGCGCTTCGAACCTGGAAGCATGTCCGCCAGAGATTGAGGTTGGGATGCTCTATTTTTTACTCCTGAGCTCTTGTATTTGATGTACATAAGATTTCGCGATTTCGAGTTTAGGCCTGTTGTTAATTTATTCGAGTCATCCTGCAAAGTTGCAGAGAAGCCTTGTATGACATGTTAGTAATGCATAGTTCATCTTTGAAGAATGCTGTCATCTTGCAGCTTGGTGACCATGGCATTGGACCTTTTTATCAAGATAGATTTTTAACAAAACTATATTATAAAAAAGAGACTCATCACCCTCTTAAGCCTAGTACAACTTCTAACACTACATAATATTTACTTTTCTTTCAAAATTTAAGTTATCATAAATAGTCAAAGCCAGAGCAAATTTTGCATCCATCATAAAGCCGAGTCAAAATTCAAAATGTGCATAAAAGAATTTGAAATACGTTTTTCGTACGCATAAAAGGTCATTGAATTCAGAGATTATTATATCTTATCGATTACTAAACTTCTCTTTGTAATCCTAATCAAAGATGGTCACCATATTTATAATGTTATGTTTTAATTTTTATATGAGCTAGTTCACTGAACATATGGATAAAATTAATTCATCTAAGCCCAAAAAAGAAAGAAAGAAGTATGGTTTCCGATTCTGCTGCATTGCAATATACCAATATAGCTGGAAAATATCATGATATCGTAATATCATAGGTTCATAATATCCATTTCCATTGGTAGAAAACTATAACTTAAGATATGATAATTTTATCGCCAAAGTTAAGGAAAAAAAGTGGTCAACAGGAAAAGAAAATCCCATGTGATTTTGTTCATTATTTCAGATTTACCGTTTGGTAATCTAAAAATTTCGGTGTAAATTCAATCATATTAAATGGACTGACTTTATTTACTTCTATAAGCTACACATAAAGAGCTATCTTATTATGATTTTTTTACAAAAACTCTCATATGTTTCTGTGTCCCCTTTCTCAAACAAAAAATTATATTTAAATTAATTTTCAAATTGGATGTAATTTTTTGTCATTTTTATAATTTTATTCTGGTCGTAATCTTTGAATTCAGTGAACTTTATATGTTCAAAGAAATTTCGCGCAATGAAAAATAACTTTATAATTAAAATCATAATGAATTTTATTTGCTCTCAAGAAATAGAAGTATTTACATTCGATGATGGAGAAGCAGATGTTTCTTGTCGTCCATGACCATGAACACCTAACTCTACTAGAATACAAAGCATTTGCTTTGTAATTACATGATCAACCAGAGACAAAACCCAAATCTTACGAAAATGAGCAGCAGGAGCTGAAGACGACAGCCTCTTTCTCGTCTCTTTCCCTCTCTGTTGTATTTCATGTGACGTCACATGATGGCGATATCTAACTAATAGACCGATCAAAAAAGGGGGCAAATGTCATATGGCCTCACATAAAATGAATTTCACTGCATGCGGCGATGGTGAGTGTGCATAAGGAAGGCGGAAGGCAACTTTAGTTTGGTGGCTCTAAGTTTAGGTTGTAAATGATAAAATGAATTTCACCGCATATTATGTTTTCGGAAGGAATAATGATATTCTTAAAAATAATTTTTTTTATGATTTCACAAAGCTATTTCTAAGTATTTGAATACATTTGGTAACTATCCAAAATTTATATTCCTTGAATAGAAATGTTTTTGATAGGAATTTTAGATTTTTTTGTGACTTATAATTATTTTAATTTTTTAATACTTTTGTTATATTTTTTTTTATTTTCTTTTTATTTTTTCCTTTTCTTTTTTCATTTCCTCCTTCAAGCTTCAATCGATCACTGGCCTTGAGGTAGTTAGCGATTGGCCAAAGCAGGGCTTACGACCTCGCAGGAGGGTTGTTGGCCAACCCAAGGCTAGCGATGGGTTGAACATTGAAGAAGAAGAAGAAAAGGAAAAATGGGAATTCATTCTTGAAATTGTTTCCAAAAACAAGAAACAATTTTTATTTAATTTTTTTTTATTATATTCAAAATCTATTCTTAAAAACAAAAAATTTATCTAATGGATTTCTGTTTCAAATCTATTCCTGAAAACAAAAGAAAAAAATAAGTTGTTTCGTGCAAATTAACAAATAGGCCCTAAATGTCTTTGTCTAGATTTGCTTACCACTCTAAGCCCCTGTTAGTTGGTTCTTTGAAGTTGAGTGTTATTTCACTTGTGTATTTAAATAATGAATCATGCATTAATAGAATGATGTAAGATTTTGGAAAAATTGATGGTGATCCCACGACCTTTTATATTGTATCTAAAGAGGACATCCTGACTCCTAAATTTAAAAACAAAGTCCGCATAGTTGTCTTATAATCAGGGGTACTAGACTGGCAAATCGGTTATAAGATAATTGTGCGAAGCACGGGCCAACCTAGTAGGAGGGGATTACACCTTCACCTTCTCATCCCAAGCCCAGAAGGCTACTATACCTACCTTCACAGCGGTAATCGGGATTGAAATCTTGGAGTGGTGTATACTTTTACCATCAAAGGCTCCCTAATTTTCTATCTTCGTCTCCTCAATAGAGAGGGAATACAATGTGACATTGCTAGATCTCCCATCATAAAGCGGATCTCCCACTTGTTTCTTCTTCTTAAGCTTTTTAAAGACCTGCTCAGGTCTCATCTTATTCATAAGATAAGTCCTAGAATATTAAATTGTGCTTTCATTTAATCCAAAAATTTCACATCTCTTATCTCATGGACAATTACCAAAAGACAACATGACAGAATCTTTTAGACGTCACTAGAGAGAGTGGCTGGTGCGATGATCTCACGCTGGTTTGGCTTCCATAGGACATGATTTCAAATAAGTAGAGTGGATCTCATGAGGAGACCTTTATACCCTCGTGTGATATCTCTAGTTTAGAGGTGATCATCAGCCAAACCTGACCTTGACGTTGAGATCGAATTTTATACTCGAGCTTGTCCTTGATTAGTTTTTTTATCAACAAATCTTTGGGTCGGCCAAGCTATGAATTCGATGCATTTGATTGCCTTAACTTAAATCGATCTTGTCCTTCCATCATAAAGGCCAGTTTCTTAAGTGTTCAATTGGAGGACATGCTGGGTAGCAAAATGAGTGATGCGAGATCAAATTCATGGCAAGATTGAGATCGATTTGGTCTTTGCGATTTCGGTGCTATGATTGCCTAGAAGGTGCTATCATGAAGCTTTATAATCTTTACATATATGCCATTTGATTTTAATTTTTTAACTAAGGTTACCTCAGGATATGTATTAGCGGCAAAATTATCGAGATCTCAATTCGGAATTTCAAACCCGGTTCGCGAGAAATCAATTAGCCTTCCATTCAAGTCTCACCGTGCATGATATGCCTCTGACCAGATTGGGAAGGTGGATTTGGAGCGCTTTCAGGATGTTGTGGTTGGATTATAGTTGTGTTGCGCTGTGACGCATTATAGCCTGTACGTTTGTTAATATATTTTTTAAAGCTACAACATTTTAAAGAAAAAAATTATTTAAAAAGTCTCAAATTTGTTGTATGTCGATTAATTTTGTTTTGAACATTTTGATCAATTTTAATTGAAAATCGCCAACGTGAATGTTGATCGTTATATATGGTATAACCAATGTTAACGTTGACAATTTTTGTGATATTTTTAATTTTCCAAATATTTTCCTTTCCTTTTCTTCTTTTTTATTTTCTTTTTTCTTGTTCCCTCTACTAGTTGCTAGGTTTTGCTGATGGAGGTTGCTAGTCACAGGTGAGGGCCGATGAGGGCACCTAGGTGAGGGTCAATCTTATAGCCTTTAACAAGGCCCATCCTCGCTCAAGTGGCCTTAGGCGAGGGCCACCATCATCGAGGCTTAGCAACTAGCTAAAGGAAATAGAGAAAAGGAAAACAAAAATAAAATAAAAAATGAAAGAAAAATTCTAAAATTAAAAAAAATTAAAAGAATTGTTCATGTCAGTACTGGCTATTTTACATAGAAAAATCAACAAGTTACTGATTTTCCAGTCAAAGTTGGCCAGAAGAAATACATTGACAGATCATGAAAATTCTTAAGACTAAATTGATTTAATTGAAAAGTTTAGTAATAAATTAGCTATTACATAATATTTAGGACCTTTGGGACAATTATCCCACTTTGAAGCTAGACGAGACAGTTTCATAAATACTACTGTACCTACCCAAATACCTTATAAAAATTGCAATATCCCCTTTTAAGGTCAATATTTTTAACGGAAACCATACCAAATAACCTCTTAATTTCATGAGCAAAAGGCGTCTCTTCTCTTGAACAAAGGGCAAGAACTGGCCGCTACTCGCGCTCTTCTACTGGTGGTTTTGTCCTACACATTTACGCCCTCGATCCTCATCCTCTCTTCTCCCAATTCCACGAGCAGCCCTCGCTTGACAGACCGCCGGATGTCCAATTAGCATAAAATAGAAAACTCTCTCTCCAGCCGGGCCGCCAAGTCGCCGGAGATATCACCGGCGGCGGCGTTGCGAGTCCACTGGGCAGGGGCTTGGAGAGAGAGGAGGAAGAGGCGATTGCGGCTTGGCTTTGGGTGTTTTTGCAAAAAACTATTGGTGTCTTGCTGTTGAGTGCGCGAGCGTATGATGGAGATGGAGACTATCATCCAAACAGGGCGACATCAAGCCAACAACGGCTACTTTCAATTCAAAAAAAGAAGAAAAAAAATAGTCCACAGCACTAGTCTACATGCTTGAACTTCTTGTAACGATTAGCTACCTTAAAATTTTAAAAAATTGTATTGCTGGTGGGCAATACACTTGTCCCCACCACCCAAATTGAATCTTCGATTTGAAAAACACCATCTGGTCGTTTGTCACAAGATTGGTAGAAGCATGCAAGAAATGGGATTCCACCCATATCATGATTACATCGTCCAACCTTACATGAATTTTTGTGTGACTATAAAACCGAGGTAAATTATTCTAGAATCGAGGATGACTAGTACGTCACATTACCTACCTTCTAGTAATTTGCAACAATTTAGATATTGTTACTGCTGTATATTCTAAAGTATGTACAAGACTTGGGGACACCCTTTAGGCAACCACATGGGGCTCGAAATCCGAGAGAAAGTGATATTGATCTTTTAACCACTAGCTAACTTGTAAGAGTTGACCACTAATTAACTTGTAAGAGATGATCGTGTGTGATGTGTAGAGGAAGCCCCCAATTTCAAACCAACATGCTTATTCTATGTCTAATTCGTTTTATTTATTTATTTATGATTGTTGAGAAATTTGTATCGTCCTTATTTATGCAGGTTGCACGTAATGGAAATTGTAGTGAACCAAATGCCCAATGATGCTGCCTTTCTTATATGGAGGACTAAGCTGTAGTGTATTGAGTAGGATTATTGTTTTTTTGGAGGTTGTGTATTGTCAAATGTTGCAATTTCATGAATTATCTATAATAGAGCTTTTGGCTTAAATCATATGAATTTCACATGATAATTCATTTTAAGTAAAACCCATTTGAATATGAATTGCCCTAGAATTTTCTAGGGTTGCAAGTACTTTTTCTAGTCGTGAGATTCAAGCCATGCTTATTTGTTTATTTGTACTCCTAAAAAGTGGAACTCAAACACTTTTTAACTTTCCCATTAAAATTTATAATATTATCCCCATTTCAAAAGTTAAAAAATAATCATATAAAAATCCATATATCGATATGTGACCTTTTTTAAAGATTTCAAGCATCTTACATTTAAAAAAGAGTCAAAATATGCTCGTCACGGAATTTGGAAAAAAGTCAAAAGTCAAAAGTAAAAAACATTCAAATAGAACGGGCTATGCCTTTTTACATGATGTGTATATACACCCCAAAATTAACTATTTATGATTAATAACCTCGTAAAACTTGCAGGTCATATAGAATCCAAACAATATTATCCAAAGCACTAATTTCTATGTGCTTAGTTTTGCTCATCTACAAGGGTCGAATTTACAAATCTTCAATAGATGTAATGACTGATCGAACAGCTTGAAATTTTTACCTATAAAAGCGAGACATGTTATGATTAAATTCTATCGGTAATTTTTTTAAGTCGATCCTAAGGACCTGTCCCTTGTGGTCGAGGTAGGAGCGTCGCCTACCGTCGAGATTACTCGATTGTCAACCGGTACCAAACATCCGAACCATTAAATCAAAAACCCTCAAATTAACTCCAAAAATCAAAAAAAAAAAAAGCGACAGAAAAAAGAAATTCCTCGGTCATATCTATATCTATCAAGACCAGGTGGGGCCCACAGGACGACCAACAAAGACATCGTGGGCCCCATCGTAGGTGAAAGTCCTGGCGCCGCTCACCCGGCTGTCCCGTTCCTAGAAGAGCGACCTTTCTTCCCGTCAATCCAATTCAAAGAAAACCATTAAAGAAAGACGACCCGAAAACGAAAGAAACATCGCTGACGATATCCTCTCTCCCCTGACGATAAACCTCTCTCCCTCGCCCTACGCAGCTGCAGCGCACGACATGATGCGAAACAGGGAAAAAAATCGAAACTTCACAGTGACTCAAGGCTCTCTCGAGCTTAAGTAGAACTGACCCAACATCAAGAACCTGCTTCTTTAGCGACCCCCGCTGCTGCATTCCCCGCGTCAGATAACGCACCACCCTCGAATCCAATCGCATTCAAGGGATTAGATACCCGGGACATCATTCCCTTTGATACACTTTCCCATTTTAAACAAATTTCTCTTTTCTGTCCGGAAAAGGGTCTGTGTGCAATACGTGTGTGTCTCCTTCGCTGCTGCCTTTCTCGGTCTATCTCTTGTCTTTGTGCTCGTACGCATTTTCGCTTTACCCTCCTCTACTTCACCACCAGAGACTTGTGAAGAGATCAGTCTTGGTCTGTGCCTGTGACTCTCTTCTGGGGATTTCCTGCTTCGTCCTTCTGATACGCTCCTCTTTTCTAAAACCCTGGTTGGCGAGCTGGTTGGAGCGTTCTTTTCTTTTCGTAATTCTGTGTTTTGGGTTCTTGGGTTGTCGTTTTTTTGGCCATTGAGGCGATTTCTCGTTGTTTCCCTGAGAAAGTGAGGTGCGCCGAAGAGAACAAAAGGGAAAAGTTGAGATTTTTGAAGCTTAGACTGTCGGGAGTGTCGTGGGCTTTGTGAAATTGGAGATGTTTTTCCGACAGTTCGTGGTGGTGTTCTTCATTTGCACGGCATCGGTTAGCGCTGGCCTTACTGATCCTCGTGATGGTGAGTAAATCGTCACTCATGGGAATTTGCATTGCATGATCTGGGTTTTGAAATTGCGTGCGTGCGTCTGTTGGTTTCGTTGTTTTGATGTTTGTTTGGTTCATGCGAAAGAAAATTACAACTGCTGAAGGAGATTTGTAGCAGCTTTGCTTGGTAAACACTTATAATATATATTTTTTCCAAATTTTACAAGTGTAATCTCTTTGGTTTTCTTTGCGAGCTGTCCTTTCTATGTCCTAGGTTGTTGTACACTATTAGGTAAAATAGTTGTTTTAATGAACAATTTTCCCGAAGCAAGCCCTTGTGGAGATGCATTTCTGTAATGCATAACATAGACTTGTGCAGTCTGTTTCTCTGTGAATCATCAGCTGTTGGTTTAAAATGTGAACTGTGAAACCTGAATTATGTACCTTATGCTAGCTCCTTTCTGCTTTTCAGTTGCGGCAATCAATAGCTTGTATATTTCGCTGGGCTACCCGCCCCTACGTGGGTGGTTACTTGTTGGAGGCGATCCCTGCTTGGACAATTGGGAAGGAGTTGAATGTGTCATCTCAAACATAACGGGACTGTAAGTCTATTTCTCTCATTCCCTTTTACAAGTATATCGATCCAATTTACTAAGTCATTTTGAGTCGGACAGTAATCTGGGTGGAGCCAATTTGGGTGGAGAATTGGGCGACAATTTAGACTTCGTATCTCTCTTGTCAATGTAAGTGAATATTTTGCCATTCCAATGTTTGATTGCCATCATTACAATCATTGTTTCACGAGCTCTTTATAATCTTGCTGTATGTCTACTTTGATAGTATCAATCGGCCTTAATCTAGTTTGCACCTCTTATGACTGAAGTTTGTGACATGAGGATCCTTGGGGAGCTGAAAACTTATATCTGCTCTTTTCAATGCAACGTCAGAATTGAGGGGTCCATAATCAACTCTTGATCCTTTAGAAATCTCACAGATGATGGGCATAAAAAGAAGGAATTAGCAGTGTCTGAAATGCAATATGTTACTGAAACTTGCATGCATCGTGTTAAATGAGTGAATGAAGATATGTACTTCTATATGTGGGAAACCGAGTCATGGACATGCATTACTGGCAAACCTTTTTGATCCTTCTAATTATTGTTAAGCAGTGATTTCAGCAACAATCGGATTGGAGGGAGTGTTCCATCCCATGTGCCGCCTACCATTCTTACAATGTATGTTCAAACTTTGCTAATGAAGTTTCTTTGTTTTCCTAATATCAGAAGCTTTCATTTGTGAATTGATATAATTATCAAAGGGACACTTCATGTTGGGTCTGCCTTTCTATTGTTGTTTGCATTTTTTGTTTCCTTGTCATCTAATATTTACTGCTTATTTCTATAGGTTGTTGGGCAATAACCTTTTCAGTGGAACAATTCCAGATTCGTTTGAACAGCTGACGAGTCTGGCACATCTGTAACCTACCAAATCTAGTTTTATTTTTTTTCTCCTTTTTATTTCTTCTTATGTTTCACTCTGATCTGACTTTTTGTTGCAGGGATCTGTCGAGTAATAACCTCACTGGTCCTTTACCTCCGTCATTTGGAAACCTGTCAGCTGTTACCACATTGTGGGTACATATCATTGCACAAAAGGACCATTTCCATCAACATTTAATATATCTAATGGTTCATATGATCTTCTTCTTACAGGCACTTGCAGAATAATAAACTCATTGGGACTCTGAATGTTCTAGAGGATCTCCCTCTAGTTGATTTGTATGCTTCTATTTGCTTGATCCCACTTCCACTTTGTCTGCAGATTCTAGATCTTGGAGAAACTTCTCTTAACTAGAAAATATATGCTGCCTTCTTAAGTTGGACTAATAATGCATTTATGTGTAGGGATGTAGAGAATAACTTATTCTCCGGGCCTATTCCTCCAAAGTTGCTGACTATTCCAGTTTTCAAGTAAGTTTTCTCTGACATGGTGCTTGAAGGTGAATTTGCACTTGCTGCTTGTATTCCTCTGAAGTATGTTAATCTTGGGCTTGTTTTGTACTCACTTTTAAGCTAGTCTTGATCGTTGATGTCCCAAATTACTATATTGTGATGAAATCTGCTGTAGTTTTTTATGTTTGGTTATCCATTTATTTATCAAAATATAGTACCCTTGGGTCCTATGGCATCTCTAATATATGTTACTAGAGATGCCTAGGATCTGAGGGTAGTAAAACTAAAGATACAAAATGGAAAAATAGGGTGACAAATAGATTGACAACACCATATCAAGTAATCACTAGAATGGAAAAAAAGGAAGCATTCTTTAAGTGTAAGATGATGCACAATTGACAGTGGGCCTCCATATGCTCTATTTTTTTTTTTTGTGAAGTGAATTCTTACTTTGGAAAGAACTAAACCCTACGAGAAACACTTCTCTCATTTCGTTTCCATTTCTTGTATCAAGGATTTGTAAGTTTCCTTCTGGATCGTAAATTGATAGTGTTTCAATTGGTAATTTTAAATTTCTGTTTCCAAATCTTCAATCTTCAATATATATTCCAATTTTAGTGTGTTGTTTGTAATTAAATTATAGGTTTATCTTCTATACACAGGCAGTGCATGAATTCATGCATACACAAGTCTTGTTTTCGGTAACAAATGTAAACTTAACCATGGTTACTGGTGTGGTGGCTAAATTGAAATTAGGAAAGTTTCAACAAATACTAATTAGTGAGTATTAAAATTGGAAGATCTTATTGCATTTCTTAATTTGTGTTTGTTGTTGTAATACCTGAGGAAAAACACATACCTTGTAATCGAAATTTTTTAATCTCAAAAGACTGGTATCTTCTAATTTTGTAAAAAGCAAAAGCATCTTGAAGTCTTCTTGCACTTTAAATCCATTTTAAACCACAAAATCCTTCTATTCTGTATCCCCAATTAATGCATCCTTGTCCTGTAGTAAGAGGACTGGTTACGGATCCAAGGGACCATCCACAAGGGAGTGGTGAAGGGGAGAGTCCCAATTGGTAGAAATAACCCCAGGGTGCTATGGTCTAGCTTTGAATCAGCTAAGTTCACAAGTTGGAGATCAGTGGACTCGAACTGCTGACATCTGCCATAGGGTAAACCACCGCCTCTCTAGCCCCAGCTGATTCCACCATACAAGCCAAGGATAGACATTAACTCCCCCTGAACACATCTTACAACTTTCATCAAATTGTGCTATCCAAAGAGCAACTCTTTTCAAAATCTCTGAGGTTTACTGAGTTGGAATCTCATTCTAACTAAGGATTTTTGTGGGTCTGGAGGATTTAGCTACAAGGAGAATCAGGAACGGAGAGCTTTCCCCCCTTTTCCGCCCGACTCTTTGGTCTTAAGAATGATGATATGAATTTGATATCTTTCTCTCATCTTTTCAGTTTTCACATTCGTTTGAGAGATCAAACAAGCAATAATCCTACATTTTGTGCTCTTATTTCTTTACTATTTCATCTTTATTTCTCTCCCCTCGACAAAAGCTTCTTGCCGTTTTCACTACAAACAAATGATAGTGAAGGAACTTATTATGGTCTTACTTGGGTTGTAGAAAAATTCATCTTCCTTCTTCTCATCTAATCAAACGTATATTCATGTCACTGAAGCTCAAGATTATGGAGAATCGAATTGTCTCCATTCATCAAAAGAGCTAGAGTTTAATGTATTTAAGAAGAAGTTCAAATGATTTTCGTGCAAGGCAATTTTAACAATCATTGATGGTCCACCTATTTGTAGAAACAATGAGTTTTTAAGGAAATTTTAACTAATGTGCTGGAAATTACTGTGATTTAACAAAAAGAGGTTACAAAGTGGTGTTAAGTGGACCCACTTAAGGATGAATTCGTGCATTTTTAATGTATGGAAAATTTCCCCTTAAAATTTTGTTTGTAATCTTGTTATATCTAATGATCAATAAATTTATCAATTCCTTCAACATTCATGTCTTCAAATATACTGCTGTCTGATCCTGTGGCATCTCTAGCATGTCCATATATGTATAGTCAAATCTGGTGAAATTGGTTAATGGACCAAGTAATCATGATGCCTGATTCCAAAGCCACTGTTGTTTGAGAAATGACTAGGATGGTGAACTCTTTACCTTATGTAATTAGGAATTCTCCTCATGCTTCTTTTTGGTGATTAACAGCGCTGCTATGATCACACCCTGGTGATTAACAGGGATTGTGATCCACTTTCCAATTTCTAGTCTATACTTGGTTTTGTACTTTCTATATTGTCAACATATCATTGGTCATGCAGAAGAGGTGGAAATCCTTTCAATACAAGTGTAATTCCATCTCCATCACCAGCACCAGCACCAGAGCCAACCCCTGGACCTGCTCCATTCATAGGCGGGCCACCTCCTCCAAATGTGCCTCCGAAGGATGGAAATAAAACTGCAGAGGCACCGCATTCTGCTCATTCAGAGGGGGGGTCGAGGGTTAGAAAGGTCATTTTGATAACTGTTATAGGGGCTCTGGTGGTTGTTGTGATTGCATCACTGTGCCTATGCTTGAGGAGGTCCAGCAAAAGGAAGCAAATGAATGAGATGGACAAGAGACATGACATGGGTGTATATGCAAATGGTCGAGGGGCTGCTAAAAGCAAAGAATCATCACAACAACTAAACATAAATATGGAGAGACGTTAGTCCATGATTACCTTTTTTTTACTATTAAATTGATTGTTACATTCATGTTTAGCTTAAAAGATGGTTTAAAATTCATCAGATATTCCACGAAGAGGTGTTCCGGAACCTTTAGGCAAGATGGGAGAAGACCATGGAAGAGACAGTTTAAATAACAGACAAATGGATGCGACCAAACCATTGAGCTTGAGGCAGAAGAAGGACCAAGTAGGAGATGCCAGTTTTCCCTTGCAGGTTTCACCTCTCGCGCCACCCATTTCAAATGAGAAGGTTATCGTAAATCCTGTTGTTTCTGCTCAGCCAACTGTGCGGAGACAGCCTATTGAGAGAGCAGTTTCTTCACCTTCAGTCCCGTTTTACAGCATAGCATCTCTCCAGGAGTTCACAAACAGCTTTTCTCCTGAAAACTTTGTTGGAGAAGGCACACTTGGAAGTGTCTACAAGGCTGTGCTTCCTGATGGAAAGGTGACATATCATTTGAGCTTATCACTGTTTCTAAGTTCTACAAAAGGGCAGCTTTCAAGCCTGTTTGTTCCTAACATAGAACTCAATGCAATCTTGCCAACTCTCTCTGGTTTCCTATTTTCACATTTATTCCTGATTTAATATATCATGATTTCGTTCATGATTATTTCAGCTATTAGCAGTCAAGAAGCTAAAGGCCACGGTTGCCAGGCGGCAGAGTGATGAGAAATTTGGTGATCTGGTGTTGAGAATATATAAGCTTCGGCATAGCAATATTGTGGAGCTTGTGGGCTACTGTGCTGAGCATGCTCAACGGCTACTTATATATCAGTATTGCAGAAATGGGACGCTGTATGATGCATTGCATGTGGATGATGAGGTTCATGAAAAACTTTCATGGGCTGCACGGATTCGTGTTGCCATTGGAGCTGCAAGAGCCATGCAGTAAGTAGAGTAACTAATTTTCTTTATCTATTGTCAATGCAATCTTGCGGTGGAAGAGATCGGCACAATAAAAGTAATGGTTGTTATGGCTACTTGTTTATTAACCTCCTTGCTCATGTCTTCAGCTTTTAATGTTCGAGGCTGTTTTCACGTCCCAATTATAGTCATTTTGTCCGTAAATTCACTGTATCTTCTTCTTTGGTGGGAAGGTATCTGCATGAGGTTTGTCAGCCACCTGTTGTATACAGGAACTTTAACTCTACCAACATCCTTCTAGATGATAAGCTCGAAGCACGAATCTCAGATTGTGGTCTGGCTTCTCTAATATCATCTGGCTCTGGAAGTCAGGTAACGCTTCACAAAACGTACTCTGTTGACTTGAATCATGATCTTGTCCCACTTTCATCTAAGTTGATTACACTGTATTTCCATTCCATCGAATGATGTATTAGGAGTTACTATTGGGGGTAGCCATAGATGAAATGCCGGGGAAAATTAAGATTGGTGGATAGGTTTTTTAGGCCCAGAGATACTAATTAGGATAAATTGAACCCGGGATCTTCTGGTTGATTTGTTAAAATTTCTTTAGCTGCCTATTATTAGCTTTTCCTTTCCCTTTTTCTTTTGTCCATTTTTCCTTTCTTTGTTGATTGATCTTTGCTGAGAAAGTTGCCGTCTCGACTTTTTGGAGAGGGGATTTTTTCCATGAAGAAATTTACTGAAGGTCAAACTGATTATTAAGTCAACAAAACTTTCATGAGCAGCATGACTACATGTCTATATCTATACCTTATTTTAGATGCTAATTTGGGTTTTGGTTGATTTTTTTAAACATCAACTGCTTATATCTCAGTTTCTCGAGCATCTCAATCCTAACGGTTACACCGCCCCAGAATCTGAGTCGGGTACCTATTCCTGGCAAAGTGATGTGTATAGCTTTGGAGTTGTAATGTTGGAGCTTCTCACCAGCAGGAAGTCACTTGACAGGTACACAATTACCTAGAAAATCCTATTCTTTTCTTCTTTTTTCGTGTCTCTTGAAATATGGTGCTTGTCTTTGTCCTTCACTGTTTGTATTCCCATGATATCTTCTCTTGAAAAATGAAACCTTTAGGTCACGGCCCAGAGGGGAGCAATTTCTGGTTCGATGGGCAATACCCCAGCTTCATGATATCGATGCACTGACAAAGATGATGGATCCTTCACTTAGTGGTTACTATCCCACCAAATCATTGTCGCGCTTTGCTGATATAATCTCTCGATGTGTCCAGGTATAGTAGCCTCACTTTTTTTTTGGATTTTCCAAATAAATATGTTTGAATAGGCCTTCAATTTTTCGAGGGAAACAAATTTACTGATCCTTCAAAAGTTGACTGTCATTACATGTATATTCTTTTTTTTGGGCGGCTGCTTGGTTAACACAGATTTATTGTTTCTGCAGAGAGAGCCGGAATTCAGGCCACTGATGTCTGAAGTTGTGCAGGACCTATTGCGAATGATGTGAACCGAAGTTCAAAAATCACCCTGAGATTGAAGTTCGTTCGGTAATTTAATAATGCCTATGCCAATGGCTTTGGAGAGGATAACAGAGCCCAGAATACTTTGATATTTAATTGGTGCAGTATCAGCAATGGCAGCTTCTCTTCCTACTCCTTTGACCAATGAAGCGGACGTTCATGTCGGGGTCGAAACTTGTATCGATGCAACGGAGGGGTTCATTAGAAACTTAAATATAGGTGTCTTGTGTAGATGATGACAGCTTTTGATTGTTTGGTTTTTATGATTCTTTTTCTTGTGCAGCAGATGGACAAACATCTTTTCTTGGCTTGTTGGACATAGGATTGTCCCACGAGTCACTTTAAATCAGTTCTTTGTTCATTTCAACGGTTTCTGTAGTGAGAGACTGCATCTCTTGCTGTTGACCTTTCTAAATCTCATCCCCCCTCATTTTCCATTTCTCAGATGTAATAATTGAGTTTGGCCACACATAATTATCATGTTAGTTATAATTATTGCATATCATTAGGCATCTTTCATAAGCATTACATGTTTTCTAAGGTGAAAAATGAAAAACAACAAAACTAGATATCAGAGGGAGCAGACAACAGATTTAAACCCAAGAAAAGGACAAATGAAGGTGGAGACAAAGGAGATTAAAGCCTGTGTTTAGCAGAGAGCAAAAGAGGGGACCATGTTGCTTGCACATGTTGTGGATGGTAGACAGGCCAATGGGGGACAGAAGATCATTGTGGTCTCTGAGAACATGAGTAAAGAGGAAATAAAGTAAACACATCATGCTAGTGTCTCTCTCATTTTTGCTTGTGATGCTTCTAAATCTATAGTGACTTCTTTGGCTCCTTCTCAAGTCTTGAATATTCATTACTCTCCTCTTCTTTTCACTAAAGTACTAAGCCTCTAAGACATTTTATTTTTATGCCCTTGTTGCTTCTTAGATTAATAATCTATCTCGTTCAATTCATGCAACTTTCTCGTTCTCTAGGTTCCATCCAATGTAATTTCCTTTGAGTCACCTTTACGTGGTAATGTTCATGCACTCGGAGCACCCCCAATACTATCTATCGCCCTATTTCCAATTACGATTTACCAGCCCTTCACAATTGTTGTCATTGCATACTTTTATTTTTCCTATTAGTGGAGTTGATAGGAAAGACATAATGTCAAATTTTGTACTCCACAATATCTATAACGAGAGCAAACATAACTTCAAGATGTATTGTATGAGTTTGAATTAAATTTTCTACATGGGTACAAAAGTTAGCATTGGAACATAAGCTGATCTAAATTAACCTGGGAGGGAAAAACTTAGGGTGTATTTTCTTCTCTCTTGTTTTTACCTTTCTTCTATTTTTTGGGCATCCATTAATTAGTAGTATTTTGGGGCCCTAATTAGATTAGAATCTTTCATTAGCCTGAGCATTAACCCATCAATTGGAAATAGGAATGGTTGCTCGACTTGTTCTTGTCAAGCAAATTAAGGGTGTGTTTGTTCGAGTGAATTTTTTTTCTTTTTGTAAATTAGTTTTATGAACTTTCCCTCATTTGATTAGTTGAAAATGATTGATTAATGGAAAATCATTTATGGTCAAAGAAAGCATGCCCTAAGCTTACAAATTAGCTTATGGGCGTGGCGATTGAGCTCCACGCTCCAACGTGAGCGTATTTCCTCATAATTCGGGCATTTCGAATGTCAAGAGATCTCATAAATCGATTCATGAATGCGTGGAGGAACCAAACCTATCATTACAGAGGTCAAAAAACGGCGGAGTATGTATGTTCGAACCGGGACATGCATTGATGATGTACGGACCGGGGGTGCACAGTGTCATTTGTCACCTTCTTTTGTGGAAAAAAAAAACTATATATACCAAAAAAAAAAAATCAAGATTTTTTTCATCAACACTTTTCACGGCTTTAACTTACTATCTAGTCATAACAGGTTTTTTTTTTCTTTTGGGAGTGTTCGATTCCGTCCGTACAAGACCCAAAAAAGTAAATTGGAAGAAGATTGAATCCCTAATCAAAAGTTTTTTTTTTTTTCTTGAGATTAGTGAGTCTCGAGGAAGAGTTAGCGTCGCACAACGATGACACCAAAAGCAAAAAGGACGTAAAGAGAGCGTGAGAGGAGGAGCTGGGCGATTCTAGGGAAGAGTGGCTAGTTACTTGTTGGAGAGTTTTCTTAGCGATTCGCTGCCGAAGCTAGTGTGAATACTAAAATCTAAGATGTTCGGACGACAAAATGTTGTCCAAATGAGAGAAATAATGGGGGTATTTATAGCACCGGGTAAAAAGAATAAGGGATACGAGCCAATCATGAGTTATTGTGTGTTGAGAGGCATGGACACAGAGTCCACTAGAAAGGATTAGGGAATAAAGCGAGCTATGCTTGCTGAGCCCCTTTCCGAGACTATTAAGCTAAAACTCTCTAAAGCATTCGAGGGGACGAGAATAATTTAGCATCCCAACACCCATCATCCCAAGTCATTCTTACACGAAGCAACGTTGGTGTGAAATAAACTGGCAACACGCCTTCCGATGACTTATGTAGCTTTCATAAAACTATAACAAAAAAAAAAAATCATTCAAAGGCATAGATTTCTCTTGTTAAGAGGGTAAAAAAGTTCGTGTTTGGCCAATTCCAGCTCAAATTAGTTTCATGCCCAACTTTTCTTGAAAGCCAGAGAAAAGGGGTAAATATATATGTATACGTATATGTATATGGGTCTTCACAAAATAGGGGGATTAAGGAAATTAAAACAGAATTTGCCTCCTAATCATCTTCATGGAACTGATTCTTGTATACATTTGGTCTCATTTTTTTAACGGAAAATGAATGATTAAAAAAATATTTTTCTATAAATGATCATTTGTATTATTTAAAATAATTAGTCAATAAAAATATTTTCATCACCCATGATAATTATGTCTACATATTTTCTTGGATGATGGAAATATTTTTTTTCATTCATAATTTTTTTTTTTTTTTGTAACCGAGGACTCCACTTGGGCGCCATCGCGCTCGGCAAGCACTAAGGAACTAGGCGCCTATACCTCGGGCCAGTGCAAGCTAGCCACCACACTCACACCAAAGAATTTAAGTCACAAACACCGGGATTTGAACCTTGCACATTTTGCGAGAGCACAATACTCAAATCAACGACGCCACCACAAAGGGTGGTTCATTCATAAATTTTTGTAGCATATATAATTGATAATTTTTTTAAATTGCCTCTAAAACATATTATTTTGAGAAATAAATAGAGTCTAGATTTCAGAAAAAGTCAAAAATACGTTTTCCCAATTTGGTGAGTTTTGGGCCAAACGAAGCCATCAAAAGAGTTAATTGGGCAGTTAATTTATGAACTGACAGGTGGTTATACCTAAAGATTCAATGAGAAGGGAAAAAGACTTTTTTTTTTTTTTTTTTTATCCTAAGGAATCTTTATTTAATGAAATAATTTATTTATTTTTCGATATTGAAGAAGAGAAAAGGCACGTTAGCGGCAGTTAGCGTTAGGTAACTCGACCTTTCATTTGGTCACTTTCTTTGAAAGAGAAAGAGGCTTGGCAATTAATGGAATTGCGAAGCAACTGACTTCATATAATGCAGAAAAAAAATATAAATATTATTAATTTTTTGGGGAGATTTTAATGTGTCTTTGACGATAGATACAGCGTTGACCCACTGACACCTGTCCTCAGCTAATTTTTTTTTTATTTAAAAATTTATTGGTTATTTTTTATTTGAAATTTCATCAGTTTCTGCAAGTCTAAATTATAATAATTCAATCAGCCTCACCGCCATTCGTGCCAACCCAAGATATCGTCGGCATTTGAGTGAATCTCTCTTGCTGATACACAGCCAAGATACATCCTTCCTCATCAATATATATATAATTCCTCCCCCTAAAAAGAGCAGAAAATGATAAAAATTAGTTAATTGCATAAATTTAGTCACAAACCCTATCGGTTCATTTTGCTTTTTATTCAAAATGATGGGAACATTATTATTAAATATTCCTTGATAAACGCTATGGATGACCTTAGTGATTAGGCGGCGAATTGATATACATGCATGGCACAAATTCAATATTACATGCGGCGGATTCTATGTTTGATATATCCATCTGGGTCTCAATTTGTGTCTCTACTTAGTCTAGAAAATTATTAAAAAATTTGCAATTTTTGAATTTATATGTTTTCAAAAGGAAAATTTCCGTCACAATAAATAAAATCCCCTCCAACATAAAATGATTGTCTCTATGCAATATTATTGACTTGTTCCTCATCGTTCTGTACACCTAAAACAACATACGAAACACCATGTTCTATTACTTGCTCTATTAGTTCTACATACTCATCATCCCCATTTTTGACTACACGATGAAGTGTATGCCAATCAAAAGCTCACTTGAATCTTGAAAGATAATCGCGTATTTTTACCTTTTGCATACTTGAATGGCGAAAATTTATTTTTGAGATTAGTGTCTGCACAACTTGAATGAACTCCATCTATCATTTTCTAATTCTCGGAATTTTCGCAATTAATTTCTCCTCTTGAATTTATTTGTTCAATAGGCGGCTTAATAAATTAGCTCGGTATGCCAACAAAGACAAACGTGGCTATGAAAGTTATTTGAGTGGCTGAAGCTTGAGGGAAGGGAAGAAGATCAGGTAGAGCAAAGAGGGAGAGACCCTTTCCATTTTTTCTAATTTTCCAACGTGGTGCCACACAAGCATTCACATTAGAAATAGCTTTTCCACATCATGCACAGGCAACGTTACATCTAGTCGAAATTCTCAAGGAGATTGAAATGATAATTTAATTTTATGAGTGAGTTGTGATTCCCACGCCCTATAAGGAGACAGGAAAAAGTCCGAATATTAAAGTAAAAATAGAGTAAGATTGACAAAAAAAAAAAGTTCAATAGCCATCTCAATTTTATTAGGTCGGAATTAGACACTAAAAAGATATAATTGTAAATTTATGTAAATAGAATGACCCGATTAGTCAAATCAGAGGCACATAGACTTAGATCGGGAGAAAGCACGAAACTAAAGGGATGTAAATCGAAACTTTTATCAAAGGAAAATTGGAGAATTAGATCTCAAATGACTCAAAAAAGTATGGTACATCTAAAAAGTCTACTTCATATCCAAGATTATATTCTATTTGCTGCTTAGAAACGTTCCTTTCCAAATAAATAAATAAAACTAGAAAAAATCTCGTCCACCGACCGACCGACGTGCACCAGTCTAACGAAAAGAACAAACCAAAAAAATAAAACAAAAGGAACAGAGAAAATCCAAATCCACGTCACCCAAATTTCCTCCAATTAATTAATTATTTCAAAAATTAAATAATTTTCAATTTTGGTGGCCTTGGAAAACCCAGGAAAAAAAATAAAAATTCCAGGTGCAATCCCGTCATTTCAAGAAACTCCGAAACTGGCTCAATCATGGTCTGAAGGAGTTCAGGCACGCAGCAGTGACCAGGACTCTTGTCTTCCTCAACAAAAGCAGAGACAATCAAGAAAGCGCCTTTCGTCCTCGCGACGCTCCCCTCCTCGCCTCGCACTGTTGAAATCTCACGCGGCGAATTCCTTGCGATTCCTTCGTTCTTTGTTCCCTCCGAATCTGTGAATCCGATCCCCATCTCTCGCGTTCGTCCGGAAGAGCGTGACTTTGCGTCGTGTGTGTCCCAAATTCAAGAGCTTCCGTTGAGCTGGAGAATCTGGGTTCCGGCTGGTTCGCGAGCGCGGGGGGCGTCGGCTGAATCTTGTTCTGGGTTCTGGGTCTTAGCTCCCTGGGCGGCGGAAGATGTCCAAGCGGGGTTACAAGCTGCGTATCCTTCTCGTGGTGTTTTGAATTGGCTTGTCTTGTTTTGTGGGTTCCGCTCTTCTTGTTCGAGCTTTTTGAGGTGGTCGTGGATGACGCGAGTTCCTTCTTGCGGGTGCTGTAGTGTTGAGTTTTTGGTTCTGGAGAGATCTGTGCGCGTTTTAAGGTCGTGGGCAAGTCGCCATAGTTCGATGCGCTTTTGCAATTTGCTCCGGATGTGAGATTTGATTTCAGAGTGGCAGAGGAAGTAAGTCTTTCTCTGGGTCAGTAAATAGAAAGATAGCCTCTCTCTTTTTCTCTTTTTTTTTGCAGTCAGAAAATTCATGGTGGGTGGGATGTGTTTGGGAAATCTTTTGAAAAGTAGGATGTGTTCATCATGCTATTGACTGGGGGGCTGGGAGGAAATGTATAACTAAAAAGATTCGACAATGCCAGGAGATTGTGTTAAGGGTAGTTCTTATCCTACCAAAGGCTGCTATAGTCTTCATTAGGAAATTAAGATACTCATGTTTCTAAATCCGGTGGCCCAGGTGATAGTCTCGATTATTAGTATGCTTTTCCCATGAGATTTTCAGTTTTTGTGTGGTGGATAAAGGGATGCATCGCTTGTTGGGTGGAGTTGTTTCCTTTGACTTAGATTTTGTGCAGAGGAATTTGTGGCCCATTCGTCGAATGTCAACTGTCTCCGTATCGGAAAGAAGGCATGCCGGCTTTTTCTTACTGGTGGAGATGACTACAAAGTCAATCTTTGGGCCATCGGCAAACCAAATTCCTTGATGGTTGGTTGAGTTAGCATTTTATCTTGCCTTTCCTTTTTCTACTAATTGATGTGCTGCTAAATGAATTCTTTGGGCTATTCTAATCTTTTCTCTGTAGTGCAAATTTGGCAGGTTACTTCTTAAGTAACTAGTTCTGTGGTTACTTGTATAAGGCAGAATGAGTGCTTATGCTAAATCTTAATTGCAGTCATATCCTTCTCTGTAACTGTAGTTCATCTTGCGAAAACTGAAAACTAATTTGATTACCTAAAATTTAGAAGAGCGAATTTAGTGGAGGCGACGTCTGCTTGCAAGAATGATTAATAATGTTTTTATGCTCAACAATGCAGAGCCTTTGTGGTCATACAAGTCCTGTAGAATCTGTAGCCTTTGATTCTGCGGAAGTGTTGGTTCTTGCTGGAGCTTCTTCTGGTGTCATTAAGCTGTGGGACTTGGAAGAAGCAAAGAGTAAGTTGATTAAATTGTTCAAAAGTCGAGCATTTGAGTCATCACTTGTTTGAAAAAGAAACCGACATATGTACCCACTTGATCACAAGCAAGAGTCCATACTCAAATGTTTGAATAAGAAACCTAGATATGTACCCACTTGATCACAAGTGAGAGTCCATTGCATACATGGCAGCATCATTTTTGTTTGTTAGTATATATCAATTCACTTTTAATTACTCTTGAAGCGTAGTGGTTCGTGGTCTTACTGGACACAGATCCAATTGCACCGCTATGGAATTCCATCCATTTGGAGAATTCTTTGCATCTGGTTCCACTGACACAAATCTAAAGATCTGGGATATCAGGAAGAAAGGATGTATACACACGTACAAGGGTCATACTCGAGGCATTAGCACCATCAGATTCTCTCCTGATGGTCGATGGGTTGTTTCGGGGGGACATGATAATGTTGTGAAGGTAAATTGGTTACCCTGTGAGGCGTAGCCTTTGGCAAGATTGCTCTATTCCTTTATTGAGTAAAGCATTTGATTGTTCATACAGGTGTGGGATCTAACTGCTGGAAAGCTTTTGCATGATTTTAAGTTCCATGAAAATCATATCCGATCTATGGATTTCCATCCCTTGGAGTTCCTCCTTGCTACAGGTAACTGTCACATTGAGATTTGTTGAATGCATTCATTTCATTAAAAAATTGCTTTTGGTTCTGAGATTATTTAAGCATAATTTGTTTAACATCATGATGGAAAACCTTGAGCACTATACTTAGGATTATGTAAAGAGTGCCCTTAGGGGACTTGCTACCGAGTGTGTATAATGCTTTTGAAATTGTGTTTTTGTTATGACATACTACAAGAATATGTTTCAAACTCAATGTACTTTCATGTGCATTATAAAAATTATAGGAACAGTTTTTAGGTACATATTGAGTTGCCTTATGGCACTCGTCAATAGGACTTAATAATTATTCAGTAATGCATGATATCTGGACTTAAATGTGTGGCTTTTTGTGATAGAAGCTCCTGAAATACTTAATGTCTCCTGAATATATTAATGCCATCTGCATTTGACCTTTGGATGAATAAACATGTAATTGCATATGTGAATCCAGCTAGCTATTATAACTCACCAATCCTTTTTCATTGTTTACTAGTATCTTTCTTATGTGCAAAATTCAGTTTATTTCATTTGCATTCTCATTGTTTCTTCCTTCTTACAAGCTGGACAGTGTAAATATTCTTTTGAATTTGTCCTTACTTCTAGTTTCCAGTAATCTAATACAGATTCCTTGTCCAGGTTCGGCAGATAGAACGGTTAAATTCTGGGACTTGGAAACATTTGAACTAATTGGATCTTCCAGACCTGAGGTATCTAATTGTTATGTTTCTTGCAATTAACAATATCATTTAGTTATTTAGGACACTCCCTGCTTTTGGGGTCAGAATATTTCATATAGATAAGTTGCAAATTGTCCTGTGTTTTATAGGTGAAAACTTACCTGGAATTTTTCCTCATAATTGAGATGCTTCTATTTAAACCAAATCCCGAGAATCTCTCATCTTTTATGATGATCATAGAGTCCTGAACACTACTGGGTTTCCCTTCGTGACTGAATTTAATTGTTTGTTTCAGGCCACAGGAGTACGTTCAATTGCCTTCCATCCTGATGGGAGGACCTTATTCTGTGGTTTGGAGGATAGCTTAAAGGTCTGAAACGTCTTAATCATGAATTTTATCATGTGTTGGAAGATGCTGGCATGTGATTTCTTGCTTGGTAAATGTAGGTTTACTCATGGGAGCCTGTAATCCGCCATGACGCTGTTGACATGGGATGGTTAACCCTTGCTGATCTTTGTATTCACGACGGAAAATTCTTGGGTTGCTCATACTACCAAAATTCTGTTGGTGTTTGGGTAGCAGATGTATCGGTAATTACTAGTGACCTTCATCTTTCCTACACTAGAATTCCATTACCCTTTTTTCCTGTAGAGATGGCTTTTCCTATAGAAGTTCATTAGTTCAGATGGATTTTTCTCTGATTATGGTACATCCTCTTTTCAGCTTATCGAGCCTTATGGAACTAATATAAAGCCTCAGCAGAAAGATTGTGGGGAGAATGAAATTGAACACCAAGAAAGTCGTTCCTCAGCTAAAGTAGGGACCGCCATAAGATCAACTTCAATCCTACGCTGTGCCTCTCCAGATTATGACACTAAAGAGATAAAGAATATATATGTGGATAGTAAGTGGATTTTTGTATACTTTTATCATACTATCAAATTCATATACCAATATGCTAACACATGGTCCTGTGCAAAGTAATGGAAGCTTAATGGCCCATACTACTGAATAGAATGTAGATATATGGTGCTCATCAGATGAGGGTCAGGAAGAAGACTCAGGCTGCATATCAAAAGTAGTTTGAAATTGTGAGTGTCTGTCACAATAGTATTAAGCGTGATTGGGTTCACCATAAAGTACCTTAGGCAAAGTGGACAGTCATTTTTTTCTCTTGTTTTAATCTGTTGCCAGCCATAAATGTTTTCACACATAAGGTTTTCCTCAGTAACTTGCTATCTAGTTGTCGGAGTTCACAGAAGAAGTTTGATCTTGACCCAGAGACAGATTGTAACTTGTGTAAAGGATAAGTAGTCCTTGAACTTGGTTTTCTTTTTGTCTGTTGCTCATGAGTATATGAAACTCTGAGAGCCTGACTTTGCAAAGCTGCATCTTCAATCATTGATGCCTTCTGGCAGAGAGTTTCTTTATGCCAAAGACTTGAATCCTGCCCATCCTCTTCCTGGAATTTGCTGGTTTTCAGTGGCATCATTGGTTAACTCCCTTAGGGTGTTTAGTTTCCCACTTGGTTGATGGCTCTTTGATGAGATGTGAGATGATTTGGATCCTGGATCATTTAAGAGTACTTTTAATGCAATACTAGTATAAGATATTACTTTCCCCACCTTTACAGATGGAGCTTCTTTTCGAATACTCATGTAGTGCATGAATTATTTCTGAACACTGGTTTACATCTTAAGGTAGTTTGTCTTGTTATTGATGTGTTGCTCCATCTTCTTTGTGCAGCTGCTAGTGGAAATCCTGTTTCTTCACAGCGTGTTAATACCACAAACTCTGCAAAAGTGATTCAACCGCTGGATTTTGAGGACACCCCTAATTTGACACTACAGAGGCAGAGTTCAGTAACAGAAAAGCCAGATGAATCAAGTGGGCATATTCCTAGCAAATCTTATACTGTACCTAAAGTTGTTAGTAGGGACAGTCCCGATGGAAAGGACACATCTCGAAGAGAATCTATTACTTTCTCAAGGACTAAACCTGGGATGTTGCTCAGGCCTGCTCATTCAAGGAGGCCATCGAGCACCAAATATGATGTTGACCGGTTATCAGCATGTGCTGAAAGTGGAGTAATTAACTGTACAAAAAGTGGTTCTGAAAGTCTTGTAGATTCATTTTCGAAGATCAAAGTTGCACCTGAAGATGAAGCAAGAGATGGCTGTGAAGACAATCATTTGAGCATCAATGATGTCTCTGCGGAAACTGAAAAGGTGCTACCACTGCAGACACCTAAAACAGAAAAGTGTAAGCAATTTCTCGTGAATATTGATGGTTCATTGGGTCATCTCCACAACTCTGCATAACAATATTTTTTGCGGTGCTTATTACCCAATGAGTGACTAATGGGAAAATTGTTACAATAGTGTTTTCCATACTTTTCATTTTCTCTAAAGAATCTAATGCAAATCATTGCTATAACAGTTTCTGCAGTTCAACAAAAATGTCGATTTTGCATTGCTGGTAACTATTGCTCTGAGACCATGGTTGTTCATGACGTTGGCCTGTGCACTGATTTTACATTGGAGATTAGAAGTATGAAAGCATATCTAGGAATTAGTCAATCCATAAATTTGCTTGGTAAAGATACAGCAGTTGCTTCTTTTGAAAGTATTTATGCCATAGCTGAATAGTTTTGTCAGAGACTCGGATGCCATTTTGTGTACTAGATCTGAAAATCTGCTGACATAGATTTGTTATTGTGTTCAAGGTGACCAAACTGTCAATTTCAAAGTAGGAATCAGCTCTGTCAAGTTTGTCAATGGAGGTTAGCTACTGCTTTCCTATTAGGTTTTAACTCCTAGGAACTATTGAATAAAACTGACCTTTTCCCTTCAAATTTGGTTTTGGCAGTTGCAGTTGTGCCAGGCAGGACACGCACTTTAGTTGAGAAGTTTGAAAAAAGAGAAAAATTGAACAGCACTGAAGATCAATCAATTGATACACCTGAAAAACCCACGTCGGATAAAACCCCTCCCTCTTTGGCAGAGAACATGGAAAAGAGTGACAGATTAAACATCATTGAACAAAAGGCAACGGGCATATCTTCTCATATGGTAACCACTGAGGATAGAACACCTGTTACTCTTGTTTGTGGTACTGAAGATCAGTCAACTGTAATGGCTCCTCAAAGAGAATTATCAGCTGATGAATCAAGTAAAACTCCTCCATTGCCGGTTGAGGACTTGGAAATTCATCATGGATTAAATGTCAATGAAGATAAGGCAACTAGTTTGTCTTCTCAAACAGTGTCAGAGGAGGATGGCAAACGCTCTACTCTTATTCGCAACTTCCGCAGAAGAGACAAATTTAGAAGTAATGAAGGTCGATCCCTGGTAATGGCTCCTCAAAGAAAACTACCAACAGATGAATCAAGCAAAACATCTGCTTTTTCAATGGAGGATTTGGAAATCAAAGGTGGATTAAATGTGAGTGAAGATAAGGCAACTAGTTTCTCTTCTCGTGCATCAACAGGGGAGGATAGAGCACCCTCAGCTCTTGTTCGCAGTGTTCGAAAAAGAGACAAATTCAAAAGTACAGATGATACAACCATTGTAATGGTTCCTCGAAGAGGACTATCGACCGATGAAGCATCAACTGTTTCCATTGAGAGGGTTGAAAGGAGACAGTTATCTAACCATGTGGAGAACCTGCTAGATAATGTGCCCCCTCACTCTATACCTCCAATGACAACGGTAGAACTTTAACCCTTTTGAAATGGTTTAAGTGGCAAGCATTGAGTTCATGATAGTGTGTTTTGTTTCCTCGGTTGCTTATCATGTTTTCAACTTACAGAGAGGGGAACCTCAATCAATGGGAAGGCAGTCAGACTCTGTTAACAATGAGGATGTCACTGAACTTCTACTGGGAAATCATGAAGTTCTCTTAAGTACTCTTCGTTCTCGCTTGACAAAACTACAGGTAATTTAGCTGTTTCTGAATGTTTACATAGTTGAGCAAGGCTAATTTGTACTTTGCATGTCACTGTATACTTTCATTTTGTATGTTGGCTTCCTTAAACTGTAGCTATTCATCTAATAGCTAGTATTTTATTCCCCACCACAATTGTACAACTTGCTGGGTAGGGTTAGGTCTGCTACTAAGGGTTGTAATTATTTTAGCACCATTTCTAATGCTTGGAAGACATAGTATTAGCAGAAGGTATACCAGTTGCAGCAAAGTGTGATGACTTAATGCTTCTAAATTCTAATGCGTAAACCTAGTCATTGAATGGACAGTTCAGAAGTCATAAAATTGGCATTTTTAACTGACTATATGTTACTTTGTTATCTGCACTTCTACTTGGTAGTTGCCTTGACAATTTTCTCTTGTATTTCCAGGTAGTCCGGCATTTCTTTGAAAGGAAAGATATGAAAGGTGCTATTAACGCATTGAGGAGGTTGCCAGATCATGCTGTGGGTATCATCATATGCATGTTTATCCTAAGATCCCAGATATGTGATAATTTCTTTTATGTTTCTGAGACGTGATTGTGATGCTAATGCAGGTGCAAGCAGATGTAGTCAGCATTCTTATGGAAAAAATGGAGATGCTGAACTTAGATTTATTTTCTTGCTTGCTTCCGGTGCTTGTGGGTTTATTGGATAGCAAGGTAGAAAGGTAATGTGGTTATATATGTATGCTGGTCAGCTTAGTTATGTTGCTAGAGATAGTGATCTGTTTGAAATGGTGTTTTTACCATCTAATGGGAGTTATGAATGCTCATATTTTATTTAATGGAGTAATGACATGATTCTGGAGCATTAGTTATTGTATTTTCAGAACTTAGCATGAATTTGTCAGTCTTATGAGTATTTGACCTTTGATGCCTTAACTTGTTTATTTACTGAAGGTTTCATGATGCAATGATCTCTCGATTTTTCTTTTATATTAAAAATCTAGTGCTGAAAGTTCTTTGTTTATTGCTTCAAAGAAATGGTTGATGCCTAATCATTTCAATCAGCAGTATCACTGAAATCCTTTATATAGATCATGTACATTTTTCAGCAATAGGAAGTCTCTGGATTGGGTAGCAATTCATCCTCTAAATGATTTGACCTTTTTCTTTTTCTGAATTTTACAGGCACACATGTGTGTCTCTCGAGATGCTACTGAAGCTTGTAGCTGTTTTTGGTTCAGTAGTTCACTCGACAGTTTCTGCACCTCCGACTGTTGGTGTTGATCTGCACGCTGAGCAAAGGTTTTTCTTTGATGGACTTGGGCACTTTCTATCTCTCATTTGGCTGTTTTCTTGGTGCTGGGTACTGACAGGTTTGAATACTTGATCTCAGGCTAGAGTGCTGCAACCAGTGTTTTACAGAGCTGCAAAAGATCCCAAAATTTTTACCGATACTTGTGAGGTAGGCATGTTGGGAGTTGTTGATGAAGTTTATGTCATCCCTTTTGACTTGGAAAATGTGTAATCACTGTTTCATAGATATCAGGACCATCTTTTTTTTCTACAGTATTGCAAGATGTCTTATCTTTGGAGTTTGGTTAATGAATTCATGAGCAGTGTGGCTTCAGATTATATGCTTAACACTTTGTTATGATGATGGGATCTTGTTTGGCAATGTCAACACCATATCCAGATATGTGAAAATGGTTATATTGAGAGACTTGTCAACCATGTATGACCAACTCAAATCTGTGAGGAATCAGTAATTTGAACTTCGAAATGATAAGTTGCACCTTAAAGGGCAAATTTTAGTTCTGATGCACCCATATGATCGGCTTGAACCTGGTACTCTTAAGGCAAAAGCGTAATGTCACCAGACAAATTTCATTTGCTTCTCTTTTCCTTTTTATATATTTTATAATTGAAACTAGAGAATGGCCTTTGCTTATTCATGGATTCCCATATGGACTTAGGACATAAACTTCTCTGTTGCTTCTATTGCAGGAGAGGTGGTTTAATTGCAAGAAATGCTCAGGAATTGAATCTAGTCCTTCAACAATGCTAATGGACCATACCATTTGCATCCCTTTTCTGCTTACTTGCAGAGTCCAGTTTGGATGACGTCTAACAGAGCATTCATGTATATGGCCACCATCTTTCCTTAACTTGGAGTTTGGCTTTCCGGCTACCGATTTTGCTGCTTCAGTCGATCAGTTTTGCTTGGTTTCTCATGAGGCAAATGCCCAAGCACTACGTGGAGGGAAATTAATCTCGAAGACTCGAGAGGCGTTGTTCGGGGCATGACCCCATGTTATTCCGAAAGAGTAGGCTCTCAATTCTTTGATTCTGTAGTACGGTGTATCTTCTGTATCTTCTATCCACCCCCGTGTAATTCATATGTACTTCTTGCTCCCGTGTAATTCATGTGTACTTCTCGCTCGTATAGTAAAAATCCACTTTGTTCATCATAACTGAAAGAGTTCCGTCTTCTTTGCATCTTAGTTGTTACAATTTCACTTTGAAATGAAGGTGCAGTCGTGTCTTATCATGAGGAAGCCTCCATTAAAGATCAGAGCTCAACTCACCGAATCACTATAGGTTTTACGTTGATCCTAGACGCATAGGGTCCATTGCTGAAGGATCATGCAAAAGTGAGTTCAAAGAAGGTGGTGAGCCACAAGGATTTTGAGTGTCTTTAGCTTAACGAGGGAGAATGAGCCTAAAAGATGTGGTGTATCTGAGAAGGAGCATAGCAGAGATAGATGGCCTGGCTGATGCTGCAATTTCACTTTCTTTCTTGAAGTGACTTCCGGAATCTATGGTGTCGGTTAGAGTCTACAGGAACCCTGTCATCGGAGGCAACAAATCTGATGACACAGGTCGGTGCACGCTACCGGAACCATCGACTAAACCATTCTCTTAGATAAAATTGACCGGTTAATGTTCAATTACTGCTCTCTACGTGAACCTGAGGATGACAAACTAGGTCACATCCCCAAATGATTAATGCCAAAAGTATCATTCGAAGATCACAATGCCAAGTTTTATGAGAGGTTTTCACTTCTTTTTGTACTTAATGTTGAACAGTTAGTTAAAAACGAGATGCGATCGAGTTGCTGCAATCGATTCGGCAATGTGTTTTTGTTACAGATTCACAGAAACCATTCTTATTATGAACCCGAAAACACCAGGGAAAATAAATTGAATGAACAACTGATTAAAACTGATGCATGATTAACATGAATTGCAAGAGTGACATTGGAATTCCTTTATCTACATAGAAAATGACAATGGACGCCATCCATTCCATAGTAGCAAATTTCCAAATAATATATATGTATATATATATTATATATATACTCTTTAAAATCCTTCTAATTCTTTCTTGTCATTCTGTTGACAGATTCCCAAAATAGATAACTGAATTTAACAAACTTTAGCCATGGAACACCAATAACTTATCCTCCAAGAAAGGAAAAACTAGAAAAAGGTAATAAAAACAAAATCACATAGCTCTCGTCTCAAAACCCAGAATCACATAACCTCTCTCTCTCTCTCTCTCTCTCCAGAAACCTGCTTTCCTCTTTCAGATTTTTTTTTTTTTTATCTTGTAAAGCTTTGTCAACCCTTTTGAGACTCGAGGTTCGAAAATTTGAGTCTCAAGGTTTTTAAGAAGGCGGGTTTGGAGCCGTACAGGTCTCCAATGATCTTTGCATAATGATGATATGTATTCGCCCGATCACAGATTCGAAGGAAACAGTCGGGTTTTGTTGTTCGGGTGCCGACCAGGGCCGGGGCATATAAAATTGGAGAACAGGAACTAGAGGATATTTTGTCACGGAGCGTGCGCATTGATGTCGAAGATGATGGAGACAGGGAGGTGGAGCACGTGGGACGAGCTCCTGCTCGGAGGCGCCGTGCTCCGGCATGGGACCGGAGATTGGGACCGGGTCACGTCGGAGCTCCGAGCCCGAATCGTTTGGCCTTGTGAAATCACCCCTAAGGTCAAAACTATACCCTCCTCTCTTCCCTTAGCTCCTGTGGAAACAAATATGTTACCATGTGATTTCTGTACTTTTTAGGGTTTACCAAACTCATGATGTTGCCTGGGAATTCTCTCTCTCTTTGATTTCCTAGTTAAGAGTGCAATTGCCATGTCATTTTAGCTTGTGTACACCAATAAGGAAGATAAATGAAAATAAAGAAAAATAATAATAATTTGATTTCTATTTTTGAGGGGACGTATTAATGATGCTCATCCAAGAAGAAACCATTTAAAAAGGAAATACTATATTTCCTTATTTGGCCTTTTCCTGTTTGGATTGTATTTCCCTTTTTATTTTTCGTTGTGAATCTATGTTAAATTAGTATTAGATTTCTTGATAAAAATTTGGGACTAGTTGCCAAAAGTGGGAAAGAAGGCGTGTAGCTACTCTCATCTCCTGTTTTTTTTTGTATTTTTTGAACTTACTTGTTCAATAAATCTAGAAATTTTTTTAATCTTTTAATTTAAAAATTGACATGTCCACACATACGCCTTCCGAGACAAGCATGTCAATCTATATTTCAATAGGAAATTAGGATTGCCGTAAACTTTTAATTGATACACATTATTGTCCTAAACTTTTATTTTGTCACAACCGTTAACTCTCATTTGTTATTTCCTTCATGATGTATGATTCACATGACTTTGTAGGAGAAGAGGTGTATTTTTATTTTAGTTTTTTGGAAGAAAATTTTCTTTTACCTTAATTGCGTGAAAAATGAGAAAAAATGTAAAAAATAATCTGAAATATTAGTAGTAGAGAAAACTGTTTACAACAATTTAAAAATAAAAATATTGTAAAAATTTGATGAATAAAATATTAAAACTAAATAAGATATTTTAAGACAAAGAAACACAATTAAGTAATTAAAAAGGAAAAATACCTTAATAACAGAAAGGTCAAATTCCAAAAATTGGATATTAATTACGTATTTTTTAATCGATGTAAAATTGACCGATCAATGAAATTATTAAAAATCACCTTAGATTTTGTTAATCATTTCCTTTGTTGGGTTATGAACATCATTTCTCTTTATGTTTTTATAAAAATATTTTTATCAGATGATAATTTTTATATTAATCAACCATTTAAAAATACATAATGAGAAACTAATTATTTTCATCTGAACTTTTTGTTATTGAGATTTTCTTGTGATTAATTAATTTGTGTTTACTCTATTTCTTAAAATCTCTTGTTTAGTTCTATCAAACTGAATATGTTCAACAAACTTAAAAAAATCTTTTCGCCTAATTTTATTTTCAATATTTACATTTCCAATTGTTTATGTTTTATTTTTTTTTATTTCTTAAAAATGGAATAAAAATACACTTTTATCTTTTAAAAATCACATGCATTGCACAAGCTGATGGAAAAAAAATTGGAGGGTTAACGAATTAGCACAAAGAAAGTTTGAGGTACAGTAGTATAATTTAAAGACAAAGAGCCAAAAGTCAGGGGGATTTTGTACAAAATTTTCCCTATCTCACTTTTTTCTTTTCATCTCCCACATTATTTTTTGTTGTTGAACATCATGATGTATTAGCAAATTTGAATTTTTTTTAAAAAGAACCAAATTAGCACATGTACTTTCTATTTGCTCCTTATGTATAGTATTGTATGTCTATTGCGTTAAAGAAACAACAAGAGTTATAGCAAATGCAAAAACTTAGATCAACTAATAGATTCATGGATAATTACATCATAAAACTTAGATGAAGGTGTAGATTGAATAACCCACAGTTGCATTGTCTATCCTTCTACTGGTGCTAAAGTTCTATCATATTCTGCAATACTGTCAATGCATTTGCTAAACCACATACTAAACGTAAATTCAACGTTGTAATGCAGGTTTGCAAAGCCAGGTATGAGGAGCTGCAACGGCGATTCTCGGGGCGCACGTAAGTAGAGCTCTTTTTCTTTCTCAAAGGACGTCGTGATGCTATCCTTGTTTCTGCATTCTTAAGCGGTGGGTGGTAGGGATGGTTATGTAAGAGCTGTAATGACATTTTTGATGGATTGGAGAGACATTTGCTGGTCTGTGAGCCTTTCATCAATTGGTAAAAGTAGTAGCATCGTAATTCTTTGAGACTTCACGAGCTGGGGACCGAGTTCATCGCCATTACGGTTGCTATTTGATTGTCGACTCATGCTTTTCTTGTTTCTATTTTAGAGCTTGGTTCGACGAATTGCGAGAACAGCGAATGGAGGAGTTGAGGCGGGCCTTAGAGCAATCTGAAAGCTCCATTGGGTCAGCAATCTGATCTTTTCGGTTTATCTTGTCTTCTGGATCACTTTATCGACTTGCTTGTCCTTGTGCATCTATTGCTTTTGAAGGGAAATTTAAGAACATGGAATGTGTAAGAACTGCTGTTACCCGAAATCTGTTGAATTCTAGATTGAGTAGGAGTTACATCAATATATGAATTGAACTCGGTCCGCTTTGTTTTTGCAAGAACCCTGTGGTTTCAACTATCTAAATTTTGTGCACATCGATGCTCGCCCTTTGACACCGAAAGTCGTTTTTGAGTGAGAAATAGAATGGTTATATGGCAAGTCCGACAAGGGAACATCATCTGTCTGTCATTCTGCTGTTTTTGATTATGGATTCATGCTTTTCTCTGTCAGGACTCTGGAATCAAAGCTCGAATATCTCCAGGCAGAGGGCGGACCTTATTCCAACGTCGAATATGACTCCAGCCGAACAGTATCAGTTGTACCAGTTCAGAACTCATATGGAGCTAAATCATATCAAAGACAGACACCGGAAGGCGCACTCTCAGATAGCTTCACTCAAGAAGTTTCTGCTAACTCCTCATCAGATGGTTGTGTTCAGCTTTCAGTTTCAGCTGAAGGGAAGGAGACCAAGCCACGTATTCCCAAGTCGTCTAAGCGAGACAAGGATCGCAAGATCGATATGGAGCTCCAGGAGCTATGCAGAGGTCAAGGAGGCTTCCTTAAGAAGAAGAGAGGTCTGAGAAAAAGGAAGAATTGTGTAGTGCAAATTAAAGAAGGGAGTGTAGGAGAAAGCGAATTCATCAGCCCGGATAATGTTTTGACGGATTCTCAGAGTCGTAAAGGTCGGAGGAAGGAGACTATCAATGATCTAATGAGGATCTTCGATTATGTTGTGGAGCACAAGAGTGCCAACATATTCTATCGCCGACTCAATTGCCAGGTGATGTTTAGATTCGATGCATAATTCGATGTTTGCCCACAAATTCTACTTCAATTAACTTGAATCCTACTTCTGAATTCTGATTACCCTGTCAAGTTTAGATACCTCTACCAATGCAGCTGTATGATCTGTCTATGATCAGTCTGATACCCATGTTGTCGCTAGGAACTCTTGGACTGGTCATGTGATGCAGTAAGAATATTAAAAACATGCGTCTGACTGACAAGTTCTATTGTACTCATCTGTCACAGAAGAGAGGAAGATACAAGAGATTGATCCGCCAACACATGGATTTTCACACCATAAGATCAAGAATATCGAGCCTAGCCGTAACATCTTCCACCGAAGTGTTCCGAGATCTTTTGCTCCTCGTAAACAACTCGCTGGTGTTCTATTCCAGGAGGACAAGGGAGCACAAGTCTGCACTTCTCCTGAGAGACATTGTCACCCAGAAACTGAAGCAACACTATAAAGGGACTGATATCGTCCACACCGATTCTCCGGTCAGGCCTCAAGGCGCCCTTCGTTGCAGGGCGCACAAGTTGCCCCCAAGGGCTTTGAATGCCAGTAGCATTGTTGTGACAGCGTCATTGGGAAGCAAGAGTGCAGGCAACTCCGACTCCTCCCCGTCGGCGGAGTCTTCGGCCATCGGCAAGAGAAGCTCGATCTCAAATTGGCGGCGAAAATGTAAAAATACAAATGATGGCCCAAGATCTGTGAGGTCTAATAGGGGAAGAAAGAGAGTTAGGACAAGGTGAACAAGGACATGTATTTTTTTTTCTATAGAAGGGTGGACTTAGGTGCAAAAATGTGTAGGTTTAGGGTCTTTTTTGTAGTGCATGTATCCTGTTTCTTTTGTTTCCTGTTGTTTTTGTGGGTCCCTAATCCTATAGGAACAATAGGCTCTGTTGTTGCTGTTGTTGTACATTCACATAAGTCTTGTAGAAGCAGAACTCCATTGTTTCTATCCAATTATACTTTTTTTTCTATGAAATTTTAATAAATGTTGGTAAGTCGAAAAAGGGGGGCTTCTATAACTTGCCAATACTTTTACGAAATTACCAACTTATTTTGATTGTTTGCAAATTATCAATTTCGTGCTCACATTCTTAATATTATTTGCAAAACTTGTCTCGAATTTACCAGTTTTAATATGAAATTATCAGCCTAAGTTAGAGTAATTTATCACTATTTGTCTGATTAAGTTATCAATTAATTTTTGGTAAGCGACTCCCGTTTGAATTCCTTGCTAACGTTCAATTGGCTTTTTCTTGTTCGATTTACGAACTTTTCTATTGAGTTAACAACTTTTACTTGACTTGGTTAACAACTCCGTACAATTTACTAACACCATTGCTAAGCTAAATTGACGTGACTTGCTAAGTTTTATCCCAATAAATTACCACTTAGTATTAAATTAGCAACTCTCATTTAAGAAAGAAAATTGGTATCACTATAATTGAGGTTGGTAATTTCTTAAAGGAGTTGGTAAATTCAACGTAGCAATCAAGGAAAATAAAAGTTGATAATTTAATGGGAAAGTAAGTAAATTTGTGAAAGTAAAAAATAAATTGTTGTACACAATTTGAATGAGAGTTGGCAAATCAAAACTAGTTGATAACTTGATAGGATCCAATCATACAAATAAAAATTGGCAAATTCATATAAGAGCTAATTTTGTAAAAAAAAAAAAATGTTGGCAAATATTAACAAAAATCAATATTTTGAAAAAGAAACCTAAAAGGTGTTGATAAATAAATCAAATGAAAGTTGGTAATCCAAAAGTATTTAGTAACTTAATCGAAAAATTTAAATAAGCCCCTTATAGTCTATGAGTTGGTAAAACAAAAAGGGAATAAGATTTGATAAGAGACGAAAAATCAATAATATATATACTACCAAAAAGTGTTTGTAATTGCCTTGGTAAGGACTTAGGCTTGTGGGTGATTGACCCAAAGTTCGAGTCCCTAGTCGGTGGGCCGGGGTTACTTCTCCTCCGATTGGTGTGACCGGTCAGACCCTTGTAGTGTAGGAGCCTGGTTTATCAAAAATCCATCATTGAAAATGAAATTTTATTTCAAATTCTCTATACAATCTCAAGCTGTGGAGGCCTGACTCACATCGGTTATAGAAGTCTTTTGCATGCTTGGACTCTAATATTTTGGGACCGCATCCGGGCCCATAGGTAATGTGAAACTAGATCCTCTCAATTTGTGCTCGTCAAGCTAAACTCCAAAAATCCGCCCAGGTGACATGAGTTGTTCTTTTCAACAAGGAAAAAGCAATTGACAGCAAAGTATAACAGAAAAGTATAAGTGAGCATGGGAAATAAGATTGAGCGTGGGAAATATCTTCCACAAGCAAGAAAAAGGAAAAGATTGACAAAACATAACAAGGATGTGTTGCTTAGGCCCATCAAACTTGGGCTGCATGTAAAATATTAATAACACCATTATCAGCTTTGTGGACAGACTTTTTCCATTTGGGCTCAGCCCAGTAGAAAAGCTTATTCCTTTAGAGTTTTGACGAATTACAAAAGTTAACTACGAAAAAAAATAAAATTAATAAAATTACAGAAAAAAAAACCCAAGAAAATTACAAATTGATCTGAAAAGATACTTATAAAAAGATGATGCTTTCCTTAACTTTGTTTAGGAGGAACCAGAAGTTTTCTTTTAATATTACGGAGTTATGACATTTCATAAAATCCGAATCGAAGATAAAAGAAAGTCACTTATGATGGTGTAAAAATTCCATTGACCTTATATCGGGCGTTCTTCATAGCCAGAATACTCCTATCACATTATTAAAATCATGGTAGCGAAAAAAAAAGAAATTCCCATTATAGATGAAGACAAGAATTTGTAGAAGAGAGTGCTATGTGATTTATGTGTTATTGATGAATATCACGAAAGCTATTTACAGGGTTTATAAAATAACTATCTAAAGTTATAAGATATTATAATATCAATCATAATTGATTTGAAATATCGATCAATGAAGATATCCGTACAACCCTTAGAGATATAGATAATTTTCTAAATATATTTTTAATTGGCCGAATGAAATTCATATATTTTGTAAAAGAAAGGAAACATCATTGGAGAAAGAAACAGGAGGTCGCTTTACTTTCAATTCTTTAGGGTTTAATTAAGTTCCCCACTAGGCACCAATGAGCTTTTTCCGGACCAAACACTTCATTTAACGACCCACGAAAGTCTGTTGAAGCATCATGGTCGCATGCCAAAGACGCAACCATGAATTTGTTACTTTAGCATTAAGCAAATTAATTTAAAGGTTCTATTTATTTCGTGGAAAATAGACGATTTGGAAAATAGTTTTTAAAAATAATCACTTGAAGTAATTAGTCAATGAAAAATATTTTTATTAGCAACAACAATTTATGTCTAAATATTTTTGTGGACACTAAAAATAGTTTTCTTTTCATCCATTTATTTATAAGTTATAAATACGATCATTTTAATGAAAATATTTCTCGAATCATTCATTTTTCGCGAAATGCACTCTAACACGGCAAACCACAAAAAAAAAATGACACTAATTGAATTTGAACTTTAAACAAATTGGCAATGTCATCCTTAGACTTTTAATTTCTTTAATATGGTCTTCCAACTATTCACAAACGTTCAATTTAGTCCTTTTATTTGATCAAACAAGGAGGAAATCACTACAAACCCCTAAACTATTGCATCATTAAAAAAAAATAAAGGTGACTTAAGCTAAGGTTTCTCCCTTATTTCATAAAAATACAAGGGTTGCACTAATTACTTAGACAAAGTTAGATGATCATATCGAACAAATTAAAATTTTTGGATAATACTGTACATCGGGCAGAAATTCAAAGACCATTAGCGTCACTTTCCCAATCATGAGGTAGACATTTGATGGCAAAACAAAAAAAACAAGAAGAAGAAGAAGAGCTTGCAAACCCTTCACATATTGATTGATAACGTGATAAGATGGGCCATTCCCTTGGATAGATCCAACTTTGAAGGTGATTGGTTAGACGATGACATGTTTTCCACGCCTAATGTGCCAATCAAAGTCTACTAAAAGCTTTGGATAGCCAATCATTGAATTTTTTATTTTTATTATTTATAATCTTCTTCTTAGTTTATATCCACTTGATGTGGGATTCACAAAACCAATCGCAATCTCATTCTTTGGCTTTTCAAATTTTTTTTTTTTTCATTTTCATTTTTTCCCTTCAACTGGACATTGAGATTGGAATCATCATTCTATGACCACGACAATTAGGAGAGCGTTAATTATAGTTTTATAGAATAAAACCCAACAACTAACTCCATAGCATATTGTTTGATCTAACGATGGAATTCTCGGGAAACTTGTAGCTTAATCCTCGTGACCCCATTTAAAAAAAAAATTAATCAAAGAAGGCATCCTTAGTAAGTCATTATTTTGCACGTGATGATTAGGTTAAGCAACATGTCACGTTGAATGATCGATTCTCTTTCGACCCATCGACACGGGCATATACAAAGCGAGAAGATCACTTTGAGCTTCTAGAAATGTGAACTTGTCAAATGTGCATAAACTTCGTGCTTATGCAATGCCTTACCGTGAGTGGAACCCTAGTTGGGGCGTGAGAAACCAAATCTTAATTTATGGAAAAGAGAGCATTACTAGCCTTCACTTTAACCCCCGATTGGTTCGTTGTTTGATTTGCGCCTAGATATACTTTACGAGAATAAAAAATTAGTAAGCCATTACGCGATCTTATCGTCGTGACTCTCGAGAATCCATTGAATGCAGAAATTTCAACGGACTAGTCAGATGAAATCAGTGACTCATGCACCATCTTATTAAAGTGGAACAACTTCTAAACCACTCCACAACCTTCCCCAGCTAAACCAAAGAGAACGATTATTTGAGGTAAGAGAGTCAAGAAGAACGTCCCTAGTTGATACCTTTTTCACAGCACTTAGATTACGACAACAGGGAGAAGAGGATAGGTTTCGTCGACCCCACTTGCCATTACCTAAGCAATTAAATAAACATTGGGCACAAGTTCTATGTGGTGAACATTTTGCACATTTTTCATTGGGTACGGGTCAGTTCCCACTTATCTTTCGGGCACTAAATTATAGTACAAATAGTTAGTAGTTATTATTTTCTAAAAGGGGTATTATATATCGTCAGAGTTATTTATTAATAGAACCGGTCATCAAAACCCATCAAATCAAGGATGAATAAAATTACCAGCATGAATTTTCTTTATACTAACGATGTATGATTTGATTTTTCATATTTTATAGCCCCGATCAAAAGTAGGCAATTAGCAATAAGATCGGGAAATTGATTAAAAATTATCTTATAATGATCGGACTCAAATGACATTTCACACTTTTGAGATGTAAAATTTAGTGTAAATCTCTTGAGATTAGAACTTGAACATGTCTTTAAAATGATTAAGGAAAAAACCTAAGAGTGGCCCCTTCAGCTTATCTCTTGGAGAATCTCTCCGTATTCCCCTATAAATGGAGAAGAAAAATGTACACTACCAATAAAGATTGTCGGGTGTGCGGGTATCAATAAGTTAAAATAAAGAACATACCTCAACTAAGTGTTTCGTTGGAGGGATTACTGTATACGGTTGCCATTTAAGAAATTTTTACACCAGTCTAGTGATTTTTTTTATTATCTAGGCAAACTCAAAAAACATATATATATTATATATATATTCTTAAGGACAAGGACGCCAAAACCTGTCGGTGCTGCCACGTGTCTGAAATATGGATTTCCACGGGTGGAGTTTGTTACTGACAAGTTGCTAGATTATCGGATATTTAATTTTCAATCATTAATCTGATCTAATGCCTTCACGCCAACCGCTTCATGAAATCGTGATTTGTGACCAACCTGGGATACCGATTCAAGCAACCATATTATACTAATAGTTATTATGGAAGGGTGTCCAAAAATTATATTTTATATACATATTTCATTAATTAAAATCCTTTCCTCATTCCCATGAAGAATAGCATACTTCGCTTTCACCGAATATGCCATTACTATTTTTGAAAATATTAAAAGAGTGTCCCTACGGCACTCATTAAATCCCATTAATCACTGACCGAAAAAATCACTTGATTTTCAAAGGATATCGATATGCATAACTTTTATTTTTAGTGATCTTAATTGGTGTCTTTAGACACTAATTTACAAGACCCATATTTAAATTGCTATTTAGGGACCGTATGTGTATTTCATTTGATTTGTCGGTATGATTTTAATAGTTTCCAATCATACTAACATATGTGATTATTTCATTTTCAATAAAAAAAAAATATGGATTGGACTTTGTAAAAGCTTTCTCCATTAGCTTTTTCACCAAGGTCAAAAGATCGTACTTAAGAATTTAGAGATTTCTTTGCCTTTTCTCCGTCGTGTAGCGACCGATGACTTGATGTTAAGCACTTATCATTAATCTCCACAGATGGACTAGTTGATATGTGCATATTACTAGTACCAATGATTTCTTTAATTTCGAATATTAGGTCCTCATTCCTTTTGTGCATTAATGGCATTCTTCATGATATAAAAAATCATCTCTTTAGGGTCAAATCACCAGCTAGTCAACATGACTTTATGCTTCGACCCAAAAAAAAAAAAAAAATTACTTTATGCCAATCTATCTGCATGATGAAACTTGTAAGAAGGGACATTAAAGTGGAACGTTGTTCACACTTGTTGATCTTCAAGATCGATATCTCTAATTTAGAATAAATTTATATATAATTTTACCAATCTTTAGGGAAGAGACACATCAACATATAGGTTTTTTCAACTGCTGACATGTGCTTTTCGTTTCCTTTCTTTCCCATTTTTCTCCTTCTTTCTTTTTCTTCTTCTTCTTCCTTCCCAAGTAGTCATCCTCTGCCGTGTAGCCACCGTCCTTGCTCGCCAACCGCCGGTGCCGCGCCGTCACAATGCCACCCTCATCGTCACCGCCCTCCACATGCGCTGCCATTTCTTTCTTTCTCTAAGAGAGGCGATGACGATGAGAGTGGTTCATTTTGAGATTGCATGCGTGAGAACAATTGTATAGTGACAATGCACGTAAGATACATCATTTTCCCATCAGATTCTTATCAATGAGGGTGATGGTTACCTACATAGCACTTCTTTAAAAGCCTCACCAACTATAGCAACTTATCACGATTGGAGGGAGATGCGACAATGCACGTGAAGTTTTCATGGAAAATTTTTTTTCTTGAGAAAATTATGTCGTTATCGTTTCTCCAAAATGACTCGCACCATGATCTCTATTACCATCTGCTTACTATTATGGTCATTTTAGGTTCTTCACAAGTATATTGTAATTGTCAATGTCACTTGGCCTATTCAGTCAAAATTATCCAACAACATGATGCAAAATTAGACAATTGTTCGACCAAAGAGGTAAAATCACATATGCCCCCATCTAACCAAAGACTTTGGACAATTAGAAAGGCAAGGACCGACCTAATTGGGTTTGTCACTCAAACTTTTGGCCATGAAACTAGTTTAGCTTAGAACCCTAGAAAGGAAAGAGAGAGAACTCTCACCCACAATCCCATTACTATCCACTTACTACCATGGTCAATTTGGATTTTTCACGAGCATAATGTAATTATCCATGTCACTTGGCCTATTCAGTTAAAATTATCCAACAATATGATGCAAAGTTCGACAATCATTCTATCAAAGAGGTAAAATCACGTATGCCCCCACTTAACCAAAGGGTTCGGGCAATTAGAAAGGCAAGGACGGACCAAATCGGATTTTTCAAACTTTTGGCCATGAAACAAGCTTAGCTTAGAACCCTAGAAACGAAAGAGAGAGAGAGAGCCTAACAAATTCACCCGACAAAAAGAAAAAGAACCAATGCACCTAAAAGAAGATCTCCAAGGAGCAAGCTAAGGACCAAAAGAACAATAGTGGGTAGGGCGCTAAAGCTAAAGGCTTCTCCATCACTATCTAACTTTCTCCATAGCTTGTTCATGAAATTTAGTAAGGAAAATAGTCAACTTTGATTTGTCTAGTTTGACTTACCTAATCGATGATTTTCTTTTTCTATTTTTGAGGCTACCTAATTTTGACTCCTGTCTTTTGATTCGTAATTCAAGATGGTACGCATTAAATGATACGATCCTCCATCCATCATCCCTAGGGTTTCGATCACCACACCCTCCACCAAATCGCCCAAAGGCGGCGTTTTATTTCGTCATAATTAGATGCCGTGACGTCATCTAATGTCAATATTTCCCCCTACATCATAAGAGCTAGCAAAAAAAAAAAAAAAGAAAAAAAAACCCAATTACCTAAAATTGAGATAATAGTCCAATATTAAAAATGGGTTTGATTCAATGGAGCGCACGTGTCGCTCGCCGGATGTCACATGTCTTCTGTGAGCGTCGCACTCGGATCGGTGGATTGCTTCCCTAATTAAGTGGGGCAACACGAGTATTTATCTGCCAATAATACTTTTTTTATTTATTATATAATTTTGAAATTTTCTGCTTCTTTTTTCAACCATTTTTTGCCATTTCTTTTTTTCTCGTCACGCGTTTAAAAGTGTCATTTTCGTGGCATTGGTGATCATACGCCGCTTGTTATCAATTAAAAGAAATAATAAATTTACAATAAAAAAATTTTATTTTCGTCTTATCTTGTGTTTCCAAATTAAATCACTTAAAAAAGACCCCAACTCATTGCAAATCCGAGTAATTTCCGGTCATTGAGCAGAGTAAGATTCAGGGCGAGGCTCAACGACACTCATCGAACCCACCATAGATTTGGTCTATAAGAAATTCGCCCCCCATTTCGACGGATGCGAATAATCTAATCAGACAAAAATCGATCGCTATAATGATCACCGTAACATGCGCTTGCTTTCCTCTTCTAGTGTCGTAGGATGGGGAGAATAAAATATCTCCTAGGATTGCGAATATTACCGACACGTTTCATATGGAATTCGAGACGGCGCATCTCGGAATCATAAAAGAAACTAAATCAATTAATAAAAAAATTAAAAGTTGCCACTTTAATTTTTTTTTTAATCACACTTCCGTGGCCGCGAGGCAGCTCGCTAACTCCTCCCGATGAAACGCTGGCCTTGGCGCCCAATTTTTTCTTGATTAGGTCACCCGATTTGTCGTCGCCATTTGCCCCTCCAACACGGTCGTTGATGTTAGACATTATTTAGGTTTTAAGGGGGCACGTGGCCGCAAGATATTGGTCAGATCTCTCCCTTGTCAAGCTCCTCCTTAAATGATATTAAGAGTTAGTACGATGAAAATCTCAAATCGGTATATCTATAATAAATATCTTAAGAAATTCTGAATTTTTATTAATTTCCATTAAATTTGATTCACACTGCCAAAAATCACTAATTGGGACCGTATGTGACATATGGAAAGTAAAGATCTCAGATGGGTATATCCGTTGATTACTACGTGTCATTTAACTGGGTAATTTTACAGTAAAATTAAACAAAATCTAACGGGATAAATTTATCGTGAGTGTATTGATTTGAAGTTTTTCGTTATATTAACCCTTATATTTATGGCTAACGCTCCGTTTGTTTTTTGGCTAGATTTCCCTCGTGAAGTTCCTCCTTAAATTATATTAAGAGAAAATACCACATAAAATCAAAAGTGATACATTTGTGACAAATACCATCAAAAACCCTAAACCGATATATTTGCGATAAATTTACCCTCCGTTAAATTCTGTTAAATTGAATTCATATGATGAAGAACCACTAATTGGGATGTCTATAACCAATGTAGGGTAAACATCATAAATTAATATATCTGTTGATTGTCATGTGTTATTTAATGCAGCAATTTAATGGTAAAATTAAATGAAACATAATGGATTTAATTTATCATGAGTATATCGGTTTGATATTTTTCGTGATATTGACTCTTATATTTATGATCTAAGCTTTATTTGTTTTGTGAAAAATATATGATTTGAATAATCTTTTTCTAAAAGTGATCATTTATAAAAATGAATGAACAAAAGATATTCAAATACAGAAATATTTAGATATACATTATTGTTTGATAACGAAAATATTTTTCATGGGCTAATAGTTTTAAAGGATACAACAATCATTTTTAAAATTTTTTTTAAAATTATTTATATCTGCAAAACAAACAAAATTTAAGAATAGATTCCAACAATATTTTATTTTGAGAGGACACCAATAGTTACTATTAAGATTCTCAAAATGAGGGCAGTATTTTAATCGATTAATTGTTTATTTAAACAGGGGACAGCCAAAGGTAAAGAGAGATAGTGGACCCCCATCTTCTTCTGCATTTTCTACGTTTAAATTTCAGTATTCTTTCTCTAATGATAGTACCGTATTTGGGTTTTTCCTAACTTCATAATTCGATAATTCAAATGGAAATAAAGCCAATCAAAGAAAATTTCTGCAGCCGCAAAATTTTATTTTTTCAGAAATTCCTCCTTGAGGATAATATTGCTCTTGTATCCATTAGCTTGTCGTAGTCATACTTCATTTCGTATTAAGATTCTTTTCCCCAATTAAAGCTTTATGTTCTTTTATTACAATGACTTTTCGACGTTTCATGCCCGAGACTTATCTTCTTTGTTGCTCTTGGTTAGGATTCACCGTCCACAACATCTGAACCTCGATCCCTCCAAAAGAAAATTTAAAATTGCCGGGAAATAAATTAAACGAAATTCATGTAGCAAGAGGAAAAAAATGAATATAATTGCCGACCTTCAAATTATTTTTTTCGTTACTAAAATATGAAAATAACTCCTTTTTTTTGGTCGGAATCGGCCGACCAAACTTTTCCCGAGCCGTGGTTTGTTTTTTATATTATTTATTCACCTCATTTTTAGGTGGCTTCCTCGTAGAAAAAGGAGGAAAAAAAAAGCGAAAAAGGGATTATTATTATTAACTTAATATTAGGAAAATTCGAATTCTCAACAGCTGTGTCTGTTAAAACAACGACCCAGACAACCTACGATCAGATGACACGAGAGAGAGAGAGAGAGAGAGAAGAGTGCTGCTCCTCGTCGGCGAAATTTACCATTTTTGCAAAATCGCAAGCTCGCTTTTTTGTTTTTCTCCTTTGTGCTTTGCTTTCTCTCTCTCTCTTTCTCTGTCTATCAGTCTTCTCTTCGACCCCTTAAAGCAGCCTGGCGCTCCCGATTCTCTCGTCTCTCCTCATTCTCTCAAACTTCGCTTCCTTGCGTTCTTTGGCTGCTCTCCCGGAGGATTCGATCCTGGCCCCTCGCGCCGCGAGAGAGAGAGACAGACTGATTGATTGGAGCCTTGCCCGTTTCGGCTGCGGCGCTCGTTGATCGCGTGTTTGTCTCGCGGGACGTACGAACAGGTGGGATCGAGCTTCATCCCGAGAACCCAGACAAAGAAAGAGAGAGAAAGAGTAGGGGACGCGGGGGTTTCGTGGGCGGGTGTTCTGGGTTCACGAGAGTCGTTCTGGGTTCGTCTGTTTTCCGCGTTTCGGGAGTTGGGTTTGATTCGGGAGTTCTTTTGAGATCCGAAGAAGGAAGAAAGAAAGGAACTTGGCGCGATACTTGCATGCGGAGGATTGTGGAGTCCTCGTGCTGTGTCTGGCCGTCGTTGAGTTTTCGTGATTTATTCCGAGCTTCGTGAGTATTGTCTTCGTTAGAGTTCGTCTACCATGATCAGATCTTCAATCGAAGTACATGGAACTTGCTGCGTGTTCCTGTCCCTATTCATAGGATAGAAAGGAATCGATCGATAAGTTGCAATATTTGCTCGGTTGTCTTTAAATTTATTTCCTTATTTTCTTTTGCTTTTTGGGTGGGGATTGTTCATAATTAGATTTTGAGGACATTCTTAAAGTGTGGTACCGGATTTGCGTGTCTTCTGATGTCTTTGAAGCGTACCTTTGATTTGATTCCCCATATGTTGTTTCGGTCGTGCCTGGCATTTTTAAGCTCTCCAGTTGTCAGGGAACTTTTTTTCTTTTTGGCATTGAGATAATCGTTCAAGCATGTGAACGTGCACTGGGCTTCCTGTGCTTTTCACATACCATTATATCAAGCTATGCCCAAATTCATTCCTTTTATGACGAGCTTGTCCTAGGCTTCCTGTGCTTTTCCTCTTAAACAGGCCACAATTACTGATCATCTCATTGGGAGTTGTTTTAGCGAGTTGATGAAATCTTTGTTGGGTCATGATTTATTTCTTATACTTTCAATTGTAAAATTTTGGAAGATTTCTAGCTTTTCTTATCAGTATCTCTCAATTGATTATTTGGAGAGGGAAAATGTGACAAATTTGTTAATTAACCCCTTTGTGAATGCTAGTTTGGTGATAAGAACTGTCTCGGTTTTTTTAGCATAAAAACTTGTTTGGAATGATTTCTGATTGGAGTGTATCTGTTTTGCCTCAGTGGACATCTTGTTATGAGAGAAAGTAGAAGCATCTGTTGTCTATGAAGTCATTCAAATCATGGAGACTTATATTGAGGAAGAAGAATGCATCCTTTGATGGGGTGAGTTTGATCTTTATTCCCTGTTCACATTTGGAAGGCTTTGAATTTCATGCTTATAAGTTTGACTGTCATTTTCAAAGTTCTTAACATGGATCGCTGTAGGGAATATGCGGGTTCAAGATGAAACAGCTACCGTTTATGGGGATCATCTGTGTAGTGATGTTGTTTATTGTATATAGAACGACAAAATATCAATACCGCCAGACAGAGGTGAGTTCATTCTATCAGTATCTAAATTTTATAAAATATAATCTATGAAAATTAGCAGGGCAACAAGGGACTTTAACCTGTATTATTTTGGCTTTAAAGGATCTTTAACAGCTACAGCACTGATGGTTTTAGGGATAAAATAAAGATAGCAAATAGTAGAATGTAATGCCTAGGAAAGATTCATTGAAATTCCCCCCTTCCTTGGTTGCTGGCTTCACCACTTGCCAGTTTTAATTTCATCTGATTGTGCTGTTGCTGTGTCATCTCTAGACCTTCCAACATTTACCTATGATGCTGAAATTATGATTATTCAATGCATCTTTTAGTGAGCTAATCCTTTTATTTTGCCTCTGTTTTATCAGATGGAAATTAATTTACACCCTTTTGACACTCTAAAGGTACAAGTTCTACCTGACATTATTCACTTTTGGTCATTTATTACCTTTGGAAAAATTAGTGTTGCTGCTGAAGTTCATGATGCTTTTAAGGGCCGGATGATGGTTTTCTATGATGCTTTTGATGAGGCTCTTTTGTTATCCCTTTTTGTTTCCTTCAGGAATCTGGTCTTTCGCGGAGACTTGGAAGTCTTCCTCGTGGCATTATACAAGCAAGATCAGATTTGGAGTTGAGACCATTATGGTCAACAAGTAGTTCGAGGTCAAAGGTCAGTCTTGGTGAATAGAATGCTTCCATAAAAGCTGATACGATATGTATAGATACTGAGATACTGGCGTGCATTTGGCATTATCATCAATTTCCTTGCATGTCCCTGAACACGAATTGAGGCCTTTCTAAAATTTTAGGTTGATGCCTCTAGCAATGAGGTTGATATTCCCAGCTACCGTTACTTACTGGCAATGCCTGTTGGGATCAAGCAAAAGCATAATGTCAATGCTCTCGTCCAAAAGGTAATACTTTCAAGCTTATGATTTAAGATTGGCTATGGTTGAAGTGAGATTCACTACCTAATTTTCTTGAATTCAGTTTCTTCCAGCCAATTTCACAGTCATGCTATTCCATTATGATGGCAAAGTTGATGATTGGGGAGATTTTTCCTGGAGTAGCAAAGCCATTCATGTAGTTGCTCGAAACCAAACCAAATGGTGGGTCTGATCTTTAGCACTTTGAGTTTGAGATTGCTTATCAGTAGCATGCTCTGTGAGTTGAGTTCGAAAACTTAGGAACTAGTGCACTTTGTGAAGGGAGAGCTGGTGTAGCGTGTAATTTAAGCAATGTCTATAGGTTCAGAAACTAAGTGAACTTTGTTAATTTAGCTGCAGAGTCTTAAAACAAGTTTATCTTGCCACTGGTTTATAAGTTTACAACTCATTTGACAAAAGTCTTATTTCTGGAAATAGTTTTGAAAAGATTCAAGAGAGAACAACTGCCTCTAATTAGTCTGAGCTGTGATTCCTTTCTTCTTGTTCTTGCCTAGCTGTATGTCGTTTGAGATGATTGTCTGTTGTCTCGTCTTTTTTTCCAAACTTATGAGTTGCTCTAGAAGCCTTCTTGCATGATTCTTAACAAGTATATGCTTCTGCTAGTTTTCAGGCAAAACTTTGTGTCTCCAGCTCACATTTGGATCAATTTTTCTGTTGCAGGTGGTTTGCAAAGCGTTTTCTACATCCCAGCGTTGTGTCAGGATATGATTACATATTTCTCTGGGATGAAGATTTAGGTGTGGAGAACTTCCATCCAGGGAGGTAATAGTAATAAGCATAGATTTACATCATGTCTCTGCAATTGTTATCCGTATGCTATCTCCGACCAGTTTGCTCTTGACATGCTACTCTTGTTTTTTTTTTTTTTTATGCAAACTTTTCTACAGTTTATTTTACTCAGTAAGTGTACCCTTGAAAAATATTTTGGAATCTTTAGTATTTTAAAATCACGTAAGCTTTCTTGTTTTCCATGGGTTCCACAAAAAGGAATGCAATTTTCTCTCCCATTTCTCGTCTGTTTCTCAAGGTTCTCTAATTCTAATAAGGCCTTTTCCCTCCGTTTTGTTAGCTCATACTCCCAAATGATCTTCAATTTTTCTCTGATTGTTTTCTTTCTTGGGCTGCTCCCAGATACCTGAAAATAGTGAAATCAGAAGGCTTGAGATATCTCAGCCTGCTCTACATCCAAACTCGACAGAAATACATCACAGGATAACAATTCGTTCAAGAACAAAGAAGTTTCATAGGTGAATGGAATGTAATTATGTAAGGTCCTTATACTACTATGGCATGAAGTTTTGGAGGGACTTATTTCAAATGAATGATGCAGGAGGGTATATGATGTGAGAGGCAGCACAAAGTGCACAAATACCAGTTGGGGGCCGCCCTGCACTGGGTAAGTTTCACATGGGATGACAGTTAATTCTTTTTTACCTTGTTCTTTTCTTTTTCACTACAAGATTTGATGGATAATGTCATAGGACTAATTCTGTTGCACAGTAGTAAAACCTTTTGATTACATTGATGGAGTTGGTGGGACAAGTGTTCTTGTAGGAGCCTCTGTAGAACAATGTCCCTCCGTCAATGTCATAATTTGTTTTTTATCCGTGAATAAGAGATACTCAGAACATGATGTCTTAAAATATTATTTGTTGGGAATTTGACAGTAATACATATTCTTTGGCAAACTGTAGATTTGTAGAGGGAATGGCTCCAGTTTTTTCAAGATCTGCTTGGTTTTGTACTTGGCATCTTTTGCAGGTAATATTATGTTGCTCACCTATCTTCATTAGCATAACTCATGTTTAATTATTTAAACACGTTAATGTTGCAATGGTAGTTTATTCTTTTGAAATTACCACTGATATAACAGTATAAGCAGTAGAGCTTTCGCTTGATTATGGAGCTTAATTCTTCATCTGCAACTATTAATCCTTGACAAAGGCATTCAACAAAGGTCTTATGCTAAGATCCTTTTTCCAAATTTGAGAGCAGCTTTTCATGTACAATAAGCCCCCAAACGTCATTGCTAATGTAGTCTGTTCATTAGGGTAATATTTGAGTTTTGCTTTTATGTAACTTTTGTTGTTATCACAAGCTAGGTCTCTAAGGCTTCAATCTCTAGGTGGTTGATTGACCCCTCCATTCCTCGGTAATTGACAAAAAGAAAGTGACCTGGATCCTTGGCGTTTCTGTTTGATTAGACTGGCATTATACCATACATTCATGTTTCTCTTAACTGTTCTCATTCAAGATCTGTTGGGTCACTGCAATGAAAATGCTCAACTTTCCTTCCTTTTTAATTGATGCCTTTTTTCAGTAACAGGGAATCACTCTTCTACAAACTAGCTTAGATCTGTTTCTCTTGTTTTTTTTTTTTTTTTTTTCTGTTTTTAATGTGTCAGAATATGATCATATCTTTGCCTTTGGTCTTCAATAATTTGATGCATATGTGTAATACGGTAATGTAGTGTTTTTTTTTTTTTTACTCCTAAGAGTCTCCATTGGTCTAAAAAGCTAAAACTTTAAGGTCTCTGTTCAACTGTTTCTTTCACAACATTAATCACTCTTTGATTATTCTCTTCCAGAATGATCTAGTCCACGGATGGGGAATGGATATAAAACTTGGGTATTGTGCACAGGTAATACTCGAGTTTAACTTGTCAACTTTGCATTAATGATTTGCCAATTATCTTTTCTGTTTTTCATAACCACTCGCGGAATTAGTATCTTCAAATTGGGTGGCCTGTTGCATCATCTTTGAAGCATCATTTTGTCCTTGAAGGATAGGAAAGATTAATTAGGGGTCCAGAGATATTGGTTGAAGAGTGGGTTAGGGTACTCTTCCTGAATTTGAATGTAAATAGTGATATAAGGAAGCTCTAATTTCTTCTTTATTGGGCATATTATCATCGCTGAAATTTCATGAGAAAAAACTTTGCTGCTTGTGAAGGTTCTTATTATTTTTGTGCATTTTATTTGTCCCCTGGAGTCACCACAATTAAAGTTAACATGCAATGTGGAGCCATATCCTTCTGATAATTTAGTTCTTATCAGCCACCGAATCAAGATTTAGTGACATGATTACAGGGTAGACTCGGATCATTGGGAAGCTTATAAACCTATCACTGTCAGAAAGTATTTCTTGTTATTGGAAGTGAAATTTCTTCATGCAGTTTCTTTGAATCAGCTACTATACCCTGTTTGATTGGGTTGTGAAAGTATATAGGCTCTAATATGTCCTCCCACATTTCCCTTTTATCATGAGGTCGATATGGCTGGTGTGCTGACCTGTTTTATTTAAGTTCCGATTATAGGAAAGTGGAGTGACTTTATTGGCTTCATTTTGGGGGATCTAGAAGGTCATGTATGAATTTCTGCATTGTTGTAATTTATGGAACAGGGAGACCGCACGAAGAAGGTAGGAGTTGTTGACAGCGAGTATATATTTCATAAGGGTATACAAACTTTAGGTGGAGGTGGTCCACCTGGGAAAAAGGTTGGTATTCTTCCTTCTTGCCTTTTCCCTGTCCGAGTTGTTCACTTGCTCTATAATCTTTCAATTGTTGTTTCCTTGTGCTAAGTGTGTGCTTCATTTTACTATACTCAGGGTTCAAATTCGGAAGAGTTAACAAAGGTGAATGTTCGTGTCTATAACTTCACTTGATTGTACTATAAACATCATGACAGTCGCTATTTTCATCACTCTGTGACCAGTCTGATGAGTTTACTGATTGCTGTCTTGCAGAGACACAGCCCTCCATCGGTTGACATGCGAGCAGAGGTGAGACCCGTTCCTTTACTATTTATTCCTTCTTCAGGGCTATTCCCATTTGGTTTTGAAAAGAAAAGACGTCTTCCAGTGCTTTAAGCACGTCTCCTTGGAAGGGAGAAAGAAAGAAATACACGGGACTCTTATTTGGGCTTTGCCTCTGTCTCTGAGCAGATTCGGAGACAATCGACATGGGAGCTTCAAGTCTTTAAAGAGCGGTGGAATAAAGCCATAAAGATGGATAAGGATTGGATAGACCCGTTTCCTAAAGACACGTTTATAAGAGATGAAAAGCGTCGAAAGCGTAGTAGGCGGCATCGCCAATGAATGCCAAACACAATGGCCCTGGATTAGCAGCTCGGTAATGTTAGGTTCGTCTCAGGCACACACAACCCACAATCAGTTCTGCTCTCATCTATACCTGTAACATCTTCATTAGTTCTTGTAGCATGCCATTCGATGTCGCGATTAAATTCATTGTTTCTCAATGTTCTCGGTTTCAGTCCTTGGTCATGTAAAAATTTTGCCCTTCACATCTCTCTCACAAGCCCAGCATGATGCGTCAGGTGTAGAACATCCCCAATTTGTCGGGTAATACCATGTGATCCTCCAGGCACTGAGAGTTGTGATTATAGAGAACTCTTCTACATGACCAAATATCAAATGGCAATAAAAAGCTCCGCCACATTGGTTAGGCCTCAACTGTTCTCTGATGGGTTGCAGTTGTATTATTCCCGAGTTAAAGCGATTGGTGGTTTGGTAAACTCAAAAGTGCCCGAGCATCAGAGCTCGTTAAACCTTGCGGTTGGCGAGTAAATTATGAATGGCCGAATCCGAAGAATTTCCAGTTTTGTGAGTGAAAATTGGTACTTTCAAAGGAGCTGAAGGGGCAAATTATTCCTGCTGATCAAATGGGTGGGCGTGGATGATAGTTGTTATGCTTGTTGGGGGGTGGGATTGAATGGTTTCTTGTAGAAGCTTTTCTTGGACATTCCTTATGGGAATGGGTAATCAGTGGTAGTTTTCAGGGTAATTTTTGGAAATTTTTACTCCATTCTACTATTAACTCTTGGAATTTCGCTCGATGTGATCAATTCGTGAGGGAAGCGCCATACCAGCCTGTTGTGCATTGCCACCATCGCCGCCTGTGCTCAACAGCAGGCCTACTCTCTCCTGCCATCTCTCTTTCTTTGTGCTGCCGCGGATGGAGGAGCTTGGCTACACGACGACATGATGGATGGTTGGAAGGAAGAGAAGAAGAAGAGACGGATATTCATTAGGGTGATCAGTTCCGGTCCATTGAAACCAGCCACTTAACAAAGAAATAGAAAATTAAAAAAAATACTAGATTTATTACTATTTTAGGCTTTATTGTTATGTTTATGGAATTAGGAATTGGGTCAACGTCCTTAGAAACCAAACTATACAAGCCGGTCCGGTTTGAGCGATTTTTAGTTCGGTTGGTTTGATATGCTATATTCATGATGTCTACCTCTTCAACGGACAACATGGAAGCATCTAGGCCCTCTGATTGGACATGTCAGATGCAAAATTGAACATTTGATGGTCCATTAACGATGTTATTCAGCCTATCAACAATTTTCATTAGTCTGCTCAAAGGAAGGATGACATTGAATCCAATTCAAGAAGTTCGGTGACTAGTTAAATTGAAACAAAGTTCGGGGAACTGTGCTGAATACCGAGTAAAAATATAGAGACTATTTGTGACGTTATTATTATGACAAAGAAAAATCAAATGATAAGATGTATGGGGGACTATGAAACCCAGTTACTTTGCCTTAGGTTGACCAACGCCGTTCCAAATTTGAACAAGCTGTGAAGATTCTTGGTGCCATTCAAATTGTCTCAGCTTGTTCAAATTTGAAAATTGGGAATGGAGAAGAATCCTTTTGGTTCTATCGATTTGAAATGGGTTCTATTGTTACCTTTTGATTTCTATCCGGACAAACGTACGGAGCTCAAACTTAGCCGGCTGTCGTCACGTGTTTGACATTGCAATGTTTGACCAACTTGATTTGTTGTGAAATTGATAATAACACATGTATTTTAAACTTTTGGAAAGAAAATTACAGTTAGTCAGGTTTTCCTATGGTATCCCACGAATGTCAACGATGCTAGGATAACTACTAGAAGGCAAGAAATAAATACAGTAAGCCAACCGCATGAACTTAGCCGGCGAGCCTGATGTGGAAGCATTGTGTCAACTTTCAAGCTCCACTCATATTTAGTTGATTGAACCAATCAATTCCTTATTTTCATAAGTAAAGATTAATTTTGGTTACACTTTGACTTGATGGGTTCAAGTTGAATATGTTGATTCTACAAGCTAATTTTTTATTTCATGGTTGTCGATGGGCTACCTAGATGTCAATTTACAAAATTGATATTGACTATGAGGCTCTTCATCGATAACTTAGCAATTGGAAGCTGTTGTGTTCGATTTTCATCATTGTTTGATGATCTTCTGCAGTGACTATTTGGGTTTTAAGATTGAAACATGAATTTGGAAGGGTCAAAGTTCAAGTTTCTGTGTTTTAATGCAAATCATAGTTCCTAGATCTTTATTGAGTTTTCTAATTTAATGTCTTTAATGTTAGAGTAGTTCCCATGTCTTTAAATGTTTGGCTATTTCCTATACTTTAGTTTCTTTATAAATGGAGGTGTAATTTCATTTAAAAGAAAAAGAAAAAGAAAAAGAGGAGAGACTTGAAAATGGTGAACATATTAGATTATTCTATGTGTGAGCAAATTTCTATATCAATTCTTTATCATTGAAAGGTGGATTATTTCTTAATGGTGAGCCAGGAAACCTTTTATCCTTAGTTGATGGATTTTCTTTTAAACCTCAGTGGTGAGCTTATCCTATCTCGATTTTTCATACCTAGAAAATGGATTATTTCTTGGTAGTGAACCAATAAGCCATTTACTCTTCGCTAGTGATTTTTCTTTAAGCCTTGATGGTGAACTTCTCATATTCTAAAATCCTTTATCTTTGGCCACGGTTCGTCCTTTAAGTTTTGGTGGAAAACTTTATCAATCCCAACCTTTATTATTTGGCCAGTGGCATTTCCTTTAGGCCTTGGTGTTGAATTGTAAACCATCCTTCATCTATCAAACATCGCCCAATTATCACTAAAAATGCATTGCCCATCATTGCACTCGCATCGAAGCTAGCAAGGGATTGGCCAAGTTGATGAAAGCATCTAGGTTTTTGTGTTATCAATTCAATCCTATCTCTTTAAAATTGAGTTGAAAGTGACTCTCTATAAATCCTCTGACTTTGGCAAGGATGACTTACCTTTGATTGACGTTCGTCTTATTCCTAAAATTTGAACGGATATAAGTCAGCACCCAAGAAGTTGGCTAAGTGGACTAGCACTCAATTTGATGTGGCATATCCCGCATTCAAATCAAAGTGTCCCCTCATTCAAAATAGATTATGGACTCTTGGGTAAGACCTCATTTAAATGGGAAAAAATTCCAAATAAGGATTTAAAGTGTATTTATTTTCTCAAATAAGAGTCTTAAGTGGTTATGGCAATTTCAAATAAGGATTTGACTTATCAGTTAGCTAAATATTCTGATCAATCAAGGGCATTTTTGTTTAGGATAAATTTAATATTAAATATTATTTAAATTACATTCAAAAAATAAATTAATTTAAAAAATGACAACAAAAAAGAAAGAAATCAGGAGAGGGCTCTACCATCGTTGCCCCCATCACTGATCATGGCGATGGTGGGGTGGTGGTGAGAGCCTGTAGAGCCTTGACCATTCCCTTCCCCTACCATTTTTTTTAAATTATTTTTCATTTAATACATAAAAAGAAGAAAAAGAAAAAAAAAAAAAAAGTAAAGGATAAATGCCCTTATTAACCAATGAGTTAGGCTTTTTTTGGATTTGATATGGTCATTATAAGTTATTGTTTGAAATAATGTTCACTTTATGTCCTTATTTGAGAAAATAAAGTATTTTTAGTTTTTATTTGAAACAAAATCTACTTCAGGTCATTATTTGAAAATTTCCCTTTAAACAAAGTAGATATAACGGCTTGTGCATTTTTAGGAATTTTGGAAAATTATAAAAAAGAATCATAAATCTATTATATAAATACCAATTAGAAACATTTTAATTGTCAATTTATTTCTAAAACTTTTGATAATCTTTCTAGCAAATTTTAGTTACAAATTACTATATGATATGATGGGCGCTAATGTTAACAATTTATATATATAAAATTTTCAGAATTTTGTACTTTTTTTTTTCTTTCCTTTTATCTATTTTTTTTTGCTGTGGCTAGTGAGGATCTTGTGGCCTCACCAGCCACTGGGGATGTGGCTTTCGCCTTAGATTTGGCATGGGCTTGCACTCCCGCAATTGGTGAAAGCCAAGGTAAATTTTGGGACATTTGCCCCATGGCCGGAGAGGTTCGTCGATCACAATTAAATAAAATAATTAAAATATTTATTAAAATTTATAAAATTATTCACGTTAGCACTTGTTATGTCACGCCGGATGATGGGCGGTCGAATCAGTGATTTTTGGTCAATTTTGACCAGACTAATTGCATCGATAAATTATCAAAAGATCTAAGATTAAATTATCCAAATCAAAATATTGATGATTAAATTAACATCCGTATAATAAAATTAAAATAATCGTAGTAATTATCTCCTGAAAATTTTGTCCAGCCTTAAGTTCAAATACCCAGTATCGTGATAAACGGCGCGAGTCGTGCGCCCAAAAGGGTTAAAACCAATGGAAAGCATAGGAAGAGATGAAGGGCTGGCAGACGGACAGATCACAGAAGGACACCAACAAATCAAAAGCATCGAAATGGCCGGTAGTCAACCTCGAACGATCGATTTTAAAAATTGATCGTGACGCGTTTGAACTTTCCGAACCAGAGGTCAAAAGAGAAGGGCGTCGTTCCTTCCCCCACAAAATTTTTATTTCATTATCATCAGAATTAATTTTTATTTCATTTCAAAATTATTAATTTCACATTGCATCTAGAAGTGGAGCCCATGTGAGGAACAACCTCCGAGAGAAAATTATCAATTGACCACTCTATAAGAGAGTAGCTACTTAAGAGACAAGTTAGTTACATAAAAAATATATAGGATAAATTATGATTTATTACCTATGGATTAGCTATCTATCTCATGGGTTAGGTGAGTTCTGATGGGACCATTCATGGGGTCTTTTTAGCAGCTCCAATAAGGTAGCATTCTAATTGAAATTTTTTTCTTGGTATTTAAGTTTAAAATTTGGGATACATGCATGCCCTAACTTATAAATTATAACTTAACATGCCCCGGTTTGTTAGGGCTTTGATGAGATCATACTATGCAATCGAAAAGCACTAAAAATGTGCCGGATTAGCACTAGATCGTTCATAAATGTCATATAAGTGTAATTTATAGGGACTGTACTGAAATAATAATTACTGTCTAATTTATGATATACAGTTTGCTCGTTGACCATTCAATTGGATAATTTTTTCAACTCCCGATTAGACATAATGATATGAATTGCACATGCAAAATATGTAAATGTGGTGCAGATGCGTTTGGATCCAAAACACAAGCTGATGCATGGCATTGATTGAAAAAGTAACATGGAAAATTTTAATTTCTTAATTTTTTATTTCATAAATAGGAATTTTTCTATATAAGAAAAGAATAAGTCGGAACAATAAAAGAAAATAAATAAATTAGGAAACATATGTGTTTTTCACACATGAAACGACACAAAGCTATCATCAAGGAAGGTAAGAAGCTCTCTCTCTCCTCTGTCTCTCTAACATTTCAAAGCGTACGTATTTGTCTGCGAGCTGACCGAAGACAATTTCTCTCTCTCCTAGGAATTCAACCCCTCCCTCTCTCTCTCTAGAAGCGCTTAACTTTCGAGGAAAGGCTCGAGCTTTCAACAGTTGAAGCATTTGAATTCCTTCCTCTGTAAGCAAATTCTCTCTCGCTTCCCCTGTTTTCGTCCCCTCGATCCCATCGAAGGTGTATCACGCTTCTTCTCTCTGTCTCTCACGCTGCGGTTGCAGAGCTGAGGCGAATTATCTTGTACCATGGCCGGCCGGTTCGACAAGAACCCCTTCGACGAAGAAGAAGTCAACCCTTTCTCTGTGAGTTCCTCCTCTGCGAGTTTTCCCTGCAATTCGAGCGTGTCCCAGTTGCCAAGTTCGGATTTTGGGTGTCTTTTGTTTGGTGATTTGCTAGTTTAGGACTGATATGGGCAGTAGGTGCTATGGAGAGGACGGATGAATGATGATAATTGAGGTTTCTGATCTCGGGTTCCTGGCGAAGGACCTAACTCTTTTTGGGTTGAATTGAGGGGATGTGTAGTTGCTCTGGATAGTTGAGTGGGATCATACTTGAATTTCTGTTGTGATCAGTTGATTGATTAGATCTGCACATGAATTCTTTCGCCTTTCCTTTTTTTTTTGTGCTATTTGTTGCATCTGATTGTTCTTAATTGACTTTGACTATCAGGACCCAGCTGTCAGGAGCAAAACTTCCTCAAACTATGGTGGGGGTGCGTTTTACACCACGGTAAACTTCTGGGTTTTATTTACTCTCTCGGTTTGTATCACGGCGCTGGAGAGGAATATCTCGCTCTAGTTGCGTGTTTATCCTTTTTTTTTTTTTTTTCTGTTCCTCATTTATACGGCTTGCCAGAGTACTGGGGGTGCACCGGCTTCAAACTCAAGGCTTTCGCCACTTCCCCCAGAGCCAGCAGACTTTTATGATCGTGGTGCAACGATTGATATTCCTCTTGACACAGCAGGATCAGGTTATCAGGTTGGATTTAAATGTGCATTTTTAATTGGTCTTTCTTTATTTGAAAGTTATTTTGTCTGGGCATCTTATCGGTCATTAATTCTCGATATAGGATTTGAAAAGGAAGGAGAAGGAACTCCAAGCTAAGGAGTCTGAACTGAAGAGAAGGGAACAGGTTATTGCACTTCTGTTTCCAGCATGAACGTGTTTCTTTGGATTGGCATCTACAGAAGATCTAGAATCGACTTGTAAGATAGAACAATGAGAGACAAATGAGAGGATCCACTGCTAACTTGCAATAAAATGGTCCCCTTCAGACTAGTGATATTTATTTCATGCATTCTCTGCTGTAAGAATTACGATGACTAATTTTCTCTCTAGCAGAGGACATGCGAATTGCGATGACTCTCATTCTCTACTGGGTTTAACTTAACTTATGTAATGAGCACACAAAAGTGAGTGCTAATGGTGAATACCATCATTATGAAATTTCACTAAAACAGAAGAACAGTATGTAACATGGGTTTGAAAATCTTACACTCTGAGGTCATACATTAAAGGTGCTGTACTAATTGGTGTAGTGACCCTGTTGATGTGGTGTTTCTTCTGCTTCTTGTGCTTGCAGGATGTTCGACGGAGAGAAGAAGCTGCAGCTCGAGGTAATTGAGTTCTGGAACATTGGTCCTATTTCTTTGGGGAGTTTGTATATTTAGTTCTCCGTCACTCAGAGTGTGTCACTACTTCCTGCGGGAAACTGTTAGTTGGTTCTCCATCTGATGGCCTGGAGGTTATCAAGGGATTTCTTTTCACATTCAGATCAATCCATTGGCATATTTTTTATGATATTCAAGATATTGCTCACCTCACTTGCTCTAAGCAGTGGGTAATGTCATTTGAGTTATTTCCTTCGTCTGACATGTTATGTGAAATGTAATCTTTTTGCAGCTGGTATTGTTCTTGAGGAAAAAAATTGGCCCCCTTTTCTCCCCATTATCCACCACGACATTGCAAATGAAATTCCAATTCATCTTCAGAGGCTGCAATATGTTGCATTCTCAACATTTCTAGGTATGTAAAAGTTGATTAATTCTCATCTTGAGATGACAAGATATTAACCATGACATTTGTCTGCTAGTAGCCTTGTGCTGCATTTTTAAACTCTGAAATACTGAGTTTTTGAAAAATTATTCTGGGGTCAACTTGCCCAAATCATATATAAGATATCATATCCTCTTGGTTTGCTGAGTATTATGATTGGGTCTGGTATCCTTGTGGATGTGGAATGTCACTGTCAAAACCTAATTTAATTAAGTTTCACATGCTGTGTTATGAGTTGCCATCGGTACCATTTTAACTGGCTGTTTGGCGTAGTGAGGCTTTTCATTGTGGTTAAAGTTTTTGGCTTTAGTTGCTTTTGGCGATTTAACTTTTCTTTGATAATTCACAAGGACTTGTCAATAATGATATTTACATTAAATATCTCCAAGCTTTAGGTTTTACATTTTACATTTTACTTTATTCTTTTTTCTACAGTTTGAAATTTGACTTCTAGGTAAATCTTGAGCCAGTGAAATATCCAATTAATCTTATGGATCAATATGGTAGTTTTTGCACTTGATGGCATGGGAATCATTCTTGTTCATTGTTATGAGCCATGCTCAGCTGTCTGTTCCTTAACCACTAACCCAAACTTATAGGGTTAACGAGACCATTTCTGTATTGCCTGATTGACTCTTGCTTCTTTCAGATATAAAGTTGTTACATATGCTTGAAAACCGCTTGAGTGATTCCTGTAGTTATCTTTGCTGATAGTTTAGTTAAACACAATGAGTATGCTTTAGCACATGCTAAAAAATAATTTAAATTTATACCATGCAGGATTGGTGCTATGTCTGTTTTGGAATGTAATAGCCGTGATGACAGCATGGATTAAGGGGCAAGGTTAGTTTGCAGCTCAGATAGTTTACTTCATGCACATGCTGGGGCAATCAATTTGTGAGATATCCCCTTATTTGAGTTCTCGTCTCTTTTCTTAGGTGTTAAAATCTGGTTCCTTGCAATCATCTACTTTATCTCGGGAGTTCCAGGTGCTTACTTTCTGTGGTATCGCCCACTTTACCGTGCATTTAGGTATGTCATTCCACTACATTTTCATCCAAATCTACTAAGCTCTGTTATGGCTGCCTGACTCTGCAATCATCTCAGAGAACAGAATGCCAGCTTTGACTATTTTTTGCTGATAGTCAGCCCCGTGTTCTGTTGGAGTCTGACATTGTTAAAAAGTCGGTCGGCCAATTGCTGATCCTTGAATCAATTGCTTCAGTCGTTGTTGGAAACAGTTATGTGAATTTTGTTTGACTTATTCATGTTCTTTCATGTGACATGTTATTTGGATAATTCTTTGCAGGACTGATAGTGCTATAAGGTTTGGCTGGTTTTTCCTGTTTTACTTGGTAGGTTAGCCAAACTCGCAATCCATTTTGTTATTTTACAATTTTTCTTGCTCTGATCAAATTTTTTTGTCCTTGTACCTGCAGCTCCATATAGGCTTTTGCATTGTTGCTGCAGTTGCTCCCCCAATAATATTCAAAGGAAAATCTCTCACGTAAGCCCGCCACTATGATCTATGATTTATGTCCCACTTCATTTCGTGGGGATTCTAGTGTTTACTTGGTAAATTGTGGATATGCTATCAAGGTCTTAGGTCACAGGAAATTATAGTATCTTGCAGCTTTAAGTTCCTCTTGCATTTTTGGATGTCCTCTCTACATCTGAACATTCTTTAAAATGTTGGCTCGGTCTGGAAATGGAGTCCCCTCGCTTTTTTAACGTGTTTATTAGCTTCATTTCCCTCCTTTTTGCAAGATTTTCTGCTAAATTGCTAATTTGCTTATGCTTCAATAAGCATTCGTCATAATAGGCTTATGGGGTTAAACTAGTAAGTGCACAACTTTATCCTTTCTTGCGAATTGCTGACCTCCTTGCATTTTCTAAACAGAGGCATATTGGCGGCAATTGACCTCTCAAACAATGGTGCCATAGTTTCGGTAAAGTCTCCCGTTTATTTCATCTAGGCATTTGTCTCGGAACACTGCAAATGTTTGTCTACCTTTTTGACAAGATTAACGATATTTAAGCTGCCAACGAAGTCATACTGGACTAATGCGCTTTCATCCCATCGCAGATCTTCTATTTCATTGGCTTCGGGCTATTCTGTGTGGAGACTCTGATTAGCATCTGGGTCATTCAGGTCCTTTCTTTCTCCTTTCTTTGTGCTGAAAAAAACCTATTAAATGCATCCGTTGCCACGTGCTGGACTTCATTTAAAGATTTCAGCAAAGTTGCTCAAATTTTTTGTTGATGCCTTCGGTTGCAGCAAGTATACATGTACTTCCGGGGAAGTGGGAAAGCCAATGAGATGAAGCGTGATGCTGCGAGAGGTGCAGCGAGGGCAGCATTTTAAGGCAGAGTCTGGAAGCACGATGAGTCGGTTGGTTTCGCTCCTGTTCATACTCGTTTGTACGGTTACCCTTTGTGGTTAGTGATGCTTCATCGCAAGCAAGATTACGCATTTTTCGCTCGACTCGAGAGATCATTGCTAAAATTCCATGTTGTAATCAGATTAATGTAGAGCTTTGCTGTTTCGCAAGTCTCACAGTGTTGAACCATACATTGAGTTTGAAGTTGTTATTTAAGTGCGAGCAGAGTTCCCCTCAAGCAGGCTTTTCCGGCGGAAACCGGCGCGGCACAAATCTGAGAATTTGATTGCAACTTACAAACCCCCTTCCCCATGTATTTGTTTCAATGTCTGAGTTTTCGGGGGAAATGATTTTTCGACTTTCATCTGCTTGGTTCACCAGAAAATATGCAATGGATGGAAAAGTAATTTACAGTCGAAAGAAAACATTTATACTAAATAAAGGAAAATGTTGCCATGGAAGCGATGCAGCTTCTTTGTCTACAAAATCTGAAATTTCCATAGTATACGATATCTAGATCGATGCATGAATTTTTTTTTTTCATGTACTCTTGAGATTTGAATGATATTTAGACAAAATCTGAAAAGGGTTGGCAAATCATTAGATAAATCAACTGTTCTATGTTATACCACAATCTCGATGTGAGATTACGTTTGCCAAAATCTCTAGCATGCGCACCTTAACATAGGACTTTCTCCATGTCGCGAATCAAAGCGGAGCTCCATATGAAATGAGCATATAATCAATCCACAATGAAGGAGGACAAGGGTGTACTTTAGTTTGAGATGATTATGTACAAATTGTCACGTTAGAACAAAAGGAAAAACATAAATGCACGAGCGCAACTTGATAGGCGCTTGTTGGGTGATGGAAACGTGTCCAAAATATAGAAGTTCGATGCAATGAATGTTTTGGACACGTTGGGATAGGGCTTCATCAATCATCCGGTGCCGTCCTATCATCTCAAAGGTCAAATTAAAGCCTTTAATGCTTCCGCAAAATGTCAAAATGGAGAGGCCCACTTCCGATTTCTCGACAAAGACTACCGATGTTGCGAATAATAAACAATTTTAAAAATACTTTTCTAAAAATAATCACTTAAAATGTCATCGTCCACCAAAATGTTTTAAGAATTGCAGTCGATAATGAAAACATCTTTCATTGACTAATAATTTTGAGTGATATAAATAATTAATTTTCAAAAATATTTTCAAAATCATCATTTTTCAAAAAAAAAAAAAAAAAGCGTTCTAATATAATAGTCAAAGTCATAATAATTTGTTTGAACATCTATGTAATTTGCTTATCTAAGCTCTAGGTATGGGCGCATAGACCATGATTAACTTAAGTTAATCACGCTTTTATATAGCGATAATGATTTTTCAATATACAATATATAATTACTAGGGAGTACTCTTCTGTGCCCTTCTTATTAATCAATGGAATTGGCCAAAAAAGAATTTACTGATTTTAATGTACTTTTCATTTTTATACAGTGTGTGATCCTTATTTTGAAATTCGGAGTATTTCTTATGGATATGCGTAACAATTGTCTTTGCGGGTTCAAAACACAATCAATTGAAGGTCCATTTACGCGGGGCCCGTGTTGGTGACAAAGGAGGCAAGATACTTTTGAGGGAGAGAGAGATTGATTGTTACAATCCTTCAAATATTTAAGAATTTGGTGCTCATGAGGATTTGAAGAGTAGTTCCTCTCCTCGTTCATATCCTCTCAAGTACCTTCCCAACATTATGACGAGGAAACGTGCCTAGAACGGAGAAAAATTAAGGGTTACTTTGCTTTCTAGAAAAATTCGAAATTGAAAAACAAAAGTAGGATGAGAAAGTACTTCTTTTTTTGGGTGCGGGCCTCTAATGGGCCCATCTGAAAAGAACCCATAAATCCATAGACCCTCCATCCCTATATGGAGGAGGGGAATTTCGAACTCGACAACTCCTCGTTCCCAAGCGGGAACGGTGAGCTATGCCTACATTGCCTAGTCAAGATATGTTTAGTCAAATAGTTATGTGTGTATGTATGACATTATGTCTTAAGCATGTTAAATATAATGTGTCATGTAATCCACTGGATATGAATGATGTGTTTGGATTTTCAATGGTATGTTATGAATAAACGTGTCATGTTCACAATGGATCAAAATTTGACATAATGTGATTATGGCTCGTAAATATACAAGTTAATCCATAAAAAAAAAAAAGGATTTCTGTATCTATAGTAAAGAGCACACGTCCCTTTTTTCCCCATTTCGTTCCTCCGTATGGGTAAAAAGTCACGTGTGAAAAAGAAAGGGAAAGGTTGCACCAAAAGGCCTCCTGCAGTCTAGTCTTAATGGGCTTGTGCATCAAAATCTTATTTTAAAAAGAAAGAAAGTAGAAGCATTCGAATCCTTATGATCAATATTTCTTCCATTTATCCTTCACGTCGCCCTTTCAAGCCTATAACGTAAATCATCTCTTACTGTCGTTTATTGATTGTACTGTTTTGAAAAATGATATAAATGAAATGTTTGGGATCAATTGCATCCTATGCACAATATTTACAATTTAAATAAACTTTTCTTAAAAAACCATTCAAATATACGTTATTTCATGATCATAGCCTTGATACATTTTTGAATGTATTGTTATAGATTTTGTCAGCTATGTTCTAGTAGTGAGAAATTTACTCTCATATGCTCTATCAAGACATATTTATACATTTTAACAAGGATCTTACACATAAAAATGATCAGGAGCTCTATTTAGTTACATTGTGACCGTATCTTTTCACAACCATGAATGTAAACTAAAACCTAAGTTCATAAACAACTTTCTCCCTATAAAACAATTGGCCATATAAGGAAGTCAAATAAAACAAAGAGAAAAAGTTACCAAAAATCCTAAACGATACTTACTATGATATATTTATTCTAATATTTTGGGATACCAAAAACTTCAAATTTATATCAATATGGCACACTTTAAACTTTTTGTCATGACCCATTTGGTGTCAAAACAAATAATTTAGGATACTTAGAGCAAATGGCGTCATTTGGATACAAATTTGGTATTTTTGATATCAAAAAAAAGTTTAAATAAATTTGTTATGTGGATATAATTTAAAACTTTTGGTGATTTCTTTTCTTGCCAAAACAAATATCTACATACATTATCTGTATAATAAATTGCGCGGTGTATACGGCTTTGGCGCATGTAATGCAAAGTAAATGAACTTCATAAGTGTGCTCGACCTACCCTACGCTCCCATCGTCAATGCCTGTCCCCTCAACTGCCCTCCAACTCACAGCCCTCCATTAATGTTCTTTTTCCATTTTCTTCCTCCCCTTCCACCATTTGCCCCACCCCCCCACTTAAATATTCCCTCGAAGCAAATCTCAAACTTCCACTCATCAAATTCCACATCAAGCCACACTCCGAAAGCTCTCAAAAACACCATGAAGAACAAAGCCACCGCCACCACCGCTCTCTCCCTCCTGGCCATCTCCTTGCTGCTCGTCTCCGCCGTCTCCCCCGCCTCGGGCCGGCCCGACTCGTTCGGAACCGACCGCAAGTCCTCCAAGGGAAAGGCGGCCGGGAACGACAACGGCCTCGGCGGGTTCTTCGGGTCCGGCGGCGGGTTCGGGGACATACCCGGGCTCGGGAACGGGTGGGGCAACGGGATCAGCGGCGGGTATGGGGCCGGGTACGGCGGCCCCGGCGGGGGTTACTCCAAGGGAGGCGTGATTAGGCCCACCGTGGTGTGCAAGGAGAAGGGCCCCTGCTACAAGAAGAAGCTGACGTGCCCGGCCAAGTGCTTCACCTCCTTCAGCCACTCCGGGCAGGGCTACGGTGGCGGAGGAGGCGGCGGCGGCTGCACGATGGATTGCAAGAAGAAGTGTATCGCTTATTGTTGAAAAATGAGTGAGGTAAGGTATGTTTGAGAGAGAGGTTACCTTAGTATTACTCTCTATATGCTGTAACGTTATGTTGTGTATGTGACCATTTTGGGGCTGTTTTATTATGTAAGCTGCTTGACTGAGATCAGTTTGACACTATAGTTCTACTACTCTGGTCTTTGAAGGTTTAGCAAAATATGGTCATTATCAATAAATGGTGTGCTAGCATATTAACATATGGGTTTTTCTTCATTTTGTCTCTTAACTTATTATTCTTTATTTTTTTTAAAAAAAATTGTGAGGAGACTTTGGTTCTTGATGCACTATCTAGACTCTCGAAGAGAATTTAGGCAATATTTTTATTTATTTTTGTGGTTGAAAATCAAGGAAAGAGATATGTAGTGGAGAGCAGAAAGGATGTAGCTAGGGTGGTGGGTTGATCTGGGGGTATGATGGATCTATTTCTTGAGTGGATTTAATGGGGCCCATTGAATTGCATGACTTGAGAATTTTCGTTTTTTTTTTTTTTTTTTTTTTTTTTTTTTTGAAGTTTTATTGACAGTTAATGGTGAAAAATTGGCATAATATTAGGTGGATGACGTGGTAATTTTGTCCATAAATTGTGAATCATTCTCCGAAAAAGTAACATGTGTATGATATCGTTCAAGATGTTCGAGGAGTCTTTTGTGTCGACTGGGGCATTTTCTATGTACGTGTGGTCAAAAGTTTTAGACCCTTCCTTCACGTGGCGGCAGGCATCTTTTTAGCTTATGTTATTATTATTATTATTATTATGGTGGAACTTTTTCAGAATTTGCAGCTACATAGCCATCACGACAACTTTACACGATCCAACCCACCCCGCTTTAGGGTAAAGAAAGGACATAAGCCAGGATAATAATAATAATAATATCATCATTATAACATGGAGTGGTTGAACCTTTGTGGTTCGACTATCCTTCTTGGAAGTACACAAATTATGCGATTCATGTGCATTAATTTGAAAATAAAATCTATCATGATCCAATCAAAATACTAGGTGTTCAATTTGTCTCTATTGGAATTCGGCTGATAAAGCACCGACTATCTTTATAATAATAATAATAATAATAATAATAATAATAATAATTCGGCTTTTATTATTATTATCTTGAGTACTTGATCTGTTTCTTTCGGAATTCGGTTGATAAAGCACCGACTAACTTTAAACCAAACTTGGCGAGTTATTTCCTTTCCCCAGTAAATGATTCGTCCTAGTTTCGGTCATTGCTTTTGAAAATGATCTTCATTTGATTGAAGGGACGATAGCATTGATGGTTCCCAAATTCTCGTTAGAAATTCGAAAGTACCCCCATATTTTTCTCTTCAAAACGGTACCTTGTGAATACAACTACTGCTCACGGTGGCGGTGCGCTATGAAACCTATGTGCGGTTGCTGCATCGTGCGAGGTGGTTGAGGCATAAATTTTAGGTCCTGCACCCTAGAAATGGAAATTCCCCACTAAACTTGGGCCGGAAAGATCTAGGTTAATGTCTATTCAAGGCGTCCATCATCGATATGTTTTGAGATGAACATCCATTGTTAAGTTGGGATTTCATCGGGATTCCTTCTTGGATTTTTATATGAAGGAGATAGGTTCTACAAGGGTTTCAGACAGAAATTTGATCGATGATAAAATCTAGAAAATACAGACTCCAGAATGGAAGAAAACCTAAATAACTATACTAGAATTTAGTTAATGACAAAGATTAAAAACACAAAAATGCTACGTTGGAATTTAATTGACAACATGAATTTAAAAAATAAAAGTACAATGCAAGAAAGTAAAGAGAATTGAAAGATGGTAGATTTGTTTGATTTGTATTGAGCATATCTGATCGATGATATCTACAGTGGTTATGCCATAAATACTCCCGAGTGGTTTTTTCTGGTGGTTGTATCTATGTTCCTCGAAAGTTTTGTGCCAATATCTTCACGATGCCATGATCTTGTTCCTTGATCGATTGTTCTTTTGAAAACTGTCTGACTATCGCTTCATGACCTCAATCACTTTCTTTTTTCCAATAACTTCCCTGCTGCAGCTTGCCAGTCTCATTCATTGGTATCTTTCTCTACCATCGTCAGCCACAACGTCCACGTATATTGGCAACTAAACGCCAGTGATAATTGATATCCTTGAGCACGTGCTTGATAATATTCATGCTCTAGTCAAGTGCTTATCCATATCGACAACTTGATCGATTTTGCTAAAAACATTTAAAAATGAATTATAATTTCTTTCGAACAAAAAAGGATGGCAATTCGAGCCCGGTCATGTAAGATGGGTCGGGGCGATCTTGCAAAGATCTCTTCTAGAATGTTGGTGCACGGCTCCGGGGCTTATATATTTATATGGACAAAAGGACAAGTCTGGATATTAACAAAAAAAAAAAAAAAAAAGGACACATCTGGATGTCATTTAACGCCTCGAAGACGAGCGAGCTAGCGCGGACACCCTTCGTTCGTTCGTTCGTTCATCAGGACACGGAAACGGGTGGGGGCCAAAACGAATCAATTTTGCATTGATGGATTTTGACAGTGCCTTTAAATTGCCCTAGAAATAAAATAAAAATATAAATTGCAGGAAGCAATTCTTTTTGCTATTCGTTTAAGGAGGATATAAAAAATCATATCAAAAAAATTTACGAATCAAGTGACTCGAATCGGGTAGGGCTGTTTCTGCCTTATTTACGACTAAATCCACTCTTTTTTTTTTTTTTTACTAGATAGGCAAAATCGAACTTTAATGGTTTCCATATTTGCACGGTCTCCTTTAACTTGGTCATTTTATTTTTGTGTTTTTTTTTGGTGAAATTTAAGCTTGTTGCTATCTGGAAAATAAAAAAATTAATCTTTTCTCCATCATTCTCTTATGACAACTCATTTATTCCTCGTCCCTTCAATGTCAGAAGTTCACGTTTTTTGCCAACTTTTTATTTTTCAATTTCATTAGTCTAAAAAAAAAAAATCTAGTCTGCCGATTTACCATGTCAAAGAATTTTTTTTTATTTTATTCTTACTTTTAGACGGGTACGTACGATGTTGTGGGAGTATCTAAAACACACCAAAAACATTGACATGATAAAGTTATCCGAACAAGGCATTTTTATTTTTTTCGTAAATACTCCATGAATGATATAAATGTTTGTTAGCCCCAAATGAATGTAACTCCACTAGCATTTTGAAAAAAAAAATTCTTATTTTGTGAAAAGTTTCGCTTTAATCAAATTTAATCTTTTAAAGCTTCACGTTAGGGAATGTAACTATGATTTTGTTTTGGAAAAATCTTCAAAGAGGTTTTTATTTTATTCTTTTGCATCCCGTCATCCATTTATACGTGTGTATTTAAAAAAAACCTATAAGAAAGAATTAGATGGTGATTTGTACAATAAGTATAAAAAGTTTCTGAATATGTGACTGTGTTAAAAATAAGTTTTAGTTAAAATATTTCTAGATTCTACTTGATGATCACTCCACAAATTTGCTTGATAATGTAGAAAAGAATTAGGTTTCTTGAAATTTTCTCCTTCACAAAGCTATCTTCTATAGAGTACACATTAAATTTAAAAAAGAAAACAATGCTTTTTTTTTTGGTAAATATAAAGTACAAAACTAAGAAAAAATAACGTTTAAAATCTATAGTCCCAATTTTATCACTAAGCAAAGCATGAGATAATTCTCTAAAAGGCTGTAAGTAAAACATATTATCCAAATGGTTCATTATGCCAACATTAGTAAGTATATGAGCAGGCCGATTGCCTTCTCGAAAAACGTGATGAATTTTAAACTTAATATGAGAGCTCAATAGTCTTCCAATATCTTTAAGAAGTGCTAGTCTAGTGTTGTTTGCTATTCTTTGTAGGTTAACAAGTTTTGTAATAACTTGAAAGTCCATTTCAATGATGAGTTTATGGAAACCTCGTTACTTTGTGATGGTAAATCCCAACCATAGCGCCATAATCTTGCTTGTAAAGATGAACATATTTCAAGAAAAGAGATAAAACCGCCAAGCTAGTAGGCAGTCACCCCCTTCGCTTCAGAATAATCATCCAACTCCTACAAGTCTAGGATTATCTTTAAATACTCCATTCGTATTTAGTTTGATCCATTCCTAAGGTGAGGTTCCCGAACAACCATAATGGGAGAAGTATGTGATCCACTTTTAGACAAGTTGATCATTTAACATTTTGCTTTTGATTGGTTGAGTCCTGGGTCGGTGCGGGGATTTAGGAACTGGGGATTCCCTATTTCGGTAAGAAAATGCCAATTTTTTCCTTTAATAAATAAGATCACAAAGATAATTGACGGAATATAAGATAATCTTTTGGTATTTTCGTGGGCTATTAATTTTTGGATCTTCCAATAGAAGGAGGCAGTCAAATACATGGGCCTTGATCCAAAATAATTGGCTGGCCCAAAATAGTTGGTGAGACTTGAGATATTGAGCGAAATAGCACGGTAGGAAATCATTTAGTTTATATAGTTACCTGTTATAATACTTTTTGAGCATAAGCGTAGAACCGTATACACCTATGCAACTCCTATGAGGAAACAGTTTTTAGCTAGAGGTGACACTTCGTGGCAGTGACACGAGATTGCTGAGTATGGTAAGTCAACTTAGCTCTTAACAATGAATGCATATATTTTGATGACAATAATATTTGATTCGATTGATGTTCATCTTGTGAGCAAGTCATGACATATAATTATAATTTAGTTTCTCAGTGTTGATGGTGTTGTGAAAGTTACAAATACTTCATTAATAAGGGGGAGTCACTTAAATCTAGAAAAATTCTTTTGACTAAACTTACAAGATGAGAAAAAAAAATCAGTCTTTGACTCGATCGCATGAGCACAATCTAATTTCGGAACAAGTTGGTGTCTAGAAGTCAAATCCGTGGCACATTGCCACCTCAGCCATCGCCGTGGAAAATTTTTTTTAATGGAAATTTGCAAGACTTACCTCTAATCTGGACCCCTCCTTTCCCTGGGGTGATTAAAATTAATGTTGATGGGTTTGGAATCTAGTTCCCAAGACCGTATTTTACTTGATAGGTTTTATGAAACCGGTGATTTTCGGTCAAATTCCTAGTTCTGAGAGGGAGGGAATTGAACCGGATTGGATCGACTCTTTTTTCTAAATATATATATTTGTAATTTCTTAGAAATAACAATAAACCCTTAAATAGTAACAATTCTAGTATTTTTTAAAATTTTTTTGCTAAGTGAACGGTTCCATTGGATTGGATCAAATCGGGAAGTGCTCACCTCTAGTTAAGAGTCTCATTGGCAATCTCGATAGAGGTAGCTGCTGTGCTACAAACTCTCAAACACTTGAAGTGAAAAGCGAACTGAAGATCGTTTTGGACATAGATCGAATTGATTTGCTGGAGATGATAAGCAAAGGAGTCGAGTATATCGAGTGAGTTGGGAAGCTTATGCACTTATAACCGAAGCCCATGCCCATGCAAAGTAGTTCAGCAATTTAAAGATGGCCCATTGTCGAGAAGAAAGTAATGGCAAGTTCCCATTACTTATCAATCGTATTGGAAAAATTTTTAAGATAAAGAAATCTACCAAACGATTTGAATAACTTACTCCCCACATATCATCTTCTATGTTAAAAGTGAAATATTCAAAACATACTAACTAATATCTAAATACCATCAAATCTAGCTTTTTAACTTTGAAAAGCTAATAAACATAAAGAAAGAAAAAGAATAACTCTAATTACCCATATGGGAAATAGGAAAAAGCTCCCAAGAACAATGACCAAACCACAATAGAGAGAATTAAACGCGCAAGCAACAATGAATATAAATAAAGTGAGGGACCTCAGCATCTACCGTAAGTCGTGCTTGCTTTTTTACTTATTAAACCAAATTCCCCATGTGAAGCATACGAGTGAAAAGCTTATATTAGATTACAGCATCTTCTTAGGCACTTGGACACCTCCTTTAACATCGTGATTTCCTGAAGTGCCATCTTTATACTCTCCACTTAGTCAATTTCATGATTGTCTTTGCTTTCTTTTCTTTTCTTTATTCCATCCATCGTTTTGTTGCTTCCAGTGGAGCAAATTATACTTCAGTGGGGAAATAAAAACACTTAAACACAGAGAAATTGTTGTCTTTCTACGGAAACGAAGCGCTCTGGATCCATTGTTTTTGAAATTTTCACCTGATGCATAGATTTGATTTTTCACTCTTAATCTTTCGAGTTGTTGCTTAAACCCCCCTAACTTTGATACCATTGCGCAATGGTCACTGAATTTTGAAAAGTTACACATTACCGTCCTTAACTTTGGCGTCATTGCGCAACAGTCCCTGGACTTTGAGAAGTAACGGATTTCTCGGAACTTTTGTTTCTATTACATAGTCAGTCAGTTTTTCCATTTGCACACTAACTCATTTTTCTTGACCAAAATAACATTTGCTAGATTTCTTAACTTCATTTGCCATGCACCATTCTTTGCTTTTTTTATTTTTTAGAACTTCATTAACCATGCAGTATAGGCCATATTTGTCAAGAAGATGAATTAGTCCATGTTTGACTAACACCTAATAATAGCTATATGGACGATCGTTTGTATCACTTGAGATAATTAGTCAATGAATAATCGATAATAATTTATGTCGAAATAATTCCCACCACATCTCATATATGGAGCTAAAATCCCAATTCAAACATTTACGTAGGCCGATACACAAGCATTTTGGATCTATTAAGAAATGAATGGGTTGGTGGAGTGGCAACAAATGTCAAAAAGAGAAAAGTCAAAAAAACCAAAGGGCCTCACTTCAATAATAATGAAATTGAAGGGTATGCTGTAACTTTTGTGCTCTATATATAACTCGTCACCAACGAGCTTTTTAAACATCACAACTCTCAAGCTCCAAATCCAAGAACTTGTTGAGAACTTCCATCTCATCTCAAGAAGATTTGATAAAACGAACACCAAGAAATCAAGAAGGAGAAGAGATATGGGGGCGGTTCCGAGGAGCGGCAAGATCGACGGTAGAGGTTCGTCGCGGAGGATTTCTCCCCGTCCGATCCCGAAGCGAGGCCAAGTGAAGGTGGCGATCATGGTGGGGCTGGCCCATCGCTTATCTTCCCTCTTCTCTCTCAATCTCAGAAACAAACGTGCTGGTTCTCAGCTTCCTCAGTGACCAAACAGTCATCATTTATTTCAAATTTTTTCATTCTTCTTCTTCTTCTTGAGAGGGGGAGATGGCTTTTCTTTTCTTTTCTTTTTCTTCATTTTATGTTTATCTTGCGAATATGTAGTATAGGTGCTATTGGTTGTTGTAAACAAGATTTTGAATACTCGATATTTTTCTGTTAATTTTAATGAAATAAAGCCCGATTTCTCTATTAAATCTCACTGATTCCACTTGAGTATTTTTAGTAATGGTGCAGTCTTCTAAATCACTCTATCCGATTAATTAGCATGACAAGATTTACATATATACATTTGGAAAATTCGAATTGAAAATTCGAGTTTCGCATACATTTTATCCATTCATTAATTGAATCGAATATGTTGGAAATAGCAACTTTATCAATTCCATAATTTTATTTTCCGTGGTAAAATAACAAGAGAGAAATAAGGTTTCGGGTCAAAGAGCCCATCGTTTCAATTTTGTCTGTTTTTTTTTGGTCGAATTTCAATATTGTCTCGACTTGAAAGCTTTTGCTGCATGGAACTAATGCCAAGCAATAGACCCAGCAAATTTTGTTGGACCGAGTATTGAATATTCGATAGATATTTTGCACTTTCTGGCCTTTTTTGGTTCCTTGAAAAATAATCCTCAATGGGAATTCTGTTTCAAGTAGTACAAGTCACTGAAATAAGTTACATTTTCTGGACGACAAGATAATTTTTATCATTATTGGAAAATATTTCTCACCTACAACGACGGTGATTGGTGATTATCACGACTACTAGAGACTGTGATCCATAACCGACGGTGGCAATGGCAATCCATGGTTGTCTGCAATGGAGTTGGGATTTTTATAGTTATGTGGTTATAGAAACATGGAAAGAAAATCTCAATACTACCAATCCTATGCAGATTTTGAGCAATTTTATTTCATGTGGAATCAAAATCCAAGTTTCTCCCTTCGAACATGAAATGTGTAGAATTTGGCCTTGTTTCTAGAGGAATTTAATTACGCACTGAGCCGAATAAGACTAGCGATTACAATTGATAATTCCACAAATTTGCACAATATAGCTTCCATACAAGTAACATAACGTAATTGCTTCACATTGAAGACAACCGATCGATCATCATCGAGAAAGTACATTAAAATTTTCATATTTTTCATTCGACACTTAATTTGGTGCTATAATTTTTGATCACTTATGTAAGTTTTTGAATTTTTGAATTTTATTCATTTAAATTACATTAATTACGTACTCATCAAAAAGATTGATGCGACATTATCTTAGAAAAAGGACCAAGTTGCCAGGATTTGAAAATTAAGGAATTTGAATGATGGATCGGAAAGTCGTGACACCATACTAGATGGACGGACAGACAAACGAGCAAGACATGCAGAGGAGACACCACCAAAGAACGAGGCCGCCAGTCACTTACGAGGCATCGGCCGGAGGGGGTGCACCTGTCCCGTCAAGGAGGCTCTTTAACGTCTGATGAACAATCCCTTACGCGAATGATTTACGAGTTTCATTGGAGACATGAACCTTTCCGTAATGCGTGCGAAAGTGGGCATCTTTCACGATCTCCACTTACTTGAATTTATGGGGGACAAAATCGCCCCTCTCCCCTTTCGTCTTCTCTTTAACTATAATGATTTTCACTATCACAAACTTCAAATTATATATTTATAATAAATTTACCTTCGTCAATTTTTATAAAGTTTTACTGTTAAATTATTGAATTGGATAACATTCACTTCAGAATTTTATTTTATATTTGTCACAGATGTATTGATTTCTGATTTTTCGTGATATTAATTAAATTGAATGAAAGTTAACGAATGGTAAATTTATCACAAATGTACTAATTTTAAGTCTTTGGTAATCAAAAAAACTAATTTAAGATAAATTTGTCATAAGCATACTAATTTAATTTTTTTATAGTCATAAAATTAGTCACATATGTATTAATTTGGATTTTTCATGATATTAACCCTAATTAAAATCCATTTTATTAACTCAATTCGATCCAAAAAAATAAATAATAATAACACACATGGAAGATGAAAGTGGAACACATGTATACATATAGGAGATCTTGATTGAACCTAGATAGAAGTATGCTCTGCATATTTGTTACATAATTAGCTCTATTTATCATGTTATTAATAAAATATGCCTGTTAAATGTTGTCTGCTTATACCAAAATTTTTACCGTCGTTGTTTTGAGCAAGAATAAAACTTTAGTGTAATTAGTCGTATTGTGACATTTACGCACGTGGTTACGTAAGCAGACAACTATAGTGTATTTAATCATAGTGTGACGTTTACGTACTTGATTAGTAAGGAGTTTTCGGATTCATTAAGATTACCCTCTTTTCTAAATTATTGGTGGGCAAGGTCAAAAGGGTCAAAGTGGACAAGTCCAAAAGCAAAGGGGCCTCACTTCAATTATGATGAAGTTGAAGAGCATATTGGAAAAAGTCGTTTTCTATATAAACAACCCGTCGCCACAAAGAAAGGCAAGTGTCCATTGGAGCTTTTCAAGCACATAAAACTCCTCTCAAATTCCAAATCCCAAGAGCTTCTTCAGAGCTTTCGTTTCATCTTTAGAGGATTCATTCGAAGCACCAAGAGGAAGAAGAAGAGATGGCAATTTTGAGGAGTGGCAAGATCAACGGCGGAGGCACGTCGCGGAGGATTTCCAGCCGTCCGATCCCAAAGAGAGGGCAAGTGAAGGTGGGGATTGTGGTGGGGTTGGCTCATTCTTTCGCTTCCATCTTCTCCATTAATCTCAGAAGCAGATCTGCTCAGTTTTCTCGGTGAACATCATGTACTCGCCATAAGTCTTCTGCTTCTCCTTTCTCAATCCGACAGAGAGAGAGAGAGAGATGGTTGTTCTGTTGCTGTGTTTCTGGAAAGTCTCAGGAAACAACGGTTTAGTCTTGTAAATAGGAGGTTTTTCTTTTTAATTTTGTAGACCTTTTTATAGAATGAAATATAATTTTGCAGATGATTTACGCTTCTCTTCTTTCTCTATTTCACTCCAATATTACATAGTTGATAACACTATCATAAGGTAGTTTAGGATCATTGTATAAAATTGGTATGCAAAGTCATGTGATAGATCTTGAGTGGACGGATAGATGGCTCAATTTCAACCCTCAATTACAATTTGCCACATCAACTTTTAAGTCCTTAGTAAACATGACATATCTTGAGAGAAGAAAACAAAATGGCAATATGATGAAGCTAAGGGTGAGCGAGGGCTTTCATTGTTGGTGGTACGATTCTAATGCAAAGTGGGTCCATGTAGCATTGTGCAGATATGTTAATTAGGATCTTCGATGCCGTCGAAAGATTTTGATGATGAATTTGTGCCAATTCCGAATCTTTTATTTGATTAATGATGCTGTATACTTATAATTCAAAATGAACGTTATTAAAGTAGATGTAATAGCTACCCAGTTCAATAAAGAAGGGTGATCGTGATGGGCTAAAAGCAGCATTCACATTCACAGTAACATTCTTAATTTGCACGAATCTTTGTTGTCTCTCTCTTTCCCATGGTCCAGCTTGGTGCCATTTGTACCCAAACCAATAATGCTCTGTTTTTCTCGATGGGGCATACAAGAAGCCAAAGGAAATGACTTGACACCACAAATTCATACATGACCATGCATTGATACATTAATATGCCTTTTGGGAAACTATGCAGATTTAGGTGCAATTATAGGGCTTAAATTTTAAAATTAAACTGAATTAGATCCAAATCGGATTTCCCACTAGACACAATCCGACACAAAGTTGCAGCGATGTCTCTGGCAAAATACATTTAACCAAGCATTCCATGTAAGGTTCGTTGAACATGTTTTCCTTCTTGTTCAATCAGTGTTCACTACCACCGATAATTTTATATTTTCTCTTACTTCATAATTCTCAATTGATGATTCTGCCCTTTGCTTTACTAATAAAGAAAGAGTGGGCCAACAACTTTGAGACATTCAAATTTTTTGATTAATTAAATATTACTTAGGTTAAGTGGAGCGTCACGTGGATCGCATGAAAAGAAGAATCATGCTAGTTCTTCTCCTACAATTATCATATTAGAATTGAGGTTATGTTCACACATAATCTTATTAAATTTGAGAATTTTTAAATATCCCTATAATATCACATAATGCTTCTTTACTGAATTTATACATTTCATTTAATATGTGAGATATCATATGGTTTGTCTACCAATATATATATATGATCTCAAGTCAGACTTTACAATCCTGTTACACATGAATTTATATGATTCCTTACTGCTTGAGGAATTTGCCTAATTAGCGTCTAACATAATTAAATTTAAGATTGAATCAAAGAAATTGACTCATATTTGACTGTATTGCGTAAGACATAAGAAGACATGTTTCAATCTTACGTTATAATTAAGATCCAAAAAAAAAAAAAAATCTTATGTTAGAATTGACATTTTCAAAGACGTCGTTCACATTTGGTTTGGCTTTAGGCCAATCAAAAGGTATTATTAATGAGTTTCCCTCAATGTGAAAACAGAATATAAAAATTAAAGAATTAAGAAAATGTTGGTGGGTGAAATCATCATAGTTTTGGTCGGTCCTGGAGGTCCCATTTATATGATGACTTCTGTCAACAGGTCAAAACTTCCGAAACAAAAAGCCCACGTGAACATTAAACAAATAACAAGACAAAGTATGGAGCAAAAGCAAAAAGAAATAAAAAAGAAAAGGAAAGCAACAAATCTACAAGAGAGAAAGAGATCTTTGGCCCATCACTCAATATTGGTCATAAGTATTACTTTAGATCACTTCGTCTTAAATTGCGTGCTGATCTTGGATATCTTTGATGTAATAACTAGAGGGTATTTCCCTTCTCTTAAAGAAAAAGATATTTAAGGAGAATTGGGAGGCAAGGCATGTGGATACCGATATATTAAAAATATGAAACACAGTTTTATTGACCTACTAAAAGTATATTTGTTGGACAAGCGGGGCAACCTTCAGCAAAGTTGCAAGACTTCTGCTTCTTGGTGAGGACACTTTTAACCACTAAGGATCCAAGGAGTATCCCTAGTTACAATTTGCCATGTCATTTAGCAGATCATTTTTAAGTCAAACTTAGTAAACACAACATTTGTGGAGGGAAGAAAAAAATGGCAATACAGTAGGGTGAGTGAGGGCCACCGTTGCTGATAGTATGATTCTACAAATACGATACGAGTGTATCTAGCATTATCTTGATTTGTTAATTAGGACCATTGAAGCTTTGGCAAGGCTTTGATGATGATTATGTGCCAATTCGAAACTTTTTTATTTTATGAGTGATACCGTATAGTCATGAGTCAAAGTAAACGTTTTTAAAGTAGATATGACAGTTGCTTGATTCACTAGAGAAGAGATACAGACGGTTTAAATGAGACGTTCACATTTATAAGAACATTCTTAATTTGTATGAAATTTATAGTCTCTCTTTTTTTTCCATGGTCTAGATTGGTCCCCCTTGTACACAAATCAATCATGCTCTTTTATGTCGATGGGGGCATACAAGAAGCCAAAAGAAATGATTGGACATCGCAAATTGATACATTAATATGCCTTTAGGGAAACTCTGCAGATTTAGGTGCAATTATAGGGCTCAAATTTTAAAATTACACCTGGTTAGATCCATATCAGATTTTCCCCTAGACATGGTCCGACACAAACTTGCAGAGATGTCCCTCGCAAAATACATTTAACCAAGCATTCCACGTAAGGTTCACTGAACATATTTTCCTTCGTGCTCAATTTGTGTTCGCTACCACCAATATTTTATACTTTCTAGTGTCAAAGCATGTCTAGTTTCCTATTTCACAATTTTTAATCAACGAGTCTACCCTTTACTTTACTAATAAAGAAAGAGAATGGCAACAAATTTGAGGCCTTCAAATTCCTTAATTCAATATTACTTCGGTTAAGTGGAGTGTCACATGGATCTTGTGAAAAGAAGAATGATGCTGGTTCTTCACCTTCAATTATGATATGAGAATGGAGGTCACATTCACACATAATCTCATACGATTTAAATTTTTTTAATGTCCTTAAAGCATCTCACGGTGCTTGAAATTATATTTTCTTTATATACATTTGATCTTCCTCTATCTATAAATTTAGGATTTTGGGTTTACTTTTTAATATTATATAAAAGTCATAAACTTTCATTAATTTATGGTGTTTATATGCTTCTTACACACACACAAATATATATGTGTGTGTGTGTGTGGGGTCTTGAGTTAGACTTTCTAACCTTGTTGCGCATGGATTTATATAATTCCTTACTAGTCGTGGAATTTGCCTAATTGGTCTCAACATAAATAAATCCACTACATAATAATGATGTCACCATATAATGAAACCTACTTAAGATAGAATAAGACATGCTAAGGACATCTAAACAAGATTGAATTGAAGAAGTTGACTCATTATTTGACTGGATTGTGTAAGACATAAGAAGACATGTTCAATCTTATATTAAAATCAACTTTTTAGAGAGATTGTTCACTTTAACCTAAGAACGGAGAAAAAAGAAAGTTAGTGTTTACATTCGGTTTGGCTTCAAGCCAACCAAATCATTCTTTTTCGAGTTTCCCTCAACATAAATGTCGAATTTAAATATTAAAGAATTTGTAGTGGGTGAAATCATCATAGTTTGGTCCGTCTGGGAGGCCCCATATCGATCGTGACTTCCATAAGCCGGTCGAAAACTTTCGAAACAAAAACCCTCGTGTTCATGAAGCACATCCCAAGACAAAGAACCATATACGATAATTTTTTATTGAACAAAGCAATGGATAAATGAATAAAAGTAATAAGGGAAAATGCCACAAAAAATCTTGAGCTATGCCCATTGAGACAAATTTACCCTGAACTTTTTTTGTACCATAAAAAATCCCAAACTATGCCATTGGGACAATTTTACCCTAAACTTTTTTTTGTACCACTAAAAACCCTAAACTATGCCCATTTGGACAATTTTACCCCAAACTTTTTCTTGTGCTACAAAAAACCTTAAACTATGCCACTTGGGACACATTTACCCCAAATTTTTTAACTAAGGGGCATTTTCGTCTTTTTTTTTCCTCTTGCCCTCTGCTGGTGCAGAGGGGAGCCGGCGACGGCCACCTTCGCCGGCGGCGACATTCGGCGAGGGTGGCCCACGCTGGGGAGGGTCGCCTCCAACCGGGCGAGGGTGGCCCTCGCCGGATCTGGCGGGGGTGGCCCTCCTCGGCGTCGGGCGAGGGTCGCCCTGCGCCGTCGGCGGGGCGGCCCTCCCCGGCGCCGGGTGAGGGTCGCCCCGCCAGATCCGGCGGGGGTAGCCCTCGTCGGATTTGGCGGGGCGGCCCTCCCTCGACTCGGGCGAGGGCCTCCCCAACCCGAGATCCGGCGAGGGCGGCCCTCCCGGCGTTAGGCGAGGGTCGCCCGCCGGATCGGCGGGCGACCCTCGCCCGAGTCGCCCGGACGCCGGGAGGGCCTCCCCCACCAGATCCGGCGGGCGGCCCTTGCCCGGTCTCCCAGTGTGAGGGCCACCCTCGCCCGACTCAGCGAGGGTTGCCCCCGCCACGGGCGAGGGTCGCCCGGTCGAGAGCGACCCTCCCCGGCAAGGGTGGCTGTCGCCGACGCCAGCTCCCCTCTGCTGGTGGGGAAGAAAAAAAAATTAAAAAGAAAAAGGAAAAGACGAAAATGCCCTTTAGTTAAAAAGTCTAGGGTATATGTGTCCCAAGTAATATAGTTCAGGGTTTTTCGTGGCAAAAGAAAAAGTTTAGGGTAAAATTGTCCCAAATGGCATAGTTTGGGATTTTTTATGGCACAAAAAAAAGTTCAGGGTAAAATTGTCCCAATGAGCATAGTTTGGGATTTTTTATGGTACAAAAAAAAGTTCAGGGTAACATTGTCCCAAGAGGCATAGTTTGAGGTTTTTGGTATCCTTTTCCCAGGTAATAAAGCTACAAGGAGAGTAGGAGATTCCTGGCCCACCACGCAATACTTTACCAAATATATTCAGATTACTTTATATACAAAAATCAGCCTTTTTTGTTTTGGTCGGAAAATCTTCTTTATTCGGCAGATTTAAATGTACATCGCAGAATGAATTATATGCTCCTTTATACAAAAAATAAAAGAAAGATTACGCATAAATATTTTCATCCGTTCAATGTGTTCTGTCTAATTTGTAGAATATATGAATGACGTGATACTTGTGTTTAAGACTAAACTTTTCACAACGTAAAAACGAATTTCTTATCTAATTGATCATGCTAAAAAAACTCTAATTAATTCCAGCACGTATTAGATGAACCAGTAATTAAACTAATTATGCCGAAAGCAAGAAATCTACTAGAAAGTCATGGATTAGCCTTTACCATGTATTGCATCAAAGTAGAGCATCATGAGGATTAATTAGCTTAACTCATTAATCTAGAAAGTATTACATTTACTTAGGGGTTGCGTAAGCTTTTTGGACCAAATATTGAACATATATGCAATTAATAATTTATACTTTTTAGACCTCGTTTGGTTTCATAAAAAAGAAAAGAAAATTCTCATTCGAAGCGATATTAATATTTGAAATAAGATTTACTTTCTATTATTTGGATGACTGGAAATTTTGGCATTTTAGATTAATATTTCTCATCAAACGCTGGTGATCGGTGATCATCGCGGCTAGTGGAGATCATGACCGACGTCTGATAGTGATGATGGCGACCAGTGGCCGTTGTCAATATCTCCGTTCTGCATTTTCTTTTTTATAAATATTCTATTCCATGTGAAATCAAGATTGAAAGGAGCCAATGCGGTTTTCATAAAAGTAAAGAAATTAATGCCTTCCTTTTTTATATATAAATTGTAGGGTAAACTTACTTTGCTGTTTATCTTATTTTCCATAATAATGTGTTGTTAATCCCACAATTACGATGAGAGAGAAATTGTTTGAACCTTTTGGATTTGATCTTTCAAAATATGTATGAGAGTCAGGATGTCTCATATGAGTGATTGGTTTTAAGATGGATACATTCAAAAGTTAAAACCTATAACCTATATTGTTATAATCGGTTTTTCAGTTTTAGGACCCTAAAATCTACGTTGTTTACTTGGAATTAGTTCTAGAACCTACATCATTTTTCCGGTCTAGCTCTAGGGTCTACCCAAAAACGTTTTTTTTTTTGTTCTTTTTTTACAGTAAAATCATATGAGGTTATGAGTAATAAAATAGTTCAAAGTAAAACATTAACAACATAAATCCTATATACCAAAAACAACAATTCATAAGATGAATGCATAGCTACGTATAATTATAAACAGTAAGAAATTCAAGCATTTTACATATATATTGAAAAATTTGAATTGAAAATTCGAGTTTTACATACATTTTACCCATTCATTAATTGAATTGAATATGTTGGAAATAGGAACTTTATCAATTAAAAACAGACTCATACACCTTACAAATGCAGCTGAGGGGACACCAGAGAGAGAGGAATTCAGACATATAGTTGCCAAAATAGACAATCTATGGAGACAGGAGGAGATGTACTGGGGTATAAGATCACGAATTAACTAGCTAAGGTGGGGTGACCAAAATACAAAATATTTCCACGCCACGACAATCCAAAGGAGGCAGAGAAACAAGATTACAATGCTAAAAATAGATGACCATACCTGGTGTCGTGACCCATCAGCTCTGAAACAGCATATCCGCAACTTCTACCAGCACTTGTTCACATCGATGGGGGAGAGGAATTACCAGCCAGTACTGGATCAATGCCCCAAAGTTGTTTCACCTGAAATGAATGAGGCCCTAGTCAAGAAAGTGTCAAAAGAGGAGGTAAAGACAGCAGTTTTTCAATTAGGTGCAACAAAGGCCCCAGGACCAGATGGCCTACATGGTCTATTCTATCAAACCCACTGGTCATTCCTACAAGAGGACCTATTCAGCATGGTCGACAATTTTTTCAATCATGGCAGGTTTGATTCTGAGCTCAATAACACATATATCGCACTTATTCCTAAAGTGGCCAGCCCAGAAAATATCACTCAGTACAGACCTATCAGCTTGTGCAATTTCATTTACAAAATCATTGCAAAAGTAATGGCAAATAGGCTGAAACCATGGCTCACATGGGTTGTCTCAGTAGAGCAAAGTGCTTTTATCAGCAACCGGCAAATTCAGGACAACATCATTATTGTCCAGGAAGTGCTACACCACTTAAAAATCAGAAAGCGAAAGAGAAACTTCCATGCGGTTTTGAAACTGGATATGCAAAAAGCCTATGACAGGATTGAATGGGATTTCTTATGTGATTATATGAGAACGGTGGGTTTTGATGAAAAATGGGTACAATGGGTACATTATTGCATCTCCACCGTCACATTTAGCGCGCTTGTAAATGGCGAACCTTCAACCACCTTCAGACCGACAAGGGGAATAAGACAAGGTGACCCCCTTTCACCCTACTTGTTCATCATTGCTGCTAATGCCCTCTCTACTCTGCTGTCTAAAGCTGTTATGGACGGCACTATTAAAGGAATACGGCTAAATCCCACCTGCCCTATCTTATCCCACTTACTTTTTGCGGATGATGCCATTCTATTCCTACATGGTACAGTGAGAGAAGCTCAGAATGTTGCGAATATACTGAATCAGTACTGTTACGCCTCTGGACAAGCTATCAACTTGAATAAATCAGGCATGTACTTAGGAAAGGACTGCCCTCAATCCCTCCAACAGAATATTGCAGCAGAGCTACGGGTACCTATCATTGAAAAAACAGGGAAATACCTAGGACTACCATCTGATTGGGGCCAAACAAAAAAACACATGTTCAATTGGATTCTTACAAAGATTGAAAGTAAATTAGAAGGCTGGAAGGAGAAGTTGATTTCCAGGGCGGGAAAAGAAATACTCCTCAAAACAGTTATTCAGGCCTTACCTCAATATGCCATGTCGGTTTTCAAAATCCCACTGTCCATTTGTAGAGCTATTGAGAAAAAAATTGCATCGTTTTGGTGGAAGCGAAATGCTTCAAAGATGGGCATCCATTGGAAAAGATGGGAGGAGCTGAAAATCAGGAAAGATCAGGGAGGACTTGGTTTTCGAGATATAGTGCACTTCAATAGAGCTATGCTGGGAAAGCAAGCCTGGAGATTACTTCAAATGCCGAATGATTTATGGAGTCGAGTGATAAAAAGCATATATTTCCCTAACGGGGAGTTTTGGACAGCACAAAAACGACCCCATTCCTCTTGGGGATGGCATAGTTTATTAGAAGGACGAGCTGTCCTTGAACCGCATACACGGTGGACTGTGGGAAATGGGGAAAAAATCAGAATTCGAGAGGACCGATGGCTGTCTTCGGGTAAGATACATGGCCCCCCGAATCGGAGGGATCCCTATATGGTCGTCGAATTGATAAACCAGCAGTCTAAGGAATGGGATGTGGGCAAACTAGATGAGCTATTTGAGGCAACTGTTGCAAAGGAAATAGTTGCAATCCCTCTAAGCATACAACCAGCCCCTGATAAGATTACATGGACATCAAATAGCTCAGGGAAATATACCGTCAAAAGCGGCTATAACAGCATATACAAACCAGGTGAGTCCTCATCAACTCAGAACCCCTCTACATCTTATCAACCTCCCAAATCCCTCTGGACACGACTATGGCACCTTCAAATCCCAACTAAAATCAGATTATTCATGTGGAACATATGTAAAAACGCACTCCCCACAAGAGAGAACCTCTACAAGAGACAGATCCTACCTGATCCTTTGTGCCCCATTTGCCGAACCGAACCCGAAACACTAGAACACCTCTTCATCCTGTGCAACTGGACTATTGAAGTATGGTCACAACAGCCCATCAAAATTGACACGCACCCATCAACGATCAGCAGGATCGACAAGTGGATCTATGAACAACTCACCTCGACGGACCACCCCTCCGGAAATCTCTTCGCCGGCCTCCTCTGGCAGATATGGAAACAAAGGAATGCTCTGGTTTTCCGCGCACAGCCCCCGAATCCGAGGCAAACAATCGAGATCGCCCTCTCCTCGCAGTCCCTGTTTGAGAAAACAAACAAGCTCAACATGCGCCCACCAGGGCCGACCCACTCAGAATCGAAGAGCTGGAGCCCCCCGCTGCGAGACACGCTCAAATTAAATGTTGATAGTACCTGGAACAGCGCCTCCCTCTCTGGTTCGGTAGCTGGCCTCTGCAGAAATTCCTCCGGGCTGCTGGTCGACGGGTTCGTCCGGCCGATTCACGCGCCGTCTGCACAAGTGGCTGAAACCCTAGGAGTAAGAGCAGCACTGCTTTGGCTGAAGGGAAAGCGAACTAAAGAAACTGAACTGAACTCCAATCTTGAAGCTGATCGACGCAAAACCCCACTAACTGAACAGCAAGTCCACGTATAAACAGACAGCTTATCAGTTTGCCATTTTGTGTTGGGCCGAGAGACTCCTCCGTGGGTCGCCCTTTCCATAGTCCAAGACTGCAGACAGCTCTTGAATGAGCTTGACCGGGTCCAGCTGACTTTTGGCCCGCGCGAAGCAAATCAAGCAGCCGATTGGGTTGCGAAAGCCCACCGAGACAACATCCTGCCCTTGAACCGGGTCGAGCATCCCCCTCCTATCCTATGGTCTATATTATGTATGGATTTTCCCGTTTCGCAACCTTTTATTTTGAGTTAGTAATGAAAAATTTCCTTTCTGATCAAAAAAAAAAAAATTCCATAATTTTGTTTTCCGTGCCAAAATAACAAGATAAAATAAGGTTTCGGGTCAATGAGCCCATCGTTTCAAGTTTGTCTTTTTTTTTTTTTGGGTCGAATTTCAATATTGTCTTGACTTGAAAGCTTTTGCTACATGGAACTAATGCCAAGAAGTAGACCCAGCAAATTTTGTTGGACCGAGAATTGAATATTCGATAGATATTTCGCACTTTTTGATCTCTTTTTGTTCCGTGAAAAATATCCTCAATGGGAGTTCTCATTTTAAGTAGTACAAATCATTGAAATAAGTTACATTTTCTGGATGGCAAGATAATTTTTGTCATTATTGGAAAATATTTCTCAACTACAACAGGGGTGATTGGCGATTATTGTAACTATTGGAGATTGTGACCCACAATCGATGGTGGCAATGGCGACCTATGGTTGCCTGCAATGGAGTTGGGATTTTTATAGTTACGTGGTTATAGAAATATGGAAACAAAATCTCAAGACTACCGATCCTGTGAATATTTTGAGGAATTTTATTTCACATGGAATCAAAATCCAAATTCCTCCCTTTGAACATGAAATGTGTAGAATTTGGCCCTGTTTCTGAAGGAAATTAATTATGCATTGAACCGAACAAGACTAGTGATTACAACTTATAATTCCACAAAATTGCACAACATAGCTTCCATACAAGTAACATAACGCATTGCTTCACATTGAAGACAATTGATCGATCATCATTGAGAAAGTACATTAAAAACTATATATTTTTCATTGGACACTTAATTTAGTGCTATAATTCTAGATCGCTTGTGTAAGTCTTTGATTTTTTTAAATTTTATTCATTTAAATTACATCAATTACCTATTCATCGAAAAGATTAATACAATATTATCTTAAAAAAGGACCAGGTAGCCAAGATTTTGTCATGGAGATGGTGTCACGTCGCTGCTCTCCACAATCCAAGCGATGGAAGAATTAAAATGAGTGAAATTTGAAAATTAAGGAATTTAAACGGTGGATCGAAAAGTCGTGACACCATACTAGATGGACAGACAGACAAACGAGCAAGGCATAGGAGACACCACCAAAGAACGAGGCCGCCAGTCACTTCCGATGCATCGCCCGGAGGGGGTGCACCTGTCCCGTCAAGGAGGCTCTTTAACATCAGATGAACAATCCCCCACGCGAATGAAATACGAGTTTCATTGGAGACATGAACCTTTCCGTAATGCGTGCGAAAGTGGGCATCTTTCACGATCTCCACTTACTTGAATTCATGGGACAAAATCGCCCCTCTCCCCTTTTGTCTTTTCTTTAACTTTAACTATCAAAAACTTCAAATTATATACTTAGGCTCCGTTCGTTTCACGGAAAATGTTACTTTTGTGGAAAATATTTTCCAAGAAGTTATTTTCCAGGAAAACGTAATTATTTTCCGGTGTTCGGGTGAAACTTGATTTTGAAGTGGAAAATGTTTTCCACTGTTCGCTTGGGAAAATATTTTCCTTTATAAACTCTTTTTCAATAATTTTTTTAAATCGTTATTTATTATTTTTTAAAATAGATTATTAAATTATTTTTTTCTTTATTTTATGTTCTCTCCTTCCTTGGCCAGTCGCCGGCCATGCCTCAAGCTCACCTTGCTAGCAAGGCTCAAGGCTCGCCTACCTCGGCGAGCTCACATAATCGCTCATCGACAATGTCGGCTCAAGGCAATGAGACTCGAGCCTCGTAGATCGACATTGCGAGTTATGTAGCTTCAATTTGGAAAGTAATTGAACTACTAGGAGGAAGAAGAAGAAAGCTGAGTGAGGGAGATCGACCAATTAGGACAAGCGATTGACTTTGTTCTACTTTAAAAAGGAGGGATTTGATTATTTTGAAGGGAGCAAAGAGAGGCAAGCACGGGGGCTCTGGGTTCGTAAAGCAAGGGAAAAGAGGATTACAGTTTTTTTATTTTAAAAAGGGGTAAATTTGGAAATAAGTTTACATTTTGTGAAACTCGGGCGTCACCGATCTAGCAAGCTCAGCTCGCCCTGTCCTCGATCACCGGCCGTTGCCGTGGCTGAATATCGGCCGAAAAAAAAAAAAAAAAAAAAACAGCAAAAAGAAAGACAGAAAAATAAAGAAAAATAAAAAATAAAAAATTGATTTTATTTAAAAAAATAACAAAAAACCGATTTTATTAAAAAAAAAAAAAATCGATTTTATTAAAAAATAACAGAAAAATTCGAATTTATGAAAAAAATAAAAAATAAATAAATGAAATAAGTGAGGACTAATGAAGAGTGTAAAATAAGAGAGAGTGAATGTGGAAAATGTTTTCCATTTTTCAAAAGTGGAAAACATTTTCCCTAACTTTAGAAGATTTTTTTTCTTTCATGGAAAATGTTTTCCCCAATAAATTTTTTTTTTCCGTGAAACGAACGTCGGAAAATCCGGAAAACATTTTCCGGAAGTTATTTTCCGTGAAACGAACGGAGCCTTATAATAAATTTATCTTCTTTAATTTTTATATAATTTTACTGTCAAATTGTTGAGTTGAATAATATCCAGTTCAGAGTTTTATTTTATGTTTGTCACATATGTATTAATTTATGATTTTTCGTGATATTAATTTAATTTAATAAAAATTAACGAAGGGTAAATTTATTATAAATATACTAGTTTTAGGTCTTTGGTAATAAAAAAAAAATTAATTTAAAGTAAATTTGTCAAAAGTATATTAATTTGAGGTTTTTTATAGTTATAAAATTAGTTACAGATGTATTAATTTGAGTTTTTCATTATATTAATCCTAATTAGAATCCATCTTATTAACTCAATTCAATCCCCCAAAAAAATAAATAAATAAACACATGGAAGTTGAAAGTGGAACACATGTATACATATAAGAGATCTTGATTGAACCTAAATAAAAGTACACTCTGCGTATTTGTTACATAATTAGCTCTATTTATCAAGTTATTAATAAAATATGCCTGTTAAATGTTGTCTGCTTCTACCAAAACTTTTACCGTCGTTGTTTTGAGCAATAATACAACTTTAGTGTATTTAGCCGTATTGTGACATTTACGCACTTGGTTACGTAAGCTGACAACTATAATGTATTTAGTTAGTGTGACATTTACGTACTTGATTACGCAATGAGTTTTCGGATTCATTCAGATTACCCTCTTTTCTAAATTATTGGTGGGCGAGGTCAAAAGGGTCAAAGTGGACAAGTCCAAAAGCAAAGGGGCCTCACTTCAATTATGATGAAGTTGAAGGGCATATTGGAAAAGGTCGTTCTCTATATAAACAACCCGTCGCCACAAAGAAAGGCAAGTATCCACTCGAGCTTTTCAAACACACAAAACTCCTCTCAAATTCCAAATCCCAAGAGCTTCTTCAGAGCTTTCGTTTCATCTTCAGAGGATTCATTCGAAGCACCAAGAGGAAGAAGAAGAGATGGCAATTTTGAGGAGTGGCAAGATCAACGGCAGAGGCACGTCGCGGAGGATTTCCAGCCGTCCGATCCCGAAGAGAGGGCAAGTGAAGGTGGGGATTGTGGTGGGGTTGGCTCATTCTTTCGCTTCCATCTTCTCCATTAATCTCAGAAGCAGATCTGCTCAGTTTTCTCGGTGAACATCATGAATTCGCCATAAGTCTTCTGCTTCTCCTTTCTCAATCCGAAAGAGAGAGAGAGAGAGAGAGAAGATGGGTGTTTTGTTGCTGTGTTTCTGGAAAGTCTCAGGAAACAACGGTTTAGTCTTGTAAATAGGAGGTTTTTCTTTTTAATTTTGTAGACCTTTTTATAGAATGAAATATAATTTTGCAGATTATTTATGCTTCTCTTCTTTCTCTATTTCTCTCCAATATTATATGGTTGATAACAGTATCATAAGGTAGATTAAGATCACCGTATAAAATTGGTATGCAGAGTCATGTGATAGATCTTGAGCGGACGGACAGATGGCTCAATTTCAACACTCAATTACAATTTTGCACATCAACTTTGAAGTCCTTAGTAAACATGACATATCTCACAAGAAGAAAACAAAATGGCAATATGATGAAACTAAGGGTGAGTGAGGGCCTTCATTGTTGGTGGTACGATTCTAATGCAAAGTGGGTCCATCTAGCATTGTGCAGATATGTTAATTAGGATCTTTGATGCCGTTGCAAGATTTTTTGTGATGAATTAGTGCCAATTCCGAATGTTTTATTTGATTAGCGATGCTATATACTTATAGTTCAAAATGAACGTTATTAAAGTAGATGTAATAGCTACCCAGTTCAATAAAGAAGGGTGATCGTGACAAGCTAAAAGCGGCATTCACATTCACAGTAACATTATTAATTTGCATGAATCTTTATTGTCTCTCTCTTTCCCATGGTCCAGCTTGGTGCCATTTGTTCCCAAACCAATAATGCTCTTTTTTTCTTGATGGGGCATACAAGAAGCCAAAGGAAATGACTTGACATCACAAATTCATACATGACCATGCATTGATACATTAATATGCCTTTTGGGAAATTATGCAGATTTAGGTGTAATTATAGGGCTTAAATTTTAGAATTAAACTGAATTAGATCCAAATCGGATTTCCCACTAGAGCAGCGATGTCTCTGGCAAAATACATTTAACCAAGCATTCCATGTAAGGTTCGTTGAACATGTTTTCCTTCTTGTTCAATCAGTGTTCACTACCACCGATAATTTTATATTCTCTTACTTCATAATTCTTAATTGATGATTCTGCCCTTTGCTTTACTAATAAAGAAAGAGTGGGCCAACAACTTTGAGACATTCAATTTTTTTGATTAATTAAATATTACTTAGGTTAAGTGGAGCGTCACGTGGATCACGTGAAAAGAAGAATCATGCCAGTTCTTCTCCTACAATTATCATGTTAGAATTGAGGTTATTTTCGCACATAATCTTATTAAATTTGAGAATTTTTAAATATCCCTATAATATCACACAATGCTTCTTTACTGAATTTATACATTTTTTTTAATATGTGAGATATCATATTGTTTGTCTACCAATATATGTATGTATGTATGTATGTATGTATGTATGTATGTATGTATGTATGTATGTATGTATGTATGTATGTATGTATGTATGTATGTATGTATATGATCTCTAGTCGGACTTTACAATCCTGTTATGCATGAATTTATATGATTCCTTATTGCTTGAGGAATTTGCCTAATTAGCCTCTAACATAATTAAATTTAAGATTGAATCAAAGAAATTGACTCATATTTAACTGTATTGCGTAAGACATAAGAAGACAATAATTAAGATTCAAAAAAAAAAAAAAAATCTTATGTTGGAATTGACATTTTCAAAGACGTTGTCCGCTTCAACCAAAGACAATCAGCGTTCACATTTGGTTTGGCTTTATGCCAACCAAAAAGTATTATTAATGAGTTTCCCTCCAGGTGAAAACAGAATATAAAAATTAAAGAATTAAGAAAATGTTGGTGGGTGACCTCATCATAGTTTTGGTCGGTCCTGGAGGTCCCATTTATATGATGACTTCTGTCAACCAGGAAAACTTCCGAAACAAAAAGCCCACGTGAACATTAAACAAATAACAAGACAAAGTATATATATAGATGGAGCAAAAGCAAAAAACAAATAAAAAAGAAAAGGAAAGCAACAAATCTACAAAGAGAGAAAGAGATCTTTGGCCCATCATTCAAAATTGGTCCTAAGTATGACTTTAAATCACTTCGTCTGAAATTTCGTGCTAATCTCGGATATTTTAGATGTAATAACTAGAGGGTATTCCCTTCTCTTAAAGAAAAAGATATTTAAGGAGAATTGAGAGGTTGAGGCGTGTGGGTACCGACATATTAAAAATAGAAAATCCAGTTATATTGGCCCACTAACAGTATATCTGTTGGACAAGCGAGGCAGCCTTCAGCAAAGTCGCAAGACTTCTGCTTCTTGGTGAGGACACTTGTAATCACCAAGGATCCAAGGAGTATCCCTAGTTACAATTTGCCATGTCATTTAGCATATCACTTTTAAGTCAAACTTAGTAAACATAACATTCGTGGAAGGAAGAAAAAAATGGCAATACAATAGGGTGAGTGAGGGCCACCATTGCTGATAGTATGATTCTGCAAATACGAAATGAGTCTATCTAGCATTATCTTGATTTGTTAATTAGGACCATCGAAGCTTTGGCAAGGCTTTGATGATGATTATGCACCAATTCTAAACTTTTTATTTTATGAGTGATACCGTATAGTCATGAGTCAAAGTAAACGTTTTTAAAGTAGATATGACAGTTGCTTGATTCACTAGAGAAGAGATACAGATGGGTTAAATGAGACATTCACATTTACAAGAACATTCTTGATTTGTATGAAATTTATATTCTCTTTTTTTTTCCTTGGTCTAGCTTGGTCCCCCTTGTACACAAATCAATCGTGCTCTTTTATGTCGATGGGGGCATACAAGAAGCCAAAAGAAATGATTGGACATCGCAAATTGATACATTAATATGCCTTTAGGGAAACTCTGCAGATTTAGGTGCAATTATAGTGCTCAAATTTTAAAATTACACATGGTTAGTTCCATATCAGATTTTCCCCTAGACATGGTCCGACACAAACTTGCAGAGATGTCCCTCGCAAAATACATTTAACCAAGCATTCCACGTAAGGTTCACTGAACATATTTTCCTTCTTGCTCAATTAGTGTTCGCTACCATCGATATTTTATACTTTCTAGTGTCAAAGCATGTCTAGTTTCCTATTTCACAATTTTTAATCAACGATTCTGCCCTTTACTTTACTAACAAAGAAAGAGAATGGAAACAAATTTGAGGCCTTCAAATTCCTTAATTCAATATTACTTTGGTGGAGTGTCACATGGATCTTGGAGTGTCACATGGATCTTGTGAAAAGAAGAATGATGAATGGTTCTTCCCCTACAATTATGATATGAGAATGGAGGTCTTATGTCCCTAAAGTATTTCATGGTGCTTGAAATTATATTTTCTTTATATACATTTGATCTTCCTCTATCTATAAATTTAGGTTTTCGGGTTTACTTTTTAATATTATATAAAAGTCATAAACTTTCATTAATTTATGGGGTTTATATGCTTCTTACACACACACACACACACACACACACACACACATATATATATATATATATGTATGTGGTCTCGAGTTAGACTTTCTAACCTTGTTGTGCATGGATTTATATAATTCCTTACTAGTCGTGGAATTTGCCTAATTGGACTCAACATAAATAAATCCACTACATAATAATGATGTCACCATATATTGAAACCTACTTAAGATAGAATAAGACATGATAAGGACATCTAAACAAAATTGAATCGAAGAAGTTGACTCATTATTTGAGTGGATTGTGTAAGACATAAGAAGACATGTTCAATCTTATATTAAAATCGACTTTTTAGAGAGATTGTTCACTTTAACCTAAGAACGAGAAAAAAGAAAGTTAGTGTTCACATTTGGTTTGGCTTCAAGCCAACCAAATTATTCTTTTCGAGTTTCCCTCAACATAAATGCCGAATTTAAATATTAAAGAATTTGTAGTGGGTGAAATCATCATAGTTTGGTCCGTCTGGGGGGCCCCATATCGATCGTGACTTCCATAAGCCGGTCGAAAACTTTCGAAACAAAAACCCTCGTGTTCATGAAGCACATCCCAAGACAAAGAACCATATCTGATAATTTTTTATTGAACAAAGCATTGAATAAATGAATAAAAGTAATAAAGCTACAAGGAGAGTAGGAGATTCCTGGCCCACCACGCAATACTTTACTAAACATATTCAGATTACTTTATATACAAAAATCTGCTTTTTTTGTTTTGGTCGGAAAATCTTCTTTATTCGGCAGATTTAAAAGTACATCGCAGAATGAATTATATGCTCCTTTATACAAAAAAAGAAAGAAATATTACGCATAAATATTTTCATCCGTTCAATGTGTTCTGTCTAAATTGTAGAATATATGAATGACGTGATACTTGTGTTTAAGACTAAACTTTTCACAATGTAAAAACGAATTTCTTATCTAATTGATCATGCTAAAAGACTCTAATTAAAATTCCAGCACGTATCATATGAACCAGTAATTAAACTAATTATGCCGAAAGAAAGAGATCTACTAGAAAGTTATGGATTTGCCTTTACCACATATTGCATCAAAGTTATGGATTAGCCTTTAATCTAAAAAGTATCACATTTACGTAGGGGGTTGTGTAAGCTTTTTGGACCAAATTTTTAACATATATGCGATTAATAATTTATACTTTTTAGACCTCGTTTGGTTTCATAAAAAAGAAATTCTCATTCTAAGCAGTATCAATCGTTAAAATAAGATTCACTTTCTATTATTTGGATGACAGGAAATTTTGGCATTTTTGATTAATATTTATCATCAACCACTGGTGATTGGTGATCATCGCGGCTACTGGAGATCATGACCGACGTCTGACAGTGATGATGTGACCAGTGGCTGTTGTCAATATCTCCGTTCTGCATTTTTTTTTTAAATATTCTATTCCATGTGAAATAAAGATTGAAAGGAGCCAATGCGGTTTCCATAAAAGTAAAGAAATTAATGCCTTCTTTTTTTATATATAAATTGTAGGGTAAACTTACTTTGCTGTTTATCTTATTTTCCATAATAATGTGTTATTAATCCTACAATTACGATGAGAAAAAGTGTTTGAACCTTTTGGATTTGATCTTTCAAAATATGTATGAGAGTCAAGATATCTCATAGGAATGATTGGTTCTGAAGTAGATACTTTCTAAAGTTAAAACCTATAATCTATATTGTTATAATCGATTTTTCAATTTTTGGACCCTAAAATCTACGTTGTTTGCCTGGAATTAGTTGTAGAACCTACATTATTTTTTCAGTCTGGCTTTAAGGTCTGCCCGAAAACATTTTTCTTTCTTTTTTTACAGTAAAATCATATGAGGTTATGAGTAATAAAATAGTTTAAAGTAAAACATTAACAACAGAAATCCTATCTATCAAAAACAACAATTCATAAGATGAATGCATAGTCATATATAATTACATACAGTAAGAAGTTCAAGCATTTTACATATAAAATTCGAATCGAAAATTCAAGTTTTACATACATTTTACCCATTCATTAATTGAATTGAATACGTTGGAAATAATGACTTTATCAATTCCATAATTTTGTTTTCCGTGGCAAAATAACAAGAGAAAAATAAGGTTTCGGGTCAATGAGCCCATCGTTTCAATTTTGTCTTTTTTTTTTTGGTTGAATTTCAATAGTCTTGACTTGAAAGCTTTTGCTGCATGGAACTAATGCCAAGCAGTAGACCCAGCAAATTTTGTTGGACCGAGTATTGAATATTCGATAGATATTTCCCACTTTTTGACCTCTTTTTTTCCGTGAAAAATATCTCAATGGGAATTCTTATTTCAAGTAGTACAAATCATTGAAATAAGTTACATTTTCTAAACGGCAAGATAATTTTAGTCATTATTGGAAAATATTTCTCACCTACAACTGTGGTAATTGGTGATTATTGTGACTACTGGAGACCGACCCACAACCAACGATGGCAATATCAACCTATGGTTGTCTGCAATGGAGTTGGGATTTTTATAGACGTGGTTGTAGAAATATGGAAACAAAATCTCAAGACTACCAATCCTTTGCAGATTTTGAGGAATTTTATTTCACGTGGAATTAAAATCCAAATTTCTCCCTCTGAACATGAAATGTGTAGAATTTGGCCCCATTTTTGGAGGAATTTAATTATGCATTGAACCGAACAAGACTAGTGATTACAACCGATAATTCCACAAAATTGCACAACATTGCTTTCATACAAGTAACATAACGCATTGCTTCACATTGAAGGCAATTGATCGATCATCATTGAGAAAGTACGTTAAAAATTATATATTTTTCGTTGGATACTTAATTTAGTGCTATATTTCCTGATCACTTGTATAAGTCTTTGATTTTTTTTTTAAATTTTATTCATTTAAATTACATCAATCGCCTATTTATCGAAAATGTTAATGTGATATTATCTTAAAAAGGACCAAGTAGCCAGGATTTTATCATGGAGATGGTGTCACGTCACCACTCTCCACAATCCAAGCGATGTAAAAATTAAAATGAGTGAAATTTGAAAATAAAGGAATTTAAATGATGAATCGAAAAGTCGTGACACCATACTAGATGGACAGACAGACAAACGAGCAAGACATGGAGAGGAGACACCACCAAAGAACGAGGCCGCCAGTCACTTCCGATGCATCGCCCGGAGGGGGTGCACCTGTCCCGTCAAGGAGGCTCTTCAACATCAGATGAACAATCCCCCACACGAATGAATTACGAGTTTCATTGGAGACATGAACCTTTCCGTAATGCGTGCGAAAGTGGGCATCTTTCACGATCTCCACTTACTTGAATTCATGGGACAAAATCGCCCCTCTCCCCTTTTGTCTTTCCTTTAATTGTAACTATCAAAAACTTCAAATTATATATTTATGATAAATTTATCTTCATTAATTTTTATAAAATTTTACTATCAGATTATTGAGTTGAATGACATCTAGTTCAGAGTTTTATTTTATGTTTGTCACATATATATTAATTTATGATTTTTCGTGATTTTAATTCGATTTAATAAAAATTAACGAATGGTAAATTTATCATAAATATATTAGTTTTAGGTCTTTGGTAACCAAAAAAAATTAATTTGAAGTAAATTTGTCAAAAGTATATCAATTTGAGATTTTTTATAGTTATAAAATTAGTTACAGATGTATTAATTTGAGTTTTTTATGATATTAATCCTAATTAGAATCCATCTTATTAACTCAATTCAATCCCCCAAAAAAAAAAAAAAATAAACACATGGAAGTTGAAAGTGGAACACATGTATACATATAAGAGATCTTGATTGAACCTAAATAAAAGTACGCTCTGCGTATTTGTTACATAATTAGCTCTATTTATCAAGTTATTAATAAAATATGCCTGTTAAATGTTGTCTGCTTCTACCAAAACTTTAACCGTCGTTGTTTTGAGCAATAATACAACTTTAGTGTAATTAGTCGTATTGTGACATTTACGCACTTGGTTACGTAAGCTGACAACTATAATGTATTTAGTTAGTGTGACATTTACGTACTTGATTACGCAATGAGTTTTCGGATTCATTCAGATTACCCTCTTTTCTAAATTATTGGTGGACGAGGTCAAAAGGGTCAACGTGGACAAGTCCAAAAGCAAAGGGGCCTCACTTCAATTATGATGAAGTTGAAGGGCATATTGGAAAAGTCGTTCTCTATATAAACAACCCGTCGCCACAAAGAAAGGCAAGTGTCCACTCGAGCTTTTCAAACACATAAACTCCTCTCAAATTCCAAATCCCGAGAGCTTCTTCAGAGCTTTCGTTTCATCTTCAGAGGATTCATTCGAAGCACCAAGAGGAAGAAGAAGAGATGGCAATTTTGAGGAGTGGCAAGATCAACCGCGGAGGCACGTCGCGGAGGATTTCCAGCCGTCCGATCCCGAAGAGAGGGCAAGTGAAGGTGGGGATTGTGGTGGGGTTGGCTCATTCTTTCGCTTCCATCTTCTCCATTAATCTCAGAAGCAGATCTGCTCAGTTTTCTCGGTGAACATCATGTACTCGCCATAAGTCTTCTGCTTCTCCTTTCTCAATCCGACAGAGAGAGAGAGAGGGAGATGGTTGTTCTGTTGCTGTGTTTCTGGAAAGTCTCACGAAACAACGATTTGGTCTTGTAAATAGGAGGTTTTTCTTTTTAATTTTGTACACCTTTTTGTAGAATGAAATATAATTTTGCAGATGATTTATGCTTCTCTTCTTTCTCTATTTCTCTCCTATATTATATAGTTGAAAACAGTATCATAAGGTAAATCAAGATCATTGTATAAAATTGGTATGCAGAGTCATGTGATAGATCTTGAGCGGACGGACAGATGGCTCAATTTCAACACTCAATTACAATTTGCCACATCAACTTTTAAGTCCTTAGTAAACATGACATATCTCAGTGAGAAGAAAACAAAATGGCAATATGATGAAACTAAGGGTGAGCAAGGGCCTTCATTGTTGGTGGTACGATTCTAATGCAAAGTGGGTCCATCTAGCATTGTGCAGATATGTTAATTATGATCTTCGATGCCATTGCAAGATTTTGATGATGAATTTGTGCCAATTCCGAATCGTTTATTTGATTAGCGGTGCTGTATACTTATAATTCAAAATGAACATTACTAAAGTAGATGTAATAGCTACCTAATTCAATAGAGAAGGGTGATCGTGACGGGCTAAAAGTAGCATTCACATTCACAGTAACATTCTTAATTTACACGAATCTTTATTGTCTCTCTCTTTTCCATGGTCCAGCTTGGTGCCATTTGTTCCCAAACCAATAATGCTCTTTTTTTCTCGATGGGACATACAAGAAGCCAAAGGAAATGACTTGACACCACAAATTCATACATGACCATGCATTGATACATTAATATGCCTTTCGGGAAACTATGCAGATTTAGGTGCAATTATAGGGCTTAAATTTTAAAATTAAACTGAATTAGATCCAAATCGGATTTCCCACTGGACACAATCCGACACAAACTTGCAGCGATGTCACTGGCAAAATACATTTAACCAAGCATTCCATGTAAGGTTCGTTGAACATGTTTTCCTTCTTGTTCAATCAGTGTTCACCACCACCGATAATTTTATATTTTCTCTTACTTCATAATTCTCAATTGATGATTCTGCCCTTTGCTTTACTAATAAAGAAAGAGTGGGCCAACAACTTTGAGACATTCAAATTTTTTGATTAAATCAATATTACTTAGGTTAAATGGAGCGTCACGTGGATCATGTGAAAAGAAGAATCATGCTAGTTCTTCTCCTACAATTATCATATTAGAATTGAGGTTATGTTCGCACATAATCTTATTAAATTTGAGAATTTTTTAAATATCCCTATAATATCACACAATGCTTCTTTACTGAATTTATACATTTTATTTAATATGTGAGATATCAAATGGTTTGTCTACCAATATATATATGATCTCTAGTCGGACTTTACAATCCTATTACACATGAATTTATATGATTCCTTACTGCTTGAGGAATTTGCCTAATTAGCCTCTAACATAATTAAATTTAAGATTGAATCAAAGAAATTGACTCATATTTGACTGTATTACGTAAGACATAAGAAGACATGTTTCAATCTTACGTTATAATTAAGACCCAAAAAAAAAAAAAAAACTTATGTTAGAATTGACATTTTCAAAGACGTTGTCCGCTTCAACCAAAGAAAATTAGCGTTCACATTTGGTTTGGCTTTAGGCCAACCAAAAGGTATTATTAATGAGTTTCCCTCAATGTGAAAACAGAATATAAAAATTAAAGAATTAAGAAAATGTTGGTGGGTGAAATCATCATAGTTTTGGTCGGTCCTGGAGGTCCCATTTACATGATGACTTCTGTCAACCGGTCAAAACTTCCGAAACAAAAAGCCCACGTGAACATTAAACAAATAACAAGACAAAGTATATATATAGACGGAGCAAAAGCAAAAAAGAAATAAAAAAGAAAAGGAAAGCAACAAATCTACAAAGAGAGAAGGAGATCTTTGGCCCATCACTCACTATTGGTCCTAAATATGACTTTAAATCACTTTGTCTTAAATTTTGTGCTGATCTTGGATATCTTGGATGTAATAACTAGAGGGTATTCCCTTCTCTTGAAGAAAAATATATTTAAAAAAATTGGAAGATTGAGGCGTGTGGGTACCGACATATTAAAAATAGGAAACACAGTTCTGTTGGCCCGCTAACAATATATTTGTTGGACAAGTGGGGCAGCCTTTAGCAAAGTCGCAAGACTTCTGCTTCTTGGTGAGAACACTTGTAACCACCAAGGATCCAAGGAGTATCCCTAGTTACAATTTGCCATGTCATTTAGCACATCATTTTTAAGTCAAACTTAGTAAACATAACATTCATGGAGGGAAGAAAAAAATGGCAACACAGTAGGGTGAGTGAGGGCCACCATTGCTGATAGTATGATTATGCAAATACGAAATGAGTCTATCTAGCATTATCTTGATTTGTTAATTAGGACCATTGAAGCTTTGGCAAAGCTTTGATGATGATTATGCGCCAATTCTAAACTTTTTTATTTTATGAGTGATACTGTATAGTCATGAGTCAAAGTAAACGTTTTTAAAGTAGATATGATAGTTGCTTGATTCACTAGAGAAGAGATACAGACGGTTTAAATGAGACATTTACATTTATAAGAATATTCTTAATTTGTATGAAATTTATAGTCTCTTTTTTTTTTCCGTGGTCTAGCTTGGTCCCCTTGTACACAAATCAATCATGCTCTTTTATGTCGATGGGGCATGCAAGAAGCCAAAAGAAATGATTGGACATCGCAAATTGATAAATTAATATGCCTTTAGGGAAACTCTGTAGATTTAGGTGCAATTATAGTGCTCAAATTTTAAAATTACACATGGTTAGATCCATATCAGATTTTCCCCTAGACATGGTCTGACACAAACTTGCAGAGATGTCCCTTGCAAAATACATTTAACCAAGCATTCCACGCAAGGTTCACTGCACATATTTTCCTTCTTGCTAATTAGTGTTTGCCACCACCGATATTTTATACTTTCTGGGGTCAAAGCATTTCTAGTTTCCTATTTCACAATTTTTAATCAACGATTCTGCCCTTTACTTTACTAATAAAGAAAGAGAATGGCAACAAATTTGAGGCCTTCAAATTTCTTAATTCAATATTACTTCGGTTAAGTGGAGTGTCACATGGATCTTGTGAAAAGAAGAATGATGCTGGTTCTTCCCCTACAATTATGATATGAGAATGGAGGTCACGTTCACACATAATCTCATACAATTTAAGGATTTTTTTATGTCCCTAAAGTATTTCACGGTGCTTAAAATTATATTTTCTTTATATACATTTGATCTTCCTCTATCTATAAATTTAGGTTTTCGGGTTTACTTTTTAATATTATATAAAATCCATAAACTTTCTTAATTTATGGGGTTTATATGCTTCTTACACACACATATATATGTATGTGGTCTCGAGTTAGACTTTCTAACCCTATTGCACATGGATTTATATAATTCTTTACTAGTCGTGGAATTTGCCTAATTGGACTCAACATAAATAAATCCACTACATAATAATGATGTCACCATATAATGAAACCTACTTAAGATAGAATAAGACATGCTAAGGACATCTAAACTAGATTGAATTGAAGAAGTTGACTAATTATTTGACTGGATTGTGTAAGACATAAGAAGACATGTTTAATCTTATATTAAAATCGACTTTTTAGAGAGATTGTTCACTTCAACTTAAGAATGGAGAAAAAAGAAAGTTAGTGTTCACATTCGGTTTGACTTCAAGCCAACCAAATTATTCTTTTTCGAGTTTCCCTCAACATAAATGCCGAATTTAAATATTAAAGAATTTGTAGTGGGTGAAATCATCATAGTTTGATCCGTCTGGGAGGCCCCATATCGATCGTGACTTCCATAAGCCGGTCGAAAACTTTCGAAACAAAAACCCTCGTGTTCATGAAGCACATCCCAAGACAAAGAACCATATCTGATAATTTTTTTATTGAACAAAGCAATGAATAAATGAATAAAAGTAATAAAGCTACAAGGAGAGTAGGAGATTCCTGGCCCACCACGCAATACTTTACCAAATATATTCAGATTACTTTATATACAAAAATCTGCTTTTTTTCTTTTTTTTTCTTTTGGTCGGAAAATCTTCTTTATTCGGCAGATTTAAAAGCACATCACAGAATGAATTATATGCTCCTTTATACAAAAAAGAAAAGAAATATTACGCATAAATATTTTCATCCGTTCAATGTGTTCTGTCTAAATTGTAGAATATATGAATGACGTGATACTTGTGTTTAAGACTAAACTTTTCACAACGTAAAAACGAATTTCTTATCTAATTGATCATGCTAAAAGACTCTAATTAATTCCAGCACGTATCATATGAACCAGTAATTAAACTAATTATGCCGAAAGAAAGAGATCTACTGGAAAGTTACGGATTAGCCTTTACCACGTATTGCATCAAAGTAGAGCATCATGAGGGGAAAGATATATATATAAATAGCTTAACTCATTAATCTAAAAAGTATCACATTTACCTAGGGGGTTGTGTAAGCTTTTTGGACCAAATTTTTAACATATATGCTATTAATAGTTTATACTTTTTAGATCTCGTTTGGTTTTATAAAAAAGAAATTCTCATTCCAAGTGGTATCAATCTTTAAAATAAGATTCACTTTCTATTATTTGGATGATAGGAAATTTTGGCATTTTTTATTAATATTTATCATCAACCACTGGTGATCGGTGATCATCGTGGCTACTGGAGATCATGACCGACGTCTGATAGTGATGATGGCGACCAGTAGCCGTTGTCAATATCTCCGTTCTGCATTTTCTTTTTTATAAATATTCTATTCCATGTGAAATCAAGATTGAAAGGAGCCAATGCGGTTTCCATAAAAGTAAAGAAATTAATGCCTTCTTTTTTTATATATAAATTGTAGGGTAAACTTACTTTGCTGTTTATCTTATTTTCCATAATAATGTGTCGTTAATCCCACAATTACAATGAGAGAGAAAGTGTTTGAACATTTTGGATTTGATCTTTCAAAATATGTATGAGAATCAGGATGTCTCATGGGAGTGATTGGTTCTTAGGTGGATACTTTTAAAGTTAAAACCTATAACCTGTATTGTTATAATCGATTTTTCAGTTTTTGGACCCTAAAATTTATGTTATTTGCCTACATTAATTCTAGAACCTACATTATTTTTCTGGTCTGGCTCTAGGGTCTATCCGAAAACATTTTTTTTTTCCCTTTTTCACAGTAAAATCATGAGTAATAAAATAGTTCAGAGTAAAACATTAACAATAGAAATCCTATCTGCCAAAAATAACAATTCATAAGGTGAATGCATAGTCATGTATAGTTATAAACAATAAGAAGTTCAAGCATTTTACATATATATTTATATTGAAAAATTAGAATCGAAAATTCAAGTTTTACATACATTTTACCATTCATTAATTGAATTGAATTGAATATGTTGGAAATAGTGACTTTATCAATTCCATTATTTTGTTTTCCGTGGCAAAATAACAAGAGAAAAATAAGGTTTCGGGTCAATGAGCCCATCGTTTCAATTTTGTCTTTTTTTTTGGTCGAATTTCAATATTGTCTTGACTTGAAAGCTTTTGCTGCATGGAACTAATGCCAAGCAGTAGACCCAGCAAATTTTGTTGGACCGAGTATTGAATATTCGATAGATATTTCGCACTTTTTGGCCTCTTTTTTTTCCGTGAAAAATATCCTCATTGGGAATTCTCATTTCAGTAGTACAAATCATTGAAATAAGTTACATTTTCAGGACAACAAGATAATTTTCATCATTATTGGAAAATATTTTTCACCTACAATGGCAACCCATGGTTGTTTGCAATGAAGTTGGGATTTTTATAGTTACGTGGTTATGGAAATATGGAAAGAAAATCTCAAGACTACCAATCCTCTGCAGATTTTGAGGAATTTTATTTCACGTGGAATCAAAATCCAAATTTCTACCCCTGAACATGAATGTATAGAATTTGGCCTTGTTGTTGGAGGAATTTAATTAAGCATTGAACCGAACAAGACTAGTGATTTCAACTGATAATTCCATAAAATTGCACAACGTAGCTTCCACACAAGTAACATAACGCAATTGCTTTACATTGAAGGCAATTGATCGGTCATCATTGAGAAAGTACATTAAAAAATTTTACATTTTTCGTTTGATACTTAATTTAGTTCCATAATTTCTGATCACTTGTGTAAGTCTTTGATTTTTTAAATTTATTCATTTAAATTACATCAATCACCTATTCATTGAAAATGTTAATGCGATATTATCTTAAAAAAGGGGACCAAGTAGTCAGGATTTTATCTTGGAGATGGTGTCACGTCACCGCTCTCCACAATCCAAGCGATGTAAGAATTAAAATGAGTGAAATTTGAAAATAAAGGAATTTAAATGATGAATCGAAAAGTCGTGACACCATACTAGATGGACAGACAGACAAACGAGCAAGACATGTAGAGGAGACACCACCAAAGAACGAGGCCGCCAGTCACTTCCGATGCATCGCCCGTCAAGGAGGCTCTTTAACCTGTCCCGTCAAGGAGGCTCTTCAACATCAGATGAACAATACCCCCCACGCGAATGAATTACGAGTTTCATTGGAGACATGGACCTTTCCGTAATGCGTGCGAAAGTGGGCATCTTTCACGATCTCCACTTACTTGAATTTATGGGGGACAAAATCGCCCCTCCCCTTTTGTCTTCTCTTTAACTATAATGATTTTCACTATCAAAAACTTCAAATTATATACTTATAATAAATATATCTTCATTAATTTTTATACAATTTTACTGTCAAATTATTGAGTTGAATGACATTTAATTCAAAGTTTTATTTTATGTTTGTCATAAATGTATTAATTTATGATTTTTCATGATATTAATTTAATTTAATAAAAATTAACGAATGTAAATTTATCATAAATGTATTAGTTTTAAGTCTTTGGTAATCAAAAAATAATTAATTTGAATAAATTTGTCAAAAGTATATTAATTTGAGTTTTTTTTATAGTCATAAAATTAGTTACAGATGTATTAATTTGAGTTTTTCATGATATTAACCCTAATTAGAATCCATCTTATTAACTCAATTCAATCCAAAAAAAAAAAAAAAAAAAAAAAAATAAACACATGGAAGTTGAAAGTGGAACACATGTATACATATAAGAGATCTTGATTGAACCTAAATAAAGGTACGCTCTGTGTATTTGTTACATAATTAGCTCTATTTATCAAGTTATTAATAAAACATGCCTGTTAAATGTTGTCTACTTATACCAAAACTTTAACCGTCGTCGTTTTGAGCAAGAATACAACATTAGTGTAATTAGTCGTATTGTGACATTTACGCACTTGGTTACGTAAGCTGACAACTATAATGTATTTAGTTAGTGTGACATTTACGTACTTGATTACGCAATGAGTTTTCGGATTCATTAAGATTACCCTCTTTTCTAAATTATTGGTGGACGAGGTCAAAAGGGTCAACGGGGACAAGTCCAAAAGCAAAGGGGCATCACTTCAATTATGATGAAGTTGAAGGGCATATTGGAAAAGGTCGTTCTCTATATAAACAACCCGTCGCCACAAAGAAAGGCAAGTGTCCATTCGAGCTTTTCAAACACATAAAACTCCTCTCAAATTCCAAATCCCAAGAGCTTCTTCAAACCTTTCGTTTCATCTTTAGAGGATTCATTCGAAGCACCAAGAGGAAGAAGAAGAGATGGCAATTTTGAGGAGTGGCAAGATCAACGGCAGAGGCACGTCGCGGAGGATTTCCAGCCGTCCGATCCCGAAGAGAGGGCAAGTGAAGGTGGGGATTGTGGTGGGGTTGGCTCATTCTTTCGCTTCCATCTTCTCCATTAATCTCAGAAGCAGATCTGCTCAGTTTTCTCGGTGAACATCATGAATTCGCCATAAGTCTTCTGCTTCTCCTTTCTCAATCCGAGAGAGAGAGAGAGAACACGGGTGTGTTGTGTTTCTGGAAAGTCTCAGGAAACAACGATTTGGTCTTGTAAATAGGAGGTTTTTCTTTTTAATTTGTACACCTTTTTGTAGAATGAAATATAATTTTGCAGATGATTTATGCTTCTCTTCTTTCTCTATTTCTCTCCTATATTATATAGTTGATAACAGTATCATAAGGTAGATTAAGATCGTTTAATTTCAACACTCGATACAATTTGCCACATTAACTTTTTAGTTGAATTTAGTAAACATGACATATCTTGCAGTAAGAAAATCAAATGGTGATACAGTGAAATCAGGGGTGAGCGAGGGCCATCATTGCTGGTGGTACAATTCTATAAAAACGAAATGAGTCCATCAAGCAAAGTGCGAATATGTTAATTAGGACCTTTGATGCTGTCGCAAGATTTTGATGATGGATTTGCGCCAATTCCGAACCTTTTATTTGATTAGCAATAGTTTATAGTTATAACTTAAAGCAAATGTTCTCAAACTAGATGTGATAGCTACCCAGTTTAATAGAGAAAAGTGATCGGGACAGGCTAAAGGCTGCATTCATAGGAACATTCTTTGACTTGCATCATCCTCTATGGTCTCTTTCTTTCCCATGGTCCAGCTTGGTGCCCTTTGTACCCAAACCAATTATGCTCTCTTTTTTCTCGATGGGGCATACAAGAAGCCAAAGGAAATGATTTGACATCACAAATTCATACATTATTATGTATTGATACATTAGTATGCCTCTAGGAAAACTATGCAGGTTTAGGTGTAATTATAGGGCTTAAATTTTAAAATTTCACCGGATTAGATCCAAATCAGATTTCCCACTAGACACAGTCTGACACAAACTTGCAGAGATGTCCTTGGCAAAATACATTTAACCAAGCATTCCACCTGAGGTTCATTGAACATCTTCTCCTTCTTGTTCAATCGGTGTTCACTACCACCAATAATTTTATATTTTCTCTTACTTCATAATTCTTAATTGATGATTCTGCCCTTTACTAATAAAGAAAGAGTGGGCCAACAACTCCAAGACATTCGAATTTTTTGATCAAATCAATATTACTTAGGTTAAGTGGAGCTCAGGTGGATCACGTGAAAAGAAGAGTGATGCCGGTTCTCCTACAATTATCATATTAGAATGGAGGTTATGTTCACACATAATCTCATTAAATTTGAGAATTTTTTAATATCCCTATAGTATTGCACAATGCTTCTTTGCTGAATTTAGGCAATTTTTTTTTTTATATAGATGGGGTCTTATTTCATCTATTAGCTTAACTTTTTTGATTAATTTTGCATGTGAGATATCATATTGTTTATATTCCAATGTATATATGTGATATGTACTAAGACTTTACAAGCCTATTGCGCATGAATTTATATGATTCCCTACTGCTCAAGGATTTTGCCTAATTGGGCTCTAACATAATTAAATCTGCTACATAAAAACATCGTCGCCATATAATGAATCCTACTTAAGACGGAATAAGACATGAGAATCAAAGAAATTGATTCATATTTGACTGGATTGCATAAGATGTAAGAAGACATGTTTCATTATTACGTTAGAATTAAGACCAAAAGAAAAAATCTTATGTTAGAATTGACATTTTCAAAGTCATTGTTCTCTTCAACCAAAGACAAAAAAAGTAAAAAAATCAGTGTTCACATTTGGTTTGGCTTTAAGCCAACCAAAAAGTATTATTACTGAGTTTCCCTCAATGTGAAAACAGATTTAAAAATTAAAGAATTAAAAAAATGTTGGTGGGTGATGTCATCTTTGTTTTGGTCGGTCTTGGAGGGCCCATATGTATGATGACTTCTATAAACAGGTCAAATTTCGAAACAGAAACCCACGTGAACATTAATCAAATCACAAGACAAATAAGCATATCTGATGATTTTTTTATGGAGCAAAAGCAAAAAATAAATAGAAAAGAAAAGAAAAGAAACAAATCTACAAAGAGAGAAAGAGATCTTTGGCCATCAGCCAATAATGGTTTTAAGTATGATTTTAAAATTTTTTGTTTAAGATTTCACGTGGATTTTGACATCCCTTGGATGTAAAACAATTAGAGGGTATTCCCTCCTTTTAGGAAGAAAAATGATACAGGGGGAATTTGGGAGTTGAGCCGTATGGATACTAGCATATTAAAATAAGAAATATAGTCCTATCAGCTCACTAACAATATATCTATTGGATAGACGGAGCAGTTACTAACGAAGCTACAAGACTCCTACTTTTTGGTGAAGACACTTGATTCAAGAAGTACATGTCATTTAGCAGATCGATTTTTAAGTCAAACTCAGTGAACGTAACATTTATGGAAGGAAGAAAACAAAGTGGAGATACCGTAGGATGAGCGAGGGCCACCATTGCTAGTGGTATGATTCTACAAATACGAAATGAGTCCATCTAACATTATGTGGATATGTTAATTAGGACCTTCGAAGTTGTGGCAAGGCTTCAATGATGAATTTGTGCCAATTCCAAACTTTTTATTTGATGAGTGATATCATATAGTCATGAGTCAAAGTGAGTGTTCTTAAAATAGATATGACAGCTGCTTGATTCACTAGAGAAAAGGAATCAAATTTTCCCCTAGACACAATCCGACACAAACTTGCAGAGATGTCCTTAGCAAAATACATTTAACCAAGCATTCCACGTAAGGTTCATTGAACATGTTTGCCTTCTTGCTCAATTAGGGTTTGCTACCAACAATAATTTATATCTTCTAGGGTCAAAGCATGTCTAATTCCCTATTTCACAATTTTTAATCGGTGATTCTGCCCTTTACTAATAAAGAAAGAGAATGGCAACAACTTTGAGGCCTACAAATTCCTTAATTAATTCAATATTACTTAGGTTAAGTGAAGTGTCACATGGATCTTGTGAAAAGAAGAATGATGCAAGTTCTTCCCCTACAATTATCATATAAGAATGGAAGTCACGTCCACACATGATCTCATACAATTTAATAAGTTTTTATGTCCCTAAAGCATCCTACAATGCTTGAAATTATATTTTCTTTTCATACATTTGATCTTCCTCTATCTATAAATCTAGATTTTTGGGGTTACTTTTTAACGTGATATAAAAGTCATGAACTTTCATTTATTTATTTAATTTATATGTTGTTCACATACATGTGAATTCCTTACTAGTTGTGGAGTTTGCCTAATTGGGCTCAACATAAATAAATCCCTACATAATAATGTTGTCACCATATGATGAAACCTACTTAAGACAGAATAAGACATGACGATGACATCTATGAAGAAGTTGACTCAATATTTGACTGGATTGCGTGACACGTAAGAAGACGCGTTTCAATCCAACACAAGAATCGAAGTTTTTAGAAAGATTATTCACTTCAACCTAGGAATAGGGAGAAAAAAAGTCGTGTTCACATTCGATTTGGCTTTAAGCCAACTGAATTATTCTTTTTTGAGTATCCCTCGACATGACGTAGAATTTGAATATTAAAGAATTTGTAGTGGGTGAAATCATCATAGATTGGTCCGTCTGGGAGACCCCATATCGATCGTGACTTCTATCAGCCGGTCAAAAACTGTGGAAACAAAAACCCACGTGCTCATGAAGCACATCCCAAGACAAAAAAGCATATTTGATAATTTTTTTATCGAACAAAGCAATGAATAAAAGTAATAAAGGTACAAGGAGAGAAAGAGATTCCTGGCCCACCACCCAATACTTTACCAAACACATTCAGATTATTTTATATACAAAAACCTGCTCTTTTTTTTGTCAAAAAATCAGCTTTATCTGGCAGATTTACAAGTACATTGCAGGATAAAGTATATGCTCCTTAAATTACAAAACATAAAAGAAATATTACGCATAAATATTTTCATCCGTTGAATGTTGTTCTATCTAATCTGTAGAATAATATATGATGACATGATAATTGTGTTTAAGATTAAACTTTACACTACGTAAAAGTGAATTTCTTGTCTAATTTATCATACTAGAAAATCTCTATATTAGATGAACTAGTAATTAAACTAATTATGCCAAAAGAAAGAAATCTACTAGAAAGTGATGTATTAACCTTTACAATGTATTGCATCATATTAGAGCATCATAAGGGGAAAGTTATATACCTAATTTAACATTAATTAGCTTAACTCATTAATCTAAAAGTATCGCATTTAGGTTGTGGTCTAAGCTTTTTGGAACAAATATTGAACATATATGTGATTAATAGTTTATACATTTTAAACCTCATCTGGTTTCATAAAAAAGAAATTCTCATTTCAAGCAGTATCAATCTTCGAATAATATTCACTTTCTACTATTTGGATGACTGGAAATTTTAGCATTCTTGGAGAATATTTATCACCGACGACTGGTAATTGGTAAACATCACAGCTATTGGAGATTGTGATTGATGTTTGATAATGGTGATGGCGACTAGCGGCCATTGGCAATAGAGTCGGTTTTTTTGATAGTTTGTGGTTATAAAATTAGAATGATAGAATGTCACTATTAATAACACATAGCTAATGTAGTTTCGCAATTTTTTTGACATATTCTATTCCATGTGAAATCAAGATTAAAAGGAGCCAATGCAGTTTCCATAAAAAGTAAAGAAATTAATGCCTTCTTTATATATAAATTGTGGAGTGAACTTACTTATGCTATTTATCTTAATTTCCATAATAATATTTTGGTAATCCCACAATTGCTATAGGAGAGAAAGTGGTTGAACCTTTTGGATTTGATCTTGTATTAGAGTCAGGATATCTCATAGGGGTGATTGGCTCTAAGGTGGATAGGTTCTAAAGCTGGAACCTACAACCTATTTTGTTATGAACGGTTCTCAACTTTTGAACCCTAAAACCTATCCTATTTGTTTGGAACTAGTTTTAGAATCTACCTTATTTTTCCCATCTCGTTCTAGGGTCTACCTGAAAACCTTTTTTTTTCACTCATTTTTTTACAGTAAAATCATATGAGGTTATAAGTAACAAAATAGTTCAAAGCAAAATCTGAACAACAGAAATCCCTATCCGTCAAAAACAACAATTGATAAAATGAATGCATAGTTACGTACAATTATAAACAGTAAAAAGTTCAAACATGTAACATAAAACATATACTATAAAACTCAATTCCTTATTTATCCATAAAAATTTAGGGAAAAAGGAAAGACTGGCAATGAGTTCGGAGGAAGGACGAAAGATGAATGAGTGTTGAAGTTAGAATTTAGGGGAAAAAGGAATTAGAGTTTTTGCTTTTCAGCTTATAAAATAGGTTTTGTAACAAGGCGGTCTAGTCCGTTTCTCAGACTTGCTCTCGGACCTATTTTTGGGCAATTTAGTTCAATTGCACACCCTTAATATCTCATTATAAATTTCAGGTTTATTTTGAGTATGTACAGCTTTCCCTTCATCAATCTTACATTTCTTTTTCTAGACAATTTCATTTCAATTTACATGTAAGAAGGAGTGCCAAAATATCATTCACATCACTTAACAACTAGGTTTGAAGATTAGACTCATGTATTGATTTCTATCATCGGCAAATGAAATGTTGACATGATAATGAAATAGGTTATGATAAATGCATGGTGAAATTTTACTCTAATTTCATTTGATGGAAAAAAAAGGGGTACCATAACTTTTCGATTTTTCATTTAATTCCTTAACGTTGAAAATTAGATCGGTCACTTATTTGAAAAAGCCACGCAATAGTGAATTTATCGTTTTGATAATGCCACTCGCCATTTCTGAAGATTAAAGTTGCCCAAGTAACATAAATGAACGAAATGTGAAAATTAAGAAATTCAATGAGTGATTGCAAAGTTATCATATAGCTATCAACCTTGCAAATAACCGCCCCATAAATTGTCAAGAACAGGGCTCTTTTTCTGATAAACAAACACCCACGTGAACAATATGAATTTATTAGAGACCCGATGCGTGCAAGGGCGGTGTCTTTCATGATTTCCACTCGCCATTTCCGAAGAATAAAGTTGTCCGAATAACTTAAATGAATAAAATGCGAAAATAAAAAATTTAATGAGCGACTGAAAAATTGTGGCAGAACGATGAACGAGGCGAATATTCGCTCCCATGAATCGTCAGGAGGGGTCACTTTTTCTGATAAACAAACACCTACGGGAACAATATGAATTAATTAGAGACCTGAATTATTCCATTCTGCGTGCAAGGTGGCATCTTTCATGACGTCCACTCAGTTGAATTCATGTGGCAAAATCACCCCTCGCTTCATCGCTTTTCCTTAACTTAAATCCATTTCATTGAGTTAACTCAATCGCATGGCTATCAATATAGATAAATATGTATCATAAGAGATCTTGATTGAACCTCGACAAAAATAAAATTGCTGTTAAATTTATTATATGACAAATTTCATTCATCATATTATTTATACCAAAAAATTCGATCGTCACTTTCTCAAGGGAGATGAAAACTGTTAGTGCCAAAGCGTGTGCTATTTTCAATCCGTCAATCTCATTTTCTATTATCTTGGTCATGGTTTGACAATTACGTACTTGGATAAATCTCTATATTTTTTAATACGAAGTGATTTAATAAAACAACATAAGAGTTGGTGGGCGAGGTCAAACATGTCCACATAGACGAGTCCAAAATCAAAGGGCCTCACTTCAATTATAATGAATTCGAAGGGCATATTGGCAAAAGCTATTCTCTATATAAGGACTCATAACCACAAGGAAAGGCAAGGCGTTTGCTAGAGCTTTTTGACACATCACTCCTCTCAAACTCACATCCAGAGGCTTTTTCGAAGCACCAAGAAGAAGAACTCAAAGAAGAAGAAGAAGAAGAAGAAGAAAGAAGAGAGATGGCTATTTCAAGGAGCGGCAAGATGAACGGTGGAGGCGTGTCACGGAGGATTTCGAGCCGTCCGATCCCGAAGAGAGGGCAAGTGAAGGTGGGGATTGTGGTGGGGTTGGCTCATTCTGTTGCTTCCATCTTCTCTCTCAATCTCAGGAACAGATCTGCTCAGTTTTCTCGGTGATCAAGCACTAGGGAAAGAGATGCGCGTTGTGCTGCTGTCTTTCCTTGTTAGTATTTTTTGAGATCTTAAGAAGAACGGTTTGGCCATGTAATTAAGAGGTTTCTCTCTTCAATTTTGTACAGATTTTTGTAGAAGGAAATATAATTTTGCAGATGATTTATGGGTTTCTCCTCCGCTATTCCTCTGGTTGAGCAACAAGGTAGTTGCTGATATGATATCAAGCTTTGCTCTAATTAGGAGTTGTATTATGATTCAAACTCGAATCTTTTCAACTCCAATACAATTGGTTGACCAATCAGTCAAGACCATGAACAAAGTTTTGAATGTTGATTCCCGCACGATCCAAATTCCACTTGAGTACCTTTCTTGGGTTTGTTGTTTCTTGGAGAGCTGAAAAATAGTGGAAAATTGCACATCTGACCATGTCTTGCCCATCCTTGAGGGAATGATCTTAGGTACGTATGTTAAGATCGATATGTTAAATTGGCTCATAAAGTGTTTAAATGGGCCAACTTCAATACTCAATTACCAGTAACCGCATTATTCGTCGTATCAACTTTGTCCAAGAGGAAGATTATGGCAAGTGCAAATTTAGGATTGTGGAGGAGGGACACCATCCCTGGTATGATTCTACAAATACGAAATACGTCCATCTAGCATTGTGTAAATGTGTTAACTATGAACTTCAATGCTATGGCAAGGTTGTAATGACTGATTTATGTCAATTCCGTACTCTTTTTTTCAATTTTGTGGGCAAGACAGAATAATCATGACTTAAAGTGACTGTTCTCGTGATTAATATGATAGCTACACGATTTGTTAGAGAAAAGAACTCAACACAAGCTAAAGGCGGCATTCACATTTGCAGGAACATTCTTATTTGGCATTGCGGTGGATTAATGTTGATGGTAGCTAGACGAGCTAAGCCAGAGAGAGGCAAAAGAAACATTGTATACATAGCCTTCAGGGAAACTTTGCAGAATTAGGTGCTATCATGGGGCTTAAATTTTAAAATTACACATGATTGGATCCAAATCAGATTTTCCACTAGACATAATCCGACAGGAACTGCAAAAATGTCCCTATCGAATATTATATAATCAAGCGTTCCACCCAAGGTTCATTGAACGTGTTCTGCTTCTTGTTCAATTGGTTTTCCCAACCACCAATAATTTGCATAATCGAGGTTAGTGCATGTCTGATTTCTGATTAGATTAATCCGTCCAAGTGAAATGCCGCATGGATCTGTCCCTAGAAGGGAGGTTACATTCACCTAATCTCAATCATTTTGATAATTTTTCTTAATGTCCCTATTGCACATGAATATATATATATATAATACCATTGTCACTACCGTATAATGAAAAGGTACCTAGGACAGAATAAGACATGGGGAAGACATCTGCATAAGATTGGTCAAAGAAGTTGACTCATATTTGATTGAAGTGGGTAGGACTTGAGACATGTTTCTATCTTACTTTGGAATTAAAGACATTGTTCGCTTTTGACTGAAGAACAAGGGGAAAAAAGAGAGAGTCAGCGTTCACATTTGCTTTGCGTTCGGACAACCAAAAAATAATAAAGAATTTAAGAAAAAAATGGTGGGTGAAATCATGGAGTAGAGGATATGGTTTGGACGGTCTCGCGGGACCCCAAGTCTATCACGACTTCTATCAACCAGTCAAAACTTTCGAAACAAAAAACAAAGAATCATATCTGACAAATCCTAATAGAACAAAAGCAAAAAAAAAAAAAAAAAGTAATAAATGAATAAAAGAAAGTAATAAAATTAAAAAGAGACAGAGATTCCTGTCCCATCACTCAATAAATCACCTAATAAGTTTAGATTAATTTACGTAAAATATTATGCTACATTTAGCAGATTAAATATGCTACTGTTACTAAAATGAGTTTATATGCTCTTTAGATTTCAAAAAATAAAATATTACATATGAGCTAACTATGCCGGAAAATCTTTAAAAATTATCCATGCCTATATCACGTAAGATTGCTAACATCCATGCCGGTTAAAATTGACCATATGGACTCATTTAATAAAATTTAAAAAAGTTTAAAACTCAATTGATAAATTTAAAAAATATATAATTAAATCGACAGATGTGCAATAAGTTTATAATTTTTAAGATAATTTTTTGCTGAATGAACAAAAGAATAACTGCACATATTTAGAAAATTGACGTTGGTTGAAACAAAGAAAATTAGAGGACGCTAAAAATTTGGATAGAATCAATACTCTCTTCCGATTGAGGCTTTGGCGCACCTCATGTCTTTGAGTGAAAGTAAATGCAGCAAATGAATTCTTCAATTTACGAGGATTTTGGGTCGATATGAGTCACAACCGAAATTTTTGGAGGAAGATTTTAGTTAGCTGAACCCTGGCTTCTTCAAAGCAGAGTGAGTTAAAGCAAATTTTGATAGACAAACTTCAGGCTACTTTAGTTATTAGAGAGTTCGAGCCCTTATTTGAAGCTAAGTTGGACAGATTATGTCTTTGTTTGAGTCAACATTTGCTCTAAACTCTCTTTTAATAAAATTGCTTTACTCATATCCTCATTTGAAATTTTTCCTAAAATATTATTGTTAATTTCAGAATTAGTATGATAGAAAAAGTGATTTAAGTTTTTGGCTATGATTTCCACGTATGGTACCAAATTCAGGTTTTCTCATCTATATTCCAAGTTTTATTTTTTTTCTACAATTCCATGTGTCTTTACTCCCACAATTTCAATCAAATTTGTCCAGAAGAGAGAGTGCTAAACCATTATCTCATATCGCTTGACTCCTGAATTTGATGCTTAAACTTATGAATTGATTTCTAGCATCACCTGTGCAAATGTAATGGGTTACGACAATTGAGCACTTGATTTCACTCTAGTTTGATTTGATGAAAAAAGAAGAAGTGGAGGACACATTTAGAACAAGAACATCACATATTAGTAAGTCGGGTTAGATTTAACTCTCTTTTTCTACGAAACTTATGCTATCTATAGTGAAAATTATACAAACACTTGGCATTGCTACCAACAAGTCATCTTTAAGAAAAGTACACTAAAAATTTCAAAATTTTTACACGACATTCAATTTAATATTATAATTTTTCAATCGCTCATTTAAATTCTTTTGATTTCCAAGTTTTCCTCTTTGAAATTCCATAAGTGGCTTTTTAAAAGCTGACGCGACATTAGCCGAAAAAGCCACGCAATAAAGATTTCATCATCAAAGATAATGCCATGGAAATGGATCGAGACGAAAGATTCCAAGGTTCCAGTCTATTTTCCCCGTGATCTATGGCTACCGCCTTTTGAGGCTATAAAAAATTTCAGAGAAAGAGACCAAATCCAGAAAAGTGAAATGGACTAGACACCACCAAGGACGAGGCCAATTATCACATCGCGACAAGAGCGTCAGGAGGGGGTGCACCGGCCACGTCATGGCTGCTTTTCCTTCGTGAACAAAACCCCACGTGAACAACATGAACTCACTAGAGACCTGAGCCTGAATTATTCCCGTGATGCGTGCGAAAGTGGCGTCTTTTCATAGTCTCCACTTGCTTAAATTCATGTGACCAAATCACCCCTCTCCTCGTTGCTTTTTCTTAACTAAAAAAATCCCTCTTATTAAGGTTTACTAAAACTTGAGGGAATGAAAAATATAAATACGAGTATACAAAAATGAGATCCTGAAGTTATTGTGTTGTGATTAATTCTATTCATAATATTGTCTATATAAAAAACCCATTAAATTTTGTTTGATTGTACCACAACCTTGTATAGTTTTGTTCTTGATCTAGAAATGAAAGCTGATTTTGTTACTCTTGATTCTTGTTTATTGGAACATGCCCAATTTATTATTTTGTGTAAAAAAATCAAAGTATGATAATTAATTATAAAATTACTTTCAGCATATGTTGGTTAGATGATTATGTTATTTTTTACCCATGTTGAAAACAATGGTTGGTTTTTTCTAGATGCAAAAGTATTATTTATTTTCTAAAGAAGCTTGCAAATTAATTTAACGCAGGAGCTGAATTGATTGAAATGGTTTAGACCGGTTCTTGAATGAACCGGTGATTTTAACTTTGGAATTGGGTGAAATGGGCTAATGCCGATTTAGGTTCATGAAATGTGAAAACAAATTTGGTTCAATGCTTATTCTCACTAGAACCGGTTTTTAAAGCCAGCCTTAAATAAGCCAGGTTCAATCCAATTCATTACATTCCCAAATTGAACCAAACTCGATGTTCACCTCTACTATCTTTTAACCTCCACTTTTTAAAAAGATGAAAACTATATTGGATTTACCTTACAATTATAGCCGCAAGAAAAATGAAATGTCAAATGTTACATTGCTAGTGCGAAGTGGCGTGTCAATCAATATTACCTTTAAATCATTTTAATCATGGTGCGACATTTCCGTACTCGGCTACGGAAGCAATTTTTGGATTTATTTAGATAATCGTCTTTGCGTATTCTTAATGATTTGTTTGGACGACACGCTTGTTGATGGGCGAGGTCAAAGAGGCCAAAATGGACGAGGTCAAAAGCAAAGGGCCTCCCTTCTATTATAATGAATTTGAAGGGCTTATTGGGAAAAGTCGTTCTCTATATAAGACAACCAATCACGGCAAAGCAAAGGCAAGTGCTCGCTCCTCTAGAACCTCAAACCCAAAAGCTTCTGCGAAGATTCCATTTCATCTTCAGCAGAACGATTTGAAGCATCGAGAAGAAGAAGAAGAAGCAGAGAGATGGCGATCTCAAGGAGTGGCAAGTTTAACGGTGGAGGCGTTTCGCAGAGGATCTCGGGCCGTCTGATCCCGAAGAGAGGGCAAGTGAAGGTGGGGATCATGGTGGGGTTGGCTCATTCCTTTGCTTCCATCTTCTCTCTCAGTCTCAGGAACAGACGTGCTCAGTTTTCTTAGTGACCAAGCACTCGCCATAAGTTTTCTTCTTGTAGAGAGGGAGAGAGATGGGTGTTGTGTTGCCGTTTCTCCTTGGTAGTGTTTTTGGGAATCTCAGGAAGGACGGTTTTGTCTTGTAATTAAGAGAGTATTCTTCTTAAATTCGCACAAAGTTTTGCAGAACGAAACATAATTTTGCAGACGATTTATGATTCTCTCCCGTTGAGCAACAAAGTAGTTAACATTCATGTACATCGATTGATATGATTCCAAGCTTGCTCTAATCATGAGTCGTGTCGTGATTCAAACTCGAATCTTCTCAGCTCCTAAACATTGGATGACCAATCAGTTCAGCCTGTGAACAAAATTGAATTTTTGACTCTACATGATCCAATTCCGCTTGGGTTTTCTTCTTGACTTGATTATGCTATATAAATCTCTCCAAGAAAAGCAAGTCATTCTGGCATGAATCTAGAGCATGAACAACTTGCTCAAAAGGAATACGGAGAGGTAGTCCGACAAGGGCTGATTGAACTAACAGATTCTAAGTGGGTATGGAAAACCTCTTCCATCAACAAGCAAGCTGAGCAAACCAGAGGTTATCGACTGCCAACCTTTAAATCAATTTCTCAAGGATGACAAGTTCCTTTTTGCCAAACAAAAAGACCTCATCATCCGGCCTTTCTGATGCCAAAAATATACTCCAAGTTAGACTTGAATGGCGTGATTTTGGCAATCCTTCCATTTGGTCTCAAGACTGCATCATCAATCGTCCAGAAAGCGATATGCAAGTGGACGAATATGAGTGGAGCACGGCTGGAATTATCTCCACAATTGGGCCGCACTAGTCCGAAAGCTTATGATGATTTATGATGATGGAGATCGTACCCCAAACCTTCGATCTCATCACGAACGTTTCAATCAAAGCATACTTCAAACGGCCCGTTAGTTTGTTAGTTGTCCTATTGTACCCAATTGTGACAAGGTTCATTGCATTTGCTCGAGGCGGCCAAGGGACTTTTATTGTTGTCCTTTCGTTTTATAAAAGGATCTTGTAAATGCACATGCGGTCTTGTCTTTACCACAACAATGTATCGTTGTCTTGAAAGTGCGTCTTTTAGATGCAAAATTGTGGGGCAAAAGTTTGTATTAACCTTGACTCCGCCTATATAAGAATGACTTCTTTAAAAAGTTGAATGACATCAGAGTTTGAAAAAATATTGACTTCATATACACTCTTTATGACTTTTTGAACACTTTTGTCTCTTTCTCAAAATCTTATGTTATTGAAAGCTTAGGGTTATTCTCAACTTGCCGGATCAAAAAATTTGAGACTTGAGTTATCATATAAATGAATGGTTCATGGAGATTGACATGTAGTCCCTTATAAGAAAAAGAAAAGGGCCACGTGTTGTGTGATAATATATGTCTTTGAAAACTATTAATATATACCATAGACCCTCATTGGTAATATGATTTTGTTAGGGATTGTTGATTACAAATAAATGAAGGGAATTATGGAGGAAAGCATTGTCTTTAGGGAGACTCTGTAGGCTCATGTGCAATTGTAGGGCTTAAATTTTAAAATTAGACATGATTAGACACAAATCTAATTCCCACTAGACACAATCCGACCCAAACTACAAAGATGTCCCTAGAAAATAGAGTTAAAAAAAAATGTTCCAGCTAAGGTTCATTGAACATGTTTTCCTTCTTGTTCAATCTGTGTCTAGAACCACCAATAATTAATATGATCTTAGTTAGAGCATGTCTAATTTCTAATTAGATTAATCCCTCCTTGTCCTCCCTCACTATAATGGATGATTCTGCCCTTTACTTTTAGTAATAAAGAAAGAGAAGGGCAACAACTTTGAGATCTTCAAGTTCTTTGATTAAATCTCTCTCTCTCTCTCTCAACACTAAACATGGAAATGTATGGAAACAGCATTTGTGTTTAATTCAATATTAACTAATTTAAGTGGAGTTTCACATGGATCATGTGAAAATAAAAATGATGCTGATTCTTTTCCAATAATAAGCATTATTAGAATGGAGGTCACGTTTACATAATCTCAAACAATTTTAAAATTATTTAATGTCTCCATTGCACATCAGTTAATGTAATTGGTGAGGAATCTGCCTAACTGATTGAATGGGGAAAGGCGCAAGGTTATAGTCTAACATTGGTATTGATATTGTCAAAGATATTGTTCCCTTTGACCAAAGAAAAGAGAAAAAAAAAAAAATAAAAAATTCAGCGATAGGATTTGATTTGCCAACCAAAAATATTATTTACGAGTTTCCCCAACGTGAAACCGAATTTAAATAACAAAAGTTAAGAAAAAAAGTTGGTGGGTGAGATTTTGGAGTAGAGGACAAAGTTTTGGTCCGTCTTGGAGACCCCTTTTCGACCACGACTTCTGTAAACCGGTCAAAAACTTTAAAAACAAAATCCCACTTATATGGAAAAAGAACACTAAGGCTCTATTTTTTTTTTTTTTATGGAAAAAGAATGATTTTTTTTTTGTAAAAGCAAAAATTTTTGAAATGATTAATTAATAAAAATATTTTTATTATCGATAATAATTTATATCCAAACATTTTCGTGCTCAATGAAATGTTTTTTTGTCTATTCATTTTTGTAAGTAATAATATACATAATTTTCAAGAAAATATTTTCTAAAATATTCATTTTTCACGAAATAAATGAAGACCAAAAGGAGATAACATTCCTCTTATCATTGCTAGCATCATTACCATCACTATGATATTTCATGATATATTCGCACCTTATTGATACGTTGTTTCAGCAAGAAGCAATTGCGTTGTCTTGGATGAACGAAGGATTAGTTGCACCTATTTAGGAAACCGGCCCCAATCAAAACGAAGAAAATTACAAGACATCGAAATTGAGGTAGAATCGATGCTTCTCTAGTGAAGGATCAACATGGCGCACCTCATGTCTTTGAGTGACAATAACTGTAGTAAATGAATTCTTCAATTTAGGACGTTTTCGCGTTGAGAAGCCACTAGTCCCACGTGAAAATTTTGGAGGAAAATTTCGGTCAGATGAATCCTAACTCCTTCAAAGCAGGAGTTCATTAGAGGTTTCTACAAAGGGTGGTCAAAGCAATATTTTCTGGACAAAATTGCACCTACTTTAGTCATCGAAGAGCTCGAGTCCTTACTTGAGACTAAGTTGGCCATATTATATCATTACTTAAGACAATGTCTACTCTAAAATCTCTCTCGATAAAGTTGCTCCATTCCAGGATTTCATTTGAAATGTTGCCTAACATAATTGTTAATCCCACAATTAGTATGAGGGAGAAAGTGATTTAAGTTTTTGGATTTGATTATCAAATATGGTGTCAAATTCTGGTTTTCTCATCTAAGTTTCAGGTTTATTTTAAAAACGAGTGACTCTTCTGCAATTCCAATCTAATTTTCCCGTAAGAGAGTGTTAAACTTTTACTCCACGTCGCTTGCCTTCTGAATTTGATGTTTAAACTTCTGGTTTGATCTCTAGCATGGCCTGTGCAGAGGTAATGGGTTGTGATAATTGAGCGCTTGATTATACGCTAATTTTTTTTTTGTCAAAGATTTCACGCTAGTTAGATTTGACCAAAAAATAGTGGAGGACACAATTGGAAAAAGAACATTACATATTGGCCAATTGTGTTAGAGTTAAAGGTTAATATCACAAAATACCTATCACTAAAATTAGTACATCTGCGATAAATTTATCCTAAACTAATTTTTTGACCTCAAAAAATCCTAAATTGATACATATGATAATTTATCCCAAATGACATAAAATATTCTAAATTTGTATACTTGTAACAAATTTACCTCAAATTAAACTTTTTTACTGTAAAAAACTCCAACGTGAAACATTTGTAACAAATATACCCTATGAATTGAATTAATACTAGAAAAGCCCATAAAATCGGTACATCAGTCAATTGTCACGTGTCAAACAACTCAATAATTTGACAATAAATTTTAGCAGAAACTAATAAAGAGTAAATTTGTTATAAATGTACCAATTTTAGGTAAATTTGTTAAAGGTGTACCTATTTGAAATTTTTGTTTATATTAACCCTAGAATTAACTCTCTTTTTCTATTAAACTTATACTATCTATAGTGAAAGTTATACAAATACTTTACATCTTTACTATTAAGTCATCTTTAAAAAAAGTACACTAAACGTTTCAAATTTTTTATATGGCACTTAATTCAATATCACAACTTTTCAATCACTTATTTAAACTCTTTTAATTTCAAATTTCATTCATTTAAATTACCCAAGTTACTTGCTTGCGAAAAAAAAAGCTGATGTGATATTATTTAAAAGAGCCGTGTGGTACCGATTTCACTATCAAGATAATGCCACATCACCATTTGTGAAGATCCAAATCATTCGAGTAATTTAAAAGTTGAGACAATGGAGTGAAACGAAAGATTTGAGCTTCCATTTTATTTTTCCCGTGGTCTATGAGTACAACCTTTTGAGCCTATAAAATTTTTGGAAAAGAGATCAAAAAAAAAACAGAGAAATAGGGTAGACCCCACATAGAATGAATTATAATGAATTTGAAGGGCATATTGGCAAAAGCTATTTGGGCGAGGTCAAACATGTCCAAATAGACAAGTCCAAATCAAAGGGCCTCACTTTTTTTTGGTCGGTAAAGGGCCTAACTTTTTTTTTGGTCGGTAAAGGGCCTCACTTCAATTATAATGAATTTGAAGGGCATATTGGCAAAAGCTATTCTCTATATAAGGACTCATCACCACAAGGAAAGGCAAGTGTTCGCTAGAGCTTTTCGACGCATCACTCCTCTCAAGCTCCACATCCAGAGGCTTGTTCGAAGCACCAAGAAGAAGAAGAAGAAGAAAGAAGAGAGATGGCTATTTCAAGGAGCGGCAAGATGAACGGCGGAGGCGTGTCACGGAGGATCTCAAGCCGTCCTATCCCAAAGAGAGGGCAAGTGAAGGTGGGGATCGTGGTGGGGTTGGCTCATTCAGTTGCTTCCATCTTCTCCCTCCATCTTAGAAATAGATCTGCTCAGTTTTCTCAGTGACCAAGCATGAGGGAGAGAAATGGGCATTGTGCTGCAGTCTTTCCTTATTAGGTTTTCTCTTCAATTTTGTACAGATTTTTGTAGAAGGAAATATAATTTTGCAGATGATTCATGGGTTTCTCCTCCTCGATTCCTCTAGTTGAGCAACAAAGTAGTTGCCGATATGATATAAAGCTTTGCTCTAATTAGGAGTTGTATTATGATTCAAACTCGAATCTTTTCAATTCCAATACAATTGGTTGACCAATCAGTCAAGCCCATGAACAAAGTTTTGAATGTTCGCACATCTGACCATGTCTTGCCCATTCTTGAGAGAATGATCTTAGGCATGTATGTTAAGATCGGTATATTAAATTGGCACATAAAGTGTTTAAATGTGCCAACTTCAATACTCAATTACTAGTTAACCACATTATTCGTCGTATCAACTTTGTCTAAGAGGAAGACTATGGCAAGTGCAAATCTAGGATTGTGGAGGAGGACACCATCCTTGGTGGTATGATTCTACAAATACAAAATACATCCATCTAGCATTGTGTAAATATGTTAACTATGAACTTCAATGCTATGGCAAGGTTTTAATGACCGATTTATGTCAATTTCGTACTTTTTTAAAAATTTTATGGGCGAGACAATATAATCGTGATTTAAAGTGACTATTCTCATGATTAATATGATAGCTACACGATTTGTTAGAGAAAAGAACCCAACACAAGCTAAAGGACGCATTCACATTTGCAGGAACATTCTTATTTTGCATTGCGGTGGATTAATGTTGATGGTAGCTAGGAGAGCTAAGCCAGAGAGAGGCAAAAGAAACATTGTATACATAGCCTTCAGGGAAACTTTGCAGATTCAGGAGCTATCACGGGGCTTAAATTTTAAAATTACATATGATTGGATCCAAATCAGATTTTCCACTAGACATAATCCGACAGGAACTGCAAAAATGTCCCTATCGAATATTATATAATCAAGCGTTCCACCCAAGGTTCATTACACATGTTCTGCTTTTTGTTCAATCAGTGTCCTCAACCACCAATAATTTACATAATCGAGGTTAGTGCATGTATGATATCTAATTAGGCTAATCCGTCCCTTTCCTTCATAATTCCTGATCCATGATTCTGTCCCCCTTACTTTAATTTCTAATTTGACATCTTTAAATTCTTTAATTCCATATTATCTAGATTAAGTGGAGCGTCGCATGGATCATGTGAAGAGAAGAATGATGCTAATTCTGCTCCCCCAGTTATCATATTAGAAGGGAGGTTACATTCACATAATATCAATCATTCTGAGAATTTTTCTTAATGTCCCCATTGCCCATGAATATATAATACCATATAGGTAAAACTGCTTTATAATAAGACATGGGGAAGACATCTGCATAAGCCTGGTCAAAGAATTTGACTCGTATTTGATTGAATTGGGTAAGACATAAGACATGTTCTATCCTACGTTGGAATTAACATTTTTAAGACATTGTTCGCTTTGACCGAAGAACAAGAAAAAAATAAAAAAGTCAGCGTTCACATTTGGTCTGCATTCAGCCAACCATAAAATAATAAAGAAATTAAGAAAAAAATGGTGGGTGAAATCATGGAGTAGAGGATATGGTTTGGACCATCTTGGGGGACCCATGTCTATCACGACTTCTATCAACCGGTCAAAAATTTCGAAACAAAAAACAAAGAATTATATATGATAAATTCTAATCAAACAAAAGCAAAAAAAAAGGTAATAAATAAATAAAATAAAGTAATATAGCTGACAAGGAGATGCCTATTACTCAATACTTCATCTAACAAGTTTAGATTAATTAATGTAAAATATTATGCTGCATTTGGTAGATTTAAATATGCTACCATCACTAAATAGAGTTTATATAATCTTTAAATTACAAAAAATAAATATTACGTGTAAGCTAATTATGCTAGAAAATCTCTAAAAATTATCAATGTTAGTGCTACCTATATCACTTAGGATGACTAACATCCGTGTTAGTTAAAATTGACCGTATGGACTCAGTTGATAAAATTTAAAAAATGTGTAGAACTTAATTGGTAAAATTTTAAAAAAATATATGATTAAATCAACAAATATGCAATAAGTTTATAATTTTTGGACAATTTTCTACTAAATGAACAAAAGATTAACTGCACATAATTAGAAAATTGACGTTGTTGAAAAAAAGAAAATCAGAGGATGCTGAAATTTTGATGGAATGAATGCGCTCTTCCTATTGAGGTTTTGGCGCACCTCATGTCTTTGAGTGAAAGTAAATGCAGTAGATGAATTCTTCAACTTACGAGGATTTTAGGTCGATAAGTTGGGTGAGTCACAATTGAAATTTTTGGAGGAAGATTTCAATCAGCTGAACCTTAGCTTCTTCAAAGCAGGCTTTATTTGAGGCTTCTTCAAAGTGGGTTAAAGCAAATTTTGTTAGACAAATTTGTTGCGGATTTAGTTATTGGAGAGTTCAAGCCTTTATTTGAAATGAAGTGTGACGTATTATGTCTTTATTTGAGTCAATATCTACTCTAAACTCTCTTTTGATAAAATTGCTCTGTTCATGTCCTCATTTGAACTTTTGCTAAAATATTATTGTTAATCCCACAATTAGTACAAGGGAAAAAGTGATTTAAACTTTTGGATCTAATTTTCACGTATGGTACCAAATTCAGGTTTTCTCATCTATATTTTAAGTTTATTTGGAGTATTTGTGACTTTCTTTTCTACAATTCCACATGTCTTTATTTTCACGATTTAAATCGAATTTATCCGTAAGAGAGAGTGCTAAACTGTTATCTCGCATCACTTGACTTCTTAAGTTGATGCTGAAAATTTTGAAACTTACAGATTTCTAGCATCACCTGTGCAAATGCGGTTAAATTTCACTCTAATTCGATTTTACAAAAAAAGAAACTAGGTCAAGGACACATTTGAAACAAGAACATTACATATTAGTGAGCCGAGTTAGATTTAACTCCCTTTTTCGATGAAACTTATGCTATCCATAGTGAAAATTATACAAATACTTCGCATTGTTACCAATAAGTCATTTTTAAAAGAAGTATACCAAAAATTTCAAATTTTTATAAAGCATTCAAATTAATATTACAATTATTTATTTAAATTCTTGAAATTTCAAATTTCATTCATTTAAATCACATAAGTCGCTTGCTGAAAAGCGGATGTGACGTTAGCTTGAAAAGCCACGCGATAAACTTCATTATCAAGATAATGCCATGGAAATGGATTGAAACGTAAGATTTTGAGGTTCTACTTTATTTTCCATCGCGATCCATGGATACCAACATTTGAGGCGATAAAAATTTCAGGAAAAGAGACCAAAAGCAGAAAAGAGATATGGAGTAGACACCACCAAGGACGAGGCCAATTATCACCTCGCGACACGAGTGTCGGGAGGGGGTGCACCGGCCACGTCATGGCACCACGTGAATAATATGAACTAATTAGAGACCTGAATTATTCCTATAATTCGTGCAAAAGTGACGTCTTTTCATGGCCTCCACTAGCTGAAATTCATGTGACCAAATCACCCCTCTCCTCATTACTTTTTCTTAAACGAAAAATCCATCTTATCAAACGTTTACTCAATCGCATGACAATTAAAAATATAAATACATGTGTACAAAAATGAGCCAAACTTATTATATTGTGATCAAATCATCTTGATTATGGTGCGACATTTACATACTTTTAGGGAAACAATTTTTGGATTTATTTTGATAATTCTCTTTATTATTATTATTAGCAATTTGTTTAGACACTGCGAATGAGATGGGTGAGGGCAAAAATGTCAAAATACATGAGTTCAAAAGCAAAGGGCGTCACTTCAATTATGATGAATTTGAAGGGCATATTGGAAAAAGTCGTTCTCTATATAACAACCGGTCACCGCAAAGTAAAGGCAAGCGTTACCTAAAGCTTTCCAGCGCATAGCACCTCTAAAACCTCAAGCCCAAAAGCTTCTTCGAAGATTCCATTTCATCTTCGGCGGAACGATTTGAAGCACCAAGAAGAAGAGATGGCGATCTCGGGGAGTGGCAAGATGAACGGTGGAGGATTTCGCGGAAGATTTCGAGCCGTCCGATGCCAAAGAGAGGGCAAGTGAAGGTGGGGATCGCGGTGGGATTGGCTCATTCTTTTGCTTCCATCTTCTCTCTGAGTCTCAGAAACAGACGTGCTCGGTTTTCATAGTGACCAAGCACGAGGGGTGTTGTGTTGCTGTTTTTCCTTGTTAGTGTTTTTGGGAATCTTAGGAAGGACTGGTTTTGTCTTGTAATTAAGAGGTTTTTCTTCTTTAATTTGTACAATTTTTGCAGAACGAAATGTAATTTTGCAGATGATTTATGGTTCTCTCTCTCTCGTTGAGCAACAAAGTAGGTAATTTTCCCTCACATTGATTGATATGATCCCAAGCTTGATCTAATTAGCATTTGTGTCATGATTCAAACTCGAATATTCTCAGCTTCAATACATTGGATGACCAATCAATTCAGCCCGTGAACAAAATTGAATGTTGACTCTACATGATCCATTTGCATTTAGGGGGTTTTCTTGGCTTGATTACGTTATATAAATCTCTTCGAGATGAGTCATTTTGGCATGAATCTCGAGTCTGAACAATTTGCTCAAAAGGAATATGCAGAGGTAGTTCCAACAAGGACTAATTGAACCAACAAATACTTACTGGTGATGCAAAACCTTTTACATCAACAAGCAAGCTGAGCAAACCATAATTTATCAACTACCAGCCCTTTGAATCAATTTCTCGAGGATGACAAGCTCCTTTCGCCAAACTAAAAGAGCTTATCATCCGGCCTTTTTGATACCATGATATACTCCATGTTCGACTTAAAGGCGGGATTTTGGCAATCCTTCCATTTGGTCTCTAGACTGAACCATCATTATTCCAGAAAGCGATATGCAAGTGGACGAATATGAGCCGAGCACAGCTGGAATTATCTCTACAATTGGGCCGCACTAGTCCAAAAGCTTATGATGATTCTTCCTTGGATAATGGAGATCAAACACCAAACCTTTGCTCTCAGCACGAACGTTTCAATCAAAGTCTACCTTAAACAGTCCGTTAGTTTGTTAGTTGTACTATTGTACCCATTGTGACAAGGTTCATTGCATTTGCTCGAGGCGGCCAAGGAACTTTTATTATTATCCTTTCGTCTTATAAAAGCATCCTGTACATGCACGTGTGGTCTTGTCTTGAAAGTGCATCTTTTAGATGCGAAAGTGTGGAGCAAAAGTTTGTATTAACCTTGACTCGGCTAATAAAGAGTGACTTCTTTAGAAAGTTGAATGAAACTAGAGTTTGAAAAATTCTTGAGTTCATGTACTCTTTTTATGGCTTTTTAAACACTTTTGTCTCTTCCTCAAAAATTGATATTGTTGAAAGCTTAGGGCTATTATCTACTTGCGACTTTGTGGATCAGAAAATTTGAGACCTAGCAGTCTTATGATATAAATTAATGGTTTATGGAGATTGACATGCAATCCCTTTGGGCCAAGAAAAGGGCTGTGGGTTGTTGGATAATAATCTGCCTTTGAAAACTATAAGTTTATACCGTAGACCTGTCATCGGTAATATGATTTTATTAGGGATTGTCGATTACAAATCATACAAAGGGAATTATGGAGGAAAGCATTGTCCTTAGGAAGACTTATAGGTTCATGTGCAATTGTGGGGCTTAAATTTTAAAATTATGCATGATTAATACAAATCTAATTCCCACTAGACACAATCCGACCCAAACTGCAAAGATGTCCCTAGCAAATAACGTTAAACAAAATAAGAAAAATGACACAAATAGTCTATGAATTTTGATTCAATGTATAATTTGGTCATTGAACTTTTAATTTGGTCAAAGTGGTTTCTGAATTTTAGCCCAATGTGCAATGTTGATCCATAAACTTTTAATTTGTTCAATGTAATCCTTGAATTTTTTATACACATTCAATTTTGTCCTTAAACTTTATGAAAATATTCAATATAGTAATTTTCCATTAATTTAATATTAGGGACTACATTAAACATTTTCGTACTATTCAAGGACTATATTGACATGTATAAAAAAATTTAGGGACTCCATTAAACAAATTAAATTTCAAAGACCACATTGCACATTAGGCTAAAGTTCAAGAAACAAATTGAACAAATTAAACAAATTAAAAGTTCATGGACTAAATCGTACATTGTGCTAAAGTTTAAAGACTATTTATGTCATTATCCCAACAAAATATTCCAGCTAAGGTCCATTGAACATGTTTTCCTTCTTGTTCAATTAGTGTCTAGAACCACCAATAATTAATATGATCTTAATTAAACCATATCTAATTTCTAATTAGATTAATCCCTCCCTGTCCTCCCTTACTATAATGGATGATTCTGCCCTTTACTTTTAATAATAAAGAAAAAGATGGGAAACAAATTGATAACATTTGGTTTGGCTTTTTGCCAATGTGAAACCGAATTTAAATAACAAAAGTTAAGAAAAAAAAGTTGGTGGGTGAGACATTGGAGTAGAAGACCAAGTTTTGGTCCATCCTGGAGACCCCTCATCGACCACGACTTCTGTCAACCGGTCAAAAACTTTAAAAATAAAATCCCACTTCTATGGCAAAAAAAACATTAGGGCTCCGTTTATTTTATGGAAAAAGAACGATTTGAAATTTTTTCCTAAAAGTAATCACTTATATTGCTTGGTATAACTAATTAATGAAAAATATTTTCATTATTGAAAGTAATTTATATCTAAACGTTTTTCGTGTTTGATGAAATTTTTTTCGTCTATTCATTTTCGTAAGTAATAATTTCAAGAAAATATTTTCCAAATTATACATTTTCTACAAAATAAATGAAGTTTTAAAGAAAAAAACCTTCCTCCTATTATTACTAGCATCACCACCATCACTATGGTATTTCATGATATATTCACACCTTGTCGATACGTTGTTTCAACAAGTAGCAATTGCCTTGTCTTGGATGGATGAAGAATTAGTTGCGCCTATTTAGGAAACTGACCTTGATCAAAAGGAAGAAAATTAGACATTGAAATTGAGGTAGAATCGACGCTTCTCCAGTAAACGATGGAGCGACTCCAACATGGTGCACCTCATGTCTTTGAGTGACAATAACTGTAGTAAATGAATTCTTCACTTTAGGACGCTTTTGAGTCGAGAAGCTACGTGAGTCACGTGTGAAAATTTTGGAGGAAAATTTTCGTCAGATGATTCCTAACTTCTTCAAAGCAGGGGTTCATTAGAGGTTTCTTCAAGGGGGGTTAAAGCAATATTTTTTGGACAAAATTGCACTTACTTTAGCCATTAAAGAGCTCAAGTCCTTTGAGATTAAGGGCCTACATGGTAATACTCCCGGGAACAACTGTTTCTGTTCTTTTGTTCCCGGGGTAGATTGGGAACAGAAATGTGTTTGGTAAATTTTTTGTTTCCCAGAACATATTTGGAGTAGAAATCGAAACAAAAAAAGTTGCTTCTTATTCTCAAGAACAATTTTAAGAAACAATTTTTTTTCCTTTCTTTTTTTATTCTTTTTTTCTTTTTCTTTCCTTTTCTTCTTCTTCTTCCTCTTCCTCCTCCCACCCCTCAACTGCCCCATCGCCACCCCATTGCCGTCACTGAGCGAGGTCTTGCGAGCTCGCCGACACCTCGCCAAGCCAGGGCGAGGTCTGACAAGTTCGCCGGAGCCTCGCTGGGCCACCGGCGAGGCTTGGCCTCACAGATCTGGGCGAGGCCGAGCCTCGCCCAGGTGGCGCCTGGCCAGCCGAGCCTTGTGTCGACTGAGCCACGCCCAAGTGGCATGAGGCCGAGCAAGCCTTGCCTCACCTAGATCTGGGGAGGCAAGCCTCACCCGACCACCGGTGAGGCTCGACCTCGCAGATCCGAGCAAGCGAGGCCGAGCCTTGCTCGGCCATGGTGAGGCTCGACCGGCGGCCAGGCGAGGCCGAGCCTCGCCCAGATCTGTGAGGCTGGGCCCCGCCAATGGTTGGGCGAGGCTCCAACGGCAGTTGACGAGAAAGAAGAGGAGGAAAAAGAAGAAAAAAAGAAAAAAAAGTTAAAAGAATCAAAAGATTAGAAATTTTTACCAAATGCATTTCTATTCTCGGAATAAAATTTTTGAACGGTTATCAAACGCTTTCACATGCTCAAAAATTGTTCCGTGAACAAAAACAAAAACGATCATTTCGAGCAAAAACTATTCTCGGGAACAGAAACGTTGTCATGCGTGCCCTAAGTTGGCCACATCATATTCTTATTGGAGACAACATCTACTCTAAACTTTCTCTTGATAAAGTTGCTCCATTTAGGATCTCATTTGAACTTTCCTTAATATAATTTTAATCCCACAATTAGTTTGAGAGAGAAAGTGATTTAAGTTTTTGGATTTGATTATCAAATATGGTGTCAAATTCTGGTTTTCTCTTCTATGTTTCAGGTTTTTTCAAATACGTTCGACTTTTCTGCAATTCCAATCTAACTTGCCCGTAAGAGATCGCTTGCCCTCTGAATTTGATGTTTAAACTCCTGGATTGATATCTACCATGGCCCGTGCAAAGGTAATGGGTTATGGCAATTGAATGCTTCATTTCGCGCTAGCTAGATTTGACCAAAAAATAGCGGAGGACACAATTGGAAAAAGAACACTATATATTAGCGAGTCGAGTTAGAATTAAAGATTAATATCATGAAAAAGTCAAAATTAGTCCACCACGATAAAGTTATCCTAAACTAGCTTTTTGATTATGAAAAACCTTAAACTGATACACATATATTAAATTTATCCCAAATGATCACAAAAGACCACAAATCAATATACTTGTCAAACTATTTTTTTCTTACTATAAAAAATCCCTAATTGATATATTTGTAATAAATATATTCTTTGTTAAATTGGATTAATATTAGAAATACCCATAAAACTGGTACAACTGTGACAAGCGAAGAGTAAAATCCTAAACATGTATATCAATTAACCATCACATATCATTTAACTCAACAATTTGATAGTAAATAGAGGGTGAAATTGTCACAAGTGTATCGATTTAGAGTAAATTTGTTAAAGATGTACCGATTTGTAGTTTTTAGTTGTATTAACCCTAGAATTAACTCTCTTTCTATACAAATACATTACATCTTTACTAAAAAGTCATCTTTAAGAAAAGTATACTAAAATCAAATTTTTAAACGACACTCAATTTAATATCACAACTTTTCGATCACTCTTCAAACTCTTTTAATTTTCAAATTTCATTAATTTAAATTATATGAGTTACTTGCTTGCAGTAAAAAGATGGCGCAATATTATGTAAAAGAGCCACGTGGTAGCGTTTCGCTATCAATATCATGCCACCTCGTCATTTCTGACGAGCCAATAGTTCAAGTAAATTAAAAGTTGTGACGATGGATTGAAACGAAAGATTTTGAGCTTCTATTTTATTTTTCCCGTGGTCTATGAGTACCAACTTTTGAGGCTATTTAAATTTTTGGAAAAGAGACAAAAAGAAAAAGAAGAGAAATAGAGTAGACCCTACATAGAATGAGGCTAATAATCACCTCCCCAGAAGAGCGTCAGGAGGGGGTGCACCAGCCACGTCATGGCTCTTTGTCTCATTAATAAGCCGCCATGTGAACAATATGAACTAATCAGAGACCTGCATTATTCCCATAATGCGTGCAAAAGTGGAGTCTTTTCATGATCTCCACTTGCTTAAATTCACGTGACGAAATTAACCCTCTTCTCATTACTTTTTCTTTTAAGCTAAAAAAATCCATCTTGTTGAGGTTTACTCAATTGCACGGCAATTAAAATATATAAATACATGTATACATGCAAGAGATCCCGATTTAACCTCGACAAAAGCAAACTCCTGAAACTTAAGATATTATGATATACTTTATTCATAACATCATCTATATGGTAAACCTATTAAATCTTATTTGATTGTTTTGCAAACTTTAGGGTGTTCGATTTTCAATCCCGATTTCCATTTTTTGGAATGTGTCCAATTTTATTATTTTGTGTAGAAATATCAAATTCTAAAATTACTTCATTTCCCTATAAAATATATGTTGGTTAAATGGTTGTGTTATTTGTATTCCTATTGAAAACTATGGTTTCATTTTTGTTGGATGCAGAAATAATTTCCATATTCTAAAAGAAGCTTTAAAACTAGCTTTAATGTGAGAACCGAATTGGTTGAACTGGTTTAGACTAGTTCTTGAATGAACCGGTGATTCCAACCTTGGAATTGGGTGAAATGGCCTAGCACCAATCTAGGCTCGTAAAATTGAGAACAGAATTGGTTCAAGAATGGTTCTCTTTAGAATCGATCTATAGAGTTGGCCTTGAACTTATTTGGTTCAGTCTAAGTTCACTTCGATTCTCAAGTTGAACCAAACCTATTGTTCACTTCTACTAACTTTACTGGTGCTTTCTCAGGAAGACAAAATCAATTGTGTATTCACCTCACAATTGTAGCCGCAAGGGAAATGATATGTCCAATGTTTGCATTAATTAAAGATTTGTTTAGACAACATGAGACCTGGTGGGCGAGGTCAGAAACGTCAATAGACGAGCTCAAAAGCGAAGGGCCTCACTTCAATTATAACGAATTTGAAGGGCATATTGGAAAAAGTCGTTCCCTATTTAACACAACAGATCGCCCCAAAGTAAAGGCAAGCGTTCGCTAAAGCTTTCCAGCACGTCGCTCCTCCAGAGCCTCAAGTCCTAAAGTTTCTTCGGAGATTCCATTTCATCTTTAGCGGAACGATTTGAAGCGCCGAGAAGAAGAAGAAGAAGCAGAAGCAGAAGCAGAGAGATGGCGATCTCAAGTAGTGGCAAGATCAACAGTGGAGGCGTTTCGCGGAGGATTTTGAGCCGTCCGATCCCAAAGAGAGGGCAAGTGAAGGTGGGGATCGTGGTGGGGTTGGCTCATTCTTTTGCTTCCATCTTCTCTCTCCATCTCAGAAACAGATCTGCTCGGTTTTCTTAGTGACCAAGCATTTGTGATAAGATTTCTTCTTCTAGGGAGAGAGAGAGAGAGATGGTTGTTGTGTTGCTGTTTTTCCTTGTTAGTGTTTTTGGAAATCTTAGGAAGGACGGTTTTGTCTTGTAATTAAGAGGTTTTCCTTTTTAAATTGTACAAAGTTTTGCAGAAGGAAATATAATTCTGCAGATGAGTTGCGGTCTCTCGTTGAGCAACAAAGTAGTAAATATTCAATTACGTGGGCTAATATGATCTCAAGCTTGCTCTGATTAGGAGTTGTGTTATGATCAAACTCGAATCTTCTCAACTCCAATACATTGGAGTCGACGAAAGAAAGGCAGAGAAGGGATGGCGATGGTAGCTAGGCGAGTTTAATCATAGAAAAGTAGGTATGTGTATAAGAACGGAGACATCAATCCCTCCAAAGTAAACCATCCTGGCACGAATCCTGAGCTTGAAAAACTTGGTCAAAAGGAATGTGAAGAGGAGTCCAACAAGGACTAATTGAACCGACAGATTCTTAGTGAGTATGCAAAACCTTTTACATCAACAAGCAAGTTCCTTTTGCCAAACAAAAAGACCTTATCATCCGGTTTTTCTGATGCCAAGATACACTCCGAGTTCGACTTGAAGGCGGGATTTTGGCAATCCTTTCATTTGTTCTCAAGACTGCACCATCATCGTTCCACAAAACCATATGCCTAAGGACATATATGAGTCGAGCCCAGCTGGAATTATCTCTACAGCTGGGCCGCACTAGTCCAAAAGCTTATGATGATTCTACCTTGGATGATGGAGATCATGACCCCGACCGTCGCTTTCATCACGAACGTTTCGATCGGAATTTGTTTTAGACAGCCGTTAATCTGTTGGTTGTAATATTGTGCCCTGTGTGACAAGGGTCATTGCATTTGCTCAAGGCGGCCAAGAAACTTATATTATTTTCCTTTCGTCTTATAAAAATACATTGTAAATGCACGTGTGGTCATGACTACTGTACAGTGTATTATTGTCTTGAAAGCATATCTTTTAGATGCAAGTGTGCAGAGCAAAAATCTGTATTATTAGCCTTGACTCCATCTATATGAGAGTGACCTCTCCGAGAGCAGAGTCGGAAAAATTCTCGAGTTCATATACATTCTCTATGGCTTTCTAAACACTTTCTTCTCTTCCTCAAAATCTGATGTCTTATGATATAAATCATAAAATTTGAGACCTGAGAGCTTTATAATATAAATTAAAGGTTTTTGGAAACTAATGCGCAGTCCCTTATAGGGCCAAGAAAAGGGCCGTGTGTTGTGGGATGATATATTTGTCTTTAAAAAGAACTAGTTTATACAATAGAACCATCAGGGACTCTCTAAGGCCCATGTGCAATTGTAGGGCTTAAATTTTAAAATTACACACGATTGATTAGATAATCTAATTCCCACTAGACACCATCTGACACAAACTACAAAGATGTTCCTAGCAAATGTAATTAAACAAAGCATTCCAGCTAAGGTTCATTGAACATGTTTTCCTTCTTGTTCAATCAGTGTTTAGAACCACCAATAATTTATATGATCTTGGGCTAGAGCATGTGTAATTTATAATTAGATTAATCCCTCCCTGTCCTCCCTGACAATAATTAATGATTCTGCCCTTTACTTTTAGTGATAAAGAAAGAGAAGGGCAACAACTTTGAGATCTTCAAGTTCTTTGATTAAATCTCTCTCTCTCCCTACACACCACACATAGAAATGTACGGAAAACAGCATTTATGTTAATTCAATATTAATTAATTTAAGTGGAGTGTCATGTGGATCATGTGAAAAGAAAAATGATGCTGATTCGTTTCCAAGAATTAGCATTATTAGAATGAAGGCCACGATTACATAATCCCAAACATTTGAGGATCTTTTAATGTCCTTATTGCACATTAATTTACATAATTATCGAGGAATCTACTTAACTGACCGCATCGGGAAAGGCACAAGACATGTCACAGTCTCACGTTGGAATTGGCATTTCAAAAGACACTGTTCACTTTGACTAAAGAAAAGAAAGAAAAAGAAAATCAGTGTTCACATAAAGCCAATCAAATTCGAGATTTCTCAACGTGAAACCGAATTTAAATAATAAAAGATAAGAAAAAAGAATTGGTGGGTGAAATTTTGGAGTGGAGGGCATAGTTTGGTCTGTCTTGGAGACCCCACAGCGATCATGACTTCTGTCAACTGGTCAAAGCCTTTCGAAACAAGAAAACCCACGTGTTCTTGAACCTCATCTCGAGACAAAGAATCAGATCCGATGGCTTTCAATCGAACGGAAAACCAGACCCAAAAAAAAAAATCGAATGGGAAAAAGAAATACTTTACCTAATAAACTCGGATTAATTTATGAACAAAAATTTGCCGTCTCCAGCAGATTTACTAGTGTTGCTGCTGCATGCCCTTAAAAGCTACTGTTAAAATATCTCGGATCACTTATTTTCATTAATTATGCTGTGCAATTTCCTTCTGTTATTGATTTCAATTTTTAGATTCAATGTTTTAACTATAATTAAAAGATATATTACATAAAAGTATTCTCATTTATAAAATTTTAAAGTGTTGTTCATAGCTCAAACAATCTAATCAAATAACCTTTGATTGGTAAATCAAGCTTAGAGTTGCAAGTTCTAAAAGTTTCATGAGGCCAATATAGGTACTGCAAGTGGATGAATTGTGCTCAACAATAAGGTGAACCATGCATGGTAAGGAGAACGATGACACGTTATTTTGCCTTACAAAATTATATTCTAGAATGTATGGTGATTTGACAATCATGCTCACGATTAGACTATACACAGCATGTAAATGTAGTACTTATCTAATCAATCATGCTAGAAAATCTCTAATTAATTCAAACACATAACACATGTACAAACGGTTAAGCTCATTTCCACAAAAAGAAGAAAAAGAAAATCTACTAGAAAGGGTTTTATATTAATTAATCAACTCTAGGTTAATATTGACGAGTTGCTCAATCGATAAAAGCAAAGTATGATTAAAACATAAGTCATTGATGAACAAAATAATTGGCAAGTTATATGACTCGTTAGTAGACTTTTTATTTAATGCGTGATTATGTATAATCATGTGTCATGGGCTGATTAATTTAACATTTCTTTATCTGGGCCGCCCTTAGGAACAATGATTTTTCAAAGAGAATCTTATAGATTATGAGATCATATAAATGGGGGAATAGCTCTCTATATATACATGTATTTCGCTAATTACAATCATTAATGTCTCCTTAATCTAACAGTAGAGACTCTATCTTTCCATCTGTCAACTACCCACATTAATTACAAGAATGCTCTCAAATAGTGTAACCTTGTTATATTACTCCTAGAAATATCTTAGAATAATCAAGAAACCTTAGGCCCTTAAAAGCTCCAAGGTTAGTCCGATCATCTTGGATTATAGGTCGGTCAATCATGCCTTGAAAACCTCTTTATGATGACACATGACTCAAAGCGAAAGTTCTTGTGATGGACGTGATAGCTACTCAGTTGGCTAGAGAAAAGAGCCCAAAACAGGGTAAAGGCATGGTAGGATCTTACTCAGGGTGTATTTTATGAAAAATGAATGATTTAAAAAGTATTTTTAAAATATAATCGTTTTTATCATTTAGAAATAATTATAATAGTGAAAATGTTTAAATTTTCTTAAACGATGAAAATATTTTTTATTCATTTATATTTATTATACTAATTATTTCAAGTGTACAATTACTTATTTTCGTAAAAATATTTTTTAAATCATTCATTTTTCATTCAACAAAAATAACCTTTCTAATGGAAAATAAATCAACAAAAGAAGAGGAAAGTTCAATGGTGCAATCACTGGACTAAGCGTGCCCAACATCACTGTATTGACACTTTGTATCATGTATTTATCTATTTTGAGCACTTGTCCGGAAAATATATTGGGTACTCAAGTAATGTTAAAAATAAATAATGCCATTGCTTGTCAAGTGTGCAACTTCTTTTTTTTCGTTTTGGGTCAAAATCATGTGTGCAACTTGGACCGGACGAATCTCTCTCTCTCTCTCCCTCCCCCCACTTTTCATCTTGTCCCGCAAATCCACTTTTCATCTTCCAAACATGTGGTTGAAATTTGACAGACCTTATCTATCATCTTTGGATTCTCGTGTGCGATGAGATTTCAGCCACGCGAAGGGAACGACTCTAAGCATGTGGCTGCGGGTCCTGGTGAATGAATCGTACGCAAGTCGTATTATTGGTGCGATTCTGGCTGCCAGCTGGTTCCGTTGTATAAATCAAGCCACAAGAGAATGGGCAACAAGAAGGCATTTCCTATTTCTGAGAGCCATTCCGACTTGTTTCTCCGTCAGATTTGAACGCAAAAATCAAGGGCAGAGCCGAGCAAAGACGAAATGCATCATCTCATTTTTGGGCACTCTTTCGCCAAGCTCGTGTTACTGATCCTTCTCCCTGGGCTTGCGTTCTATTTTCTCAATAAGAAGAAAGCTCGGGTGCGTGGAAATGCAGAAGATGCTGGTACAAGGGCATTTGGTTCGTTGATCGTGCCGACAGAAACTAACTCCAGCGGATCTAGTTCGTCTCCAACAGAAACAAATAACGGTGCATCTAGTTTGTCTTCGATGGTAACTAATTCTGGTGGATTTCGTTCGTCTTCGATAGAAACTAACAACGGTGCATCTAGTTTGTCTCCAACAGAAACTAATTCCAGTGGATCTACTTCGTCTCCGACAGAAACTAATAACAGTGCATCTAGTTCGTTTCCTATAGAAACTAATTCTGGTGGATTTAGTTCGTCTCCAACAGAAACTAGTAACAGTGCATCTAGTTCATGGACAGCGTGGACTGGAAATTGCTATGAGGTGTTCTTGAGTTTTAGAGGCCCAGATACTCGAAAAGGTTTCACCGATCACCTCTATAATGGGCTCCTCAGTGCAGGAATTGATACTTTCAGAGATGATGACGAGCTCTGCCAAGGCGAGAACATCAGACCAGAGCTTATGGCAGCCATCACGAATAGTAAGATCCTAATTCCTATTCTCTCTGGGACTTATGGTACAAGCAGTTGGTGCCTGGATGAACTGGTCCAAATAATGGAGCGCAAGAATAATAATGGGCAGATAGTGTTGCCTATATTCTATAAAGTGAAACCAGCCGATGTTCGATATCAAACTGGGAATTTTGGAGACGTATTTCATGGGCGTGAGAAGCGTTTGCTTGAGAGGTGTTTCGACCCTATGATTTTGGAGAAATGGAAGAAAGCACTCCTTGAAGTCAGCACTTTGAAAGGATACGAGGCCAATGGGTAAATTTTTCCACCAAAACATTCTCTAATTTCTATTAATATGTGTGGGTGTTTACTGGTTGTTTTGATTCTCACTGCTTCATTTTCGTTCTTCTTTTTTTTTATATGTAAAAAAAAGTAAGATTTTGCTGGCGGTAAAAATTCTACAATGCCTGAGTTCTACAAGTTATTCTTCTTCTTTTTTGTAGTTTATTGCTTTAATGATACTGACCAATCTAATAATAGATTCTATTATTATGATCCCATTCTCCTGAATAAAAAGAATTTTTGAATGAACTTTACTCATATATACAAAGATTTTTAAACTGTGCCATTTTATCACATCATAGTGTACGCTGCATTAATGTTCGTCACAAACTTTTCTAATTACTTATTTATTTTAGATTAATAGTACAACTTATTGGTGATTTTTATTTATCTCTCATAACATCACATACTGTGCATGGTGATTGTCAAAGCCATAATTCTCTATCTTCCCAAGTAACATTTATTAAATCATTAATACCGTTGATTAGTTGCTATAAAATTTATTTTACAAAAGAAATGTTTCAATGGTTAGATATGATGATGGTAAATATTTTAAAAAAAAAGAAAGGGAAAAGAGATTATTTTTATAATATGATTTTCAATGAATTTCCCATCTTCGACAAGTAATTTCAATCTCATAAACCTGCATATCTTGAAGCAATGTTCTTATTTTGGGTAAAAAGTTTTCTTCTACTTCCCTATCAAATCAATATTAGATCAATCGAATTCATAGAACATAGATACTCCAAATGAAAATAAATTATAACTTGTAAGGCAATGAAAATAGATAAAAACACCAATCTAGAATGATACTAAATTCACAACCTGAGTAAAAACTTGCAAGCTTGTAGAATTGTGTTAACAAAAAAGAAATCCCCCTCAATTGCATTCAGGTAGTTCACAATATCACACCGTAAGACTTTTCAGATTCATATTACGGGGGCTGAATCCTCTTGCATCAAAAGTTATGGCATGTTTACCGATTGGTGGCTGACTCTCATATTGGGCTGTCTTAATGGGTTTTTGCTTATTCAAACGTTCTGGAAAATTTTCAAAGTCACGTACCCCTAATATCGTTAACTAATAACAAGTTTAAAATTTTGTTCAAATCCATAATATTCTCAAGATTCATAGGCGATACCCTTAAGTTTCTTCTGGCTTAATAAATTATGTTGGGGGCAAAAGTCGAATGGGGCACGCCATGTGAAGCAAACACTAGCATTTCCCACTTTAGTCTTAGCATATACATGGAGGTGTGACAAAAACGATTCTGAAAGTTTTTCTATTATTCCCAGATTTATTAATTAATTGTATTCTCAATAGATGATAAATAAAAAATTATTGTTGCCACATATCTGAACTTTTGTCACATTTGACAGGTATGAAGCAAATTTGGTGAATTTGATAATCCAAAAAGTGTTGAGTGAACTAAAGAAAAAGTTTGAGTTGGTTATTTCCAAGAATTTGGTCGGAATTGATAGTCATGTGAAGACTATTATGGAATTTATGGATAATAAATCTCATGACACCCTATTTGTTGGCATCCACGGAATAGGAGGTATTGGTAAGACTGCTCTTGCTAAAACCATCTACAACAAGCTCTTCAATCAATTTCAGCATCGTAGCTTCATTGCTGATATAAGTAAATCATGGAAGCATTATGGTGTACATTACTTACAGAATCTGTTAATCTATGATATATTGAAGCGAAAAAATGAAGTTCATAATGAGGATGAAGGGAGTAAGTTCATCTGCTCCAAGTTCAAAGGTAAAAAGGTCCTCATTCTACTTGATGATGTGGATAATGTCGTTCAGTTGAAGCGTTTGATTGGTAATCATGATTGGTTTTCTTCGGGAAGTAGAATCATTATTACCACTAGAAACAAGAGAATTCTAGAAGAAGTTGGGGTAGACTATGTCCATGACCATGAGAAAATGGATAGCGACCAATCTTTGATTTTGTTTAGCAAACATGCATTTCGAAAGGACTATCCTCCAAAGGAATTTAAGGACCTCACTCATGAAGCTGTATCCATCACTGGAGGACTTCCCTCATCCCTTGAGGTTTTAGGTACATTATTGTGTGGAAAAAAGCTAGCTTTCTGGAGAGGTACAATAGACAAGTTTAAAAAAGTGCCTCCTAAGGAAGTACAAGAAAGGTTAAGGCTAAGCTATGAAGTATTAGATGATAGACAAAAACAGATATTTTTAGATATCGCTTGCTTTTTCATTGGTACCGACAAGAGAATTGCATCCTACATGTGGGATGCTTGTGACTTTTTCTCTGAGGAGGGAATTGAGGCATTGAAATTCATGTCATTAATAAAAATTGGGGATGATCATAAGCTCCAGATGTATGACCAACTGAGAGATCTTGGTAGGGAAATAGTTCGCGAGGAAAACCAGCGGGAGCCTCAGAACCGTAGTAGGTTATGGGACTTCAAGGAAGTTCGGAAAATGCTAAAGGAAAATAAGGTAATCGTTTCATTCTTTTGGTCGCTTAGTCCATGTCTACTATTGAAATAATTTTTTTGGTCCGCTACTTATTGCTTACTCTAGTGAAAAGAGAACCTTCTACTATCATTGGCCTGGAGCTGTCAATGACGTGACTAGAAAGTAGTGATGTTGCTCTCTCTCTTAGTAAGTATTGTAGTGTTATATGAGATTTTCTTAAAATGTACATTACAAAATTATCTTCAAGAATGAGATACTTTCAAATTTTTTTAGATAATTGATAGGGGTATTCAATGTTGGCGGGATCTTGAATTTCTATAATTTCTTCATTTACGTCTTCATCACATGCAATAAATAATTTGACTATGCTACTATAAACCATAATTACTTAGGATATAAATAATTAATATCTAGATGTTAAAATTAATATTATAGGACTAAGATGCCTGCATTTCTCATGAAATTTTAGTCATTATTCCGTAAGGGGGAATGAAAAGGATACTTATTTTAATAATATTAGGTTAGGAATTTTGTTTACCAATATTCATATGATAAGGACTGATTTAAAACTTACCGACTATCAAAAGTATTTTATGCACTGACCATCAAAAAGAGAAGTACTTTACTTTTTTCTACATAAAAAATCTAAGAGGTAAATACTCTAAAATTCTATTTTGTGTAATTAAGTATGTGAGTGTATTTGCATTTGCAAAATTAGTCATAATTTTGACTCTACTACTTTTAATCCCTCATTTGGCTTGACTCAAGTTGTTGCTTCAAAGACTAGCACTTATTTGCAATCTCAATGTGCGATTGATGTATAATCTCAAGAGCCAATTCATATGTTAACAAATTCAAAGCCAATATCTATTTATTATGTTTTTTGTACTAAATGAATTAATAAACTGAACTAACCAAAATAAAAATGAATATGCTGTATATTTTATATACAAACAAAATGGTATAACTAAATTTTACAACTAAAAGGATACAATTTTATATAATATTTCAGTAATTTTGCATGACTCCATTTCGCTCTTCAGCCATGTACCTTTCAAACTCATCCTTTCACTCATGAGAAAAAAAATGACTTTTTTTTTTTAACAAAAAAGCCAGAAATTTTGTGAGAAATATAAACAAAGTTTGTTAACAAGATTTCAAAATAAAACACAACTTTTTTGTGTGAGTTGACATGGCTCACTGAATACATTAGCAGTGAGCAGTGTAGGGTACCCATGACAATTTAACGATGATAATGGATGAAATTTGTATCATGCGTCAGCTTTGTTCTAAAATTAAATAGTTGGGCTATTATTATTACATTTGAAAGGTCTTTTTTTTTTCTTTTTCTTTTTGTAAATGCCGAAGGTTAGGCTTTATAGACATTTGAAAGGTTTTGCTGCTTACGTTCCAAATATAAAAGGTTGGGCTTCGAGACGTGGCCAAACTGTAGTTATCGATTTTTTAAGGCGAAAAAAGTTACACACCACACCACACAAAGAAGTCTTGAAAATAGATAGGATATCTTGATATTTTGAGAGGGAAGTTTATGGAGAAAATGACTTATGTGGGTAGATTACTTCTGTTGAAGATTTCTTCCTTTTTTATAGTTACTGTTCTCTTGGATTCCTTTTAGGTGTTGAGACCTAATTCATTTCCAAATTATTATGTCGTCCACGTATGAGTATCCATGAATATATAAACAAAATTTGAAACTGAATGAAGAAATCCATGAACTTTCTGTATTGCATCTTGACTTGTTATGGGTAAGTGTTTTTTTTTTTTTTTGGGTGAAAGCTGGCTCCACATTTGGTTCTCGGGAATAACTATTCTATTTCCAATCTATTCCGATGAAACAATTTCTTCATTTTCTTCAAAAATAGATTATAAATTACTATTCTCTCTCACAATCAGGAATACTTATTTCCTGCGGGGCGGTGGCAAGCTATTCCATGTAGGCTTGTAGCCAAGGATAGCTTCAATTTTTGCATTTCGAAAATGCTTTGCGTTTTCAGCAATTATTTCTTTTTATATACATCGAAGTTATTGGGGGCTGTTTATTATATTTATTACACTTGAGTAACTCAGTTATATAAGATTATGATTAAATCAAATTGTAATCTATAGTTAAACTAAAATGATTGATAAAATAATAAGTTGTAGAGAATATTAATAGACCTAATATTATTGTCTTAGTTAAATATAATTAGAAAATAATTAATTAACAAAAATTTCAAGTTACTATTAGTAAAATAATAAGTACGTAGTATATTAATATAATTGTTATCACAACATTCAGTTTCTTGTAATTAGTTATTACTCCAATGGAAGATAAGAGTATTTTTTTTTTATTAATCACGTAAGTAGCACAGTCGAGTAATAATCATGAAATTTATGGAGAGAAAAAAATTAAAATTGACCAAATCAACTTTTGATTTTGCACATTGCAATTTGATCAAATTCTGTGCATTGCACGCATATCCCAACTAGTATGGTAATGAAGCTACAATACTGGAAAGAAGAAGATCACAAATTGTAAAGTTTTTACTCTATATGAGCCATTACATCATAATTCCTTTTAAGATCTGAATGCATATAGCCAAATTTCAAAATACTGTGTATTGGCATAAAAAAAAAAAGATTTCTTCACATTGCTAGTCTCTTGAACACATAAATGCATGTCAATGGCAATATGAACAGATAATATTAGATTACTTTAGTAGGATATAGTATGAATGAACGTTGATTCTTGCTTATAGGGTACAGAAAAGATTGAGGCGATAATGCTAAGTGAAGGCAACTCAGAAGGCTCCGGCAAAGCAGCTAAGCGAGATGGTGAAATTTACTCAGAAAAACAATTCAAGAATTTGACGAGTCTAAGATTCCTTCACGTGGAGGGGGCATATCTTAGTGGAGATTTTAAGGACTTGATTAAGGGTTAAGATGGCTTCGATGGCAAAAATGTCCCATGAATTTTGGAGTAAACAATTTTCAAGTAAAGGAATTGGTTGTACTCGAATTGTCACAAAGCATGATAAATGAGAAATGGGAAGGATGGAGTTCCTTCATGGTAAGAACAATTTGTTTTCCTTCTATGCTTTCTTTTGAATCATAATCACTGCAGACTAACACCTTGACAATCATTTTTTTTACCAGATGGCAGAGAAGCTCAAATTTCTCGACCTTACACATTGTCATTCCTTGGAAAAAACGCACTTCCTCGCAGCTTTTAAAAATTTAGAGGTCCTGATCCTCAATCATTGTTATAGCCTACAGCAAATTGATTCTTCAATTGGAGACATGAAGGCCCTCCTTCGCTTCAATTTGAGCTCGTGTGGGAGCCTCAAAGAGCTTCCAGCAGAAATAGGTAAATTAAACGCATTGGAGGAGCTACTCCTACCATATACTCAAAACCTTTATGTATTACCAGATAGCATAGGATCTTTGCAAAATCTAGAAGTTCTAAATATTTCGTTTAGTGGTATAAAAGAATTACCCAACAGTATTGGCAAGTTGAGTAAGCTCCGATGTTTAGATGCTTTAAAGTGCAAAAATCTGAAAGGGAAAATGCCAGAAAGCATGTGTAATCTTTCTTCCCTACAACGCCTTGATTTTCTTGGCTGCAAGGAGCTCCAATCCCTATCAGACCTTCCTTCCAACTTAATATATTTAGGCATCACCTGTCAAAATTGCAAATTGGCTTCACTTTCCCACCTAACCCATCTCAAAGAGCTAAAAGTTCATGGACGCAAATTTCTCGAGTGCATCCAGGAGCTTCCATCAACAATATTAAAGAATTCAAATAGCTCCCAACTAACACATGTTGAAGAATCAAAGTTACCACAATCCCTAAACAGTCCCGTCAAGTTGGAAATCTTCGAAGTCCATTGCTATGAATCTATTAAAACAATAGACATTTCACAGTCTATCCATCTAAGAACATTATCCGTTGAACATTGCAAGAATCTATTTGAAGTTCAAGGTCTTGACAAATCGGTATATTTGGAAAGCTTGACTATTGCACACTGCGATTCAATTGAACGGTTGGACCTCCCAAAGTTCAAGGTTTTGAAGATATTGAATGTTTGTGATTGCAATAACCTAGTTGAAATTCAAGGTCTCAATAGGTTGGAATTCTTGGAAAGCTTGAAAATCTCTCGATGCACTTCAATTGAAAGGCTGCTTCTTCCAAAATCTGGGAGTTTGAAGATATTAGATGCTAAATTGTGTAAGAAATTAGCCAAAATTCATGGCCTTCATGGGTTGGAATATTTGGAAATGCTAAATATCCAAGGGTGTACTTTAATTGAAAAGCTAGACATTCCAAAATCCGGAAGGTTGAAGGAAATAGATGTTGGAACATGCAAAAACTTAGTTGAACTTCAAGGCCTCGATAGGTTGGAGTTTTTGGAAAAGCTATATATCCAAGGGTGCACTTCAATTGAAAGGCTATATATTCGAGGATGCACTTTAATTGAAAGGCTAGACCTTCCAAAGTTTGGGAGGATGATGGAATTAGAAGCTGGAGGCTGTGAAAACTTAGCTGAAATTCATGGCCTCAACATGTTGAAGTTTTTGGAAAAGCTTTATATAGAAGGATGCACTTCAATTAAAAGGCTAGACCTTCTAAAATCCGGGAGGCCGAAGGAATTAGAAGCTGGTGGTTGCAAAAACTTAGCTGAAATTCAAGGTCTCGATAGGTTGGAGTTTTTGGACAAGCTATATATTCAAGGGTGCACTTCAATTAAAAGACTAGACCTTCCAAAATCTAGAAGACTAAAGGAATTAGAAGCTGGAGGCTGTGAAAATTTAGCTGAAATTCAAGGCCTCAACATGTTGGAGTTTTTGGAAAAACTTTATATAGAAGGTTGCACTTCAATTAAAAGGCTAGACCTTCCAAAATCCGGGAGGCTGAAGGAATTAGAAGCTGGTGGTTGCAAAAACTTAGTTGAAATTCAAAACCTCGACAAGTTGGAGCATTTGGAAAAGCTATATATCCGAGGATGCGCTTCAATTGAAAGGTTAGGCCTTCCAAAATCCGGGAGGTTGAAGGAATTAGAAGCTGGAGGTTGCGAAAACTTAGCCGAAATTCAAGGTCTCGATACGTTGGAGTTTTTGCAAAAGCTATATATCCCAGGATGCACTTCACTTGAAAAGTTAGCCCTTCCAAAATCCGAGAGTTTGAGGGAGTTAGATGCTGGAGGCTGTGAAAACTTAGCCGAAATTCAAGGCCTCGACATGTTGGAGTTTTTGGAAAAGCTTTACATAGAAGGATGCACTTCAATTAAAAGGCTAAACCTTCCAAAATCCGGGAGGTTGAAGGAATTGAAAGCTGGTGGTTGTAAAAACTTAGCTGAAATTCAAGGCCTCGATAGGTTGGAGTTTTTGGACAAGTTATATATTCAAGGGTGTACTTCAATTGAAAGACTAGACCTTCTAGAATCCGGGAGACTAAAGGAATTAGAAGTTGGAGGCTGCAAAAATTTAGCCGAAATTCAAGGCCTTGGCATGTTGGAGTTTTTGGAAAAGCTTTATATAGAAGGTTGCACTTCAATTAAAAGGCTAGACATTTCAAAATCTAGGAGGTTGAAGGAATTAGAAGCCGGTGATTGCGAAAACTTAGCTGAAATTCAAAACCTCAACAGGTTGGAGCTTTTGGAAAAGCTATATATCCAAGGATGTGCTTCAATTGAAAGGTTAAGCCTTCCAAAATCCGGGAGGTTGAAGGAATTAGAAGCTGGAGGTTGCGAAAACTTAGCCGAAATTCAAGGTCTCGATACGTTGGAATTTTTGGAAAAGCTATATATCCCAGGATGCACTTCACTTGAAAAGTTAGCGCTTTCAAAATCCGAGAGCTTGAGGGAGTTAGATGTTGGAGGCTGCGAAAACTTAGCCGAAATTCAAGGCCTCGACATGTTGGAGTTTTTGGAAAAGCTTTATATAGAAGGTTGCACTTCAATTAAAAGGCTAGACCTTCCAAAATCCGGGAGGCTGAAGGAATTAAAAGCTGGAGGTTGCAAGAACTTAGTTGAAATTCAAGACCTCAATGGGTTGGTGTCTTTGGAAAAGCTATATATCCAAGGATGCACTTCAATTGAAATGCTAGACCTTCCAAAATTTGGGGGCCTAAAGGAAATACAGGCTGGAGGTTGCAAAAACTTAATCGAAATTCAAGGCCTCGATAAATTGGTGTCTTTGGAAAAGCTATATATCGAAGGGTGTACTTCAATTGAAAGGGTAGACCTTCCGAAATTCGGGAGGTTGAAGGAATTTGAAGTTGGAGGCTGCAAAAAACTCAGTCGAAATTTAAGGTCTAGATAGGTTGAAGTTTTTGGAAAAGTTATATTCAAGAGTCCACTTTGAATGAAAGGCTAGATCTTCAAAAATTTGGGAGTTAGAAAATGAAGCTAGAGGCTGCAAAAATTTAGCTGAAATTCAAGGTCTTGATAGGTTGGAGTTTTGGAAAAAGCTTTATATCCAATGGTGCACTTCGATTGAAAGGCTAGACCTTCCAAAGTTCGAGAGTCTAAAGAAATTAAAAGTTGGAGGATGTAAGAACTTATCTGAAATTCAAGACCTCGATAGGTTGGAATTTTTGGAAAATTATTATATTGAAAGGTGTACTTCAATTGAAAGGCTGGACCTGTCAAAATCCAGGAGTCGGAAGAAATTAAAGGCTAGAGACTACAAAAACTTAGTTGAAATTCATTGATAGGTTGGAGTTTTGGAAGAAGTGAGTATCATTGGATGCAAATCACTCAAAACAATTCCAGAATTATCTCAAACACGGATTTATCAAGAAAAAGGCATTTGCATATAATGGAATGATAGAATTTGTATGAGACTTTACAGACGACTTGGATGAGAATTATATTGGAAATGATCTACATGTTCTAACAAAGGTACATAAAGCAAGTAAGTTACCTTTGCTTTTTTGAGATATACGGCCCAATTTTCATTTTCATTTTTGTTTGCAATATCTTTCAAGATTTATGATATTGTCATTATTATCTCCAGGTTGACAGTGCCATCATTGTTTTCATACTTGAATTCAAGGAATCCAAGGGAGATGTTCATGGAAGTTAATAAGTGCATTGGCAAAATGATTCTACTTATCATGCCAGCAACGGATTAGACGAAATAGCTTTCTAAGCGCATTATTTGTCATTAGTCTTTGGGTAAGATCATTCAAACTATGCAGAAAAATAAAGATTCTGGAATGCTGGAAGTACTGAATAAAAACTAATATATATTGGTATTTGATAGCATGCCAAAGTTCATTGTATAGGTTGAGAAATGCTAAATGAAGGACCCTATGTGGCGGCCCTTCTAATGTGAGGTTTTAGTTTGCCCTAAGCTCACCATGCTATTCATGATTGCATGTTTCTAAGGTACACTTAAAAGTAAATTTAAGGTGTAAAAGGAGCATGTTGATAGGGCATCCCTTAGTATAAGTATGGTACTAACTTGGAATAAAATTTGTCCAACCATTGTCTTCCTCACATTTTATCTCGTAGAACTGTTTGCATTGGCTGATTAGGGTAATCGTATTCATTTAGAAATGCTAAATGCAAGACCAAGCTCTTCCCCTAGTGGTGTGGTCATGAGTGAACTAATAAACAGGGCAAAAGCAGAAGCAAAAGCATCGTGAATTATTTGGATCAATCAATAAAATTGCCATTCGAATTTTTCTTGACTATGGATCCATGTTCATTTGGTTTGAAATCAAGATATTCCTAGTCCAAGGCCAATAATAGATTATCCCAAATAATGCATCTTGATGTTCGTAGAGTTGGCATAGCCATCTGTCAATGCCTAAACTTCTGAGCCAAACAAAACATATAGAATGTCTTTTGACATAATCGGCTCAATAATTCCTTATATGGGGCATCTTGTTAGTTCATTTACTTGCTGAAAAGAAAGACACAGGAAGCATTTCCATGAGTTTCCTGAAGAAACTTTTCGGTATCCTATATGCCCTTTGAAAACTGTCTTGCTTTAATTCTAATACGTGAATGGCACAAAATGATAAGGAAAAAAATCATAAGTGTCCCTTAAAAGCAAGCATCTTGAGTTGAATACACTATCCTAATTGATCAAAATGTTCCGTGGTATGACGTTAGATACCTCGTTAGTTGGATCCAAAGAGTCCAAAAAAAATATCGAGTTTGTTAAACGGAGACTCTTAAACTTCGGAGTATCATTAGTAATTCGTTGATCTTAGTCATTGGATTGATTTCATCTGACTTGTTGGTAGGATTTGGTTATCATTCCATTGGTTGATGTAAATGCTGAGATATCCAAGAGAGCTTTCGCAAGGCACTTCTAAAAGGAATTAAAATCATCAAAGGATCAATGTTTCTTGAACTTCTCCAAATTCTGATGGTGCATCCTTGGAATGGGAAAGGTTTTTTGCGTATTGTCATTTCACATTGCCCTGTAATCATGTCTCTCTCTTCCTTATTTTCTCTCCCGCCTGTTCCTCTTCTGCAGTTTTCTCCGCATACTCTCGGACTCAAGTGGACTTTCCTCACTCTCTCGCTCTTCCATTCATCGTCTCTGCTCTCCAAAAGCCTCCGTTCCCTAACTAGCCCCAAGCTTTCCTCTAGGTTTTCAAGTTCTATACTTCACAAGTTCTCTTTCAGCTCACATCATTGCAATTTGTTCCAATGCTGGTGGTTCATTTTCAGCTGCTCTGGATCTTTTTAGCTATGGAGACCGACGAAGGACTGCAGCATGTGCTTCCTTTCCAGCTTCAGTTCAACAAGCTGGCTTCTCAGGTTCAGCTCCCGGTGTTCTCTTGCGACCAAATTGGCAGTCGACTTGATTGTTCTGACTCTGTTTTTGAAGTTTGCTTGATTTCTGATTGGCAAGTGAAGATGGCGAAGTGGAATCTGGAGAAGGATTTGTTGGCGAAGTTCATGGAGGACCCAAAGGCAGTGCTTCATCACTTCGATTGGCAGAGGCTGTGGACAGTCTCCCTTGGTAATTGCTTTGACTAGAAATAACTTCTCTTTTTGATTGAGCGTGTTCGTTTCTTCAGCCATGGCTTGGTGCGTTCTTCGAGTCATTGACCTTATCTCGTTTTGTTTCTTTCGTTTTTCTTAAAGTGCTCTTCTTCCATTTTCTGAGATTAACCTCTGTAATTGCCAATCTAGCGCATTTTGCGTTCGATGGAGAATTGGACATATAGGAGGTGAAGTGCTTGAAAGTCTAAATGAGAACTTGATGTCGAACTAAGGAGTTGGTGTTTCACAGAAAAAAATGAAGTGTGAATGAAGGTGATACAAGAGGAAATCTAGAGATGACTTGGTTGCGAATAAAGAATTCCAAACTATATCAGTTGAATGGAGGACTCTAGTTATAGGCATGACGGATCCCTATCAACCGACAATCATATAGACCAACCGGAAGTGTTCCATACTGCTGTATTGCCTTCTTGTTTCTCTTCTGGGTACACTAGTTAAAGTGTCTACGAATATAAAGAAGTTGAATTGGAAGTGATGTTATTTGTGCTAGATAGACTAGCTATGTCAGATGCAGAAATGCTTGATACCCCATGGAGTTGGCAGGTTTAGGCCCTGTTGAATGCCATCTCAATGCTGTCAAGCGCATGATCATTTTCCATAGATTTCTGATGCTGACTCTCGCAATGTAATGCTGCTTCTGGCTCCTCTTCTTTCTCTTTCTTACTGATTGAGCGTTCCCTACAAGGAGATATTTAATGTATACTAGATTGTAGAGTATAGGTTGGAAAGTTTCCAACATTTTGTACTACTTGGAGTTAATTATTTTCCTCTGATTACATGGGGGCATTTCAGCGCATCATTTTGATTAATCAAGTTCGTTGGTGGGGAGTTTAACTTGTTAATAGGGTATCTCAGGCTATGCTGCATGCTTGTATGATAATCTGGGTGAGAGGGATGGAGTTGGGAATTGGAGAAACCGTAGAGACTAGGAGTGGAGAGGGAGCTGCCTTCATGTATGTAAGTTCTTGTATGACTTGGTAACTCAAATTTGCAAGAGCTCATGATTAGATGCCTAGCCTTGGCAGTTCTCGCTATTTATTCTCACTGAAAAAATTTAGAAAGGAGGCATTTTGTTCTCCAGAAACATCTGAATGCTTCACGCATCATAGTCTTCTGGATTTGGAGAACATGTTGTTCAGTGCACTATAGTACCTGAGCCAACCCTTTAATGGTTTTTGTTGATACCCTAAGTTGTAGATACTAGTCTTCTTGAGATCCTTGCCTGAAGTAAGCTTTCATGGATCCACTCCACATCGAGGTTCCAAAGCGGAACGACAAGATTCTTTTTTGGACAATGGATTGGAGACTGCCAAAAAGATATAGATTCCCATTGCTTTCGCTGACCTACTAGCTCAGAGAAATCCCATATTAAGTGACCAATTTCCCTCTCAGTTATCTTTTACTGTTATGACGCTTTGCCTCACTCCGCAAATTTTGATTAACATTTTCTAGTTACTATGCGTTCTCTATCTTCCTTCTTCTTCTATTAATTTTATTGCGAAGAAATTATTCATTCTCTCTCTCTCTCTCAATGTCGTTTTTTTTAATGAACCCACTTCTCTTTGCACGTTATTGTCTTTCGTCAATACTGGTTTCTCTTAATTATTCTAATCTACTCCAAGTAAATGTATAACATCATTATGCTGGGGTCCTGATGGCAAGGTTGTTGTCTTGGGACTTGAAGATGGTACAACTTCACTACATGTTGTAGAAGTAACTTTTCCATGCTACTACTGTAATGTTACCCTCATTAATTCTCAAGAAGAAATTCCTCCTGCAAGAATCCTTAATCGAAGACGGTGTTCTTCTCTTATGTCCCTTTGGAAATATTCTCAATTGCTTAAAAGCTGCATGATGCAATACAAACAGCAAGCTTACGGAACGAACATTTTGTTGGTGGAAGAAGCCAAATATTTCTGAAGGCTTTTTTGCCTTTTCCATAAATTTTGCTGTTAGGTTAAAAGTTATACTTTATATCGGCCATCAAGGGGATCGAGACAAAAAAAATAGAGAGAAGAAAAGGAGAGTAAAAAAAGAGTGAGTTTTTCTTTGTGAGGTTTCTCAATATTTTAGTGCCCTGAAATTGAGCATAGATCATCATTGTATTCCAACTTTCTTCGAAGTCTAGTGGATTCGTGGAGTGCCTCTGCGCGGAGATGTAGCCCAAGTTTGGGTGAACTTCGATAACAAATTTTCTAGTGTATTCTTCCAATTATGTTTTTTTATTGTCATATTATGCCTAGATGAATTGGTTGCTTCAATTATTTTATGGAATCGACGTGCAAATTCCTAACACATTTAGTTGCTAATAGAGATTGCAATCCAAGTTTACTGGTCATGTTTAAGCGTAACAAATCTTAATAGATCATTGAACATGGCCCATTTGTCAAATAGGTTAAAAAATAGGAGATATATAAAGTGCGTTTGGTTCAGCATTTCCAATGGGCTTTCAGGCCTGAAAGCCCTTTGGGGAAATGCTAAACCATTTGGTTCAATTTTTGAAGTAGCTTTCGGCTTTCAAGTGGCTTTCAAAATCTTTGAATGCCGAAACTATTATTTTCCTTCCAAAACTACCCTCACTAGTTTTTCATATTTTTGATTTTGCCCTTTTTTTTTTTTTTTTTTAATTGAGAAAGGGCGGCCTTTCGCGGTCCGACGAAAGGCTCCGGTCGCCGGCGAGCCAGATCTGGCCCCAGCAGCCATCGGCGGAGGTCACCTGAGGTCGAGGGACCTCCAGCGAGGGTTGTGTGACCCAGTCGAGGGCCACCGGAGGTCGTCCGACCTCGGGCGATCCTCGACGAGGGTCGCTCGACCCAGGCTCGCCGCGACCCAAGTGACTGCCGCTTGGGTCTCGTGGCCACAAGCAGCTCTCGCCTAGGTCTCACGAGGGTCGTGCAACCACCGATCGCTGTCGCGCGACCCTTGCGAGACCTAGGCGACGATCACCTAGGTCGCGGCGAGCCTGGGGAGCCTAGGTCGAGCGACCTTCGGCGGCCCTTGACCGGGGCTACGCACCTCGGGCAACCTCAGGTGACGGCAGCCGACACCGGATTTGGCTCGCCGGCGGCCGTAGCCCTTCGCCGGACTGGCGAAGGGTTTGTCCAATTTTCCAAATATATATATATATATATATATATATATATATATATATAATACCTATAATACCCCTCAAAGCCTATTGCGAAAGTTTTTTTTACCAAACATACGTTCAACTCAAAGTCCATTTGCAAGGAAATTTTACCAAACACAATTGCATTTCCCCAAGTAGCTTTGGGCTTTCAGCATTTGCATTGGACTTAAAACCCCTTGCAAATGCTGAACTAAACGCACCCATAGCCTGTTTGACCAATTAGATTGAGTGGCTCCAATCCGAACATGACCGACCAAGCATAACTAATACAATATGGACAATGTGCATATCTTCATCAATGTTAAAGCTTTAAGCTTACTATGCCCCGGATTTACATAAAATCTTGTAATTGTATGGTGTAATTTGTGACCAATACTAAAACACAATTCATATACAATTTGTTGTCATAAAACTTACTAAACTAAATATAAATTGGTCGAGATAGGTCAGGTTGCTAAGCAAGATGGGATGATTGTTTTGTTATATTACATGACATGACATGATTACCACTCACGGTTACCCATAGTTGTCAAATGAAAATATAAGTCATGAATCAAAATATTAAATCATTAATTGTGAATCGTGAATTAAATCTAATGAAATTAGGCAGTTTGATACATTGTTTATAATTGGTATTCTATGGCAGATTTCCCACCTAAATAAGAGTAACTTCTACAGAAAGTTGAATGAGACTAGAGTTTGAGAAATTCCCGAATACGTATATACACTCCTTATGGCTTTCTAAACACCTTTTTATTGTTCTCAAAGTCTAATGTCATCAAAAGCTTAGGGTTATTCTCCACTTGCCACTTTATGGATCAGAAAGTTTCAGACCTGAAAGCCTTATAATATAAATTAATGATTCATGGAGAATAACATGTAGTCCTTATAAGGCCAAGAAAAGGGCCGTGTGTTGTATGGTATATTTGCCTTTGAAAACTATATGTTTATACCATAAACCCTTAATTGGTAATATGATTTTTTTTTTGGACTGTTGATTACAAATCAATTGAAGAGAATTATGGAGGAAAGCATTGTCTCTAGGGAAACACTGTAGATTCATGTGCGATTGTAGTGCTTCAATTTTAAAACTACACATGATTAGATCCAAATCTAATTTCAGCTAGACACAATCCGGCACAAACTGGAAAGATATCCCTAGCAAATATAGTTAAACAAAGCATTCCGGCTAAGATTCATCGAACACGTTTTCCTTCTTGTTCAATCTGTGTTTAGAACCACCAATAAATAAGACGATCTTGGTTAGAACATGTGTAATTTCTAATTGGATTAATCCCTCCCTATCCCCCCTGACTGTAATTGATGATTCTGCCTTTTCCTTTTCGTGATATAGAAAGAGAGAGGCAACAACTTTGAGTTTTTTTTATTAGATCTCTGTCTCTCTCTCTCCACCATATTTCCATGTATGGGGGGATAGGGATTGGGATAAATCATATTACCAATTTAATTATAATTAAATCTGCTACAAAAACCTACTCAAGACAGAATAAGACATAAGTTATGTTGCAAACTTACGTGTTTATTTTTATTTTTTGTCAAATGTCAGAATCTTACATTGGAATTGACATTTTCAAAGACATTGTTCACTTTGACCAAAGAAAAGAAAATTTAAAAAAAAAAAAAAAAAGAGAGAGTCAGTGTTCACTTTTGGTTTGGCTTTTAGCCAACCAAAAAAAATTCTTTTACGAGTTTCCCCAATGTGAAACCGAATTGAAATAATAAAGAATTAAGAAAAAAAGAATTGGCGGGTAGATTTTGGAGTAGAGGACATAGTTTGGTCCGTCTTGGAGACCCCATATCGATCATAACTTCTATCAACCGGTCAAAAAACTTTGAAACAAAAAACCCACGTGTTCATGAAGCTCATCGCAAGACAAAGAAGCATATATGTTGAATTTTTATCGAACAAAAGCAATAAATAAATAGATGAATGAATAAAATTAATAAAGCTACAAAGAGGGAATGAGATTCCTGGCCCATCTCCAGTCTACTTAACCTAATGAATTCATATTATTTTATGCACAAAAATTAGCTATACTCGGCAGATTTAAAAGTGCTGCCATCGCAGGACAATGTTTATGCTCCTTAAATTGAAAAATAAAAATAAAGAAACGTCATTTATAAGCGTTTTTATTCATTAATGTTGCACTATCTTCTATTTTGGTGATGGTTAATATTGCAAAAATTCTTACTTTTAAAAGTTTAAAATGTCATTCATGGCTCAAACAATAAGGTAAATCACGCATTAAACGTGAAGGATAACATATTATTTTGCTTAAAACAGAAATCATCAAACCTCTTGGTTCCGAAGAAAAATATGATAGAGTTGAAATACTGCAAGATTGCTTAAGAAGCATCGTGGAGAACAAAAGTTGTTTGTCCGTAATGGACAGAGTGTGGAAATTGAGGAGGGAAGAATGGGTGGTACTGGGAGACTTGGTTGAGTAGGAGGCATCTCCAAAGTGAGTGAAGTCATCGTAACTTCACGGAATAAATCGATCGCCGAAATCAGGAACACTGTCACCGGCTTGATTTTGGCCAACCTTTTGCAGGAGGATTCATTGGCTTTGTTCGTGAAGTGTGCGTTTGATAAAGGAAAAGAGAAGAATCACCTGGATCTTAATAATAATTGCCAAGGAAGATAAGACTGGTATACAAAACTCATTTCACTTTTCACTTGCTTTCTCTTGTTCATGGCATATGCAAATCACTAATATATTATGTATATTATAAGAGTAATGCTAGTTATATTAAAATTGGTATATAGAACTAGGATAAATAATTATTTGAAAGACTGTGGATGGACATTTAAGTAATTGGATTAATGTGTATAGCAAAATCAATAATGTGTGGAAGGCGCGCGATTCTGGTGGTACAATTTTACATGTACAAAATGGGTCCGCCTAGCATTGTAGAAGTGTGACAATTAGGTTTCAATGCAACATCAAGCTAAATATGATGAATTTGTGCAAATTGCCAGCTTTTTATTTAACAAGTGATTTTGTATAATTATGTGTCACGAGTCGGTTGATCTAGCATTTCCTTATCTATGCGGTTTTAGGAATTTATTATGAACTCATCCTTTCTTATCCCACTCACAAGGATTTTAGAGAAAAGCTCTGGATTTTTAATACTTGTGAGATGATATAAATGAGGCAAAGAAAACACACACACACACACACAAATACTCCACTAATTACAACTATAGATCTCTCCTTAATCTAATAGTGGGGACTCTATCTCCCCATCTATTAACTACCCACATTAATTATAAGAATACTCTGAAATAGTGTACCTTTCCTATATTACCCTTAGAAATATTCTAGAGTAGTTAAGAAATCCCGAGCCCTTAAAAAGCTTCAAGGTTAGTCTAATCATCTCGGATTATAGGTCAATCCATTGTGCCTTGAAAACCTCTGGATGGTGACATATAGCTAAAAGCAAAAGTTTCATGATAGTTAGACAAAATAGCCCAAAACAAGCTAAAATCAGCACTTGCATTAGCAAGAACATTCTTACAGTATGTTTGTTTAATGAAAAATGAATGGTTTTGAAATTATTTTCTTAAAGATTATCTCTTGTTTCACTTAAAATAATTAGTATAAATAGTTCACAAAAAATTTAGACATTTTCATTATACTATTTAATTCAAACGATACAAGTATTTTTTTTCAGAAAAATATTTTTCAAGCCATTCTTTTCCATGAAAGTAGCAGAATATCTAATTTGCTTAACTATTTCATTTCTCTTTTTCCACAGTCCACCTGGTGCACTCTGTACACAGATCCTTCGTGCTCTTTTTGCTCGATGGGCATACAAGACTTCAAAAGAAATGAAGATTTGACATCGCGAAATAATTTATTAGTGTGTGCATATATATATATTTGTATTAATATTCTCATTTTTACACGTCCCATGCAATTATTTTAAGCGTAGAATTTAACTGCTGCACACACTGACTTCTATCATACATGTAATCGCAAGCTCACGATTTTTGAAAGAAATATCGTAGTATTGCAACTTCAATAACCTTTTCAATTGTTTCTGCGCACCTTCCATGGAAAATTGGTAAAAGTCATGGCAATTAAATTCACGAATCAAAGAAAACTCAGTGTTAAAATTACTCATTAGGTTCGAATCTAATTCTCCACTGTATGCAACCCGACACAACTACACAAATGTGCCTAGCAAAATACATTAACCAAGCATTCCACCTAAGGTTCATCAAATATGTTATCCTTCTTGTTCAATTGGCGTTCACAACCACCTATAATCTATGTATTCTAGGTTAGAGCAGTCTAATTTCTAAGAAGAATGATGCTGATTCTTTTCCAAGCATTATAAAATTAGAAAGGAGGTTATGTTCACATAATCTCAATTGATTCGAGAATTATTAACATCCCTATTGCACATTAATTTGTATAACTCCTCGTTAGTTGACTAATTAATTGGACTTGTTATAAATAAATTGATAATGTCGATACCATATAATAAAGCCTACTTAAGACAAAATAAGATATTATGAAGATATCTAAATATGATGGATAGAATGTTAATCAGATTTTACTGAATTGAATAAGATATAAGACATGTTTCAATCTTACGGTAAAATTGACAAAATAAATACATAATTAATTAATTCAGAGTTCACATTTGGTTCGGCTTTAGGCCAACCAAAAAAGTTCTTTACGAGTTTCGTTCAATGTAAAAACATAATATAAATATTAAAGAATTAAGAAAAAGTTGGTGGGTGAGATCATTATTCTTTGGTACGTCATGCGTTAGCCTTTTAACATGACTTTTCTTAAAGGCTGCGACATAAGAAAAAGTTGGTGGGCGAAAACACCATGACTTCTGTCCACCGTTCAAAAACTTTCGAAACAAAAAACCCACGTGTTCTTGAACGTACATCACAGGACGGAGAAGAATATATCGTAGTTTATATAATTTCCTAAATTTGCACCTTATATTTCTACCAACGCAAAGGTATTCTATTACAAATCTCATTAAGCTCATTTTTTATCATAAGCTTCTGATTTTGTTTTTGGTGGAGACAGTAAGGGAAAACAGTCTTTGACTGTTCGGACCAAGAATAAAATAGTTGATTCAATAATCTTGGCCGTAATAAGAGCTCAATGTGATTATATTAATAAAAAGTGACTTAGTAATATGTTACTGAATTGATCCACCATAGAAATGAAATTTCACAAATTTAAGAAATTGAGAAAGTAACAAAAGATGAGAAAATTCAATCGTCTTCTAAAAAGAGACACAACTATGTTGAGGAGAACATCTCACTTGCAAACATATCTAGACAAAATTAAATATATGACATGGTACCTTATGTTGTAATTATTGTTGATTGACAAGAAAACATGTGGCCCTTTGAGAATGTATTATTTTGGGAATTTTGTTTAATTGATACAAATTATGACCTATATCTTATAGATATTTTGATTCCTAGAAATGATGATGCTATAGCTTCAATCCAGTTAATTTTTGACAGATTAGTATTTGCAATTTGTTAGGGTCGCTCTTGTTATATGCGATTTTCTTATTAATAATAAGATAAATAATTTATTTGAACTTCATATATCTCTAGAATTGGTTATCACACATGAATAGCATAAAAAAGCTCCGGTACAAAAGCAAAATAATAAAGCTACAGAAGGAAGGGATGTCTGGGCCATCAACTGACAATTTAGCTAATAGAAACAGATTAATTTTTATGCGCAAAAACTTGCTGTATTCGGCAGATTTAGAGGTGCTGCCTTCGCATAATACAGTATTATACTCCTTAAATTACAAAAAGAAAATAAATATTACGTATATAAAACGTTATCTTTATTTGCTTAATTTAATGCTTTTCTATCCTCTATTTTGGCCGAAATTAATATAAAAAACTCGCACCTATAAACGTTTAAAGTGTTGTTCACTGCTCAAACAATCTGATCAAATACTATTTGAGTTGTGGATCAAGCATATAAGTTACGAATTTTGAAAGTTTTGTGAGGCTACTGGGGTAAATCACACGTGGCATTGAGGAGGATGATGGATTATTTTGCCTTGCACAATTAATTTGTAGAATGTATGATGACATGACATTCGTGTTCATGAATAAATTTTATACACTATGTTAGATAATTTAAATAATAAATTATGCCTTTATCTATTAGTTTAACCTTTTAGAATAGTTAGTAGTGGTCCTACCAAAATTTCACATGATAGCATAGCCAGAGGTCCTAAATTTGAATCTTTTCAAGTCTCATTTGCCTCTCTAACTAAATTCTACACCTACTACTAGGTAAGAAGACCAAACCAAATGTAAGGATGAATGTTAGAATATTTAGATAATAAACCTTACATTCATCTACCAACTTAAGCATTTAATAGTTAACAATGATCTTACAAAATCTCATACAACGTATAAATGAATTTTGTCATATAGTCGATCATGATAGAAAACCACTAATTAATTCAAGCATATGTCATATGTATCAACAATTAAGGTATTATGCTCTAAAGAAAGAAATCTAATAGAAAGTCACGTTCTAGCCTTTACAAGGTATAGCATGATATTAGAGCAACATGAGAGACCAAAATCTCACACAATGTAAAATGAATTTTGTCATATAGTCGATCATGCTAGAAAATCACTAATTAATTCAAGCATATATTATATGTATCAGCAATTAAGGTAATTATGCTCTAAAGAAAGAAATCTACTAGACAGTCACATGCTAGCCTTTGCTAGGTATCGCATGACATTAGAGGAACACGAGAGGAAAGTGATATATCTAAAGGAGCATTAATTATCGATGATAAACGAGTGCTTTTTGTGCTTAAAATATTCATAAAAAAATATCGCATTTACCTAGCGGGTTCGTGAGCATTTTGGATTTACAAAGGTTAAGATAAGAAGGCAACGAACCAAAAAATGTCAAATAGAAAAGTCCAATGACGAAGTTCTATAGCTTTAATTAGGGGTGAGTAGGTTCTAAATGTGGAATTTGGGAACCTACCTTGTTGAGACTGATTTTTTTATTATTGGAACATAGAACTTATCTTGTAAAACATGAATTGACCCTGTTGGATCGATATAGTTTGAGTCGATATAGTTTGAGGGTCTATTCGAAAATCAATCAAATCTTTTGTTTGTTCAATTTCATATATTTATTCCTTAAAAGTCTCAATCGAGACTTTGATTCTTCAGTTGTAAACCTCCAATGCTTCCCAAAAACCTATGCATTTGCTGGAATTGGAGAAATGGAGCTTGAGTGTCTTCGATTCTTCTTGTATGGCCAAACGATCGATTTATAGGCGGCTCGTGACCTTCAAATGGTAGATTCGCATTGAGGAAATATCAAGAACTGAGTGAAGCAGAGTAGAGAATGAAAGAGAACCAAATGCAGAAGCAGTGACAATAAGAATACAAGAAGCAATGTAAAACTAAAAGAAGGGAATCAGGGTTTCTCGATTTATTTTTCTAATCTGTCCAGTTCTATGCCAAGAACTAGGAACTAGAGTAGAAATAGCCCATTTAAAAATTTAGAACCAGAAACTCAATCGGTTCCTACAGGAACCATACTAGAACCAGCCAAATAGAGTTAGTGTAGTCTAGTTACAATGTTTACCCTGCACCATGGTTCAACCCTAGTCTTAAAATTGTTAGTGTCGAGCTCGTGTTATTTTTAATCCAACATTCTTAATCATAGTATGACATGCTTGGTTATGTAAGCAATTTCTAAATTTATCAAAATAAACCTCTTTTTAATTACCCTAGACTGTAGCTCACCCCTAACTTTAACATAGCTAGTGCCGAGTGAGCACTATTTTTAATCTAACAATCTCAATCACGGTATGACATACGTGTTTACATAAGTAGTTTTTAGATTTATTAAGATAAACCTTTTTTTTTATATCCTAGATCCGTGCTCAGCCGTAACTTTAACATTATTAGTGCCTAGTATTATTTTTTTATCCAACAACTTTAATCATTTACGATATACTTGCTTACATAAGCAGTTTTGGGGTTTATTAAGATAACCCTCTTTTTTAATTACCTTGGACCGGTGCATTTTCTACTTGCGGACTGCGGATGTAAATCACTAATATATTACATAGGTTATAAAAGTGATGTTAGTAATGTTAAAAGATCGGTGTATGAATGCATTTGGATTGGTATATAAAGTTGACACATAAAGTTATGTGGCAAATTATTAAGTGAACCAACTTAAACCCTCAGTCATAATTTGCGACGTCATTTAGCATGCCGGCTTTTGTAATTCAAATTTTATAAAAATAGCATATCTCACGAGGTAGAACAAAATGGCAACAGTGTGAAACCAAGAGCGTTCGGGAGGGTCATCATTAGTGGTAAGATTCTACAAGCACAAAATGTGACTATCTAGCATTGTGTGAAAGTGTTAATTAGGACCTTCAATGCTAGGGCAAGGTTATGAAGACTGATTTGTGTCAATCTCAATATTTTTCTATATAACGTGTGATGTTATATAGTCATGATAAAAAGCGAACATTTACGTGATGGACATGTCACGGTTCACTAGAGATCAGAGCTCGAGATGGGCTAAAGGCATCATTTGCTGCTGGTTCAAGTCATTACTGTCCAATGCTGCATTAATTCATGGCCTTGAAGCTCTACCTTCACCTGCCATATCTAAGGATATGACCCTAGTTTCCCTTTTATGTGGATTTTGTTGAAAGCTTTGACAGGAACAGGGGAACTTGAGAACTGGGAATGTGGTTAAGTGCTCTTCTGGGAAATTTTTCATGCGTGTACAGAAAATTATTGCCAATATCACGTGCCGATAATGTCATCTCATGTGGCCTTCTTTTCAAACTAGCGTGAGGTTTGAAATCATATTCTGCGGTAGCACTTTGTCAATTATTTTCACGAGTCACCACAGCATATGGCAAAGGAAATGGTTGAATCCATCCACTGTCGCATGAACTTGATCTTTCCATTGTTTATTCTCGACCAAATGCCACAGAACTGATCTTCTGTTTCCATGGCCAAAACCAACGGAAGATGTGATTCATGTGATTCCATGAATCGTCACATTAACTTCTGGTTAATCTGGTGGGAACCGTCCCACTGGATTGGCTGGCTTCTTTAGAAATTCTCTAAGAGTGTCAATATGCTCATCCTTTAGATTGTTGCAGCTATGAACTGTGATGTGCACATGAATGTCTTGGCTATTCATTTGGTGTGTTGGTTTTTTTGGAGTAATCCCACAATCTTCCTTCGGCCATCACCCGTGAAATGACATGGAGGCCAAAGATAGGGCAGGTTACGATCCACAAAATTTGAAACGATTGCTGACTTGATCTACGTGACTAAAGGAAACAATCCATCCATTCGAGTGCTAGGTATCTTCACTTGTGAAACTCAAAACGGTCAAACAGAGTATGCTGAACATTCAATATTCTAAGGGGCTACCTGTGAATGTTCCTGGACCGCTGACTCAACCAAATAAAAGTAGTTGGCGGTTGGCAACAACCTAAAGCGAGTTGCTTTGATTTTAAGTTGTGTCATAATACTTGTCTGTCCACTTAATTAGTATTTGTATTACATTCTACTACACTCCATGCAATGAACAGAGATAGACAACATATTCACTTATATAAGTATTTGTATTAATTTTTACTAGACAGTCCACGCAAAAAAGAGGAAGACAGATGCTAAGCAGAAACGAGTCATCTTACTTCTCAGCAAAAGAAATATGGTTAGTCATATTTACATGACAAATGAGACGTTCTCATATTCTCACTCCTCCATAGAATTGTAGGTGGAGGCAGAGAAGTAAATTGTTGTAATTGCCAGGAAGTGTACATTATGAAAGTGAAAAGTAGTAAAACAAAGCCCTTAAAAAAAGTTGGTTCCAAGTATCAGGCAAGCCAGGAAGGCGTTGATGGCTGTAGTTACCATACCGGTGTGGGCGAGCCCTTTGCTTTGGGTTCAATTCTCTGCTGTAGATATAAGTGCGTTTTGTCTCTTTGCAAAGCTGAGAGCATCATTGAGAAGATATGCAGGGCTACGCATGTCTTTAAGTACTTCATCCAGAACTCTCATCTGCTCTAGGAATTCACCTAGATATGTAGTTCTGCTCAACGACACTTGCCATAACAGTTTTTGGTCGTTGTGCTGGCTGTTGCTCTAGTGCTCCATTCGGCGAGCCGTAGATGTCATACAATCACTTGATTCAATCACTTCTATTACTTAAAGAAAATCTCGGTGTTCTTTTACTTTTCAAACTAATTTCATCTAAAACCAGCCCATGGAGACAACGGTAGTGTAAAACTCATAATCATGCCTCCCCTTCTTATGCAAAGCATATGTATACCACCAAAAGCGCGAGAGACACGATATGGCTATGGCGATTTTACCACCAGTGGACAAGTTGGCATTTTCTCTAGGCAAAGAAGGTACATCATACAGGCCTTTGTTATGAAATAAAATGCTCATAAAATACTCAGCATGTATTAATTCCATCCAGGCAAGCGTTTGCTAGGTAAAAGCTTTGCATGATCATAAAAACATATTCTAGAAAGTATTATATCGCAAATACATCTCGTGAACAATCTGTCAAGCAGGTCGTGTGCACTCTGACGGCCAAAATGGATGCAATTTTTTAATCCAAACTATGAACAAGGCTCAAGCACGGAATTGCCTCATCGAGGTTTCCAGACACAAAACAGCGAAGAACTAGATCGTTTGCATTTTTTTCGAGACACAAAACACAAAGCATGGGATGGTTTGTACCCTCTCAAAGTTCGACGGCAGTGAACAAAAGGATCCGGAACTCGATTATTCGCGTTTTTTTTCTCAAGCGATTCTCTCCCTCAAGGATGCACAAAATCAAAGGCAATAGATCAAACCCAAAATTAAGGAGAACTTGATTGTTGGCGTTTTTTTCTCAGTCAGGCGATTTTCTCTCTCTTAAGGATGCACGAAACCAAGTAAACTAGTTCCATGTAATTATTCGCAATCAAATACACAGGCAGAAAAATGGTCAAGCCCAAAGTACCGGGGACGTAGCCGAAGCTCTTAAGGCGTTCCTTGAGCTGAGCGACATGGGTCGAGCAAATTGACACCGCTGCTCGCAGTCGACACACGTCGGTTCAGGCACTGAATGAATGTCAAAGAAGCTGAATCTGCGACCAAAACACCAAAAAAATCAATCGGCTGAGAAGTAAAATAAAAATCATCCCTTACAACTTTTATCGGCTCAATATCCAAAGGAAACGCAAAGTAACTAGCGGTAGCAAGTGAAATCAGAAGAGACTCAACTCAGTGATGCGATTCACAGCTTTAGTAGCTGGATGGAACGGGAAACAGAAGAAGGGGGAGAGAGAGGACCGGAGAGGGATGGGATGGCATGGAGCGAGCGTCGGGCGACGACGCGGAACAGTCGCTTGACGAATGCCGGCAAAGAACAACAACAAGCGCGGCGCGGACTTCTCTTTCCTTTGTCTGAGAAGAGAAACTCGATCCGAGCACAAACCTTGTGCTCGATCTCCGCGATGGAGACAATCGAAGGCGGAGGCAGAGGGGACTCGCGACCCAGCTGCGACCAGCAGGGCTCTTGGAGGAGGCGACATGCCAGAGGCAAATGACTAACGAGGCTTTTGGGGAGCAGAGGCGGAGGTGCGGAGCGGAGGAGGGAGTGGGACGCGCGGAGAAAGAAACAGATCCGTCTGGGATCTTCTTCTACCGATAGAGGAAAAAAGCCCCAAAAAATTCAAGCGAGAGAGATAAATTTTTTGAGCGGGAGCTACGCATTTATTATTGACCCTCCTTTTCTCCACCAACAAAGCCCAGCCGAGCCGAGCCGAGCCAAAGAATCAACCCTTCTTTATTCCAGCGGGTCCCATTTACGGACACATGTCAATTTCTGAATGATAGATGCACACCACATCAGCCGATGACGTGGAACTCTCGAACCACTGAATATTTTCTCCTTTATTACGAAGAGCAGATATCTTTTGGTTCACACCTTTCATAATGCTTTGTTTGCAGTTAAGTAGTTATTTTATCAGGTGTTCTTAAATACTTCTTTTTCAAACTTAGAATTTTACTTCACAGTCCAACAGCTTTAGTATGGGTTTTATGGAAGAATTTTTGAAAGCGTATGTTTGGTGTCATCCTTGACTTATTGATTTGTTTGGCTCCCTAGCTTTCATCTTATATTTTTTTCATCTTTTTTATTTTCCAACTTGAAAGCAATTATTCATTTGTTTTACAGAACTCTTCTAGTAACTCTTTGGAATTTTAAGATCACACTACTGGATTCTTCCCTCCAGCTCGAAGAGTTCCTCGCATACCTAAAGATGCTGGTTTAACTGAAGATTATCGAGATTCATTTGTAGAGCTCTCAAATTCTTCAAAGCAATGTTTCAATAACCTTTGCAGCTGAGATAAAGATGGGGTTTTGTGCTTTGGTATATTTGGTGTCTATGCAATTGGAAGTTTTGTAAGTGTCCTATTTATTCAAATGAAATATTTAGCAGTATGGTCTATCGGATTCAGTTGACAATTCCTCTTTCCTTTTTCTTTTCCGTTTCTTTTCGTTTCTGCCGTGGTGCGAACTCCCCCTTTTCTCTTTATATCACTTTTCTTTTTCTTTTTCTTTTTCTTTTTTTTAAAGCCCACTTTTTGACCAAGTCGAGAAAAATGGCAAAATATTAGTGTAATTGCCAAACTAAATCAAGAAAAAACATTTGTCGAGAAAATTTGTAAATTTTTATTTATTAATTTTGCTTTGGGTTTACAGCCAAAAAAATTGGCTTTGGATTAATTAAGAAATTGTGAAATATATAAATAAATTTGGCTAAATGAAATCAATAAGTTGACAGCCAAGGGTTCGTTGCATGCCTAGATTAGTACCCAAAGATGCTGGTTTAACTGACAAAGGTCAAGATTCGATTGTAGAGCTTTCAAATTATTCATATTTCAATCTCCTTTGCAGGGGAGATATAGATGAGCTAGAGTTGATTAGCTTTGGAAAACAATTCGGTTAAGCTCTTGAATTTAAAGTGATCATTTAGCACTTATAAAGTATTGTAAATTAATAGTATAAAAAATAGTGATCACACTCTCTCTTTTTTTTTTACACTCCACAATTTTAATTAGTCACATTTTAGAGTGGATTCAATGTCTGAATAGCTTTGTTTTATTGAGTAACTACATTAGAAAAAAATGCATTTAATGGTATCTAAATGGATGGACTCACTATTAAACATACAAATTGCATCACATCTTACACCAACCAAGTTGAATAACAGTATTAATATGCTTAAATATATTTTGAGTGGTAAGTAAAACATATTTAACACATTTTCAAAAGATAGCTACACATTGTTATTTATGAGTAATAGATAATTGTTGGATAAGAATAATATGCTTAGGCATATTTTGGGTGGTAAGTAAATCCTATTTAACATTTTTATTAACATAGCTACCCCTCATTATTTAAGAGGAACCACGTGCATTTTTGTTTAAGTATTATATAAAGTTATATTCAATCTAAAATGAAATAATTTAATAATATAAAATTTGAATTAATACATTTGACAAATTATAGGTGTTTAAGGAAGATTGTAATCGCTACAGGAAACCAAGAAAAAATATTATCCGGAAAAATTTGAAAAATTTGATTTGTCAATTTTGCTTTAGGTTGAACAAAAAATTGTGAAATAAAAAATGTGATTAAATGATTAATCAGTAATTTCACAATTAACTTGGGCGCAGAGTGGTGGGCCAATCACCCATTTGAAATAAGAAATGGACAAAAACCAAGAACTGGTATGACCCGGCCATCAACAAAAGGGAGAAAGGAAATCATCACGAGCTATCTAACTACAAATCTGCCCTTGGAATCTAAAAACCAGTGAGGCTCCTCGACTTTCGCTTCCCTATTTTCATATGGTCCTAAATACCTGAAGACCCACAAATTTTAGGTTTGTTTTTAATTTTATCCCGAACCTATTTTTTCTCAAAAAACTCTCAACTTTAAACTCAATGCTACATTAGTCTCCAATTTTTTCAACTAAAAGGAATTTCAAACTTTATATCTAATCTCAAATAAACCTCGAATAATGACAAATACTTCGAGGACGAGGTCAAGAGAACAGTTCCCATCTTAACTAGGGGGCAATCTCGGCATTTAGGGGTTGAAATTCACGGCCAAAGAAGACAAGAAAATCTGGGCTTAAAAAAAGTAGGGGATTCTCGGCCTAGTGGGGTGGGCGATTTTTCCGCACGCAATCATTGCCAAAGAGAGCTCGAAAAGGAAAGAGTCAGCAAAAGAGAGACAGCTTTTATGAAAAAAAGAGAGGAAAAAGCTGGGAAAGTGGTCCGAAAAAAAAAGAAGAAGAAAAAGAAGAACAGAGGAGGTGAAAAAAAAAAAATGAAGAGAGAGGGATAGAAAATGTCGGGGCGGACGCGAGAAAACCAATAAAGAGTATATATATATAATAAAGTAAAAGCAAAAAGGCGTTTTGACTTATTTATGAGATTTGAAGGGGAAATTAGATGAACCGGATCAAAAAAAAATTATTTCTTCTCACCGTGCTCAAGTACTTAATGGATATATATATATAAATAAATGCATGTTGATAACTTTCATGATTCTTGATACACATTGATAACATAATTTTTTAGATCAAGTTATAGTTAATAATACGACATTTTAGTATTAAAATGAAGTTTATCAGTTTGACTGTACAATATATATGAGGCTCAAAGTAAGAAAGGTAAATTCTTAAGTGGGATTAAGAGCATAAAAATATTTAACAAAAAATCCCTTTTCTGTTTGTTAAACCTCTTCATTGCCCTTTCCATTTTCTCCCACAAATCCATGTCAGAGGCACGTTAGGGAAGCAATGACCACATGGGAAAAGATTGAGGATTTGGAGCGAGGAAGAAGGAAATGTGCAAAGCAACTAAAGAGAGTGGTCGTGGAGTTGAAAAGTCTACCTGGAAAAGGAATTAGACAAGGGGAAAGACAAAATATACGGACCATTGCCGTGCTCAAAGGGGTCTCCACCTTAAAAGACATGCAGTAGAGGTGTCAATATGGGTCAAATATGGATCAAGTGAAAGTTAAATGTTTGTCAAATATGGGTCAAGTGAAAGTTAAATATGGGTCAAATATGGGTCAAGTGAAAGTCAAATATGGGTTGAGTGAGTTATTAGATAGACCCATCATCTCTCTTCTCCCATCCCCTCTTTTATGCATTCTCGACCTCCGTTATCGATCCGATGAGGTTCACTCAACAATAATTAAAAAATCAATTTTTTTTAAATTATTTTCCTCAAACTATTTCAATTTAGAGATATCCACATTTTTTATTTAATACTATTTTTTATTTAATTTACTTTATAAATTTAACATAAGTTATGTGTGAAAAGTTTAAAGTGGACTAAATAAGTAGGAATAGATTTTTTAAAATTAAGTTAAATATTAATATATGTTGGTAATATGGGTCGGGTATAGATCATCAAATTTACATTGCATGAAAATGGGTCAAGACGGGTTAAATGGGTCGATGTGGGTCTGACCATTTTCGACCCAACCCACCCATTTGACACCTCTAACATGCAGTAAGGGTTATAGAAATATCTACCCTCGTACTGATTCTTATTCAACGTTGGTTGCTCTTTGGTCCATGCATCTGCACGTTTATTGTCTTTGCAAGTCACTGTCCATGTGCTATTATATGTTTGGAAAATCTTCCCGCTATATCTGCCATTGTATTCATTTACAAGCGAAAAAAAAGACAGATGTGTGTAAAAAATTACGTGTAATTGAAATTCCTTTTGGTCTATTATTCATTATAGACTATATTTATTATGTGTCTAATTCAATTTATTTGGTTGCACTTTGATTTGCCCAAGAAACAATAAGGGGAGCAATGTAAGGAAAGTCCTAAAAGTGCAATCTTTACCTGCTTTCCTAAGGACAAGTCACAGTATCAAGCCGTTAGAGTTTTCTTCTTAACTTTATCGAGGTTTATAATCATCTGAAGGCTTTATATATATATAGTAGATTTAAGTGATCATTAAAATGTGTGATGAAATTCATCAATTTTATATGGTAATATTTAACATGTTCAAGGTATATTTTTATTTGGGATCAAGAGTTTAAATATATTTAATAAAAGTAACTTTTCCAGATGGAAAATAAATTAAAAACAAAAAAGAAAAGGAAAGTTCAATGGTGCAGTAATTGTCACGACACTTTGTCTATATTCATCAACTACGACCACTTCCTACAAATACTGATACAGGAGTTGTCCTTTATTTTTGTTTTTGTTTTTTTCATTATTTCTACATCAAAACTTGATCACATGTTTCCTCCTTTTTGGGCAGGATTGCCTTGGATTCTCCTCCTGCCCATTGAAACTTCCACCACACGAAGGCAACGACTATAAATGCACGGTTAGTGGCCCCGGTCAATGAATTACGCATTTATATCTAGCTCGATAAATTTGAATTATTAGTGCGTGCTAACTGTTTAGATTAGATAAATCAAACTAATAAAGAAATATATGTAATAAAATAAAAGTAAAAAGGCATGTTGATTAATTTATGAGATTTGAAGGAGAAATTAAGGCAAAACTAGAGAAAAAAGAAATTCTCCTCATTGTACTCAGGCATGAAATGAATACATATAAAATGTCGATAATTTTTTATGATCCTAGACACATGTTAATAACGTAATTTTATCATTAAACTTATAAGTATTGAAATGAAGTTTATCGATTTGATAATATAATATTCAACTAGCCCAAAGTGAGAGGGATTAAATTTCTAAGTGAGATCAAGAGCCAAAATATATTCCGTAAAAATACCTTTTCTGATGAAAAATAAATTACAAAAGAAGAAAGTTCAACAGTGCAAGGAGTGGACTCGGTTCAATGAAGACTCGTTCCAAGTCTCTCTCCCCTCTTCATCTTCCCAACAAATTCACCGATTTAAGTGTATCAAAATTTTATCGGACCTTATCTGTTAAAATGTTACCTCAAATAAACTCCCATTTAACCCCACAACTTCACATAATTTTTGAATTTATACTCTAATTTTGAAAATCACTCCGATTAAATGAATAAAAGGCTTAAATCCTCATTAGGTATTGCGAATGGAAGTAAATCTTGGGGAGATCCCGTGTATATGAAAAACCCACTTTCTCTTTTCATTTCCTTTCCCTTTCTTTTTTTTTTTTTCATGGTGCGTTTCTTCTATTTCCCTTTATATCTCTTAAAAATCCTCAAATTTTAGGTTCTGTTTTAATTTTATCCCAAACTTTTTTTATATTAAAAAACGCTTAATTTTAAACCCAATACTAAATCAGCCCTGGCAAGGTCTTGTAATTGAGGGTATCTTGTTTGGCGGTTGGCTACAAGACCTTACCCGGATTTGTACCCATTCTTACTCACTCTGGTTGTGGCGAGCTACTATAATCTGCGTACCCAACAATATTCAAGCTATTTTCTCCACTGTAAGATCCCTTAATTGATACTATATATTTTTCTCCACCAGGGTTCCCACTTTTGAATTTTTTCCATTAAGTCTTTCTCTTGAGTCTTTTAAGAATATGTTCAAGTGTAAAAAAAATTTATATCAGAAAATTCTTAATTTTCAACCCAATATTAAACCAGCCCCTAATTTTCTTTATGTTTAGTATCAAATTTGCCCCTTACAAAGGCAGGAACCTCGACGATGAGATCGAGGATGAGCAGTTTCCATCTCGACGAGGGAGCAATCTCGGTATTCAAGGACCGGAATTCACGGCCATAGAAGACAAGAAAATCTGGGCAAGGATAAAAAAAAAAAAGCAGAGGATTCTCGGCCAAGTGGGGCGGGGATTTTTCTTCGTGACCAAGAAAGGGAAATACTTTTATCAAAAGAAAAAGAAAAGAAAAGAAAGAGAAAAACAAAGAGTGGGTTATCGGGGAGAGAAAACTTTAATAAAGAAAAACAGAGTAGTGGTCGACAAAAGTGAAGAAAGAAACAGAAGGACAGAGGAGGCAGAGATTAGCGGGGAGGAGGTGAAATGAAAAGAATGAAAAGACAGAGCGAGAGAGAGAATTGCCGGGGCGCAGGTGCGAGAAAGCCCACTTTTTTTGGCTTTTTTTTCTAGAATAATGCCACGGAAAATCTTAAACTTTACTCCATGTGATACATTTACTCTAAACTTTTTTTTGTGACACAAAAAACCTCAAACTTTATCATGTATGACACATTTACTCTAAAAAAAATTTTGTATCACAGAAAACCCTAAACTATGCCGCTTGTAACAATTTTACCATAAATTATATTACTTATGATAAATTAATTTCAAATTTTTTGAGTTGAAAGGCATTTTCGTCATTTTTTATTTTTTTATTTTTCTTTATTTTATTGAATGGAGCGGGTCGGAGTCAAGCGAGGGGCCGCGCATGCCTAGGTGACCCTCATCGGCATCGGCGGGCGCCAGGGCTAGATCCGGCTCGGGCGACCCTTGCCAAACGCCGGCAAGGGTCCCCGCCCGCGGCCTAGGCGCCTTTGCCCGACGCCGGCGAGGGCCGCTAGATCCAACAAAGAGCCGCCCAAGCCACATCGCAAGGGCCGCCCTCGCCGGATCTAGCTTGGGCAACCTTTGCCTAAGTCGGGCGAGGGTGCCCTCGCCTAGCGAGGCTTGGGTGGCCCTCTCCGGTGTCGGGCAAGGGCCGCCTAGGCCAGATCGGGCAAGGGCGACCCTTGCCAACATCCGACGAGGGCCGCCCTTGCCTAACGCCGGCGAGGGTCGCCCAGGCTTGCGCAGCCCTCACCCAACGCCAGCGAGGATGGCCTTGCCGGCTTTCTCCATTCAATAAAAAAAAATGACGAAAATGCCCTTCAGCCAAAAAACTTTGGGGTAAATTTGTCATAAGTAATATAATTTGGGGTATAATTGTCACAAGTGACATAGTTTTGGATTTTTGGTAGCACAAAAAAAAGTTTAAGGTAAATATGTCACACGGGGCAAAGTTTGGGGTAAATGTGTTACACATGGCAAAATTTGGAGTTTTTTGTCACAAAAAAGTTTAGGGTAAATGTGTTACACAAGGTAAAGTTCAGGGTTTTTCGCGGAATTTTCCCTTTTTTGCCCTTGAATCGTTTCTTTAGATCTCTTTTTCTTCTTTTTCTTTTTTAATAAAGCCTACTTTTTGACCAAAAGGGCAGAATATTAGAGCAATCGCTAAATTAAATCAAGAAAAAACATTTGCCCATAAAAATTATTAATTTTGATTTATTAAGTTGGCTTAGGCTTGATTAAGAAATTGTGAAATAATTAAATTTGACTAAATGGGATAAGTAAGTTGATATTTAAAAAATAATAATTGATAACGTGATAAAGAGTGGTGAGCTTAGTAGGAAAAAGTAGAACAAAGTAGTTAAGGAAGGACAAGGGAGGCAAGTTCTCTTGGAGGAGGTTAAGGCTGCCCATGGTAACTATTTTTGGAATAGATTTCTATTCCAGGGCACCTATTTACGGAATATAAATCCGTTTGGTAAAAAAAAAAATTTCATTTTTTATTTCTAAACAAATTTCTATTCAAGAAATAGGTTTGGAACATAAATCAGAAACAAAAATTTGTTACTTTTCTATTTTTGGAATAGAAATCAGAAGTTGTTTCTCTTTCTTACTTCTCACCCAAATAAGTTTTTTTCCGTCCGTCGCTCCCCACCACCACCACCACCCCTGCCCATCGCCGTCCCCTAGCCGTCGCCGCTACCGCCACTGCCGATGCCGGATGACGGCGAATGGCAAGCGGCGGGCGGCGATCGGTCAGACAGCAATCGGCGCGCCGCGGTCACCTGTCGGCCGCCTCCGCCTATCACCGGTCGCCATCCGCCATCCACCGCCGGTCTCCGCTCCTCCCATTATCACCGCCATTTAAAAAAGTAAATTTTTTTGATTATCAAACGAATTTCTATTCTAAGAATAGAAATTTTTTGTCATTATCAAACGCATTTTTTGATTCAAAAACTCATCTAGAAATAAAAATAGAAAAATCTATTTCCATTCTAGAAATGATTTATGGAACATGAATGTTATCATTGGCATCCTAAATGAAAAGAAATGAAAAAAGAGAGAAAGAAAAAGAGAGAGAATTGTCGGGGCACGCGCTTCCTCCTTTTTTTCCCTCTTCCTTTTCCCAGTATATCTCTTCTTTTTTCTTCTTTTTTAGTGCAGTTTTTACCGAGTCAAGAAAGAGGGCAAAATATCAAGACAATCTCTAAACTAAACCAAGAAAAAACATTCGCCCATAAAAATTGTAAATTTTGATTTATTAATTTGGCTTTGGGTTCGATTAAGAAATTGTGAAATTCATAAATTTGACTAAAAGAAATTGAATACATTGATATTTTAAAATAATAATAATTGGTAATTTGATAATTAAGTAGAGAGAAGAGTGGTGAGCCTAATCATTCATTTAAAATAAAAAAATGGACAAAATTTGGTAGAGAAGAGCATTAGCCTCAAGCCAAGCAAGTACTAGTGGGACCCAGCCACTGAACAAGAAAAGAAAATTATATGCTATCTAATTGCAAATCCATCGCTCGATGATTAAAATAGGTGAAACTCCTCAATTTTCTTTTCCCTCTTTATATAGGCCTATTCTCCTAAAGACTCAAATTTTTAAACCATTTTAATTTTACCCCAGAATGTTTTATCTAAAAAGATTTCAACTTTGGATCTAGTCTTAAATATGTCCTTTATTTATAAAAATCCAAAACTTTATGTGCGATGCAAAATATGCCCGAACATTATTTTTATCTAAAAAAATCACTAACTAGTCTCGAATTTGTCTTGTTGTTTGGCATGGCATTTTCATGTCATTAAAAAAATCCACATCTTCAAAGTGACGTGGAAGATTGTATCCAAAACATAATCGTGTTTGATTAGAAAATTAGGAATCAATCCACCTAGATTAGTTCGCTATTTCAATTTCACTATCGAAAAAGGGCACACAAATATTTGCTTGACTTGGATAAACTAAGGAAGTGAATTTAATTTGTTAAAGGGTCAAAAACATTTAATCAATCTAATGAATATGTTTTTGACTAGTTTTGTCACTAAAATAATTTATAAGGATTTAGCTTGAACATGCACAAGAATATGATAATCAAAAGTTTACTTTCTTAGAATGTTTGTGCAGGTAGGCACCATATAAGTGTACACACATCAACTCGTACTCTTTTAGATTATCTTTTTTGTCTGAACACAATGATTCAAAAGATGAGGTTATTATTAGTACTGTATAGGTAAGGAGATATCTACTATGTGAAATTAGAATTATTGAAGTTTTTATGGTTGAAAAAGCTTTATTTAAGTTCTAAACATTATCCATATGTACATGTATAAACTGAAAACTTGAGAATTTCTTGTGCTTTCTCAAAATATTCATTATACCCTTACCTAATATTATGATCTTAGTGAATGAGATAATGTAAAACTGTTATCCAATGCGAAAAAATTATTTACGCGTCTTTCCTAATTCGTTAATGTTCTAGGACGAAGGGAAAATGGTTCCCAATGGTGGGGCCAGCATTCATGCCAAAAGTACTATTTTTCACAAAAAGAAATATGATTTAGGTAGTAGGCCCCAATCTATTTTCTCTTCTTCCAAGATCAAGGGCTAGTTGTTAGGTTTCGTTTTTAGTGATCCCTTTTATTGGACTGGACCGATTTCAATCCCTAGTTTCAGAAAGTAGGAATAGGTTTTCAATTAATTACCCCTAGTCTATGAAACTATAGCAGCAATTATCTTTTATTTTTGGATTTCTTTTTAATTGCTGTGCACCAAAACTTGCTCACATATTTTTTTCTTCTTGGATAGGATTGCCTTGAATTCGCCCGTGCATTGAAACTTCCACCACACGAAGGCAACATTTAAATTATTGGTGTGTGCCAACTAATTATATTAGATAAATCAAACTAATAAAGAAATATATGTATGATAAAGAAAAACAAAAGCAAAAAGGCATTTAGACTTATTTATGAGATTTGAATGAGAAATTAAGGTTAAACAAAAAAAAAGGAGAAAATTAAGATAGAATTAGAACCAAAAAGGCATTCTTTTTATTGTGCTCGAGTGCAAAATGAATATATATAGCAATTTGATAATTTTTTATGATCGTCGACACACGTAAATAATATAATTTTTTAGAATAAATGATCGTCAATAATATAATATTATTATATTAAAATGAAGTTTATTGGTTTGACAATATAATATTTAAAAGGCTCAAAGTAAGATAGTAAATTTCAAAGTGGGATTACGACCAAAAAAAATTCCAAAGTGGGATCAAGATTTTAAATTTATTCAACAAAAATATCTGATGGAAAATAATTTAACCAAAGAAAAGGACAGTTCAATGGTGCAACCAGCAGACCAAGCGGCCCCTCTTCAGTCCTGATGCTTTGATGTTTTCGTCTGTTCCGAGCACTTGCCTGGAAAATATTGGACCCAACTACTCCCCGTCTCTCTCTCTCTCTCTCTCTCTCTCTCTCTCTTCCCCCACTTTTCATCTTCTCCTGCAAACCCATGTCACAGTCTCGTCCCAAGTCTCTCTGCCCTTTCCATCTTCCCAACAAATCCACCGCTTTATGTGTATTGGAATTTTAACAGACCACAAGAGAAAGGGCAACAAGGAGGCATTTCCTGTTTCCTGAGAGGCATTCTGGTTTTTTCTCTGTCAGGCTTGCAAGCGAAAATCAAGGGCAGATCAGAGCAAAGACGAAATGCATCGTCTTGTTTTTGGGCTTTCTTTCGACGAGCTCGTGGCAACGATCCTTCTCCTCGGGCTGACGTTGTATTTTCTCAATAAGAAGAAAGCTAGTGTGTGTGGAAATGCAGATGATGCTGATTCTGGCGCATCTGGTTCGTTGCCTGTGCCGACACAAACTAATTCCGTTGGATCTAATTCGTCTCCGACAAAAACTAATAATGGTGGATCTAGTTCGTTGACCGCTTTGACTGGAAGCTGTTACGAGGTGTTCTTGAGCTTCAGAGGCCCAGATACTCGTAAAGGCTTTGCCGATCACCTCTACCATGGGCTCCTCGATGCTGGAATTCATGCTTTCAGAGACGATGACGAACTTCGTGAAGGCGAGAACATTAGACCGGAGCTTTTGGCAGCCATTAGGAACAGTAAAATCCTTATCCCTATTCTCTCCGTGACTTATGGTAAAAGTAGTTGGTGCCTGGATGAACTGGTTCAAATAATGGATTGCAAGAATAATAAGGGGCACACGGTGTTGCCTATATTCTATAAAGTGAAACCGGCTGAAGTGGGACATCAAATCGGGAATTTTGGAGATGTATTTCATGAGCGTGAGAAGCGTTTGCTTGAAAGGCATTTCGACCCAGCGATTTTGGAGAAATGGAAGCAAGCACTTTGTGAAGTCAGCACCTTGAAAGGATACGAAGCCGATGGGTACGATTTCTCTCTAGAACATTCTCTACTTTCTTCTAACATGTGTGGGTGTTAAATGGTCGTTCTAATTCTCACCTCCTTCATTTTTGTTCCTTTTTTTAATGTATACAAACAATAAGATCTTGTTGACCGTAAGATGCTACGATGGATGAGTTCCATAAACTTTTCTTTTTTCAATAGTTTTTTTGCTTTAATGGTATTGACCAATCTAATTATAGATTTTGTTGTCCTGATCCGCTTGAATAATAAGATTTTTTGAATGAATTTTTACTCTTATAAAGATTTTGTAATATCGTGCCATTTTTTCATGTTTATAGTGCACGTTATATCAATTTTCATCACAAACTTCTCTAATTACATGTTTATTTGAAATTAATAATACGACTTATTGGTGATTTTTATTTAAAGTTTATAACGCCATAGTGCCCAAGCATTGTCATAATTCTTTCTCTTCCCAAGTTACATTTGTCAAATCATTGATAATGTTGATTCGTTGCTATTAAAATCATCTTACAAAAGAAATGTTTCGTTGGTTATATAAGAAGATGGTAAAGATAAAAAGGATTATTTTTATTATGTCTGCTTAAATAATTTTCAAAGCATTTCCTATCTTCAACAAATAATTTCTATCTCATGCACATGCATATATTGAAGCAATGTTCTTTTTTTTTTTGGTAAAAATTAATCTTCTACTTCCCTATAAACATAATATTAGATCAATTAAAATCATAGAACATAGATACACGAGTAGAAACTTACAAGCATGTAGAATTGCGCAAACAAAAAGAAATCCCTTAAGTTGCATTCAGGCAGTTCACAATATTACAATTTAACTTTTTGATTGGTATTATGGGACTTGAATTCATCTCTCATCAAAAGATCTGACTTGTTTATTGATTGATGGCTAATCTCCTATTGGGCTGGCTTATTGAATTTTTGCTTATTCAAACGTTCTAGAAAATTTTTGAAGTCACATCCACATCATCCCTAATATCTTTAATAAACAAGAAGTTTAAAATTTGGTTCGAATCCATAATATATACAATATTTATGATTCATAAGTAATACCCTCAAGTTTTTTTCTCGCTTGATAAATTATGTCAGAATAACAGTGGGGTGGGGCACGCCATGTGAAGCAACCACTACCATTTCCCACTCTAGACTTAGCATATATGATAATATATAGAGGTATGACAAAACGATTCTTAAAGTTTTTCAACCTATCCCCAAATTTATTTATTCTTGTGTTCTCAATAGATAAACGATATAAAATTATTGTTGTCACATATTTGAACTCTTGTCACATTTGACAGGTACGAAGCTGAGTTGGTGAAATCGATTGTTCGAAAAGCGTTGAGCGAATTGAAGAAAAAGTTTGAGTTGGTTATTTCTGGGAATTTGGTCGAAATTGATAGTCATGTGAATAAGGTTATGGAATTTATGGATAATAAATCTGATGCCATCCTATTTGTTGGCATCCACGGAATGGGAGGCATTGGTAAGACTACTCTTGCTAAAACCATCTACAATAAGCTCTTCAATCAATTTAAGCATTGTAGTTTCATTGCTGATATAAGGGAATCATGGAAGCGTAATGGCGCGCATTATTTACAGAATCAGTTAATCCATGATATAATGAAGCGAGAAAATGAAGCTCGTAATGAGGATGCGGGGATTAAGTTCATCTCCTCCAAATTTAAAGGTAAAAAGGTCCTCATTCTTCTTGATGATGTGGATGAAGTCGTTCACTTGAAATGTTTGGCTGGTCATCGTGATTGGTTTTCTTCGGGTAGTAGGATCATTATTACCACCAGAAACAAGAGGGTTCTTGAAGAAGCTGGGGTGGACTACAACTATGAACATAGGGAAATGGATGATAGTCAATCTTTGATTTTGTTTAGCAAACACGCATTTCGAAGGGACTCTCCTCCGAGAGAATTTAAGGACCTCACTCATGAAGTTGTATCCATCACTGGAGGGCTTCCTTTATCCCTTGAGGTTTTTGGTTCATTATTCAGCGGAAAAGAGTTAACACAGTGGAGAGATACGATAAAGAAGTTAAAAAAAGTCCCTCCTACAAAAGTGCAACAAAGGTTAAGAATAAGTTACGAAGCATTGGACAATAGCCAAAAACAAATTTTTTTGGATATCGCTTGCTTTTTCAATGGCACTGACAAGGTAATTGCATCTTCCATATGGGATGCTTGTGACTTTTTCCCAGGGGAGGGAATTGAAGTATTGATATTTATGTCGTTAATAAAAGTTGATGGTCGTAAGCTCAGAATGCACGACCAATTGAGAGATCTTGGTAGGGAAATAGTTCGTGAGGAAAACCAACGGGAACCTTGGTGCCGCAGTAGGTTATTGGACTTCAAGGAAGTCCAAAAAGTGCTAAAGGATAATAAGGTAACCATTTAGTTTCCTTTTTTCATTTAGTCCATGTTCTACGGTTAAGAAGTAATGTCGGTCCACTACTTAGTGCTTGCTCTAGTGGACCGAGAACCTTCACTATTATTGCCCTCAAATGTTTCAATGACGTGATTAGAAAGTAGGGTGGTTGCTCTCTTTTAGAAAGTATTTTCTTTTATGGTTTCTCTCATATATTAATATTCCCTATCATATCAAATTAAGTGTATGTTGCAAATAAACACATATTAAATCTCTTGTTTGATCTATTAATTAGTAAAATCTCATATCTCGCACATCATTTTTTCACTTGATAAATGGCTCTCTTCGTTGAGAATCTTTGTTTTTCTTTGAAGATGACTTTTCGCTATTTTCATGTTCTTGTGTTATATTAAATCAATACTTTTAATAAAAACCACTTCATATAGATTTTTCGTTTTCAGCCAGGTTATTTAACAAGTACTCCCAAAATACCTTTAGACGGAATCTAATTATCCTTATTTGTTATTGACAAGTAATAGACAGGCTGAAGCAAGGGGAGAGAGACTGCTCGCCACAACTAATAAAAAAACCGAAAGTAAATATCTTGCTCTCCCGTCAAAAGATAAAAATATTACACAAATTCCAAAAACCTATAAAAAATCATGTACAATTCGGCTTGTCAACAAGTTTCAAGGATCACCAAAAGAAAAAATAGCCAAAGTGCATGCTCTTGAGAACAAAACAAAACAAAAGATGAAGAGTGGAAGTCACTCGAAACAAGTCATTTTGACAGTTATTTCAAAAATTGATGGTGAGAAATTAATTTCTTTCATAACAAACGGTTTGGCCGGGATCTTGTGGCCTCTTCATTTTCCCCTTTACGTTCCCACTTGGAGTAGTCGGAACGGTTATTTCCACTTTGAAGTGTTATGAATGCATTGAAAAAAACAAAGAGAGTTTTTTTGGCTAGAAGTCTCCTTAATAATACTGAACCTATGGTGAGGTAAGTTTTGCTCGCCGACTCGCTGCCCCCGGGGGTTTTCTCGCTTGTAATCTATCCTTTCACCCATGCATTGCTTAATAGAAAAAGTCTCCTTAATTTCTATTGAAATAGACCAAGTCAACTTTTGATTTTGCACATTGCAATCCTATTAAATTCGCTGCATTGCGCGCATGTCTTAACTAGTATTGATAATGAAGCTGCAGTACTGGAAAGAAGAAAATTCCAAGTTGTAAAGTTTTTACTCTATGAGAGCCATTACATTATAATTCTTTTTAAGATCCGAATGCGATGGCCAAATTTTGAAATGGAAGTCAATATCCTTCACTTTGCTAGCCATTATAAATATTGTTTATTGGCGTAAAAAGAAAAATCATATCTTCACATTGCTAGTCTCTTGAACACATTAATGCACGTCAATAACTATATGAACAAATGATCTTCGATTACTTTAGTTGGATATGGTTTTAATGAACATTGATTTGTGCTTATAGGGAACGGACAAGATTGAGGGCATTGATATGAGTGTAGGTGACTCTAAAGGCTCCGTTGAAATAGCTGAGCGAGATGACCACATTTACACAGCAAAACAATTCAAAAACTTGACGAGTTTAAGAATCCTTCGACTGAATGGGGCACATCTTAGTGGAGATTTTGAGGACTCAATGAAGGAGTTAAGATGGCTTCGATGGAATTATTGTCCCATGAACTTTGCAGTAACCAATATTCACATAAAGGAATTAGCTATACTCGAATTGCCAAGAAGCAAAATAAATGAGAAATGGAGAGGATGGAGTCTTTTCAAGGTATGAACTACAGTCTTTTTTCTCTCCCCTTTTATGCTTTCTTTTGAATCATGATCGCTCGATACTCACCCCTCAACAATCATTTTTATTTTTTATTACCAGATGGCAGAGAAGCTGCAATTTCTGAACCTTTCATATTGTAGATCCTTGGAAAATACAAAGTTCCTCACAGCTTTTGAGAAGTTAAAGATTCTCACCCTCAATGGGTGCAATTCAATTGGAAGGTTAGACCTTCAAAAATCTCTGAGGTTGGAGGAATTAGAAGCTGGAGGCTGCGAAAACTTAGCCGAAATTCAAGGCCTTGATAGGTTGGAGTTTTTGGAAAAGCTATATATCCCAGGATGCATTTCACTTGAAAAGTTAGCTCTTCCAAAATCCGAGAGTCTGAGGGAGTTAGATGCTGGAGGCTGTGAAAACTTAGCCGAAATTGAAAGCCTTGATAGGTTGGAGTTTTTGGAAAAGCTATATATCCCAAGATGCATTTCACTTGAAAAGTTAGCTCTTCCAAAATCCGAGAGTCTGAGGGAGTTAGATGCTGGAGGCTGTGAAAACTTAGCCGAAATTCAAGACCTCGACATGTTGGAGTTTTTGGAAAAGCTATATATCCCAGGATGCATTTCACTTGAAAAGTTAGCTCTTCCAAAATCCGAGAGTCTGAGGGAGTTAGATGCTAGAGGCTGCGAAAACTTAGCCGAAATTCAAGGCCTCGACATGTTGGAGTTTTTGGAAAGGCTATATATCCCAAGGATGCATTTCACTTGAAAAGTTAGCTCTTCCAAAATCCGAGAGTCCGAGGGAGTTAGATGCTGGAGGCTGCAAAAACTTAGCTGAAATTCAAGGCCTCGACATGTTGGAGTTTTTGGAAAGGCTATATATCCCAAGATGCATTTCACTTGAAAAGTTAGCTCTTCCAAAATCCGAGAGTCTGAGGGAGTTAGATGCTGGAGGCTGCAAAAACTTAGCCGAAATTCAAGGCCTCGACATGTTGGAGTTTTTGGAAAGGCTATATATCCCAAGATGCATTTCACTTGAAAAGTTAGCTCTTCCAAAATCCGAGAGTCTGAGGGAGTTAGATGCTAGAGGTTGCAAAAACTTAGCCGAAATTCAAGGCCTCAACATGTTGGAGTTTTTGGAAAGGCTATATATCCCAAGATGCATTTCACTTGAAAAGTTAGCTCTTCCAAAATCCGAGAGTCTGAGGGAGTTAGATGCTGGAGGCTGCGAAAACTTAGCCGAAATTCAAGGCCTCGATAGGTTGGAGTTTTTGGAAAAGCTATATATCCCAGGATGCAATTCACTTGAAAAGTTAGCTCTTCCAAAATCCAAGAGTCTGAGGGAGTTAGATGCTGGAGGCTGCGAAAACTTAGCCGAAATTCAAGGCCTCGATAGGTTGGAGTTTTTGGAAAAGCTATATATCCCAGGATGCATTTCACTTGAAAAGTTAGCTCTTCCAAAATCCGAGAGTCTGAGGGAGTTAGATGCTGGAGGCTGTGAAAACTTAGCCGAAATTCAAGGCCTCGACATGTTGGAGTTTTTGGAAAAGCTATATATCCCAGCATGCATTTCACTTGAAAAGTTAGCTCTTCCAAAATCCGAGAGTTTGAGGGAGTTAGATGCTAGAGGCTGCAAAAACTTAGCCGAAATTCAAGGCCTCGACATGTTGGAGTTTTTGGAAAGGCTATATATCCCAGGATGCATTTCACTTGAAAAGTTAGCTCTTCCAAAATCCGAGAGTCTGAGGGAGTTAGATGCTAGAGGTTGCGAAAACTTAGCCGAAATTCAAGGCCTTGATAGGTTGGAGTTTTTGGAAAAGCTATATATCCCAGGATGCATTTCACTTGAAAAGTTAGCTCTTCCAAAATCCGAGAGTCTGAGGGAGTTAGATGCTGGAGGCTGCAAAAACTTAGCCGAAATTCAAGGCCTTGATAGGTTGGAGTTTTTGGAAAAGCTATATATCCCAAGATGCATTTCACTTGAAAAGTTAGCTCTTCCAAAATCCGAGAGTCTGAGGGAGTTAGATGCTAGAGGCTGCGAAAACTTAGCCGAAATTCAAGGCCTCGACATGTTGGAGTTTTTGGAAAAGCTATATATCCCAGGATGCATTTCACTTGAAAAGTTAGCTCTTCCAAAATCCGAGAGTCTGAGGGAGTTAGATGCTGGAGGCTGTGAAAACTTAGCCGAAATTCAAGGCCTCGACATGTTGGAGTTTTTGGAAAAGCTATATATCCCAGCATGCATTTCACTTGAAAAGTTAGCTCTTCCAAAATCCAAGAGTTTGAGGGAGTTAGATGCTAGAGGCTGCGAAAACTTAGCCGAAATTCAAGGCCTTGATAGGTTGGAGTTTTTGGAAAAGAGGATGCATTTCACTTGAAAATTTAGCTCTTCCAAAATCCGAACTGAGGGAGTTAGATGCTGGAGGCTGTGAAAAACTTAGCCGAAAGAAAGCCTTGATAGGTTGGAGTTTTTGGAAAAGCTATATATCCCAAGATGCATTTCACTTGAAAAGTTAGCTCTTCCAAAATCCAAGAGTCTGAGGGAGTTAGATGCTAGAGGCTGCAAAAACTTAGCCAAAATTCAAGGCCTCGACATGTTGGTGCTTTTGGAAAAGCTTTATATAGAATATTGCACTTCAATTAAAAGGCTAGACCTTCCAAAATCCGGGAGGCTGAAGGAATTAAGAGCCGAAGGTTGCAAAAACTTAATCGAAATTCAAGGCCTCGATAAATTGGTGTCTTTGGAAAAGCTATATATCGAAGGGTGCACTTCAATTGGAAGGTCTATTGAAAGGGTAGACCTTCCAAAATTCGGAAGGGGAATTTGAAGCTGGAGGCTGCGAAAAACTTAGTCGAAATTCAAGGTCTAGATAGGTTGAAGTTTTTGGAAAAGTTATATATTCAAGCGTCCATTTTGAATGAATGGCTAGATCTTCCAAAATTTGGGAGTTAGAAATTGAAGTTGGAGGCTGCGAAAATTTAGTTGAAATTCAAGGCCTTGATAGGTTGGAGTTTTGAAAAAGCTTTACATCCAAGGGTGCACTTCAATTGAAAGGTTGGACCTTCCAAAATCCAAGAGTCTAAAGAAATTAAAAACTGGAGGCTGTAAAAACTTATCCGAAATTCAAGACCTCGATAGGTTGGAATTTTTGGAAAAGCATTATATTGAAAGGTGTACTTCAATTGAAAGGTTGGACCTTCCAAAATCCAGGAGTCGGAAGAAATTAAAGGCTAGAGACTACAAAAACTTAGTCGAAATTCATTGATAGGTTGGAGTTTTTGGAAGAAGTGAGTATCATTGGATGCAAATCACTCACAATTCCAGAATTATCTCAAACACGGATTCATCAAGAAAAAGGCATTTGCATATAACAGAATGATAGAATTTGTATGAGACTATACGGACGACTTGGAAGAGAATTATATTGGAAATGATCTACATGTTCTAACAAAGGTACATAAAGCAAGTTACCTTTGCTCTTTTGACATATACGCCCCAATTTTCATTTTTATTTTTGTTTGCAATATCTTTCAAGATTTATGACTGTCATTTTTATCTCCAGGTTGACAGTGCCATCATTGTTTTCATACTTGAATTCAAGGAATCCAGGGGAGATGTTCATGGAAATTAATACGTGCGTTGGCAAAATGATTCTACTTATCATGCCAGCAACGGATTAGACGAAATGGATTTCTAAGTGCATCATTTGTCATTAGTGTTCGGGTAAGATCATTCAAACAATGCAGAAAAATAAAGATTCTGGAATGCTGGAAGTACTGAATAAAAACTAATGTATATAGGTATTTGATAGCATGCCAAAGTTCATTGTATAGGTCGAGAAATGCTAAATGAAGGACCCTATGTGGCGGCCCTTCTAATGTGAGGTTTTAGTTTGCTCTAAGCTCACCATGCTCTTCATGATTGCATGTTTCTAAGGTACACTTAAAAGTAAATTTAAGGTGCAAAAGGAGCATGTTGATAGGGCATCCCTTAGTATAAGTATGCTACTAACTTGGGATAAAATTTGTCCAACCATTGTCTTCCTCACATTTTATCTCGTAGAACTGTTTGCATTGGCTGATTAGGGTAATCGTATCCATTTAGAAATGCTAAATGCAAGACCAAGCTCTTCCCCTAGTGGTGTGGTCATGAGTGAACTAATAAACAGGGCAGAAGCAAAAGCAAAAGCACTGCAAATTATTTGGATCGATCAATAAAATTGCCATTCAAATTTTTCTGACTATGGATCCATGTTCATTTGGTTTGAAATCAAGATATTCCTAGTCCAAGGCCAATAATAGATTATCCCAAATAATGCATCTTGATGTTTGTAGAGTTGGTATAGCCATCTGTCAATGCCTAAACTTCTGAGCCAGGCAAAACATATAGAATGTCTTTTGACATAATTGGCTCAATAATTCCTTATATTGGGCATCTTGTTAGTTCATTTACTTGCTGAAAAGAAAGACACATGAAGCATTTCCATGAGTTTCCTGAAGAAACTTTTCGGTATCCTATATGCCATTTGAAAACTGTCTTGCTTTAATTCTAATACGTGAATGGCACAAATGATAAGGAAAAAAATCATAGTGTCCCTTAAAAGCAAGCATCTTGAGTTGAATACACTATCCTAATTGATCAAATCTTCTATGGTATGACGTTAGATACCTTGTTAGTTGGATCCAAAGAGTCCAAAAAGAATATCGAGTTTGTTAAACAGAGACTCGTAAACTTTGGAGTATCATTAGTAATTCATTGATCTTAGTCATTGGATTGATTTCATCTTGCTCGTTGGCAGGATTTGGTTATCATTCCATTGGTTGATGTAAATGCTGAGATATCCAAGAGAGCTTTCGCAAGGCACTTCTAAAAGGAATTAAAATCATCAAAGGATCAATGTTTCTTGAACTTCTCCAAATTTTGATGGTGCATCCTTGGAATGGGAAAGGTTTTTTGCGTATTGTCATTTCACATTGCCCTGTAATCATGTCTCTCTCTTCCTTATTTTCTCTCCCGCCTGTTCCTCTTCTGCAGTTTTCTCCGCATACTCTCGGACTCAAGTGGACTTTCCTCACTCTCTCGCTCTTCCATTCATCGTCTCTGCTCTCCAAAAGCCTCCTTCCCTAACTAGCCCCGAGCTTTCCTCTAGGTTTTCAAGTTCTATACTTCACAAGTTCTCTTTCAGCTCACATCCTTGCGATTTGTTCCTATGCTGGTGCTTCATTTTCAGCTGCTCTGGATCTTTTTAGCTATGGAGACCGATGAAGGACTGCAGCACGTGCTTCCTTTTCAGCTTCAGTTCAACAAGCTGGCTTCTCAGGTTCAGCTCCTGGTGTTCTCTTGCGACCAAATGGGCAGTCGACTTGATTGTTCTGACTCGGTTTTTGAAGTTTGCTTGATTTCTGATTGGCAAGTGAAGATGTCGAAGTGGAATCTGGAGAAGGATTTGCTGGCGAAGTTCATGGAGGACCCAAAGGCAGTGCTTCATCACTTCGATTGGCAGAGGCTGTGGACAGTCTCCCTTGGTAATTGCTTCGACTAGAAAAACTTCTCTTTTTGATTGAGCGTGTTCGTTTCTTCAGCCATGGCTTGGTGCTTTCTTCGAGTCATTGACCTTATCTCGTTTTGTTTCTTTCGTTTTTCTTAAAGTGCTCTTCTTCCGTTTTCCGAGAGGAACCTCTGTAATTGCCAATCTAGCACATTTTGCGTTTGATGGAGAATTGGACTTATAGGAGGTGAAGTGCTTGAAAGTCTAAATGAGAACTTGATGTCAAACTAAGGAGTTGGTGTTTCACAGAAAAAAACGAAGAGTGAATGAAGGTGATACAAGAGGAAATCTTGAGATGACTTGGTTGCGAATAAAGAATTCCAAACTGATATCAGTTGAATGAAGGACTCTAGTTATAGGCATGACGGATCCCTTTCAACCGACAATCATATAGACCAACCGGAAGTGTACCATACTGCTGTATTGCCTTCTTGTTTCTCTTCTGGGTACACTAGTTAAAGTGTCTACGGATATAAAGAAGTTGAATTGGAAGTGATGTCATTTGTGTTAAGATAGACTAGCTATGTCAGATGCAGAAATGCTTGATGCCCCATGGAGTTGGCAGGTTTAGGCCCTGTTGAATGACATCTCAATGCTGTCAAGCACATTATTGTTTTCCATAGATTTCTGATGCTGACTCTCACAATGTAATGCTGCTTCTGGCTCCTCTTCTTTCTCTTTCTTACTGATTGAGCGTTCCCTACAAGGAGATATTTAATGTATACTAGATTGTAGAGTATAGGTTGGAAAGTTTCTAACATTTTGTTCTACTTGAAGTTAATTATTTTCCTCTGATTACATGGGGGCATTTCAGCGCATCATTTTGATTAATCAAGTTCGTTGGTGGGAGTTTAACTTGTTAATAGGATATCTCAGGCTATGCTGCATGCTTGTATGATAATCTGGTCGAGAGGGATGGATTTAGGAATTGGAGAAAGCGTAGAGACTAGGAGTGGAGAGGGAGCTGCATCCATGTATGTAAGTTCTTATATGACTTGGTAACTCAAATTCGCAAGAGCTCATGATTAGATGCCTAGCCTTGGCAGTCCTCACTATTTATTCTCACTAGAAAAATTTAGAGAGGAGGCATTTTTTTCTCCAGAAACATCTGAATGCTTCACGCATCATAGTCTTCTGGATTTGGAGAACATGTTATTCAGTGCACTATAATACCTGAGCCAACCCTTGAATGGTTTTTGTTGATATCCTAAGTTGTAGATACTAGTCTTCTTATGATCCTTGCCTGAAGTAAGCTTTCATGGATCCCTCCACCTCGAGGTTCCAAAGTGGAACGACAAGATTCGCTTTTGGATAATGGATTGGAGACTGCCAAAGAGATATAGATTCTCATCGCTTTAATGACCCACTAGCCCAAAGAAATCCCATATTAAGTGACCAATTTCCCTCTCAGTTATCTTTTACTGTTATCATGCTTTGCCTCACTCCACAAATTTTAATTGACATTTTCTAGTTACTATGCGTTCTCTATCTTCCTTATTCTTCTATTAATTTTATTGCGAAGAAATTATTCATCATTTCTCTCTCTCAATGTCGTTTTTTTTAATGAACCCATTTCTATTTGCACGTTATCGTGTTTCGTCAATATTGGCTTCTCTTAATTATTCTAATCTACTCCAAGTAAATGGATAACATCACTATGCTGTGGTCCTGATGGCAAGGTTGTCGTCTTGGGACTTGAAGATGGTACAACTTCATTGCATGTTGTAGAAGTGACTTTTCCATGCTATTGCTGTAATGTTACCCTCATTACTTCTCAAGAAGAAATTCCTCCTGCAAGAATCCTTATATAGCAGAAGGTGTTCTTCTCTCATCTCTCTTGGGAAATATTCTCAATTGCTTAAAAGCTGCATGATGCAATGCAAACAACAAGCTTACGGAATGAAAATTTTGTTGGTGGGAGAAGCCAAATATTTTTAAGGGCTTTTTGCCTTTTCCATTAATTTTGCTTTTAGGTTAAAAGTTATACTTTATATCGGCTGTCAAGGGGACCAAGACAAAAAATAGAGAAAAAAGAAAAGGAGAAAAAAAAAAAGAGTGAGTTTTTCTTTGTGAGGTTTCTCAATCTCTTTGTGCCCAAAAATTGAGCTTGAGCAAAGATCATCATTGTATTCCAACTTTCTTCAAAGTCTAGTGGATTTGTAGAATGCCTCTACGTGGAGATGTAGCCCAGGTTTGGGTGAACTTCAATAACAAATTTTGTAGTGTGTTCTTCCAATTATGTTTTTTTATTATCATATTATGCCTAGATGAATTGGTTGCTTCAATTATTTTCTGGAATCGACGTGCGAATTCCTAACACATTTAGTCACTAATAGAGATTGCAATCCAAGTTTACTGGTCATGTTTGCCAATGTCAAGTTAATATGGACTGTTAGATATGTCAAACAAGCAGGATAAGCGTAACAAATCTTAATAGATCATTGAATATGGCCCATTTGTCAAATAGGTTAAAAAATGAGGAGATATATAGCCTGTTTGACCAATTAGATTGAGTGGCTCCAATCCGAACATGACCGACCAAGCATAACTAATACAATATGGACAATGTGCATATCTTCATCAATGTTAAAGCTTTAAGCTTACTATGTCCTGGATTTACATAAAATATTGTATTCGTATGGTGTAATTTGTGACCAATACTAAAACACAATTCATATAAAATTTATTGTCTTAAAACTTACCAAACTAAATATAAATTGGTCAGGTGGCTAAACAAGATGGGATGATTGTTTTGTTATATTACATGACATGACATGATTACCACTCATGGTTACCCATAGTTGTCAAATGAAAATATAAGTCATGAATCAAAATATTAAATCTATTAATTGTGAATCATGAATTAAATCTAATGAAATTAGGCAGTTTGATACGGTGTTTATGATTGGTATTCTATGGCAGGTTTTCTGCCTATATAAGAGTAACTTCTCCAGAAAGTTTGAATGAGACCACAGTTTGATAAATTCCCGAATTCGTATATACACTCTTTATGGCTTTCTAAACACTTTTTTCTCTTCCTCAAAGTCTAATGTCATCAAAAGCTTAGGTTTATTCTCCACTTGCCACTTTATGGATCAAAAAGTTTTAGACCTGAAAGCCTTGTAATATAAATTAATGGTTCATGGAGAATAACATGTAGTCCCTTATAAGGCCAAGAAAAGGGCCGTGTGTTGTATGGTATAATTGCCTTTGAAAACTATAGGTTTATGCCATAAACCCCTCATTGGTAATATGATTTTGTTATGGACTATTGATTACAAATCAACTGAAGAGAATTATGGAGGAAAGCATTGTCTCTAGGGAAACACTGTAGATTCATGTGCAATTGTAGTGCTTAAATTTTAAAACTACACATGATTAGATCTAAATCTAATTCCAGCTAGACACAATCCAGCACAAACTGGAAAGATATCCCTAGCAAATATAGTTAAACAAAGCATTCCAGCTAAGATTCATCGAACACGTTTTCCTTCTTGTTCAATCTGTGTTTAGAACCACCAATAAATTATATGTCTTGGTTAGAGCATGTCTACTTTCTAATTGGATTAATCTCTCCCTGTCCCCCCTGAGTGTAATTGATGACTCTGCCTTTTCCTTTTAGTATTATAGAAAGAGAGAGGCAACAACTTTGAGTTCTTTGATTAGATCTCTCTCTCTCTCCACCATACATGGAAATTAACTTGAGTGGAGTGTCGCATGGATCATGTGAAAAGAAAAATGATGCCGATTCTTTTCCAACAATTAACGGTATTAGATTGAAGGTCACATTTACATAATCTCATTTATTTTTTAAAATTTTTAATATTCCTATATATCAATTTATATAATTCCTTATTGGTTGTGGAATTTGCCTAATTGGACTTATTATAATTAAATCTGCTACAAAAACCTACTCAAGACAGAATAAGACATAAGTTATGTTGCAAACTTACGTGTTTATTTTTTTTTTGTCAAATGTCAGAATCTTACATTGGAATTGACATTTTCAAAGACATTTTCACTTTGACCAAAGAAAATATTAAAAAAAAAAAGAGTCAGTGTTCACTTTTTGTTTGGCTTTTAGCCAACCAAAAAAAATATTTTACAAGTTTCCCCAATGTGAAACCGAATTTAAATAATAAAGAATTAAGAAAAAAAAGAATTGGCGGGTAGATTTTGGAGTAGAGGACATAGTTTGGTCCGTCTTGGACATTCCCGTATCGATCATAACTTCTATCAACCGGTCAAAAAACTTCGAAACAAAAACCCACGTGTTCATGAAGCTCATCGCAAGACAAAGAAGCATATATGTTGATTTTTTATCGAACAAAAGCAATAAATAAATAGATGAATGAATAAAATTAATAAAGCTACAAAGAGGGAATGAGATTCCTGGCCCATCTCCAGTCTACTTAACCTAATGAATTCATATTATTTTATGCACAAAAATTAGCTATACTCGGCAGATTTAAAAGTGCTGCCATCGCAGGACAATGTTTATGCTCCTTAAATTGAAAAATAAAAACAAAGAAACGTCATTTATAAGCGTTTTTATTCATTAATGTTGCGCTATCTTCTATTTTGGTGATGGTTAATATTGCAAAAATTCTTACTTTTAAAAGTTTAAAATGTCATTCATGGCTCAAACAATAAGGTAAACCACGCATTAAACGTGAAGGATAACATATTATTTTGCTTAAAACAGAAATCATCAAACCTCTTGGTTCCGAAGAAAAAATATGATGGAGTTGAAACACTGCAAGATTACTTAAGAAGCATCGTGGAGAACAAAAGTTGTTTGTCCGTAATGGACAGAGTGTGGAAATTTAGGAGGGAAGATTGGGTGGTACTGGGAGACTTGGTAGGAGGCATCTCCAAAGTGAGTGAAGTCATCGTAACTTGACGGAATAAATCGATCGCCGAAATCAGGAACACTGTCACCGGCTTGATTTTGGCCAACCTTTCGCAGGAGGATTCATTGGCTTTGTTCGTGAAGTGTGCGTTTGATAAAGGAAAAGAGAAGAATCACCTGGATCTTAATAATAATTGCCAAGGAAGATAAGACTGGTATACAAAACTCATTTCACTTTTCACTTGCTTTCTCTTGTTCATGGCATATGCAAATCACTAATATATTATGTATATTATAAGAGTAATGCTAGTTATATTAAAATTGGTATATAGAACTAGGATAAATAATTATTTGAAAGACTATGGATGGACATTTAAGTAATTGGATTAATGTGTATAGCAAAATCAATAATGTGCGGAAGGCCCGTGATTCGAATGGTACAATTTTACATGTACAAAATGGGTCCGCCTAGCATTGTAGAAGTGTGACAATTAGGTTTCAATGCAACATCAAGCTAAATATGATGAATTTGTGAAATTGCTAGCTTTTTATTTAACGAGTGATTTTGTATAATTATGTGTCACGAGTCAATTGATCTAGCATTTCCTTATCTATGCGGTTTTAGGAATTTATTATGAACTCATCCTTTCTTATCCCACTCACAAGGATTTTAGAGAGAAGCTCTGGATTTTTAATACTTGTGAGATGATATAAATGAGGCAAGGAAAACACACACACACAAAAGTACTCCACTAATTACAACTATAGATCTCTCATTAATCTAATAGTGGAGACTCTATCTCCCCATCTATTAACTACCTACATTAATTATAAGAATACTCTGAAATAGTGTACCTTTCCTATATTACCCTTAGAAATATTCTAGAGTAGTTGAGAAATCCCGAGCCCTTAAAAGCTTCAAGGTTAGTCTAATAATCTTGGATTATAGGTCAATCCATTGTGCCTTGAAAACCTCTGGATGGTGACATATAGCTCAAAGCAAAAGTTACATGATAATTAGACAAAATAGCCCAAAACAAGCTAAAATCAGCACTTGCATTAGCAGGAACATTCTTACAGTATGTTTGTTTAATGAAAAATGAATGGTTTCGAAAACATTTTCTCAAAGATTATCTCTTGTTTCGCTTAAAATAATTAGTATAAATCGTTCATAAAAAATTTAGACATTTTCATTATACTATTTAATTCAAGCGATACAAGTATTTATTTTCAGAAAAATATTTTTCAAGCCATTTTTTCCATGAAAGTAGCGGAATATCTAATTTGCTTAACTATTTCGTTTCTCTATTTTCCACAGTCCACCTGGTGCACTCTGTACACAGATCCTTCGTGCTCTTTTTGCTCGATGGGCACACAAGACTTCAAAAGAAATGAAGATTTGACATCACGAAATAATTTATTAGTGTGTATATATATTTGTATTAATATTCTCATTTTTACATGTCCCATGCAATTATTTTAAGTGTAGAATTTAACTGCTTCACACACTGACTTCTATCATACATGTAATCGCGCACCTTCCATGGAAAATTGGTAAAAGTCATGGCAATTAAATTCACGAATCAAAGAAAACTTGGTGTTAAAATTACTCATTAGGTCCGAATCTAATTCTCCACTGTATACAACCCAACACAACTGCACAAATGTGCCTAGCAAAATACATTAACCAAGCATTCCACCTAAGGTTCATCGAATATGTTATCCTTCTTGTTCAATCGGCGTTCACAACCACCTATAATCTATGTATTCTAGGTTAGAGCTGTCTAATTTCTAAGAAGAATGATGCTGATTCTTTTCCAAGCATTATAAAATTAGAAAGGATGTCATGTTCACATAATCTCAATTGATTCGAGAATTATTAACATCCCTATTGCACATTAATTTGTATAACTCCTCGTTAGTCGACTAATTAATTGGACTTGTTATAAATAAATTGGCCACATGATAATGTCGATACCATATAATAAAGACTACTTAAGACAAAATAAGATATCATGAAGACATCTAAATATGATGGATAGAATGTTAATCAGATTTTACTGAATTGAATATGATATAAGACATGTTTCAATCTTACGGTAAAATTGACAAAATAAATACATAATTAATTAATTCAGAGTTCACATTTGGTTCGGCTATAGGCCAGCCCAAAAAAGTTCTTTACGAGTTTCGTTCAATGTAAAAACATAATATAAATATTAAAGAATTAAGAAAAAGTTGGTGGGTGAGATCATTATTCTTTGGTACGTCATGCGTTAGCCTTTTAACATGACTTTTCTTAAAGGCTGCAACATAAGAAAAAGTTGGTGGGCGAAAACATCATGACTTCTGTCCACCGTTCAAAAACTTTCGAAACAAAAAAACCCACGTGTTCTTGAACGTACATCACAGGACGGAGAAGAATATCTCGTAGTTTATATAATTTCTTAAATTTGCACCTTATATTCCTACCAACGCAACGGTATTCATATTACAAATCTCATTAAAAAAGCTCATTTTTTTATCATAAGCTTGTGATTTTGTTTTTGGTGGAGCAAGTAAGGGAAAACAGTCTTTGACTGTTGGGACCAAGAATAAAGTAGTTGATTATATTAATAAAAAGTGAATCAGTAATATGTTACCGAATTGATCCACCACATAAATGAAATTTCACAAATTTAAGGAATTGAGAAAGTAACAATAGATGAGAAGATTCAATTGTCTTCTAAAAAGAGACACAAATATGTTGAGGAGAACATCTCACTTGCAAACATATCTAGACAGAATTAAATATATGACATGGTACCTTATGTTGTAATTATTGTTGATTGACAAGAAAAGCATATGGCCCTTCGAGAATTTATCATTTTGGGAATTTTTTTTAATTGATACAAATTATGACCTATATCTTACAGATATTTTGATTCCTAGAAATGATGATGCTATAACTTCAATCCAGTTAATTTTTGACAAATTAGTATTTGCAATTTGTTAGGGTCGCTCTCATTATATGCGATTTTCTTAGTAATAATAAGATAAATAATTCATTTGAACTTCATATATTTCTGGAATTGGTTATTACACATGAATAGCATAAAAAAGCTCCGGTACAAAAGCAAAATAATAAAGCTACAGAAGGAAGAGATGTCTGGGCCATCAACTAACAATTTAGCTAATAGAAACAGATTAATTTTTTGCGCAAAAACTTGCTGTATTCGGCAGATGTAGAGGTGCTGCCTTCGCATAATACAGTATTATACTCCTTAAATTACAAAAAGAAAATAAATATTACGTATATAAAACGTTATCTTTATTTGCTTAATTTAATGCTTTTCTATCCTCTATTTTGGCTGAAATTAATATAAAAAACTCGCACCTATAAACGTTTAAAGTGTTGTTCACTTCTCAAACAATCTGATCAAATACTATTTGAGTTGTGGATCAAGCATATAAGTTACGAATTTTGAAAGTTTTGTGAGGCTACTGGGGTAAATCACACGTGGCATTGAGGAGATGATGGATTATTTTGCCTTGCACAATTAATTTGTAGAATGTATGATGACATGACATTCGTGTTCATGAATAAATTTTATACACTATGTTAGATTATTTAAATAATAAATTATGCCTTCATCTATCAGTTTAACCTTTTAGAATAGTTAGTAGTGGTTCTACCAAAATTTCACATGGTAGCATAGCCAGAGGTCCTAAATTTGAATCTTTTCAAGTCCCATTTGCCTCTCTAACTAAATTCTACACCTACTACTAGGTAAGAAGACCAAACCAAATGTAAGGATGAATGTTAGAATATTTAGATAATAAACCTTACATTCATCTACCAACTTAAGCATTTAGAATAGTTAACAATGATCTTACAAAATCTCATACAACGTATAAATGAATTTTGTCATATAGTCGATCATGATAGAAAACCACTAATTAATTCAAGCATATGTCATATGTATCAACAATTAAGGTATTATGCTCTAAAGAAAGAAATCTAATAGAAAGTCACATTCTAGCCTTTACAAGGTATAGCATGATATTAGAGCAACATGAGAGACCAAAATCTCACACAATGTATAAATGAATTTTGTCATATAGTCGGTTGTAACGTCCTGAAATTCGAGCCCTTTGAGGGAGGAATGAACGTTAATTTCGCCAATGCATTGTTGGTTGATCTCACTCGGAATTGATCACTCCTGAGATACTGACCTTGAGGGGAAAGGCTAATGAGGACGAGAACTCGTGCAACTAAAGAACTTGACGGGAAAACGACTCGACCGTGAGACTTGCGTAAGGACGATCCTGTAGATATGCAGGCCGATTTCAAGGACGACTAGAAGTCGATTCGCGGACAGAAATAATGGGATGACGGGTGATTCCGTCTACTATTATCGAACCTGTGAATGGCCCTATGTCGATTCTTGATAATCGATTCCGTCTACTATTATCGAACCTGTGAATGGCCCTATGTCGATCCTTGATAATCGTGTACTTAGAAATAATAATCGATCCTTCGCAATTTCATGTAGTCAAGGACGTCCATGTGTCGAGAAGTCTTGAACGTGAATTGGCACGAGTCGGTTATGCGTAAATCCTCGAAGCCGCCTGTCAGTCTGAGTAGTACCAAAATGGCATTCGGGCAAAATTGACAAGGCATGAGAATCCAAGATTGGACTTCGAATTTTCGGGAATGTTCGAGAAGGACTTTTGGACGATGCTTCTTAGATAATCGACACTGCCGATTGAGCCGAGTTTTTGAGAAAGGGATTTCGGACCGAGGAAACAAGCCTACGAGGACGTGGGCCGGGCAAGAACAGTTTGGGCCTCACGCCCAAGGTGGGACAACCGCCATAGAAGGCCCGAGGTAAGCAAGTGAGCCCGTTGGGCCAAACCGACCCTTTACCCTTCCTAGCTCATTGTCTAAACCTGAGCCAATTCGAGCCTAATAAATTCCCGAGCCCGTTCCTATTCATTTTCCGGCCTTTTTCCTAGGCCCGTCCTCCATTTTCAGCCCAAGGACAAATTGGGAAATGTGCAAGGTGGAAATGACCAAAATGCCCTTGGATATTTTGAAGAAAAGTCAAAAAGGAAGAGAGAGAAGATGAGGTCATTGTTTGGCAAGTGGGGCAAGCCTTGATGGCTTGGATAAGGCTTATCCTTCAGCCTTCACTTCACTCTCTCTCTCCTCTTCATCTTCTCCAAAATCGCAGCCCCCTCTCCTCTCTTCTTCCCTTGCCTTCCCCGTTTCGGTTTCGACCTCTCACCGAAATTGGAGTTGTTCGTTGCCTTCCGGTGGAATCTCGGGGCGTGCCACCCACCGTTGCGCTCGGGAGAGAGAATCCGTACGGATGGTGTCGGCCGTTCGTCGATCGGAGCTGTCTTACGATCCGTACGGCGGCCGAAAGTCGGCTGTTTCCGGACCGCCATCGTAGCGTCGCCCTTTGCACAGCTCCGCCTTTTCTTCCGTTTCTCTCCATTTCCGGCCAAACCACCACCCATCCCAGCCACAAGTGGTTCCCCCTCGACCCCAGTGCCGTTGGTCGCGGCCCGCCGCTCGCCGGAGCTCCGGGCAGCCCGTTCAACTCCGGTCGGCCCGTCCTCCTCCTAGTCTTTGTTTTCGAAGTTGGGGGTGTGAGCGAAGCTTTTCTTTGTGATTTCCATCTCGGGACCGCCTTGGATCGTCGTGAGTGAGGTCCCCGGGTGTCGGGTTCGTCGCTGCCGCCGCGCCCGTGTCGCCGGCCCGCTTAACGGGTGAGTTTAGCTCCTAATCCCTATTTAGTGCCTAAACTTGCTTAGGGTTGGTTAGTTAGTGTTAATGCTGATTTAGGAGGGTTAATTAAGTTGTATTAGCCCTAAGATAGGTGGTTAGATAGGTGATTAAGATTAGCTTAGCTTAATCTTGCTTAATTGTGCTTAAATGATGATTATGTGTGGTTTATGTGTTAATTAAGCTTGCTTAGCTTAATTGATTGATTAATTTGTGTTTAATCAATGTTTTTTTTTTTTAATTTCTGAATTTAATTTATTATTAATTGAATTTCGGAAATTACTGTTCATTGATTCTTGTTCACGGATTCTTTTGTTCATGCACTTGTTCATCCGGAAGTGAAATTGTGCATAATTTCATGTGCCTTGATTATATGAAGTGAATTGGATGTGGCATTGCATAAGCATCCGCTTGAATTGTATGATTTTCACAAAAGAAAGAAAATGGTTTGTCCGAGGGACACCGGAAATGGACCGCCTTTATGAGAAAGAAAGTGATTTGTCCAAGGGACACTGGAAATGGACCGCTTTTATGAGAAAGGTGGGGAAAATGGTTTGTCCGAGGGACATCGGAAATGGACCGCTTTTGTGTGAAATGATTTGAGGTTTCATATGCAAGCATGTGTGCATTGGCTAATGCTCAAAGATAATAAGTGGGTTGTGATGGTGTGCTTGCGTGATCACTAAGTTGAAACCGCCGTCTCGGGAGAGTATCCCTTGACGTTTGTTGGGCATGCAGTCTCGGGAGAGTATCCCTTGACGTTCTATGAGCATGCGGTCTCGAGAGAGTATCCCTTGACATTCTGTGGGCATGCGGTCTCGGGAGAGTATCCCTTGACGTTCCGTGGGCATGCGGTCTCGGGAGAGTATCCCTTGACGTCTTTTAGGCACGGAAGGGCACGGTTGCGCCTCTGCGGAGGAAGGGCGCCGTTGCGCCTCGGAGGGCACGGTTGCGCCTCTGCGGAGGAAGGGCGCCGTAGCGCCGTGGCGCCTCGGAGGGTATGGAAGGGCACGGTTGCGCCTCTGCGGAGGAAGGGCGCCGTAGCGCCATAGCGCCTCGGCCTGCACGGAAGGGCACAGTTGCGCATCTGCGGTGGAAGGGCACCGTAGCGCCGTAGCAATAGCACAGAAGGGCACGGTTGCGCCTCTGCGGTGGAAGGGCGCCGTAGCCCCGTTGCACCTCGGCCAAATTGTAGCCCTGTGGGGCAGTAATAATCGGAACACGTGTAGATGCAAGAGTGCATGAGAAAATATGGCATCATTGGTTCCGATTATGCATGAGATGATCACATCATTTATGGCACGCACGCATGAATTGATAACGTGCAGGGTGTGGCAATGGCTAGGTGAGATCGCTTGTGGTGCGACTCGCATATGATTGATGAACTGCATCATCTAACGGCCATGTACATTGCGTGTATTGTGCTGATTTATACGTGCAGGGTATGGCATACCGGGTAAGGTTGCATGCGAACCGACTATATGATTGTTGGTCGCATTGCTTGCATTGTATGAGGTTTTACGTGCAGGGTATGGCATACCGGGTAAGGTTGCATGCGAACCGACTATATGATTGTTGGTTGCATTGTTTGCATTGTATGAGGTTTTACGTGCAGGGTATGGCATACCGGGTAAGGTTGCATGCGAACCGACTTTTGATTGTTGGTTGCATTGCTTGTCCCGTATGAGGTTTTACGTGCGGGGTATGCCATGCCGGGTAAGGTTGCATGCGAACCGATTAATTGTTTATTGGTTGCCCCATGTCTGTTGGTTGCTTGCGGGTTGTTGGTTGCTTGTTGTGGGGTTGAGTGAAGGGTGGTTCTGGAGAGATATCCCAGGTTGAGTTGATGTACTAATTGGGGCTTAGGGAAAGAACTCGCTGAGATTTTATCTCAACCCGTCGTGGTTAACATTTTTCAGGCTCCTAGAATGGCGCACCCGCAGTGGAGAATCCCTGCCCGCTTCTCCGGTGATCGACCTAACGGAGTCGAGTTTAATGGGTCCGAGTGACCGTGGTGATGAACCCGAGGGTTCATTCGTATAGCTGGATTAGCATAGTTTCTTTTTGGCCCGGCTTAGAGGATGGATCGGCCCCTTTTGTTGGGCTTGTAATTCGAAAGACGATCCTCCGTTGGTTAATCTAGTAAATTGTATAAATGAGTAGTCAAGGTTTCTACTGTTCATCCCTCTATCCCTGATTGATTGCTTGATTGTTTGCTGGACTGGGGATGGTTCGTCTTCCGCTTGCGCATAACAAAAGATTAAAATGAATGGTCGTCGACGAGTCCTGGGATGTCGCTTTCAATCGACCAAGAGAAGGGGTTGTCGCGTGCTCGGGGTTCGGGGCGTGACATCGGTCATGCTAGAAAATCACTAATTAATTCAAGCATATATTATATGTATCAGCAATTAAGGTAATTATGCTCTAAAGAAAGAAATCTACCAGACAGTCACATGCTAGCCTTTGCTAGGTATCGCATGACATTATAGGAACACGAGAGGAAAGTGATATATCTAAAGGAGCATTAATTATCGATGACAAACGAGTACTTTTTGTGCTTAAAATATTCATAAAAAAATATCGCATTTACCTAGCAGGTTCGTGAGCATTTTGGATTTACAAAGGTTAAGATAAGAAGGCAACGAGGCAAAAAATGTCAAATAGAAAAGTCCAATGACGAAGTTCTATAGCTTTAATTAGGGGTGAGTAGGTTCTAAATGTGGAATTTGGGAACCTACCTTGTTGAGACTGATTTTTTTATTATTGGAACATAGAACTTACCTTGTAAAACATGAATTGACCCTGTTGGATCGATCTAGTTTGAGAGTCTATTCAAAAATCAATTAAATCTTTTGTTTATTCGATTTCATATATTTATTCCTTAAAAGTCTTAATCGAGACTTTGATTCTTCAGTTGTAAACTCCAATGCTTCCCAAAAACCTATGCATTTGCTGGAATTGGAGAAATGGAGCTTGAGTGTCTTCGATTCTTCTTGTATGGCCAAACGATCGATTTATAGGTGGCTCGTGACCTTCAAATGGTAGATTCGCATTGAGGAAATGTCAAGAACTGAGTGAAGCAGAGTAGAGAATGAAAGAGAAAACCAAATGCAGAAGCAGTGACAATAAGAATACAAGAAGCAATGTAAAACTAAAAGAAGGGAATCAGGGTTTCTCGATTTATTTCTCTAATCTGTCCAGTTCTATGCCAAGAACTAGGAACTAGAGTAGAAATAGCCCATTTAAAAATTTAGAACCAGAAACTCAATCGGTTCCTACAGGAACCATACTAGAACTAGCCAAATAGAGTTAGTGTAGTCTAGTTACAATGTTTACCCTGCACCATGGTTCAACCCTAGTCTTAAAATTGTTAGTGTCGAGCTCGTGTTATTTTTAATCCAACATTCTTAATCATAGTATGACATGCTTGGTTATGTAAGCAATTTCTAAATTTATCAAAACAAACCTCTTTTTAATTACCCTAGACTGTAGCTCACCCCTAACTTTAACATAGCTAGTGCCGAGTGAGCACTATTTTTAATCTAACAATCTCAATCACGGTATGGCATACTTATTTACATAAGTATTTTTTAGATTTATTAAGATAAAACTTTTTTTTTATATCCTAGATCCGTGCTCAGCCGTAACTTTAACATTATTAGTGCCTAGTATTATTTTTTATCCAACAACCTTAATCATATACGATATACTTGCTTACATAAGCAGTTTTGGGGTTTATTACGATAACCCTCTTTTTTAATTACCTTGGACTGGTGCATTTTCTACTTGCGGACTGCGGATGTAAATCACTAATATATTACATAGGTTATAAAAGTGATGCTAGTAATGTTAAAAGATCGGTGTATGAATGCATTAGGATTGGTATATAAAGTTGACACATAAAGTTATGTGGCAAATTATGAAGTGAACCAACTTAAACCCTCAGTCATAATTTGCGACGTCATTTAGCATGCCGGCTTTTGTAATTCAAATTTAATAAAAATAGCATATCTCACGAGGTAGAACAAAATGGCAACAGTGTGAAACCAAGAGCGTTCGGGAGGGGCACCATTAATGGTAAGATTCTATAAGCACAAAATGTGACTATCTAGCATTGTGTGAAAGTGTTAATTAGGACCTTTAATGCTAGGGCAAGGTTATGAAGACTGATTTGCATCAATCTCAATATTTTTCTATATAACGTGTGATGTTATATAGTCGTGATAAAAAAATGAACATTTACATGATGGACATGTCATGATTCACTAGAGATCAGAGCTCGAGACGGGCTAAAGGCATCATTTGCATTTGCATGAACATCCTTAATTTGAATGACTATTTCACCTCTCTTTTATCTATGGTCCAACTGGTGTCCTTTGTACACAGATCAATCACGCTCTTTTTGCTCTAGGCATGCAATAATTCGAAAGAAATGAAGATTTGACCTCACAGCAGGATGCTCTCGTACATACGTTAGTACTAGTATTTTAATCTTTAGAGAAAGTGTGACAAATTTAGGTGAAATTATAGGGCTTACACTATAAAATTACACCTGACTAGATCCAAATCTAATTTCCCCCTAGATACAATCCAACACGAATTGCAAAGATGTCCCTATCAAATATATTCAATCAAGCATTCCACGTTAGGTCTGTTGAACATGTCATCCTTCTTGTTCAATCTGAGGTTGAAGCATGTCTAATTTCTAAATTCAATTAACCTATCCCTTTTGCTCATAATTCTTAATTCATGATTGTTCCCTTTACTTTACTAATAAAGAAAAATAATGGCAACAACTTTGAGATCCTCAAATTCTTAATTAATTCAATATTAATTAAGATAAGTGAATTGTCGCATGGTCACATGAAAAGAATGATGCAGATTATTTTCCACAATTAGCTTATTAGAATGGAGGTCACACTCACATGTTTCCTAGCGATTTGAAATTTTTTTAATGTCCTTATTGCGTATCAATATATATAATTCCTTATGATTAAATTTGCTACATAATAAATGTCAATACCATATAATGTAAGCTACTTAATGAGAAAATAAGACATGGGGAAGACATCTACATAAGATTGATCAAAGAAGTTCCCCCATGTTTGGCTGAATTGCATAAGATATAAGACATGTTTCAATCTTTCATTGGAATCAACATTTTTTAAGATTTTGTTCGCGTTGACTAAAGAAAAGAACATTAAAAAAAAAAAATTCAGTTTCACATTTGGTTCGGCTTTAAGCCAACCAAAAAAAAAAAAAATATTTACAAGTTTCCCTTAATGTGAAAACCGAATATAAAAAAAAATCAAAGAATTAAGACAAAAAAATGGTGGGTGAAATCATCATAGTTTGGTCCCACTTGGAGACCCCATATCGATCATTACTTGTGTCAGCCGGTCAAAAACTTTCGAAACAAAAACCCACGTGCTCTGGGAGCACATCACAGGACAAAGAAGCATATCTGATTGCTTTTAATCGAACAAAAGCTAAAATAAATGGATGAATTAATATAAGTAATAAAGGCACAAAGTGAGAAAGAGATTCCTGACCCATCACCAAATACTTTACCTAATAAATTCAGATTATTTTATGTACAAAAATTAACAGCGTTCAATAGATTTAAAAGTATTGTCATCATAGAATAAGTGTATGCTCCTTAATTTTTTTTTAAAAAAATTACTTATAAGTGTTATTACTCATTCATGTTATGCTATCCTCTATTTTGGTGACGATTAATATCGAGTTCTTTTTGCTTATAATAGTTTAAAAGTGTCGTTTACAGATCAAATACTAAAGTAAATCAAACACAAAAAAATGAAGAGGATGATGCATCATTTTGCCTTGCATAATTAATTTCTATAAATGTACAATGACATCATGTTAAAGATTAAACTTGAAACCATGAAATAGATTTAATTTCCTATCTAATCAATCATGCAAGAAATCACTAATTAATTCAGGCATATATAATATGTACCAATAATTAAGCTATTTATTCCCCAAAGAAATGTATCGAATGATGGTAGAGCAACGCGAGGGGAATGTGATGATTTATCTTGTAGAATTAATTTTCAATGAGAGGCGTGAGCTTAATGTATTTATGAAAAATATAATCTCATTTACGTAGTGGGTTATGCAAGCACGCTGGATTTACTTAAGATAAGATAAGATTGCACCAGGAAAAAAATGTCAAATCAGAAAAGTCCAAAAGAGATGGGCCCCCAACTTCAATTATGATGAAATTGAAGGGCATATCAGAAAATATCCTCTCTATATAACTTGGTTATTACACGGATTAGCCAAAATGTGGCTGCCTCGTAGCTTTTGACATATAACTCTCTCTTCTCAAACTTTCCCATCGGCCTTTCTATTTGAAAGCTTTTAGCTTCGTTCTTCAGAGGATTGATTAAGCACCGAGAAGAAGAAGAAGAAAGAGGAAGATGGCGGTTTCGGGGAGCGGAAAGATCAACGGCGGAGGTTTGTCGCGGAGGGTTTCGAGCCGTCCGATCCCAAGGCGAGGTCAAGTGAAGGTGGCGATTGTGGTGGGCTTGGCTCATTCGTTTGCTTCCATCTTCTCTCTGAGTCTCAGAAACAGATGTGCTGGTTCTCGTTGAGAGAGAGAAAGAGAGATGTTCCTGAAACCTTCGACGGAAGCATTAGGAGGAGCAGTTTGCTGTTGTGATGAAGAAGAGTTTCTTAATTTTGTAAGCATCGTGTACTTGATCGGATTCTTCTTATTTTTTATGGGTATTTTTTCTTCTTCTTTTAATCTGTCGTGTTTTATCAGAAATATAATTAAGACGGATTAAATTCAATCTTAATTTGTTGCAAGTCTTTTCGAGATGTGAGGTGGAGAGTTTGAACTCTACTTGTGGGAATTTGAGAGTGGGAAAATAGAAATATAATTGAGACGGATTAAATTCAATCTTAATTTGTTGCAAGCCTTTTTGAGACGTGAGGTGGAGGGTTTGAACTCTACTTGTGGGGATTTGAGAGTGGGATTGGCCGCTAAAATAACATAAGGCGAAAAAAATGAGACTATCTAGTTTAATTACAAATATGTTGTATTCTCTAAATGAACAAAAAAGGAAAGGATTTATTGCATAGTGTTATGATGTGTTTTGCTCTATCCCAAGGAAAAACATTATATGCGTTGGTTACATTATTAATGTTATTACATGCTACGTATCCTAATTAATACTTGTATTTTGGTCTTTAAAACTCTCATTTGTTTATTAGTTTACACATAGGCCACGTTGTCCTATATCGAACATTAGATAGCATATTTTCTTAAAGCGCCAATCTCTGTGGTTGAAGCAATTTATCAAGAAAAGCATGTTCAATTGCACAGTGTTAACCAAACTTTTACTAGAAAATATAATATTAATTTATGCAGATAATCAAACACCGAAAATTTACGACCAAACTTCAATCTGATTTTGGCCAATTTAGCTACAATTATAGGGCCTTATTGGATCCAAGTCATAACGCGAGCCCCCAAAGCAAATGCAATTTGATCAGTGCTCTAGCAGTCCTGGGCAAGATGGTTCCACGAATGTCTATCTTCTTTTCTGTGTCTGACTCGGTATCTTCTTTGCCATCTCATCAATTGTCAAATCTCTACACCATCAAATGAAACCCCACTTGAAGACTGATCGAGACATGCAAGCCATCTAGATAGGATTAAGATTTGACAGCACTTGATATGGCATCTTTGACTTATGATAACATAACAAAATAGGAAAAATTATGGGACAGTATTCGAATCTTGAATTAGATCTGGCATTGGATATGCATTGTTGAACCACGCCCATGATCGTGCTGCTTCCAAACAGTCAAATAAAAATTTCAGACAACTAATAAAACCACGTGCTTCGAAGCACTTATCAAGACAAGGGCCAATATTCCATAATTATATTTTATCGAAATAATATTTATACGAAGTTCTATAAGGATTCATTGTCCTATTACAAAATACTTTACCTTATGCATGAACACACGTGTAATATCTAGGTAGATTATAAAATGGTGCCGTCTTTGAAACTTGCTAGAGAGTACGGGTGGCGATACTGCACCGAAATCATAGAGAGTTAGGTTTAATAAATAATTAAAAATCGCATGTGGGTTTTCTTTACGGAATATTTATTGTGTGACCCTTTATTTTGTGAAGGTTTAATTGGGAAAAATGATCAGTTTTAAAAGCTTAAATTGTTGGTCCGTAGGTTAAACAAACTCATTAATATAACCTGTAGACCGAGTATACTTTTCTTTGAGCGTCCAAATGATAAAGAGTTAGGTTTAATGAATTATTAACAATTTTATTTAGTTTTCTTTTATGAATTTATTGTGTTGTCCTTTACTTTATTTACCAAAATTTTGGTTAGTTGCGAATCATGAATCAAAATAGAGTAATCGACTCCGTTCAAATCTCTAATAAACATTTGACATATATTTTATGCAACAAATTATGATAAAAATTGAGTATGTGAATTAATTCCTATTGTTTCTAAAATTTTCACGTTGTCATATGAGACATCCCAAATCAATTTCCATCTTCCAAAAATTTCCAAAATGAAATCCCTAGCCAGAATGTACCTTTCACTAATATGCATACTTGACAATTCAAAGTGAATTTTTCCAATTTTCTAAGTCAAATTCGTTTTACAATCGTCAGTCATGTGTATTGGCTAGTACAATTTTTAACAGGATATATATGTAATGCAAACGATGGATAGATTTGGATCAAGAGCATTGGGTTGGGTTAAATTTGTATTAGTATGGGTGCAACACCCTCGATTCTAACCCCGTGAGGATCGGCCATAAGACTCTAAATAGGTTGACCATGGGCCATTGGCCATAGTATCGATTGATTCGATCAATAAGGAATCAATGATCAGTCATGGTCTGATTGACCGACCGACCATGAACTGGTCGAGGTGTCGACCATGAATTGGCCATTGAGGTGTTAACTATGAATTGGCCACTGACCATACAAGTGGGATCAGATCGCCATCTCATAAAGTGACTTTTAGATTACAAGAATTGGTCACGGGATGATTTTGGATCGGTGAATGGTCATAGGTCAATCCAACTGATCATGCCTAGCTGCGGGTGTTTCCGCCTGGCTATGCACTAATACATAAACAATCCGACTCGACCAAATGCGATATTCTTTTAACCAAAAATGTATCATTCCTTATTTAATTCTTAGTGATCGAAAATGAATCTTGAATTGGTGATGTTCGATTATGGATCAGTCATGTACTAGCCATGAACCTTTGCGGATGAATTGGGTGCCGATCGAAACAAGCCATAAGATAGACCTAGCAATTCCATCATTAATTCTAAGGTTTATGAATGCCTTAGTTTAGTGCGAGGTCATGGATAGCCTTACGATTGGCCTTGAACCAACCAATAAACCAAGGATCGAAATAAGAGAAATGGTCATGGCAGGCCCGGTGATAGGTCTAGGGACTAGCCCGAGGGCTAGTCTTGGACCTAAACAAGGTTGACCATGCTGACCACAGGGTCGGCTAAAGTGCCGACTAGTGGACCGACCGATCACCTAAAGGAATGGTTTGGGCAATCATGGGGCGTGTGGCCGAACCTCGGGCACGCATGATTTGGATTTTTAAGGGTACACCAAGTAATCCCTCTTTTGGCCCCAGAACAATTTACACGATCAATTTCCATGGACCGCCTTTTTGGTGAAGAAAAAGACAAAGTAAGGAAGACTTTGGAACCCTTATTTAATGAAGGGGATGATGTGTGCTTTGAACTTTCGAAGGTTATAATTATGTTAAAAATATCCTTGGTGGCCAAGAAAAGGACGGCACACGCGTGGACCAATCAGAAAGCGATACCCAAACCTTTCATCGTGAACCTATAGAACCTAGATGCCAAGTTGGCAAATTAGATGCCATCATCTTTAGATTTTATTAAATGTTCATTAATGTGGAGATATAAGTGGTCTAATGAAAGATTGAAATGCCGGCCTCTATTGATAACGTCTAGAAATTAGATCGAGGATGTATTTTATGGCTTTGTGTTTTTAGTTCAAGGTCCATTCAAGTAAGTGTATTTTTTCCCTTTTTCTAGTATCATTTATGACATCCTCGACCTTAGGAAATTCTCTCTTGAACAAACCAATGGTAGGTTGATTGATGTTTGTGCATGTTGATGTATTCTATGGCTTTGTTCATACACTTGAGTTCTTGCATGACTGTTATGAAGTCACAGTTCATTGCTTATGTTCGGTATAAGTCGAGGTTCACTCATAGCCATAAGATATGATTCGGTATTGAGGCATATCGAGTTCATATCTTGGATTTGTGTGGAGTTCCTTTATGCTTGTTATCCAAGTGGGGCCTTGGGCTTAGGCTCCTTTATTAAGTTGTTGACGAGAAAATTCATGATTTCATGGCACATGCATATTGTTTGGGCACGAGATTCATGATTTATGACACGTGCATGAGGCTTAAATACGCCCTCAAAAAGGGGATAAGTGCTCAAGTAAGATAAGAAAAGATGAGAATGAGATTTGAGTCCCTCAAATCCTAGCAAGAATTGGGTTCGAGTCCCGAAGCCGACAAGAGACTTGGGTTCAAGTCTCGAGCATATTAACTAGATTTGAGTCTTAGAAGCCAGCAAAAAGCTAGAAGCCCGAATTAAAGTTTGAATTGAATTGGGTTCGAGTCCCAAGACGGCTCCAGGAAAGACTTGGGTTCAAGCCCTAAGCATAAGAGAAAACTTAATATGCATAAGCATGCATGAGTAAGAAAGGCAAGCTAGAAGTTCAAAGACTCATTGCATGCGTCATGCATCATGGACAATCACAAGAGTCGCCATTCTCATGGGCAAAAAGTATAGCATGCATTTTTGCAATTGATTTTCTTTTGACACTATTTGCATGAGATGTTTTGACTAGTATTGATGATAAAGTAATGTTCTAGTCAAAGGTTAGAGTTATGCTTACTGAGTATTTCAAGTACTTATCCCTATTTCTTTTACAAGTACTTAGAATATGACTACTGTGCATTTGGTTGTCCTGTAAAGATTTATATTACTACTTTGGAAGTAATAGATGTAGATACTAATATTACCTATTGCAGAGTCTTGTCTACAGTTTGAATTGAGAAGGGGCTAGACGAGCTAGTTCCAATGTATTTTGAAGCCTGATTTAGGTGGTATAAGGACATGGATTGAACCTCTTCGCAGGTTTGATAGTCCAAATCATAACATTGATGATGATGATGATCCATTTGAGGAATTGGACTAAGCTTTTATGTGTCGGCCCAAGTAGTAGAAAATGGTTCCCAATTTTGGCTAGTAACCACCGTAGTAGAGATAGGGATACCCAAGCTCTTTTGATGTACGTAAAATAGAGCTTTATAGTATGTAGCATGCATGGGGCCAGAGATAGTCGTGTAATCATCATTAATCATGTAATATATAAAGTGTGTTTGTGACATTTTTATCTAACACTTGTGTTGGGGATTGTATGTTTATGTTTTTTGCATGCACATAAATATGAGATAAATGAATTTAGGACAGTGACAAAGTCTAGGATGTCGCAAAATAACCCATAGCTCACACCTTAGAATGGGGGTCCTCGCAATGGGGTTGTAATAGAATATTAGTTTGAGATTTTTTATGATAAAAATTAATTTATGTTAAACATGAGAACTTAAAATACTGTTTTCAAAACCCACCACACCCACAAGCTCAAAAAGTCAAAATCCGACGAAACAAATCAGACAAAGCCCATGCAGCGTGACAGTTGGCAATGCCAACTTGGTCAACCAGGAATCCATAAACCCTCCATGAATTGCACTTGGTTTATTCCTCTACTCCACCTATATAAACAAGATCACCCTCACCAACAACCCATAAACCTCCCCCGCACTCTCAATCTCATCCTAACTCAGTAACACAAACAAGAAGAACATCGGAGAGAGAGAGAGAGACTCGAGGACATGGTGGATTCGAGAAGGTCGACAGCCAGCATTGTCAGTGGTGGCGACACTGCGAGAGGTGTCATGAGCCGGCCAATCCCTCGGAGAGGCCGGGTGAAGGTGGCGATAGTGGTGGGGCTTGCACACCGGTTGGCCTCCATGTTCGCCCTCCATGTTCGATGTGCTGGTGCTCAATTTTCGCAATAGGATTGTATCATGAAGGTAAATGTCGTTTTCTCAAGATGATTTCGATTGAGGCAATGGTTCTCGAGTTCACACAAGAAGATGGCGGGGCAAATGAGCTGGGTTCATCACTCAGAAGATCCCAATTTAGAGAGAGATATCTTGTATTATTTATTGGGAATTTTTAGGTGCAGCGGCTTGTTGCAAGCAAAAGAACCTTTTAGACACTTGATGTTATTCTCCTTATCCTTTTTGTTTTCTTGTGTAATTACACTTTTCTTTTATTATGTTGCCTTTTGTCGCAAATAAGAGCGAGACCGACTAAATTCAAACTAGTTTGTTGCAAGTCTCTTTGAGATGTAGGTGTTCGAGAGTTCGAACCCTACTTGTGAGAATTTGGGGGCGGGATTGGCTGTTAAAACGATGGTAAGGCAAATAGAAAAGTGGCACTTCAATCAAGCAAAACAAGAAAAAAGAAAAGAAGAGGAAAATTATTACTTTTCGTCCTTGTATTATTTATTAATCTTATAGGTCCCAATCAAGAGTAAGAAAAATCAGCAAGAAACCTCAAAGGAAAAATGCTTGAGCATGAAGGAGCGCTCTCGGGGTACTCGCCAGCATACTAACTATCCCGAGTAATAAATTATTTATTAAATAAAGATAATTTCTAATTTGCTATTCATCTTATCGACCAAATAATAAATATCTTATCTTGTCATGGTGAACTATGAATTACCGAACAAAAGAAAAAAATTACGAATTATAATTCAAGAGGTAATGAAGAGAGAGGCAATAAAACTGACTCTTGGACAAGTGTAGACTTGTGTTGCATGTATTCGGATTTGTGCATGTATTTGGATAAGTATATAATGGAGAATCTTGTAAAAATCAAGCAATAAATTGCATTATAAGCTACCTTTGAACGGCTTTGCATACTAGCCAATGCTAATACTTAGCCATTTTGATTAAAATTAAAGATAATACTTTCAATGAATTTCTAAGGTTGGGAAAAGTATCAAAAAAGTCATAAACCTATTGTATTGGTACCAATTCAATTATAAAATTACCAATTTAATCAATTTAATCCTAACCCTTCTCATATTTGTATAAATTCAGTCTATCTGGCCAATTTAAATAATATAAATCAAAGGTAATCATAGATTTGAAAACCTATGATTTAAATAATATAAATCAAAGTTGATTCTAGATGCATCATCATTATCTTATATTGAATGAATATAATGAATTTTCAAGTGGTGGAGAGCATGTATTACAAATTGCAAATCATGTTGCATGACACTAGTGTACTCTTAAATGGTATTTCATGAATGGCTCAATAGTTCTCTACTAACAAATGAAAAGATTATCTAGTATAGTTATAAATGCCATTATATGCTCCCTATATTAAAAGGATGTATCATATGGTGTTATGCTGTATCCTTCATGCACTCTGTTGTGTGGAAGAATATTTTTTAGTTACACCGCTATTGTAAAGTGACACTTCAAATGACACGCATCTTAATCAATTCTTGTTGTTTGATTTTTGAAACTCCCGTTTCTTTATTTGGCCACCTTCTCCTACAGTAAGACTCATACATTAAATGGGTTGTCCTATCTCAAAAATCAGACAATGGATATTTTAAAGTTGCAACACCTCGAGATTGGTTGGAGAAATTTCTCAAAAGCAACATGCTCAGTTATGCAATGTTTACCAAACTTTTACTAAACGATACAACATGAATGTGGCGATAATTAAGCACCGGAAGAGTTTAGGATCAACCGTCAACCAAAATCTTGCTCATTTAGTGCAATTATAGGGCCTCTTTGGATCCCAATCTCGTTCTCCATTATTAGACACAAGACACCGTGACACAATTGCAATGTTGTCCTGATAACAAACGTATTTAATCAATGCGGTAGCTGTCCTAGGCAAGATGTTCAATGAACATTTATCTCCTCGTTTGTCTTCTTTGCTGTCTCATCAAATGTCAAAACTCTACATCATATAAAAAAAAAGGCCCTACTTAAAGACAGAACAAGACATAGAAGCCATCTAAAAAGGATTAGGGTTTGACAGCCCTTGATATTCCATCTGACTTATGGAAAGCTTAATGAAATCGGAGAAAATAGGAGCGTGTTCGAATTTTAAATTAAATCTGACATTAGAAAAATGAAAACATTAATGCTTGCATCTTAATAATTAAGCCTTGTCATTGGACCACACACCCATCATGACTTCTTTTAAACAGTCAAAAAATTCAAAAACCTTCCAAACCATGTGCATTGAGAGTACGGTTGGAAATTGTACGATGAAATCATGAGAGTTAGGTTAGAATTGCGTGTATTTTTAAGTTATGATTTTATTGTGTCAACCTCTATTTTGTGAAGGGTTGAAAATTTTTTTGGTTTGAAAAACTTAAAATTATTGTTCCACGACTTAAAACGAATTTATTGAGCGAACTACCTAGATTGGGTATACTTTCTTTCCAAGTGTTGATATCATAGAGAGTTAGGTTTAATAAATTATAAAAAAAAACTGCATGTAGTAATAATTTACGAAATTATTATGTTACCCTTTATTTTATGTGCTGGAATTTCATTATTTTGCGAAGTATACATCAGAAATTTTATGTCTCGAAACGTGACATACTAGGGGGTCAAACTTTCAATAAGGTTCGTTCAGTCCACAGCTTCGGACAAAACCCGCCGGATGTCAAAAAGTCAGAACCCGACAAAAGAAATCAGACAAATGACCGCCATGCAACGCGACAATTGGCAATGCCAGGTTGGTCGGTCAGGAATCCACAGACCCAACAAGAAAGTCAAACGGTTGTCGCGACCTTCTCGAAGGTGAATCACCATGGAAAGACTAATGGATTACTAAGTCCAAAGACTTACACATGAGATGTGAGGTTCGACACCTAAACTATAGGGCTTAGCAAATTAGAGCTAAGAGGAATGATCCGACTAGTCGCAGTCTCGCGTACAAAGGTCGGGTCCTCTTATCTCCGGCTTGGTCAAAGAAAATCCTATAGTCATGTGATCTCGCAGACAAGGATAAACATTTTGACACCAAGAATAAAAATTTCGGAGTTGAGAAAGGCAACCTCTACATCGCAGTCTCGCGTTCAAGGTTGGATCATTTCTCAACACCATCCTAACATCCTTAATTGTGGTCCAGGTCCGACGGCAGGTAGTGTGTGCAAAGTGTAGTGCTAAAACCATTTAAAAATCATGTACATCAATTAATAATGCAAACATCACTTCAATATGAGCAAAAAAAAATTCAACATCAACACCTTCCTGCAAAACAAAAGGTTAGCAAACACTACACCCCTTATAACTCATTTCTGCAAAAACATTTAACACTTTATGTTAGCGTCGTACTTGGTATCCATGCTGCCAAACAAAAAAAGTATTTTTGAAAAGAGAAAAATTAGGTCTATGTCCACTATGAGTTTTAACTCATGTCCCCAGTGGAGTCACCAAGCTGTCGCGACCTTCCCGAAGGTAAATCACCATGGGAAGACTAATGGATTACTAAGTCCAAAGACTTAGTGCGGACTTTCCCAAGCCCTACCAACCGCAACTTGGTACTCAAAATTTGACCTATTTAAACATGTAATTTTATTTAATTAGGAGCCGCCACTAATCGATTAGAGTTGATTAGAAACTCAAGTAAAGTATGGGAGAATATTTTATTTTCTGCGAACCAGAGATTCAATAGGTTCGGGGACATGATTACGCTAAGTTAAACTAGCGCCCTTTCGGTACCCTTTCTCTTTAAGTTTCAAAAATTTTTTTTTTTTTTTGCAAGCAATCTTGGTTGATTTTAACCTAAGCCATTAACATGGAAATGAGTGGTCATGCAAATCACAATCAATAACCTTCAGTAAATCCAAAAGGACGAATATAAAAATCATAATCAACCTTAAAACAAAATAAGCTATAACTAAAATGCATGACCTAAACATAAATTCTAAATGGGATGACATCTACTTTTTTTTTTTCTAAAATTAATTATATATATAACTCTAGTCTATATTTAATATGCATGATCCTTACTCTAACGACATATGACGTGCAATTCAAATGGCCTAACTCTAATAACATATGTTAATTGAAAACTATTGTAACATGTGTGCGAGCTATCTAAATATGCATGTGCTACATGATGTGGAATGAATGATGTATTTTGCTATATGCATATGCATGATCTTTTTTTTTTTTTTTTTTTTTTTTATCTTTTTTTGTTAAAAAAATATATATATATATATATATATATATATATATATATATATATATTTAACTAATGAAATTTCCTAAGCTTTTACGTCATATGCAATGTAAACTATAAGACTAATCGACATGAAATGCATTAATCTACCCTATTATGCGACAGATTTTTTTATGCATTTTTCGTAATCTTACTAAAAAAAATCAACACATATAATGCAACGATCATGTAAAGCACACAATTTAGCCCCGACCCAAGATAGAAAATCAAAACAATCAAAAAGCTGATCCGACGTCTTGCGGCTCAATATTTTTGATTATTGAGATTTTTAACACGATACAACGACCTCACTTAATTGGAATTCAATCAAGCATGTAATACTTTAAACGAGAAAACAAAATATTCAAGAATTAATTTAGATAGGAACTTTACCTACCTTGTCTCTTGGGAAGAGACCTCCTTTTGTGAGCCGACCTTCAAGACTGCGGTAAAAAGAGACGCTTTTTCTCCTCTCTTTCTCTCTCTCTATTGCGTTGCTGCTCCTTTTCTCTCAATTGTGGCTGTATTTTTTGTGTGTGTGGCCCCCTTTTTATAAGTGAGAGGACTATGTTATTTAAGGAAAGCTGATAAATTTGCACGTTGCATATTTAGCTCTTGTATCCCACGTGCAATATTTTTCCAATATTTCATCCGACACCTTCTTGAATATTGAAAGAATAATGCAAATATTCTCGGGAACATTCTCATATTCTCGGGAATATTCTCATATTCCAACTCGTCATCCCTTAACGGGAATATTTCATCTGACACTTTCCTTGAATATTGAAAGAATAATGCGAATATTCTCGGGAACATTCTCATATTCCCATGAATATTCTCATATTCCAACTCATCACCCCTTAACGGACCTAGCCAAATTCTCTTTCACCGCGGGCTTAGTCCAATTTGTTAAATTAAAGCTTATAACCATCAATTGAAGCCCATTTGCTACATGTCCAATGCGAATGTAATAATAAATGCTCCTAAAACTATATGCTATGCAATTTAATCCTAATATTTTTTGTTTAGGGGTTAAAATTAATCGCTAAATTTTTGTGCATTAAATTACGAATGATTAATCAAAATTTAGGTGTCAACAATGGTCAAAACGTTAGATAACACTAGTTAATTCCTCTCCTCCACCTGTAAAATCCATGATCACGAACCCTCACGAATGACCCATCATCACCTTCCTGCACTCTCAACCCCATCATATCTCGGCAACACACTCGGGAAGAACACTAGAGAGAGAATCCAGGACATGGCAGGTTCGAGAAGGTCGACAATCGGCAATCGGCATCGTAAGTGGCGGTCGCAAGAGCCGGCCAATCTTGAGGAGAGGCCAGGTGAAGGTGGCTATTGTGGTGGGGCTCGCACAACGGTTGGCCTCCATGTTCACCATTCGCATTCAATGTGCTGGTGTTCATTTTCCGCAATAGGATTGTATCATAAAGATACACATTATCTTCTCATGGTGATCCTGATCGAGGCCATGGTTTTCGAGTAGATACCAGAATATGGTGGGGCAAATGAATTGGATTCATTACCTAGAAAGTCCCAATCAAGAGTCAGAAAAATGAGCGAGAAACCTCAACGGCAAAATGCTTGAGGATGTTGGAGCCCGCTTGGGGTACTTGCCAGCATATTAACTATCCCGAGTAATAAATTATTTTTTAAATAAAGATAATTTATAATTTGCCCTTCATCTTATCCATCAAATAACAAATATCTTATCTCGTTATAGTGAACTATGAATTACCAAACAAAAGAAAAAAAATATGAATTATAATTCAAGAGGTAATGAAGAGAGAGGCAATGAAACTGACTCTTGGACAAGTGTAGACTTATGTTGCATGTATACAGATTTGTACATGTATTTGGATAAGTATTATGATGGAGAATCTTATAAAAATCAAACAATAAATTGCATTGTAAACTACCTTCAAACGGCATTGCATACTAGCCAATGATAATACTTAGCCATTTTGATTAAAATTAAAGATAATATCTTCCATGAACTTCTAAGGTTATCATAGATTTTAAAACCTCTGATTTAAATAATATAAATCAAAGGCGATTCTAGATGCATCACCATTATCTTATATCAAATGAATATAATGAACTTTCAAGTGATGGAGAGTACGTATTACAAATTGCAACTTGTGTTCCATGACAATTGTGTGCACTTAAATGGTATTTTGTGAATGACTGGATAGTTCTCTAATAACAAATGAAGAGATTATCTAGTATAATTATAAATGTCATTATGCGCTCCTTATATTAAAATAAAAATTAAGGATGTATCGTATGGTGTTATGTCATATACTTCATGCACTCTGTCACGTGGAAAAATATTTTTTAGTGACGCCGCTTATCATATAGTAACACTACTCAAATGACACGCATTTTAATCAAATCTTGTAGTTTGATTTTTGAAACTCCCGCTTCATTATTTGGCCGCCTTCTCCTATGGTATGACTAATACAAAACGAGACATGGAAGCCATCAAACTAGGATTAGGGTTTGACAGCACTTGATGTTCCATCTCTGACTTATGACAACCTAACGTAACCGGACAAGACACGAGACGCGCTCGAAGCTTAAATTACATCTGACATTAGAAGATGAAAACATCAATGCCCGCACCTTAATAAATAAGCTTCATCGTTGGACCCCGCCCCTTTCAAACAGTCAAAAAAATTCAAAAGCGTGCATGAAGTTCTGAACACGTCAGGGTCCTAAAAGTACGGTCGGAAGGGTTAGGTCTAAAATTGCATGTGCACTTGTCAGGGTGCATGCCTATTCCTCTCCATGACCGTTTTCCGAACTCGCTCGGTTTTCCTCCGTCGTCTAAGTCTCCGTTGGACGCCATCCGACATCGTCGTGCTCCGCCCTCTCCTCTCTCTCTCTCTCTCAAATGAATTCAAAGGGAGAAGATTTTCTTCTCTCTCCAATTAAAACCCTCACACAGACGCTAAGGGTCTGTTTGGTAACCGACTAAACAGTGAAAATTTCTATTATTTTGTTTCCGGGAGTAGATTTGGAATAAAAATCTATTTGTTAAAATTTTTGTTCTCGAGAATAATTTCAAGAATCAGTTTTTTTTCTCTTATCTTTCTCTTTCCTTTTCTTCTTCCTCCTCAGTCTACTCCCGCCCCCATTGCAGTCCATCGGCCATTGTTGCCAGCGCCGGCCGTGGTTGGACAAGGTTCGACGAGCTCGCTGGAGGCTTGCCCAAGCGGCGCAAGCCTCGCCAGCCCACCGCTAGGGTGATGTCGGCTTGGCTGGGCAACGTCGGCCTGGCAATGGGCCGGCCTCAGCCTCATTGGTGCTGGGCGAGGTCGGTCTCGCTAGATCTGGGCGAGGTCGACTCGCCTAGCCACCAGCAAGGCTTAGCCTCGCCGGCCCACCGCCAGGGCAGTGTTGGCTTGGCTAGGCGACGTCGACCTAGCGATGGGCCGGCGAGGCTTGATGGTTGGGCGAGCTCGGCCTCAGTCAGAGCCTCGCCAGATCTGGCCAAGGCTGACTTGCCAAGCCAAGCCAAGGTCGAGCCTCGCCCAGCTCACGGTGAGGCTCACCATGACTTGGCGTCTCGGCCCTCGACGAGGGCGTCTGGCGGGTCACCAGCCGTCGGCCCTTGTCTGGTCAATCGCCGGCCACCAGCCATCTATTAAGGAAAAAATAATGAAAATGGAAATGAAAAAAATTATATTTAAATTATTAAAAAATTAAAAAAAATCATTTTGGACTAGAAATTTTCAGGTTTTATCAAATGCATTTCTATTTCGAGAATAAAAATTTTAAACAGTTACCAAACGCTTTCAAATGCTTAGAAATTGCTTCTGGGAGCAAAATAAAAAAGAATAATTTCTTAGTAGAAATTATTCTCGAACATAGAATCGTTACCATGCATACCTTAAGTTGCCCGCAATAGGGTTCGCAGACGGGGGACCGCTGGTCAAGCAAAAAGGTAAAAGGGACAGCCGGGCTGAAAGGCGAGAGCGACGGGAGCTGAAAACGGAAACTGGCTCGTCCTGCGAGGGGGATTCTTTTCTTTGGCTTTTTCACCTATTTGGTGAGTAAGAAGGGAGGCCAAAGAGGACCCACAGAGGGGACATAGGGAACGCAGGGTAATACTTGGGCGGATCGTAAAACAAACGGTGCTGCCCTTTGCTTTTTCACCTATTCGGTGAGTAAGAAGAAGGGGTGGTCGGTTCTCCGGTCCGATTTCAAAGTGAAATTGGAAATTGGGCTGGTTTCCAAATTTTAGGTCCATGAATTGGACTGCCGATCCTGGATAAATGAGCCTCCTCCTTAGACCACACCCCCATCAAGACTTCTTTCAAAAATTCAAAACATTCAAAAGCCATGTGCCGTCCTTGGAACTTGTCAGGATCTAGAGAATACAATCAAAATTAGTACATTGGCATAATGAGGGTTGGTTTAAAATTGCATGTACTTTTCATTTATGAATTTATTACATGACATTTTATTTCATGAAGAGTTTAATACAAATACGGTGAAATTATCAGTTTTAAAAGCTTATAGTTGTTGTTCCGCAAGTTAAACAAATTGACCTAGTAAAATGTCTAGATTGAGTACAATTTTTTTTTAAGGATCGAAATCATGAGAGTTAGGTTTAATAAATTATTAAAAAAACTGTATATAGTTATGATTTATAAATTTATTACATTACCCTTTTATTTTATGTGGGGCATTGGCCATGGTTGGCGGTGGCCACAAGCGGGGGAGGGTTGCCAGCCCTCCTGCCTGTATATATATATTTTTAAGTTTTACCCTTTTTATCTTATTTGAGTTTTTTTAAAGAAAAAATGAGAGAAAGAAGAAGAAGAAATAAAGGATAAAAATGCCCTTTGACCAATCAATGAAATCAAACCATTCTTCAAGATGACATGACGGCTTTAGACACCTATTAAAATAAGGTCTATTTCACGCCATTATTTAAGAAGAGGTAAATAAGACTAATTTCAAGCTATTTCAAACTCTTATTAAAAAAAAGTATTTCATATTCTTATTTGAAATTTTTTATATTATTAAGCACTAAAAAATTTACAAGCAATCATTGTTGATACCTAAATTTTAGCAATTCGTTTTATCATTCATTAATCATATAGAAAATTGAGAATTAATTCTCAACCTCTAACGAAATGAATTTTTCATTAAATTACATTGTATATAGACATTAAGAACATTTACATATCTATTGGATTTGTGGTGGATAAGCTTAATGTGACATTCTGCATTTTCTGATCTATTTAATCCAAATTTAATTATCGAACTTTTATGACGTTGATATTAAATTATTAAATTTTTGTCTTATTAATACTAAAAATTTCCAGTTCGCTCGGGAATGTCAAAAAGGATCAACGGTCAAAAATTTAAATCCCAAATTTTACCGCTTTTCAGTTCTGACAAAGGGGCATTTCGGGAAAGCTGCCAAAATAACGGGAAAAGACCATTTTGCCCTCCACTCATTTACGGGAAAAGGACGAAGCTCCAAAAATATAAAAATAAAAAAGTGATGGAAGTGGGTAGGCTGCAGACCCACCCCCATCCCCATCAGGCTGTCCCCTCTCTCTGTCGCTTTTTCTCTGACTGTCTCTCTCTCCTCTTCTTCTGGGCTTTGTTTTCGCCGGACCAACCAGCCGTTCCTCTCCTCGCCGTTGCAGTCGCGTCGGCGCTGTGAGCCGCTGCTTGGCCACCCGAGCCTGAGGATGGTTATGTCATGAGGATAGCCAGTATTCATATTAACAATATTCGATCAAAATTAGCAGAAAGAACCGAATTGGCTTTACGTTAAAAGATTTAAAACTAAATCGATATAATTAGCGATACAATAAAGGATTACAAATAAAGTGGCCTTAATGCAATGAATTTATGACTTTTCCAACATTTTTTTCACTTATTTATAAGTTTTATGAGATGACTATATAAAATAATAAGATCTTGTATCAATCATGATCAATAATGAAGTGCGCAATCAAGAGAGATATATGTATGATTAAGAGATATTGGAGTATCGAACATCCTAACCGTTAAAACTTTCAAAAGCTACATTTAATTGACAAAATATTCTCCATAAACACTTAGGACGACTCTTTATTCCCGGAACGATTTCTGCTTAAAAATGATTATTTTTTATTATGTTTATGGGAACAATTTTTAAGCACTTGAAAGCATTTGGTAACTATCCAAAGTTTTTATTTCTGAAATAGAAATGACTTTAGTAGGACTCTTAAATTTTTTTGTTTATTTTAATTTTTAATACTTTTATTATCCTTTTTCGTTTTCTTTTTTCTTCTTCTTCTTTTTTTTTTCTTCCTCCTTATTTGTGGCTAGCCGTCGACCATGGTAATGGTTAGCGATCGATTGGGTGAGGCTCATCTAGCTCATGGGAGGCTCGCTTGGCCACCGTAAGCCTCAACCTCACCAAATATGGGCGAGCCCAAACCTTAGGTTGCCCAACTAGGCAAGCCTTGCCAAGCCATAGGTCAGGCTCAACCTTGCCCAGGTGGCATAAGGTCAACCTTACCTTTGCTAGTGGTTAGGCAGGGCTTACCTCACTAGATCTGCGAGGTCAAGGCTCGTGGTGGTCAAGTGAGCCTCCGACACTCCCCTTGGCCTCACAAGGCTTCGGTGAGCTCATTGGACTTTGCCTAATTGATGACCAACTACGCTAGGAGGAAGAAAAAGAAGAGAGAAGGAGAAAAGAAAGAAAGAAAAGAGAAAAAAGAAAAATAGATTGGGCTTGATTATGGAATTATTTATGGATACAAATAAGCAATTTCCGTTATTTCTTAATTCTATTTCAAATCTATTCGAAAAAACAAGGAATAAAAAATTTATCAAACTGATTTATGTTCTTTTTTGTTCTCGAGAACAAAAGAATTTAATTACTATTAGACAAGTTAATAAACAGGCCCTTAAGTGCCAATAGGGCCACGTTGGATTTTCAGAGAGCCATGTAAATTAGCTTTATGCAAAAATAACATCATGTCGGAGTGTCTATTTTTATTTAAAAAAAATTATATTTAAGTGTATCTTTTGTAAATTTTGACATTTATATAATTGCTCGTGTCAGGGGCATGTACTTCTCTCTTCAAGTGTGATCTCATGATTGATAATGATCGATCGATCATCAGTTGACAATTGATAGTCATCGTCGGCCATCCAACGGCTCATAAAGCCGTCCACAACTTTGCCACATGTAAGACAAGCCCTCTTTAGTTTTCAATTATTAAACTCAGAAATAAACCTGACCTTGTAACATGTGACCATCACCAAGACTTGCCGCCATAGCTTGTTCCAAGATAGAGGTGTAACATGAGTTTATGACCCATATTATGACTCACTTTTAGTTAAATGAGTCAAATAAAAGTTAAATATGGGTTTAGTGAGTTATTAGGTAGATCCATCATCTCTCTCATTCCATCCCTTCCTCTATGCGCTCTCGATTTCCGTTACTAATCCCGCCATCACGCCTCTATCACCATCGCCGATCCGAGCTTGTCATCATCGGTTGGAGCTTAGCCTGAATTTGGGCAAGTGAGTCGCGACAAAGCTTGAGGCTAGCGAGCCCTAAGCTCGCTAGCCGAAGCCCGGCCTAGATTTGGACAGGCAAGTCGCGAGGTCATCGGCCTTGGCCGAGTTGCAGCTCGCCCGGATTTGAGTGGGTGAGCCCCGAACTAGTTGGCCGCAATAGAGTTTGCAGCTTGCCAAATCGGGCGAGCCCGAGCTTGACCACTGTTAGTAACCTCGATCAAGCTTAGATTGGCCGAGCCTTAAGTTTGTCGGCCTTGGTTGAGTTTGGGCTCGCTGGCCTGCGTCTTGGCTAATCGCCGTCGGGTGGCACCAGTAGAGGAAAAAGGGGGAAGAAGAAAGAAAAGAGAATAAAAAATAAAGAGGAAAAAATAAAGAAAAATAAAGAAATAAATAATAAATTCATTTTTTTTAAATAATTAAAAAATCTATTTTTTAAAAAAATTAAAAAATCTTTTTTAAAAAAATTATTTTCCAAAAACTATTTCAATTTAGAGGCATCCACATTTTGTTATTTACTAATTTTTTATTATTTAATTTACTTTATAAATTTGATGTGAAATTTTTATTTAAATAATTTATATGTGAAAAGTTTAAAGTGGATTATATAAGTGGGAGTAGATTTTATTGAATTAAGTTAAATATTAATATGTGTTGGTAATATAGGTTGAGTATGGGTCGGGTATGGATCGGGTCGGGTATGAGTCATCAAATTTATATTACATGAAAATGGGTCAAAACGAGTTAAATGGATCGATGTGGGTCGGATAATTTTCGACCCGACTCAAACCCGATCCGACTCACCCATTTGACACCTATATTCCGAGACCATCTAAAATCTCTCTGTCCCTCACATTTTCCACGGATGCACTACCCTTACTGATATCCTTTCACTTCTCTCTCTAGCTATTGAAATTCCAGCAAGAACTTCACACAGATTTTACAATTTAGCTCGTCATGGACAACAATCAAGAAGTTCGACAGGCAACTGCTGATGAACATAGGATCAAAATTGAGATCGTGAAGGAAGGGGTATTGGCTTCCATAACAGAAGATATGAAGGCAGAGCTGAACTGGTTGAATGAATCAGCAGGCCAAAATAGCTGTAGCATCTTCAGAGTCCCTCATGAGGCATGCCGGCCTCGAATCGTCTCCATTGGCCCGTACCACCATGGGGAACCGCAGTTACAGAGGCTTCAGGAGCACAAGAGGAGATACCTCCGAACCATGCTGTCCCGAACTCGACCGAACGGTGTCAGCCTTGAGGACCTCATCTACGCAGTGGCGCCGAAAGAAAAAATGATTCGGCAATGCTATTCGGAGAGCACCAACAATTTCACTGAATCTGAACTTGTGAAAATGATGGTTCTTGACGGATGCTTCATCATTGAGTTCTTCCGTCAAAACGTAGGATACATACAGTCTGACGACGATATCCTATCAAACGATTCATACACATACGTTTCTCTTGTGCAGGACCTTCTACAGCTTGAGAATCAAGTCCCGTACTTTGTTCTCGAGGATTTGTTTGAAACAACGAATGTTCCAAAAAAAGAAGAGACCAGTTTTACCACTCTTGCCCTCAAATTCTTTGATGGCATTGTGGAAAGATCTGACCGTTTATCGGAAAGAGAGAGCGATCGCAAAACAGAGCATTTGCTTGATTTACTTCATCTGACCCTTATTCCTGAGGGTGGACAATGTATGGGTCCAACAGAGGAGAGCTCGTCCTCTGAATTGCTCGATTCTGCTTCCAAGCTTAATCAAGCTGGAATTGCATTCGTGCAGAGCCAAGCCACCCTCCTGGAGATCGAATTTGACTTCAAACGTGGAATCATGCATATTCCAAAACTAAAAATCAATGATACTCTCCAATGCATCCTCCACAATATGGTTGCTTTTGAACGGTGTTTTGTCGATTGTGACGACTGCGTCACTGCCTATGCCATGTTCATGGGATTTCTAATTGACACAGCTGATGATGCACGACTTTTGTGCGACCGTGGAGTCATGGGGATTAACGGCGTGAGCAAGGAGGGTGTTGCAAGCTTCTTCCGCGATGTCAGCAAGGACATTACTTGGGACCTCTCAGGGAGGTACCTAGCGCCGGAGATTGCAGGAGTGAAGAAATATGTTAGGTATCAACAAATTCGTGTTTTCTTCACGCAGCTGATATATATTCCTTGCCGCTACACATGGTCGACTATAGCTGCTATACTGATGCTTACAGGTGCGATTCAAACTGTGTACACTATGTTGCAATACTATTAACAGGGGTGAGCATGCTTCCAAGATAGAACCTGGAACCTAAGAACTGCACCGGTGGGAACCTGTAGGTTCCAGGTTCTAAGGGATGCGGGTAGGTTCTAGGTTCCAAAATTTAAAGAACATGTATTCGAGGGTAGGTTCTAGGTTCTCGATTGGTGGAACCTGGAATCTGGAACTTGTAACTTGTAACTCGAAACCTAGAACCTAATATAAGTTTTTATGTTTTTCTTAATCTATGTCTTCAAGCAATTTTGAGGTATTCTATGGTGTTTGATAATAAGTATATAATCCGAAACCACTAGTCTAAACTTTCATTTTATGATTGATAATTTTATTTTCGTAGACTATCAAACTAGTGAAAACTCTAATTGCTTCTTTTAAGATAATGATTTTATATAATACAAGAGTAACTAGTTCATTAAAATCACAAAATTTTCTTAACACTATTCGATAGGTGCATATAGACACTCGTTCTCAAGCAATTAATAATAAAATCCTTATTCATTTTTATTGTTGTGTTTAAATTCATGTTACTTTACTAAAGATGAAAAAAAAATATGTTGGAACCTAGAACCGACCCTGGAACCTGTAATAGGGTAGGTTTTAGGTTCTAGGTTTTGATGGGTAGATTCCAGGTTCTAAAAAATGAGAAACCTGTACCCAATGGTAGGTTCTAGATTCTATACGTGAAACTTGTAAGAAACCTAGGAACCTAGAACTGCTCACCCCTAACTATCAACACAAATAGCAAGAAGTATCTAGAAGCTGCATCTTCCACATTTTTCATCACAAGTATTGACATTGTTTTCAGTGAATCTTTTGAGTTAATACCAAATAAATCTGGAAAAAGTGGATGAATAGTCATCATCGTCAAAGTGGTCATCATCAGGGGAGGGAATGCACAGGCGATCTAGTTCCCTGGGAATGCGGAACTTACCCAGCCTTAGCCCTAGCAACTAGCCAATTCCATGGAACTGATGACTGGATCGACCAGTTAGAAATAGTGCAATTTTCCCCCAAAATTTTCGATATATGAAGTTTAATTGACACAACCACGTTCTAATACTAAGAAAACCAAGGTTGCACGACAAAAACAATTGAACTGGTGCAATACCATCTTTATTTTACTAGCCGGAGTCTAAATACTCGTGTAACAATTACATGAACCTTTCCACCCAAAAAAAAGCACAATGTATCAAAATATTAACATTTCAAGACTAGTGTGAAGCAGCTAGTGTATGTAACTCTATCATTGTCAACTTATTCTCGAGTTCTCCTCTTCCGTATACCAGAGTTGTTGCCCCATTAACCACAGAACCTGTTCCTCCAGCTAAACAACCCCTGTGAGATAAGTCAAATGCCAAACTAGCCAACTCACGGATGCCACGTAACAATTATTAATTTGGAATATTTTAAAAGTACGTGCACATCAAAATCTAGGTATTAAGAAAGAAAACCATTAGTATGGCAAGGTAGCACATAATGTACCTTAGACTGGCATAAATCGACGATGACCTTTTAACTTACTACAGAAGCCATGCTTCCCAAATGTCTGTACACGAAGGGGTCTCCAAGAGGTATGCTTTCCCTCCATTTTGCTTCCCTGTCCTACGAAACAGCTCCTCCAAGAATTTCCCTTCCCTTTCCACGATCTGTTTCAGAAATTTGCATTCATATTATTTCCAAGGAAAGGAGAAAACTGAGCGTTTATGCAATGAGAAAAACTGATAATGAATGACCACTTCCAAGTATAAATGGAACCATTCATGCCGTATCTTGTACAAAGTAGAGCAAGGAAATAAAGTTAAAGATCGAAGATCAAACGAAAAGCTACATTGAGAAATCTTCAGAGGAATTAGACAGGGGGACTAAACCTGAGCTAAAGTGGTGTTAGAATAATATAAAATTGATTGTTGAAGACGTACTTCGTTTGCACGTGTCTTGCTGCATGAAGACAAATGGAAAGAACAAAACAAACAACTTTTGCAAAGAAGATTCCAAAGTCAAAAGTGAGCTTCCTTTATTTTTTCCTCATAAATGCTATTGCAGAGGGCTTTGGAAAAGAAAGGAAATGAGAGAAGGTTCTACGTCCAATTTTTCTCTCCTTCATTAATGCATGCCTTGTTGAAGGGTGCTATTTGTGCTGCAAAAGACTTGTCTTGCAGACATTGCTTTTTGCTTTATGCTCTTTCTCTTCCTGTTGTAGACTTTCTTGTATTGTTGTAAACTTTTGGTTGTTCCTCATTTAATGTTTATCTTTTATGTACGTGCTCAATCTCTTTAAAAGATTGAGGAGTTTAAACTTGTAATCGCACCTCTGAATCCACTAGAAAACATTTCCATTTCTATTGTTCTCCTCCAGTATTCATTCATGCCTCGTTCCAAAATTTTCCAAATGTTGCCATTTTTCTTTAGTTTTTTGTTTCCAACAAGCGGGAAGCACTGGCCACCCTCTTTGTTCAAGAAAACTCGCACAATCCCCGAGAGCAGATGCATCTTCCACTGAAGGTACCCTCAACCATTCGTCAACCCCGATCTTGAAACAGTTGAGAAAAATCATTCAATTGGAAGGTGGTGGAATGCAAAAATCAGATTGTCACAAAGTTCTTATCATGAAATTGTTATTGCAGACTTAGATAACAAAGGAGAGAATAAATCTTAGGGGATGTTGGAAGATTAAGTGACTTGACAAACTCTGAGGGTCCAACACCGATGGACCAGACTAGGAGGCCGTAACATTTGTACCATCATTCAGTACAATTTTCTTCGCATGGACCTCTTTCACCGGACCTCTTTTAAGACCAACTCCAGACTAGCATTGCGAGCATTAAATCAGCACCATATTGAACTGCTAGAAGAGATGACGTTTACTTGAGAAAGAAAATCGACTTACCCTTGTTAGATCATTAATCATTAAGAAATTGGAAGTGAAAACAATGAGCATCTTTCTTCTATTCCTGAAACTTTGAAGATTGCTCTGTAAGGGCAAATGCCCGAGCACCATGTGCATGGAAATTAAGTCTTTAAGACTCAAGAGGTCTTCTTTGGGGCATGACTCCATAATATTCTGAAAAGAGTAGGATCTCTTAGTTCTTTGGCTCTGTAGTTTGGTGCCTCTTTTGTATCTTCTATCCGCGCCCCGTGTAATTCATGGGCACTTCACTCGTGTAGTGAAAAAATTAAGGTACATCAAGCACACAATATAGAATAATTTCTGTGAAAAAAGTTTTCCCAAAAGAGCATCACATGATTTTATAAAAATCAGAGAGTATGACAAAATGCATCAGGATAAAACAGGGCAGCAAATTCCTAATGAGAAGTCATGGTGATTTGACTATGTCATTGATGTCTAAGAATTCTCAAATTTTGTCACATGATAGTTCTAAAGATGACAAACAAAGTTTGTGAAGGGTCTTACTTCTAAATTACAACAGAAAAATTTGAACAAAAATGGAAAAGTGCAGACATGAATATGAGCAAGCATGTCATCCGAATTTCACAATTTCTCAGATTTCAGGGCAACCTTGCAAAAAATGGAAAGTGGGCCAATTGACATGCAAATGACTTGATCTTGATGTGATTAGGAAGCTTGATGAATTTCCTAAGACTTTCTAAGAGATGACATCCGATTAGGTCATTTACCTATTCAATTTTAGACATCTTAATGAATGTAATCATATCAAAAGAGTGCACGAGGGTGATCCGCCATTTGGGGGTTTTTGGGGGGGAATGAGGGGCGAATGAGTACTGACACTTGAATTTTTGTCAATCATTTAAATATTCTTTCTTGTTAAATTATAAAAAAAAATATAGCAAATAAAAAGGCCCGATAGTCCTTATATACAGCCCAATTCATAAGTATGGACCGAACTCATTTGCCCATTGGCCCAACCTTTAAAACTTCCATAAGTATTTGGACTCAACAAACCCATTAAGCTAATTTGCACCACATGAGCCTATTACCTGGTTTCATTTGAAATCCATTTTAGCCCATAAAAAGACCCACAAAAGAGAACAAATGGCCCGGCCCCTGTCTTCACTCTCACCATCCAACTTTCTCCTTCCCTTCCTCACCGTCAAGACAAGTAAAGAAGATGAAGGGGAGCGCGTCCGTGAGAAACAGGTGGATGACCAGAGCAAACCTTAAGCGTTCGGTGGAGATCCTCTCTCATCCAACAACTAGGGGTGTCAAAAAGGCCTGAGCCGACCCGACCTGGCCCGGCCCGGCCCGACCCTAAATTTAGGGTACTTTCGGGTCGGGTCAAAATCTTATCCAAGTATAGAGCCGATATCATTTGGAGTTGGGTCAAAAAGGGTCGGGTCGGGTCGAAACGGGTCGGCACAAGCTTTTTTGGAATAAGTCATTTGAGATCCAGTCGAGTCTAGAAGGAATGTTTGGGTGGGATCAAGAGTCTTATCGGTAGGCTGTTCTCCTACTAACAAATTTCTCTTTTCTGCAGAATTTGCTTGTCGTTGTCGCGAAACTGGAGCATGTTATTACATGGTGGACGATCAAGGTTGCCGAGATGTACGATTCGAGTGCATGGGAATCCATATCAGCCGTTCCAGCATCTGAATTTTTGGTTCTAAGAATGGAATGAGTGATCGTCGTGTCTGAAATTCCAATACAGTATCATTCCTTGCATTATGGGAGGTGATAGTCGTGCTGTCTCGAGAGGCGTAATAGGGTAAGAACGACGCAAACATCTCTCCAACGGTTCGTTACGTCGTGTAAGATCGACAAGTCAAGCCCTGAAATCACTTTTGATCCATGAAACATGCGTTGCTTGGGGTGTTTGTCTTGCTCATTTGCAGCTAAGTTGATCATCGACTGCCCTGCAACCATCGCAAATGAATCGGAGATGGAAGCAGGCATTGAAGCATAAGAAGAAAATCGAGCCGGTGCGTACAATCCAAAGCCAGGGAAAGTAGCAAAAAATCACATACATCCGATCCGACTCGACCCGACCCAAGCCAACCCGGTTTTTTTGTTCGGGTCGGGTTGGGTCGGGCCAGAGTGTGACCCTTTGCGATTGGGGTCGGGTCGGGTAACATAAAAACCCGACCCGACCCGACCCATTGACACCCCTACCAACAACCTGGCCAAATCTGGTGAGGGGGCCCTTGGCAGAAGCGCTCACCCTCGCCCTGACAAGCACTTGCTCTCACCCAAGCGAGGCTCCGCCAGCCATTGGCAAATAAAAACGGAAGGAAACGGAAAGTAAAAATAAAAGAAAGGAAGATAAAATTCAGAAAAATTATAAGTAGATTATAAAAATTGTTTATGTCAACATTGGCCATGTCATGTAAGACACTCAATGTCAACGTTAGAGGTTTCTGAGTAAAATTAACCGGATAGACCACATTGGCAAATTATCAAAAGATTTAAAACTCAATTGGTTAAATTGAAAAATTGAAGACTAAATTGATGAAATGGTAATAAATTTAGGACTTTATTGATAATTTTCCCTCAAATTGTACCATGGACGCAAAGCTAAAGTGTCGCAGCTCACAAGTTTGGAAGAGAGGTAATTGCTTGTGATTCCGACCGGGTCAATGTAAGCTCCTGGGACTACTTAAATTCTAGTTGGTACCTGCCCAAACGAGGGAATTTTCGAGAAATTCCTTAATTATTGTCCAACTGAAACAATTTGCATTAAAAATGTCATCTCATCCCCAAATCTTGTTTCCGCATACTCTTATGAGAAACACAGATACTTTCTTTCTCGATTTTGTTATCATTTTGGATCTTCTCCGGTTCAGATAAAGTCATTCACGTGATTACATGGTGGAGGGAATTGTATATTTCAAGAAAATCAGCCATAAGCATTTTTGTATAGTGAAATTCATTAGATAAAGTGAGACGGGGTTATTAATTACTCATCATTTTTTATGTTTGAGTAAGATGGTCAAAGTGGAGATTAATTAACTTTGTTTTGCGCTTGCTTTTCTTCATCTTCATGCAAGGAATCGGAATTTCATTTTTCAACAAAAGGAGCAAGGCAAGAATAAAGAGAAAAAAGGGAGAAACCAAAGGAAAATGCACTTGGGAATGCATTGGCTACGATAAAACTTCTCGGGACAGTCTATCTCCAGCATCACGATAAGAATAATGCGGGGGAGAGAATCCGAATTTCATTTTCCAACAAAAGGAGCAAGGTAAGAATAAGGAGAAAAAAGGAAGAAACCGAAGGAAAATGCACTCAGGAGAGCATTGAGTACGCTAAAATTTCCTGAGATTTGTCTATTTCTTAAAATAATGCGAAACAAAGAATTGTGTAAATTTTATATAATATTATATTATGATGTAGAGTGCATGGTAATATTTATAAGCATTATGAAATGACTATATAAGTTAATAAGACATTATGATATAAATTATAATCAATCAGAAATATGGGATGATAGTCTTACAATCTCGAAAGATACGAAGAATCAACGGAATTACGGAAAAATCTCCAATATAGATAACATCGCTCAAACTCAAACTTGTAGATTGGAAAAAAGATCGAGAAAACGTTTGGGTGGATGTGCCTCAACGATGACTGATCGATGTTAGAGAACAAGTCCTGTGGTTATGCTGTCATTTGGTTTGCTAAAAAGAGAACTGGCTAAATTGTGCCAGCTAAGCATGGTTGTGGTTCAAGCTATGCGAGTGTAGAATAGGCTAATGTGGCTATTATCTTTGCAAGAGGCCGACATGGTTGCGTGACATACTTTAAAAGGAATTGTGTAATTTATGTATATTATAGTATACAGTGATGAAAAGTGTATAAGCTTATTTATGGAAAAAATGTTAAAAATTTATAAACCTATTACATTTGTGCCATTATATTTCTAAACCTTTTAAGTATACTAATTTAGTTATAATTTTTTTTTTTTTTTATCTAGAGTCAATTAAGTTCTTTCGATTAATTTTGATCAGATATTACTGACATGGACTTCAGTTGTCATACATGGTACAACCGTCACTTACGTAAATATTCTTAATAATATTTTAATAATATATTCTTTTCTTTTTCCTTTCTTTCCTTTCTCTCTCTCTTTTTCCTTCCTCTTTCATCTAGGGTCTGGCATGGCCATGGCTAGTGAAGGTCGGTCTTGTCGGGGTGAGGGCAACACTTCAACGATGCCCGGCAAGGTCGACCTAGCTTGGGCAAGGGTCGGCCTCACCAAATCTAGTGAGGTTGCCCTCATCCAGGTGACAAGGTGGCCTTGCTGAGCGTCATCTGGGTGAGGGCAGCCTCGCCCAAGCGACACCTAGCCTCGTCGGCCATTGAAGGAAAAAAAAAAAAAAAAAAAAGAGAGGAAAAAAGAAAGGAAAATTAAAAAATTATTTAAAAATATTTACATCAATAATGGTTATGTCATGAGGATGGCCAATATCCATGTTAACAATATTCGACCAAAATTAGCAAAAAGAAATGAATTGGCTCTACGTCAAAAGATTTAAGACTAAATCGGTACAATTAAAATGATTATGAATAAAGTGGCACTAATGCAATGAATTTATGACTTTTTCGACATTTTTCCCACTTATTTATAAGTTTTATGAGATGACTATATAAAATAATAAGATCTCATATCAATCATGATCAATAATGAAGTGTGCAATCAAGAGAGATATATGTATGATTAAGAGAGATTGGAGTATCGAACATCCCAATCGCTAAAACTTCCAAAAGCTATACTTAATTGTCAAAATCGGAGAATAAATAAACACTTAGGACTCATTTGATAACTCTTTATTCCTGAGAATAATTTCTACTTAAAAATGATTATTTTTTATTATGTTTACAGGAACAATTTTTAAGCATTTGAAGGCATTTGGTAACTATCCAAAGTTTTTATTTCCGGAATAGAAATGACTTTGGTAGGACTCTTAAATTTTTTCGTTTCTTTTAATTTTTAATACTTTTATTAGATTTTTATTTTTATTTTTTCCTCTTCCTTTTTCTTCTTCCTCCTTATTTGTGGCTAGTCATCGACCATGGTTGGCAATTGATTGGGCGAGGCCCATTGAGCTTTTGGGAGGCTCGCCTGGCCACCGCGAGCCTCGACCTCGCCAAATCTAGACGAGGTCAAACCTTGCTAGCTGCTCGGCCAAGCTAGGCTCAACCTCGCCCAGGCAACACAAGGTCAACCTTGCCTAGGTTGGTGAGGTCGAGCCTTGCTGGTGGTTGGGTGAGGCTTACCTCACTAGATTTGTGAGGTCGAGTCTCGTGGTGGCCAAGTGGGCCTCCAACACTCCCCTTGGCTTGGCAAGGCTTCGGCGAGCTCATTAGACTTTGCCCAGCTAGTTGATGACCGACTAGGCTAGGAGGAAGAAGAAGAAGAGAGAAGGAGAAAAGAAGGAAAAAAAATAGATTGGGCTTGATTCTGGAATTATTTCCAGATACAAATAAGCAATTTCCTATTACTTTTTGATTTTATTCCAAATCTATTCTAAAAAACAAGAAACAAAAAATTTTCCAAACTGATTTATGTTCTTTTTTGTTCTCGAGAACAAAAAAATAGAATTAATTACTATTAGACAAGTTAACAAATAGGCCCTTAAGTACCAATAGGGCCACGTTGGATTTTCAAAGAGCCATGTCAGATTTCTAACGAGCCATGTAGATTGGCTTTATATAAAAATAACATCTAGTCGGAGTGTTTATTTTTATTTTTTTTTAAATGACATTTAAATATACCTTTTTGTAAGTTTTGACATTTATATAATTACCCGTGTCGGGGGTGTGTACTTCTCTCTTCAAGTGTGATCTCACCATTGATAATGACCGATCGATCAGCAGCTGACGGTGGATAGTCATCGTCGGCCATCCAGCGGCTCATAAAGTCGTCCACAACTTTGCCACATGTAAGACAAGCCCTCTTTAGTTTTCAATTATTAAACTCGGAAATAAACCTGACCTTGTAACATGTGACCGTCACCAGGACTTGCCGCTACAGCTTGTCCCGAGACCATCTAAAATTTCTCTGTACCTCACATTTTCCACGGATGCACTACCCTTACTGATATCCTTTCACTTCTCTCTCTAGCTATTGAAATTCCAGCAAGAACTTCACACAGATTTTACAATTTAGCTCGTCATGGACAACAATCAAGAAGGTCGACAGGCAACTGCTGATGAAGATTGGATGAAGATTGAGATCGTGAAGGAAGGGGCATTGGCTTCCATAACAAAAGATATGGACGCAGAGCTGAACTGGTTGAATGGATCAGCAGGCCAAAATAGCTGTAGCATCTTCAGAGTCCCTCATGAGGCATGCCGGCCTCGAATCGTCTCCATTGGCCCGTACCACCATGGGGAACCAAAGTTGCAGAGGCTTCAGGAGCACAAGAGGAGATACCTCCGAACCATGCTGTCCCGAACTCAACCGAACGGTGTCAGCCTTGAGGACCTCATCGACACACTGGTGCTGAAAGTAAAAATGATTCGGCAATGCTACTTGGAAAGCACCAACAATTTCAATGAATCTGATCTTGTGAAAATGATGGTTCTTGACGGATGCTTCATCATTGAGTTCTTCCGTCAAAAAGTAGGCTGCATACAGTCCGACAATATCCTACCAAACGATTCATACACGAACGTTTCTCTTGTGCAGGACCTTCTACGGCTCGAGAATCAAGTCCCGTACTTTGTTCTCGAGGATTTGTTTGAAAAAACGAATGTTCCAAAAAAAGAAGAGACCAGTTTTACCATTCTTGCCCTCAAATTCTTTGACGGCATTATGGAAAGATCTTACCGTTTATCGGAAAGAGATAGCAATCGCAAAACAGAGCACTTGCTTGATTTACTTTATCTGACCTTTATTCCTGAGCGTAGACAATGTATGGGTCCAACAGAGGAGAGCTCGTCCTCTGAATTGCTCGGCTCTGCTTCCAAGCTTAATCAAGCTGGAATTGCATTCGTGCAGAGCCAAGCCACCCTCCTGGAGATCAAATTTGACTTCAAACGTGGAATCATGCAAATTCCAAAACTAACAATCAATGATACTCTCCAATGCATCCTCCACAATATGGTTGCTTTTGAACGGTGTTTTGTCGATTGTGACGACTGTGTCACTGCCTATGCCATGTTCATGGCATTTCTCATTGACACAGCTGATGATGCACGGCTTTTGTGCGACCGTGGAGTCATGCGGATTAGCGGCGTGAGCAAGGAGGGTGTTGCAAGCTTCTTCCGCGATGTCAGCAAGGACATTATTTGGGACCTCTCATGGAGCCACCTAGCGCCGGAGATTGCAGGAGTGAAGAAATATGTTAGGTATCAACAGATTCGTGTTCTCTTCGCACAGCTGATATATATTCCTTGCCGCTACACATGGTCGACTATAGCTTCTATAGTGATGCTTACAGGTGCGATTCAAACTGTGTACACTGTGTTGCAATTCTATCAACACAAATAGCAGGAAGTATCTAGAAGCTGCATCTTCCACATTTTTTCATTACAAGTATTGACATTATTTTCAGTGAATCTTTTGAGTTAATACCAAATCAATGTGGAAAAAGTGGACGAATAGTTATCATCGTCAAAGTGGTCATCATTAGGGGAGAGAACGCACAGGCGATCTAGTTCCCCGGGAATCCGGAACTTACCCAGCCTTAGCCCTAGCAACTAGCCAATTCCATGGAACTGATGACTAGATCGACCAGTTAGAAATAGTGCAATTTTCCCCCAAAATTTTCGATATATGAAGTTTAATTGACTAAACCGCGTTCTAGTACTAAGAAAACCAAGGTTGCACGACAAAAACAATTGAACTGGTGCAATACCATCTTTATTTTACTAGCCGGAGTCTAAATACTCGTGTAACAATTACATGAACCTTTCCGCCCAAAAAAAGGCACAAGGTATCAAAATATTAACATTTCAAGACTAGTGTGAAGCAGCTAGTGTATGTAACTCTTTCATTGTCAACTTATTCTCGAGTTCTCTCTTCCATATACCAGAGTTGTTGCCCCATTAACCACAGAACCTGTTCCTCCAGCTAAACAACCCTTGTGAGATAAGTCAAGCGCCAAACTAGCCAACTCACGGATGCCACGGGCATAAGTACAGCGGGAGTGCAAAAACTTGGCATAGAGGGATACTTAAGTGCCAAAATTTACAAACGGTACATTTAAGTACCACTTTTCAAAATAAATGGATCATTTCAGTGCCAAGTCGTCAGAACTCTACTGGAAATCTTACGTGGCAATTTTTTTATTAATTTTCTTGCTTACGCGGTTTGTTGGAAACACTAAGTTGATGAAAATCAGCCAAAATGACGTCGTTTCGTGCCGACGTGGATTTTAAAAATTATTAATTAAATAATATTAAAAAATTTAAAAAATATTATTATAAAATCGATTTTATTAAAAAAAGAAGAAAAAAAGAAGAAGAAGAAAGGGATCTACGAGGGCTGCACAACCCCTGGTCTAGGCAATGGGCTTGGCAACTCCGGCCGACTCTCGCCCACCATCGTTGGCCCTTCTTGGCGATAGTGGGGTGGCGACAGTAGCGGCAGCAAGGGCATCCCCTTTTTCTCTCTCTCTTTTTTTTTTTATTATAATAAAATCAATTTTAATGTTTTTAAAATCGACATGGACAATTTTTTTATTAAAATTGTCAAGTGGATTTTTTATTTTGACAAAAATGCTCCGTTAGCAAATGAAGTTGCGGAAAATAGACATGTAGCAATTTGGCCGGAATTTTTCGCCATTGACACTTAACTGATCACTTTTGCTCCGATTTTGGCACTTAAGTGTACCTTTTGTAAGTTTTGACACTTAAGTATCATTCCGTGCCAAGTTTTGGCACTCCTAAGGTCCGTACGTCAATACCACGTGACAATTATTAATTTGGAATATTTTAAAAATACGCGCACATCAAAATCTATGTATTAAGAAAGAAAACCATTAGTATGGCATGGTAGCACATAATGTACCTTAGACTGGCGTAAATCGACGAGAACCTTATAACTTACTACAGAAGCCATGCTTCCCAAATGTCTGTACACGAAGGGGTCTCCAAGAGGCATGTCTTTCGATCAAAATGCTTTCCCTCCATTTTGCTTCCCTATCATACGAAACAGCTCCTCCAAGAATTTCCCTTCCCTTTCCGCGATTTGTTTGAGAAATTTGCATTCATATTATTTCCAAGGAAAGGAGAAAATTGAGCGTTTATGCAATGAGAAAAACTCATAATGAATGACCACTTCCAAGTATAAATGGAACCATTTATGCCGTATCTTGTACAAAGTAGAGCAAGGAAATAAAGTCAAAGATCGAAGATCAAACGAAAAGCTACATTGAGAAATCTTCAGAGGAATTAGACAGGGCGACTGAACCTGAGCTAAAGCGGGAAGCACCGGCCACCCTGTTTGTTCAGGAAAACTCGCACAATCCCTTAGAGCAGATGCATCTTCCACTGAAGGTACCCTCAACCATTCGTCAACCCCAATCTTGAAACAGTTGAGAAAAATCATTCGATTGGAAGGTGGTGGAATGCAAAAATCAGATTGTCGCAAAGTTCTTATCATGAAATTGTTATTGCAGACTTAGATAACAAAGGAGAGAATAAATCTTAGGGGATGTTGGAAGATTAAGTGACTTGACAAACTCTGAGGGTCCAACACCGATGGACCAGACTAGGAGGCCGTAACATTTGTACCATCATTCGGTACAATTTTCTTCGCATGGACCTCTTTCACCGGACCTCTTTTAAGACCAACTCCAGACTAGCATTGTGAGCATTAAATCAGCACCATATTGAACTGCTAGAAGAGATGACGTTTACTTGAGAAAGAAAATCGACTTACCCATGTTAAATCATTAATTATTAAGAAATTGGAAGTGAAAACAATGAGCATCTTTCTTCTATTCCTGAAAATTTGAAGATTGCTCTGTAAAAGCAAATGCCCGAGCACCATGTGCATGGAAATTAAGCTTTAAGACTCGAGAGGTCCTCTTTGGGGCATGACTCCATGATATTCTGAAAGTGGAGGATCTCTTAATTCTTTGACTCTGCAGTTCGGTGCATCTTTTGTATCTTCTATCCGCGCCCCGTGTAATTCATGGGCACTTCGCTCGTGGAGTGAAATTCCACTTTGTTCATCATAACTGAAACAGTTCGTCTTCTGTGTTCACCCATTCAAACATGCATCGCACATGATCGCATGTGTCAAATGTACATTCAATGGACTTTTTATTTTTCTGGAAATTTTTGTGCCTAAAATTTAAGAAATTACAATAAAAAATCATGAGGACATTGGAGATCTGTTCTGCGTGTATCATTTTCTAAAATTCCCAGAACATGAACACATCATATAGAATGTAACGGGGGAATTCAGAACAGCAGATTAAAAGACAAACAATTGAACATGACCCATTGAACAACTGATTTTATAAAAATTAAGGTACATCAAGCACACAATATAGAACAATTTCTATGAAAAAAGTTTTCCCAAAAGAGCATCACATGTTTTTATAAAAATCAGAGAGTATGGCAAAATGCATCAGGATAAAACGGGGCAGAAATTCCTAATGAAAAGTCATGGCGGTTTGACTATGTCAATGATGTCTAAGAATCCTCAAATTTTGTCACATGATAGTTCTAAAGATTACAAACAAAGTTTGTGAAGGGTCCTACTTCTAATTACAACAGAAAAATTTGAACAAAAATGGAAAAGTGCAGACATGAATATGAGCAAGCATGTCATCCGAATTTCACAATTTCTCAGATTTCAGGGCAACTTTGCAAAAATTGAAAAGTGGGCCAATTGACATGCAAATGACTTGATCTTGATGTCATTAGGAAGCTTGATGAATTTCCTAAGACTTTCTAAGAGATGACATCTGATTAAGGTCATTTACCTATTCAATTTTAGACATCTTAATGAACGTGCTAAATGATTATATTCAGGGCAACAATCATATCAAAAGAGTGCATGGTGGTGATCCGCCATTTGGGGGTTTTGGAGAGGGGTGAGGAGGGAGATTGTTATCCTGAATGAGGGGCGAATGAGTATTGACACTTGAATTTTTGTCAACCATTTAAATATGCTTTCTCGTTAGATTATAAAAATAAAATATAGCAAATAAAAAGGCCCGATAGTCCTTATATAAAGCCCAATTCGTAAGTATGGGCCAAACTCATTTGCCCATTGGCCCAACCTTTAAAACTTCCAAAAGTATTTGGAGTCAACAAACCCATTAAGCTAATTTGCACCACATGAGCCTAGTACCTGGTCTCATTTGAAATCCATTTTAGCCCATGAAAAGACCCACAAAAGAGAACAAATGTCCCGGCCCGTCTTCACTCTCACCATCCAACTTTCTCCTTTCCTTCCTCACCGCCAAGACAAGTAAAGGACGAGTGACGGAGAAGATGAAGGGGAGCGCGTCCGTGAGAAACAGGTGGACGACCAGAGCAAATCTTAAGCGTTCGGTGGAGATCTTCTCTCATCGAACAACCTGGCCAAATCTGGTGAGGGGGCCCTTGGCGGCAGCGCTCACCCTCGCCCTCACCAGCACTTGCTCTCACCCAAGTGAGGCTCAAATAAAAACGGAAGGAAACATAAGGGAAAAATAAAAGAAAGGAGAATAAAATTCAGAAAAATTATCAATATATTATAAAAATTGTACATGTAAGTGTTGGTTGTGTCATGTGAGACACCCGATGTCCACGTCAGAGGTTTCCGAGCAAATTTATTAGGATAGGCTATATTGGCAAATTATCAAAATATTTAGAACTTCATTGATCAAATTGAAAAATTGAAGACTAAATTGATAAAATTGTAATAAATTTAGTACTTTGTTGATAATTTTCCCTCAAATTGTACCACGGATGCAAAGCTAAAGTGTCGCAACTCGCAAGCTTGAGAGAGAGGTAATTGCTTGTGATTCCAACTGGGTCAATGTAAGCTCCTGGGACTGCTTAGATTCTAGTTGGTTCACGCCAAAACGAGGCGATTTTCAAGAAATTCTCTAATTATTGTCCAACTGAAACAATTTGCATTAAAAATGTCATCTCATCCTCAAATCTTGTTTCCGCATACTCTTATGAGAAACACAAGTACTTTCTTTCTCAATTTTGTTATTATTTTGGATCTTCTCCGGTTCGGATAAATTAATACATGGTGGAAGAAATTGTATATTTCAAGAAAATCAGCCAGAAGCATTTTTGTATAGTGACATTCATTAGATAAAGTAAGATGGGGCTATTGATTACTCATCATTTTTTATGTTTGAAGAACATGCTCAAAATGGAGATTAATTAACTTTGTTTTGCGCTTGATTTTCTTCATCTTCATGCAAGGAATCCGAATTTCATTTTCCAACAAGCGGAGCAAGGCAAGAATAATGAGAAAAAAAGGAAGAAACCAAAGGGAAAGTGCATTGGGTGTGATAAATCTTTTCAGGATTGTCTGTTTCTAACGCTAAGATAAGAATAATGTAGAGAAGAAAATCCGAATTTCAATTTTTCCGACAAAAGGAGCAAGACAAGAATAAAGGGGTAAAAAAAGAAAGAAGAAGAAACAAAAGGGAAATCTAGAGCATTGGGTACGATAAAAGTTCTGAAGATTGCCTATTTCTAATACCAAGATAACAGAATAATGCAAGTGAGAGAATTGTGTAAATTCTATATATTATTATATTATGATACATAGTCCTTGTCTCTATCCTCTGCTACACTTGCTTTTCTTCTCTCTCCCTTCTCTCTAGTCTGCTGCACTAGGACCATATCCGGCTTGCCACTTCAGCTTGTTCTCTGCCCTCTTTAAATATCTTCATGTCCCCCACATTTTTCACGGTTACGCGACGCTTCTCGTAAACTTTCAATTCTCCGGATCTGTTCAAATTCCAGCAAAAAATTCACGTTGTTTCTACAATTTAACTTGGCATGGACAACAATCGACGAGGTCTTCAAGCAACTGTCGAGGAACATGAGATAGAGCTCATGAGGCAGCAATTATTACCTTCAATGTCAGTAGATATTGAGGCAGCCCTGAAAAGGTTAAATGAATCAGCAGGCAAAAGCAGATGTAGCATCTTCAGAGTCTCTCAGGCAGTTGCCGGAGGTATTGCCGAGGCCTGTCGGCCTCGCATGGTCTCCATTGGCCCGTACCATCATGGAGAATCGGAGTTGGAAATGTTTCAGGGGCACAAGTGGAGATACCTCCACGGTATGTTGGGCCGAACTCAATCACACAGTATCTGTCTCGAAAAACTCATCGATGTAGTGGCACCAAAGGAGAAAATTATCCGACAGTGCTACTTGGAGAGCATCGACAATTTCAACGGATCTGATCTTGTAAAAATGATGGTTCTTGATGGATGCTTCATCATTGAGTTATTCCGTGAACTCTTGGGGCTCATCTTTTATCCCGATAGCCCCCTATCATATAATACATATGTGATCACTTTTGTCACGCAGGACATTCTACGACTTGAGAACCAGGTCCCCTACTTTGTTCTCCAGGATTTGTTTGAAACGACAAATGTTCCCGAAGGAACCTCTTCCTTGGCCGATCTTAGCTTCGATTTCTTCAGCGGCTTCCTGAAAGGACTTTGCTTGGAAAGACGGATCCATCTAAAAGGAGTGCACTTACTCGACTTATTTCGTCTGAGCTTAATACCTTTGGATCAACAAGACAATCGAGTAGATGAGCGCTCACCTTTTCATATGATCAGATCTGCTTCCGAGTTGCATCGAGTGGGAATCGGATTCAAGCACGAAGAAGCCAGCACCTTCCTGGAAATCAAATTTTACAAAAAACACAGAACAATTGGAATTCCAAAAATAGCAGTAGATGATGATGACCTTAATTGGATCCTCCCCAATATGATTGCATTTGAACAGTGTCGTGGCCAAGAGGACAACCAGATAACTGCCTACGCCATGTTCATGGGATCCCTCATTCGCACAGTGGATGATGTACAACTTTTGCGCGACTGTAAAGTCATCTCAAATTATGGCATGAGCAATGAGGATTTGGCACGCTTCTTCGGTAACATCCGTAAGGCTGCTCCTTCTGATGTCAAAGGGAGCTATCTAGCATTGGAGTTCGCAACTTTAAACGAGTCTCTTAAGTATGAACGGGCTTATCTTTGCTGGGCACAACTGCTAAATGCCATTCATGACAACCCATGGTCGGTTCTTTCGGGCCTAGCTATTATAGTGACGCTTGCGGGCATGATTCAAACAGTGTACGCTATACTGCAGTACTATCACCCCAAGTAGCAAGAAGCATATAGAAGCTGGCACTGCCGTATTGATTTCATTCCATGTAGAAGCTGTATTGACCCTGTTTTTAGTGAATCTTTCGATTTCATTCCATGTAGAAGCTGTATTGACTCTGTTTTTAGTGAATCTTTCGAGTTGTCGATACTTTCCTTGTGGCCAGATCAATCTTGAGTAACTGGACGAAGTTATGATCACTAAGAGCCTGCATGGTAAAAACCGATTCTGTTCTCGGAAACAACTGATTCTGTTTTTTTATTCTCGAAAGCGAATTTGGAATAGAAATGTGAAGTGAGAGTCAGAAGAAAAAAGAAGACTAGGGTTTTCATCTTTCCCCATTTTATTATTATTATTATTATTATTATTATTATTATTTACATTTTGACGTATCATTTATTGAAAATTTTTAAAATTAACCCCTTATATATCGAAATCACATCTTAGAATTCCAACACAAGTGTCGGAGAGTGTTGGAAAAAGTTGATCAGGTGTCGAATTTTCCAACACGTATTGACTGAGTATTGAAAAGTGTCCGAGAGTATCAGACATGTGTTGCAATGTCTAACACGACACGAAGGCTCTCGGAGAGTGTCGGTGCTTCTTAGTATGTTATAGCATTATCAGAGAGCTAGGGAGTGGGAGGCATCAACTCATCATTATTTCTTTAGCATTTCTTCCCATAAGAAATCTGAAAATTGTAGATGGTCTTTATTTGTAGCTTTTCATGGAAAATGGTAAATTTATCAATCGTACTTAAAAAATGTGTATGTATGTATGTATGTGTGGGTGTGCGCGTCCATTTATATGTATACATATATTAATCAAAGAGAGCATGCACCTATATATTAAACCAATGAGGGCTAGCTCTGAGCCAACAACTAAGGAGAAATGCTGCTAAAAGTGGTTTTTTCATTGAGAACAAATGCACCTACCATACGAATATGATAGAGTATTGAGGTATTAACCCACGTTGCTTGACAACAAGTTATATATGCTCTTTTTATTCATATAATCTCCCTCTACATATTAATTTAAATTTTTGGATTGGACATTCTAATACAGTATCAGAGTTAGTGTTATTCATTTAGCGAATGTGCATCATTTCCTCTATTTATTAATATAAGTTTTTGAGTTAAACCTTCTAACATTGAACAAGATAATCGAACTATTCCTTATAAAAATATACAGTGCCCAATATTCCTACAGAAGTTCTATATCGTGTCTCATTTGCAATATGAGTTAATGGCAAAATGAATAGAAAATTAAAGAAGTGCGTAGTGAATGATTACCCATCGTACCGAAGTTCTCCTTTCCAACGATTGTCACTTTGCCTACCTCCAAAAGAATGGTAAAACAATAATAAAAATAATAATTTCAAGTTAAAAAAAAATTCAAACATACTAACAAATTAGAAGCGATATCATAATATTATCATAATACAGCATAGTGTTCTTCATAGTGATGTAGCCTTAAAATAGTAAGATAAACAATTACAACTATGAATATTAGGAAATTTCTTTATTTAACAAAGGGTTAGGTAGTGATTTATTGCAAACTAATTTTTGGGCTTGCAAAAATCACAAATTGGTATATATATGATAAATTTACCCCAAATTAATTTTTGGATCATCAAAAATTCATAATTGGTATATTTGTGATGAATTTACCACAAACTGATGTGGATTTTCACATAAACTTAGGATGCAAAGCACATTTATACATATATGCATCACTAAAACGTTTTCAACAATCTACAAAATTAGATGAAGGCAACTCAACTCAATTTACATAAGAAATAATAAAATATTTTTTTCTTGTCTAGCATTGTTCGAAAAATTCATTAACTCCAAAAGTGCGAGCGCAATTTAATACATAGTTTCACTCGAAAGTAGATGGCACAGATTTAAATTTCCTTAATCCTTATGAGATTTGGTGAAATTATTGCCAACTATTCTAAAATCATAAATTGTTGATAAAAGCGTGGTTTAATATTTAATTACTCAAATACTCTCCTTCAAGTTTTATTGGGTCTTTTTTTTTTACTTTGTATTAAGCGTGAAAATTTAATTGGAGAGAAAATGAGGCTTGGAAAAAATTTGAATGTAAGATCTCTAGCTTTAATATCATGTGAAATTTAATGGAACCATTGCTAACTGTGTTAAAAATTTAAACTGTTAAATAAATGCATGATTTGATAATTACTTTAACAAATCTATATATGGAAGAGTGTCCCCATCATGTTTGAGTTTAGTAAGTTTATTTTGGAGCCAATCTGTAGTAGTTGCAATGCGTACATTAATTAATTAGTTAGATCCTTTTATTTCGAGTATGTGTGCTTCTGTAAAAAAAATATTGAAACCACTTGAAGGTACGTAATTACTTTATGTCCGCCTTTTAATTGAAATTTCGATTTTTTTTCGTTCTTTTCGTACTAATCGTCGACTTCACCTGCTTACATTTTGTCTTTTGTGTGGCTAGTTGTCCTCGCTCAATGTGTACCCCCTTAGAAATGTCTGTCTTTGGCAACTCCTTCGACAACTGGCCTATGCAAAGACTGATGTTCAGATTCACTTATCTTATAAATTTCGAATCTCTTTATCTTTCTTTTTGTCCTATATCGTGGACTTCACCTACTCGCACTTTGTCTTTTGTGGGGTCTTCTTGTCCTCGATCCGATCGCAATTCCCTAAAAAATGTGAATCTCGGCACGTCCTGAAACTTAGGAATGGTGCTCTGCCAGTGCAATTCGTAAGTTATTCATCTCTCGTTTTTCCACGGTCCAGCTGGTGCACTTTGTGCAGCTCCGTTTTTGCTCGATGGGCATCCGAGAATCCGAAGGACTTGAAGATTTGACTGATATTAGATTAGTATATATACTCTTATTAATATCGTATTAATATTCTCATTTTTACATCTCCCTAATAATGATTTAAGCATAGAATTAACAGTTTCTCATTCTCTTCTCTATCAGGCCAACAATCACTAAGTTCTCGATTCTTAAAAGAAGTATTGTAGTTCTGCAACTTCCATTACTTTTTTTGATTGTTGCTGCACCCCTTCGTTAGATAATGGTAAATGTCATGGCAATTAAATTCACGAATTAAAGACAAATTGATATTAAATGCAGGGAAGTTATGATTTGGGTGACATTATGATGCTTAAATAAGCGGTCCCCTTTTTTCTTCAATCATAATTAAGTGGAGCGTGAATGATTAGATCCTAATCTAATTTACCAATAGACATGGTCCGACCCAAACTGCGAAGATGTCCCTATCAAATATAGCTAATCAAAGCATTCTACCAATAATTTATGTTTCTAATTAGATTAATCCGTCCCTTTCCTTCACAATAGTCAATTGAATGATTCTGCCTCTTACTTTATTAAGAGATTCGAGATCTTCAAAATTCTTTAATTAAGTGGAGTGTCACACGGATGGATCATGTGAAAAGAAGAATGATGCTAAATCTCTGTCCGCCATTATCACAATAGAATGGAGGTCACGTACACATTATCTCAACCAGTCCGAGATCTTTTTTACGTCCCTATTGCACATTAATTTGTATTATTCCTTGTCGGTTTGCCTAATGGGACTCGTAATAATTAAATCGGCTACATGAGACGTCAATGCCATATAATAAAACCTACTTAAGATAGAACAAGACGTCTAGAGACGATTGATGAAACGTCACTCATATTTGACTGAATTGTGCAAGACATAAGACACGTTTGGGAAACCAAAAAAGTCCCAGACCTAATATATCTATGCCAATTCAATCTTTAAAATTTTCATTGTTCCAATTTAGTCTTAAAGATTTTCACGTTTTGTCAATTGAATCCATTGGGCGAATTTTCGTTAGAAATAAGTGACATGACCATGGACCATCCTATGTGGACTTTTTTTAATAATATTCTCATAATTTTTTGAATTTTCTTTTATAATTTTTTGAATTTTTTTCTTTTGTTCTTTTCTTTGCTTTTTTTTTTACCTAGTGCCAGCCACAGGCAAGGGCTAGTCCTGGCACTGGATGAGAGTGTGTTCACTGGATTGGGCAAGGGTCACCCTTCCCCAACCCTCTCCAGCTATTGCCCGTGGCTGACCATTGCTTAATTGGCCATTGATGAGGAGAATAGAAAAGAATAGAAAAAGGAGAAAAAAAAAATAACATTCAGAAAATTTTTAAACAATTGTCAATGTTAGTGCTAGTATGCTACATGAGACGATCGGTGCTGACCGGATGTTCTATTGTCAAAATTGGCCAGATATATTGGATTGGCCAAACATGAAAATGTTTAGAAACTAATTAGCATAATTGAAAAGTTTAACATTGAATTAAATTAATTTATGCACCTTAACTTTAATCGTGGGTGTGTTGTGGATCCTCAGTGTGGTTAAGGTTGTAGCTCACAAGAACCCAGAAGCCCGAGAGCTCCACTAAAGGTTGCCCCGCTTGCCAAGTAATCTTGATAGGCTGAGAGGGCTTTTTTCTTATTTTAAGGTGTCGATACCCACACGCTTCATCCCTCAATTGAGGAGAAACTTTTTATTCCCTTTCCTTAGGGAATACCCTGAATTTTACATCCTAGAATAAAATAGAATAGTTTTAGATCATACTCGAAACCATGTCTTACGGGGATGTTTTCAGCCACTAAATTTATCGAGACATGGAAGCTGCCTCTACCCTACTCGAGTCTTGGCTAACTCTTGTTTCCTCCTTTGCAGGAGTGGAGAGCCCCGTCATTGCTCAAGGGAAATTTACCACTTACTGAAGTGGTCTTATGGAGAGGTTCCGAGTTATTATATTTATTGAGGCATGGGAGCTACCTTTACCCCTTATTATTTTTATGTCCCCAAAGTATTGGGACCCAAGTCTCAACCGACTCTTGGCTTCTCCATTCCAGGAGTGGGCAGCCCCGTCATTGGCTCGGGGGTAGTTTTCCACTTACCCAGGTGGCACACGAAAGTTTACTGTATTCAGCAAATTTAAAGTGTTGTCGTCACAGGATAAAGTTTATGTAGCTTAAAATACAAAATATGAAAGAAATTTTAAATGTAATTATCTTCATTCTTTCAATGTTGTTCTATCTAAATTGTAGAATATATGATGACATGATAATCACGTTCAAGACTTTATACAACATAAAAAATGAATTTTTTTATAATCGATTATGCTAGAAAATCTCTAATTAATTCAAGCATATATCATATGTACCCATTATTAGCTAATTATCTCAAAAGAAAGAAATCAACTAGAAAGTTACGGGCTAATTTATACGAGGTATTGCATGATTGTAGAGTAACATGAGGGGAAATTTACTCATCTAATTATTTAATGAAGCATTAAACATCAGTGAGAAACGTGAAATCAACATATTAAATTAAAAAAAAAATCGCATTCACGTAGTGGGTTATCTAAGCATTTTGATTTACTTAGGTTAACATAAGAAAAGATGGCAACGAGATAAAAAAAAAAAGGTCACCAAAGAAAAGTCAAAACGCAAGGGACCTTGCTTTAATCATAATGAAATTGAGGGGCAAATTATGAAAGATTTTTATTTAACGAGTGGAGCCTTATAGCTTTTAAGATATTACTCTCTTTTATCAAATTTCCGTCAGGCTATTCTAGTCGAAAGCTTTTAGCTTCGTTCTTTAGAGGATTAATTAAGCACCAAGAAGAAGAAGAGAGAGAGATGGAGGTTTCAAGGAGTGGCGAGATCAATGGCCGAGGTTTGTCGCGAAGGATTTCAAGCCGTCCAATCCCGGGCGAGGCCACGCGATGGTGGCAACTGCAGGGGGCTCGGCTCATTCATCTGCTTCCATCTTCAAAACATGAACCGCAATTGGCACGTACAAACCACGACGACAGCAAAACGAATTAAAAAATGTACAGTGAATACCACTCGCCAATCCTGTCACCATGCTTGATTTGGATCTAGTCCGTAGTAGTAGCAGCGCATACCTCAAGTAATTTAAAATGTATAAACTTGACGATATCCACAACTTAATTCACAAAAGTTAGTCGATGTTTTCCTTTTCTGTTTGTACTAAATCAAGACTTCACCTACTTACGTTAGGTCTTCCGTGTGTCTTCTTGTTCTCGCTATGGTCGCCGTTATCTAACGCACAAACATTTCAAGCCGGTGATGATATGAAACTAACGCTAGTCATTTTCGATCTAACGGCTGGCGATGATTGTCAATCAACGGCAGTGAGTAGGCGGTCATCGTCAGCCACCCGACAACTGGCCGCATGCAAGACCAGACCCTCTTTTGCTTTCAATTGACAAAGACAGAAATAAACTATACCTTGTCACATGTGACCTTCCCCAGGACTCGCCGTTACAGCTTGTTTCAAGACCTTTTAAATCTCTTACATGCTACTCACATTTCTCCTGGATCCACTACACTTCTGATACCCTTTCGATTCTCTCCCTAGCTATTGAAGCTTCAGCAAGAGAAATTCACATAGATTTTACAATTTAACCAGGCATGGAAAGCAGCACAGAAGTTAGTCAAGCAACCGCCAACGAACATGAGATCGAGCTTGTTGGCGCCAAGAAAAGAGTACTGGACTTCAAAAAAGAATGAATATGATAAAACCCAATCAACAAGAGGTGGCAGAATTATAGGCCATAAAGGAACAGGCCAAAGAGATAGTCAAAATAATCAACATTGGTAAACCGTCTAGTGGGATGCGATAAGGTGGACAATAATCAACATTGGTAAACCGTCTAGTGGGATGCGATAAGGTGGACAAGAGCAGTTCTGAAGGATTGGCATTGCCATGAATTCAGGATGGGACGAAGCGGTTAATGTTGTGATGTCGAAGTTTATAGACCCATTTGAAATTGAAATCGGTAGCTACTTTATAGCAGTTATTCAAGAGACTCTTCTATAAATAGCCAACTACTAAGAGGAAGAAGGACATTCTGCCAAAATCGACAATTGAGAACATTCATTTTCACTTGTTGTCGCACTTTTACTTTTCAATCGCAAGTTCACTTTATCCAATTTAATTTATCTCTCGTTTCTTTTGTATTACTTGTAATCTAGAAATAAATCGCTTCCTTTCCGAAATGACACAAATCCATATCAAATAATAAATCCAAAAACTCTACCTTTCTAGTAAAAGATATTTGTTGAGGAAGTTGACTCCCTGGCAAACAGAGCTCATGAAGTTGTATTTATTGTCTTCCATGTCAGAAGATATGAAGGCAATGCCGAAATTGTTGAAAGAATGCAAAAGCAACTTATGCATCTTCAGAGTCCCTCAAGGACTCGCCGGAGGAATTGCCGAAGCGTGCCGACCTCAAATCGTCTCTATTGGCCCTTACCACCATGGGGAACCGCAGTTACAAATGCTTGAGGAACACAAGTGGAGATACCTCTGCGTTATGCTGGACCAAACTCAACAGCACGGCATCGGCCTCAAGGATCTCTACAATGTGCAAAATGGAAACTATAAGATCGATCATGTCTATTTAATAAGAAAAATTAGTGACCTTACTCGTATAGGAGGCGGAGAGAGTCCTGCCAAATCCTAATCACCGGTTGCTTGATGTGTTGATTTATAATTATTTGTATGAGATTTATATATACTCCCTAAACAAAAACAAAATAATTGTTTACTGTGATTTATATTTCTAATCCTTTGGGTAATTTAAGTTATGAATTCACCTTTTTGTCTTCCCGCCATGAAAATGACTAATCAAAATCCATTAGTGCAAATTGCTTGGTTTGGCCCCACGCGTTTTCTTGTCAAGATGAATGAATCACGTGTGCGCTCACTCGTCTTCATTTGGCCCCACGCGTTTTTGGATGTCCTTTCGTACACTGATCGTTGACAGCTCACAAAGCCCTCGACGACTTTTCTGCATGCAAGTCAAGTCCTCCACTGAAGAGAGAAAGAAGAGAGAGAGATAAAAACGGGGGGAGAATGAGAGAGAAGTGGGACCCAGGGACGGCCAGCCCATTTAGTGGACGACACGTGGCACCCTTAGGTCCAATTTCTACTCCATGTTATCTTGTCTCGTGCGACAGAGCCGCACACTGACTTGACGGCTCATGAAGTCCTCGACGACTTGTCTGCATGTAAGTCAAGCCTTCTTTTGTTTTCGATTAACAATCTCGGAAATAAATTATACCATCATGTAACATGTAACACGTGATAGTTTTAGGGCATGCATTATAGGATAGATCCAGAATTCATGCCGAACTCTAAAACTTAGCTTGATCCTCAATTTTTAAAATCTAGAATTACCTTGCATATTTTGAAATTCAAAACCTATCTTATTCAAAATTTTAGGGTCGATTTCAAAATCTATCCAGAAATTGATCAATTTCCTTCTTCTTTGTTATATTTTGAATTAAGTAAAATAAAAGTGAATGCAATACTAAAATTGAAAATTCATCATTTGTTAATAATAATAAATAAAAGAGAAACATGTAAAATAAAATAATAGTAAAAATTTTAAAATACGTAACATAAAACCTAAATTATGAAACTTCAGTTGTTAACCATCCATAAAAAATAGGCCCTTAATAACTATTTACAATTTAAGCGTAAATTCGTGAAAAGTACGAAGACAAAAGAAGTCTCAGTGAAATAGAGCGAATAATAAATGAAATGTGGACTTACACTTAGGGGTGTCAATGGGTCGGGTCGGGTCGGGTTTTGATGTTACCCGACCCGACCCTAATCCTATAGGGTCATGCTTTGGCCCGACCCGACCCGACCCGAAACGCATTAGACCCAAACAAAAGGGTCGGGTCGGGTCGAGCCAAAGCATGACCCTTTACAAGTTTGGTTTTAATTTTTTGTTTAACTCAAAAATTAGAGAGTTGAGAGCCAAAACGTACAGAGAGATAAAAACTTATTTTCTTTTGTTTATTTTATCTTACTTTACCATTTTCCCTCAACGGATGAGGATCAAAACGCACGAACGGTATCGGTGTCAAAAGGCTTGCATGCGACCCGTTTTGACCCGACCCGACCCTAAATTTAGGGTATTTTCGGGTCGGGTCCCAGCATGAGCCGGATCGGAAAATACCCTAAGTTTAGGGTCGGGTCGGGTCGGGTCGGGCGGGCGGGTCGGGTCGGCTCAGGTCTTTTTGACACCCCTACTTACACTTCCATTCGTTTCGTGACAAAAAGCTAACTCTACTTTTGCTTTTCATTATTACCGATTCTTTAAATTATCCAATTAAGTAGAGAAATTGCGCCCGATAAAGACATTTTAATCAAATATATTTTTAATGATTATCATTTATTTATATATGATTTTTTTAAAAATTAAAATGAAATCGAAAACTAAAGCCTTGTTTCCTTTTAAAAAGCGGTTAGACCTAAATGTGCGCATGGCAATAAGTTGATTTTTGTTTTAGTTACATAAGAAATTGTTATATGTGGCTAAATATATGTATGCACATGGAAATAACCTATAAATGAGGTCACATGGAATTTGTTAGTGTTACATTTCCTATTTCTTTGTTCGGTTCAATTCTTACTCGAGAATCAGGAATCGAACCGCATAATACAAGTTTAAAAAATTATGAGACCGAGAATCGAACAAAATCCCATTAGAACTTGAAATCAGAAGCTAATGTGATTCTCCGGTTTTTGATAATACTCTAAATCATGCTCACCTCTAATAGAACGAGGACTCATCGTTGCAACCTGTTCCAAGACCTATTAAAATCTCTAACTGTCCCTGACATTTTTCATGGTTTTTTTTTTTTTGGTCAAAGTAGACAACGTTTCCATTAAAAACGACCCAAACCCGGAAGGCCCGAGAGTTGGGCATCAGTACACAATAAGTTCCAAAGGCAGGCGGGGGAATGAACCCAGTTTGAGGGTAAACAATTCCTCCGATAGTTTTTAGCGACCCAATTGGTAGTAACATTGATCTCACATGGAGAAAAGATAATCTGAAAATTAGGCAAATGCAACAAAAATTCCCTGTATTTTTGGACCGGGACCCCCACTTCCCACGTTGACTGTTGCTGGTTGATGAGGTCTTCGGCTAAGAGTTGACTGTTTGTTTCCGATTGACCCACAGCTGGGGAAGAGGACTGTCTGGCACATAAGAAATTTAGACATTTTTCATGGTTACACTGACCTTTTTGGGCTCATAAAGCCCTCGACGACTTTGCCGTGAGTCAGAATAAACTAGACCTTGCAACATGTGAACATTCCCAGATACAGCTTGTTCCAAGATCCTTTAAAATCTCTACTTGTACCACCTCTTCCCCCTGCCACTGGCCGCCCCCACCTTTGATTGCCGACCGTCGCTGCCATCGCCTCCTCCCCCATCGGCTGCCCACAATCGCTGCCCGCAACCGCCAGGCATTGTCGTCCCTTCCCCCATTACTGTCATTCAAGAGTGAGAAATTTTACATTGTTATTAAACAAATTTTTATTTCAAAAATAAAAATTTCGTATCGTTATCAAACATGTTTTTTTTTTTTCAGAAACTCATCTAAAAATAAAAATAGAAAAATCTGTTTCTGTTTCAGAAATCAATTTCTAGCTAGAAATTACATCATTCGCGTCCTAGGAGTGTATTTAGTAACATTTTTATTCCCAGAAATAATTTTTTTTTCAGAAATAGTTATTTTCTATTTTTATTCTCTAAAATAATTTTTAAGTAAAAGTTTCTGATATCCTTTCAATTCTCCCTCTAGATATTGATATTCTAGCAAGAAATTTACGTAGATTTGACAATTGAACTCGGCATGGACAACAATAAAGGAGGTCATCAAACAACCGCGGATGAACATGCGATCGAGGTCACGTCCATGTTAAAAGAAATGAAGGCAGCGCCAGAATTGTTGAAAGCATCAGCAGGCGAAAGCAGCTGTTGCATCTTCAGAGTCCCTCAGGAGGCGTGCCGACCTTGCGTCGTCTCTATTGGTCCTTACCACCATGGGGAACCGCAATTTCAGACGCTTGAGGAGCACAAGTGGAGATGCCTCAGCGCTATGCTGGGCCGACTTCAACCGCACGGTATCCACCTTGAGGATCTCATGAATGTAGTGGCGCCAAAAGAGAAAATGATCCGGCAGTGCTACTCGGGGAGCGCCAACCATGTCATCAAAGCTAATCTTGTGAAAATGATGATTCTCGACGGATGCTTCATCATTGAATTCTTCCGTCAAAATAAGGGATACATACAGAATGACGATTTCCTATCAAACAATCCATATATGCGTGTTTCTCTTGTGCGGGACCTCCTACGGCTTGAGAACCAGGTCCCCTACTTTGTTCTCGAGGATTTGTTTGAAACAACGAATGTTCCAAAAGAAATGACCAGCTTGACTATTCTTGCCCTCTCTTTCTTCGACGGCATCATGGAAAGACCTGACCGTTTCTCAGAAAGAAATAGCAATTCTAAAGGAATGCATTTACTTGATTTACTTCGTCTTTGCTTAATTACTGAGGTTCAACAACAAATTGGTCCAGTAGAGAAGGGTTCGTCCTATGAATTGATCAATTCTGCATCCAAGCTCAATCAAGCTGGAATTGCATTCGTGCAGAGGGAAGCCAGCACCTTCCTGGAGATCAAATTTGACTTCAAAAGGGGAATCATGCAAATTCCAAAGCTAACAATCGATGATACTCTCCAATGCATCCTCCACAATATGGTTGCTTTTGAACGGTGTTCTGTCTATAGTGACAAGCAATTTACTGCCTATGCCATGCTCATGGGATCACTTATTGACACAGCTGACGATGCACAACTTTTGTGTGACAATCACGTCATGTGGAATAACGGTGTGAGCAAGAAGGGCGTCGCAAGCTTCTTCCGTGATGTCAGCAAGGATGCTAATTGTGACGTCTCAGAAAGCTACCTAAAGTCGGAGATTGCAGGAGTGAACAGCTTTGTGAGGCATCAACAGATTCGAGTTTTCTTCACACAACTCATATATACTCCTTGTCGCTACACATGGTCAACCATAGCTGCTGTAGTGATGCTTACAGGTGCGATTCAAACAGTGTACACTGTGTTGCAGTACTATCGACGCATCTAGCAGGAAGCATCTAGAAGCTGCATGTTCCATATTGATTTTATTACAAGTATTAACTCTGTTTTTAGTTAATTGTTTGAGTTGTTAATACTTTCCTTGTGGCAGAACGGTCTTGAAAAAGTGGATGAACAATTATCATAGTTAAAGTGGTGATCACTAGGGGAGAGTATGAACAGGTGATCCGATTGCCCAAGGAATCTGGGACTTACCTAGCCTTAGCCCTAGCGACCAGCCAGTTCCATGGAACTGAGGACTGGATCGGCCAGTAAGAAGTAGTGTAATGTTCTCCCAAAATTATCGATTTATGAAGTTTAACTAATTAGACCTTGTTCTCGAACTAACAAAACCAAAGTTACATGACAAAAAAAGTGAAATGGTGCAACACCATCTTTATTTCACTAGCCAGTCTAAATAATTCTGTGACAATTACATGAACCTTCCACCCGAAAAAAGCAGAAGGTATCAAAGAACTGAGAACATTTCAAGACTAGTGAGAAGCAGCTAATGTATGTAACTCTATCATTGTCGATCTATTCTTCAGTTGTCTCTTCCAAATATCAAAGTGATCGTCTAGTTCACCGCAACATAAAACTTGTTCCTCCAGCTGACTACCCGTGTGAGATCAACCAACTCACAAAACCTGTGTGCGATATTCCCTTCGTGTCCTGCATAAAAGAATTTTTGCATAAGGGAGAATTATTAATTCAGCAAATTATAAAAGTACGCTTGCATCAAAATCTAGCTATAAGGAAAGAAAACCATTAGTATGGCATGTCAGCACGTTATGTGCCTTGGACTAGCGTAAATCGACAAGTGCTTGTAACACAAATGGGTCTCCTAGAAGAATGCCTTTGGAGAAAAATGCTTCCCCTCCATTTTGGCTTCCCTATCGTACGAAACAGCTTCGCTAAGAATTTCCCTTCCCTTTCCACAACCTATTTTAGATATTCGAATTCAAATTATTTCCCAGGAAAGAAGAAAACTGAGCCTTTATGCAATGAGAAAAAGGGATAGTGAATGACCACTTCCATGTTCAAATGGAAGGATTAATGCCAAATCTAGTACAAAGTAGAACAAGGAAATAAAGTTCGAGATTTTTCCCTGAGAAGTTGAAAGAGTGGAGATCAACACATTCGGAGAGAAACATTGAAAAATATATTTATCAGATAATTCTTTGAATAGAACGACGTCGATGAAAAAAGCATGAGATTTAAAAATTACTTGTCACGAAAAAACATGAAACGTTTAACTTCTGAAATGTGGCTTTTCTGTGTTTGTTAAATCACAAAGAAACCACCCATATATATTCTACCTATTTTAGAATACCCAATAAAAAATTACATAGCCAACTTACACATATGCTTCAAAATTTTCATTTGTGTAAGTTTTCATTTTCCTACATTACCCTTGCATCAAAATTGAAACCGCCCGCCAGGTCACTACACTCTTTTTCATAAAGTTAGCACATAATTCATACAGAGACTCAAAAAAAAAAAAAAAAAAAAAAAAACACATAGTTCATACATTGTCTAATAATAATAGTAATTTCCCATTACACATACGCCACTCCTCTCAAAGATGATTCATTTCTCTTCATACGTGACCCATCCACGATCACACGAGCGATGCATGTGATGCGTGCCTCGACACCAGTATATAAAATGAAACATAGATTGGGGATTTAGACTTCTTTTTCAATTGAGATTTGTGGTAGATAATTTCGAATTTAATTAGTCATCACCTTAGGACCACAATCGATGCAGTTGATGATCAAGCTCATTCAAAGAGTAACAGATAGGCATGTTTCCATTTCCCCACATGTTATAGCTTTATCGGAGAGCAATTCTTCCCATAAGAAGTCCAAAAAGTGTAGATGCTCTTTATTTGTAGCTTTTTTTGGAAAAAGGTCAATCTATCAATCGCACTTCAAACATGTGTGTGGGCGCGCGTCTATTTATATGTCTACATATATTAAATCAATGTGGCTGAGCTCTAAGCAGGAAAATTACAAAAAAAAGAAAAGAAAATTTAAACATATTACATTTGTACCAATTCCGTCCTAAACATTTGAATTTGGTTAATTTAGTTCTAAATCTTTTGATAATTTGCCAATGTAGTCTATTTGGTTATTCTTAACTGGAAATTGATGATGTGGATGCTGGCTATCTATGTGGTATAGTTGACACTCATGTGAAATTTTTTCAATTTTTTTTTAAATAATGTGAAAATTTTCTTCTTCTTTTTTTATTGTAAAAGGCTAGCATGAGGCCCCTAGCCACTGTGATTAATATAATATATTTATGACTTTCTTGTTAATTTTTTTGGCTCTAAAGCCTACAACTGAAGAGAAAGGCTACTAAAAGTGGTTTTTTCATCAAGAACAAATGCATTTACCATATGAATACGATAGAGCAAGGCCATCACAAATCCTCATCCAACTTGACGATGCCCAGTATTCCTACAAAATTTTTATATCGTGTCACATTTGCAATATAATTTAATGGCAAAATGAATAGAAAATTAAAAGAGTACGTAGTGAATGAATACCCATTGTACCGAAGTTCTCCTTTCCAACAAATGTTGCTTTGCAACCTCCAAAAGAACGGTAAAACGATAATAATAAAAAACAATCTTCAAGTTAGAAAATTCAAACATTTCACAAATTAGAAGCGATATCAGAATATTATCATAATATAGCAAAAATATTATTCAAAGTATCGTAGTCTTAAAATACTAAGATAAACAATTACACCTAAAAATTAGGAAATTTATTTATTTTAACAAAAGCTGGTTTTTAAAGAGTGCTTCTCTTCCAAAATGTTTTAGTATGCAAAAAATGTATTTATACATATATGCAGCAATAAAACGTTTTCAGCAATCTGCAAAGGCGAATTAGGCAAGTCAACTTAATTTATACATAAATGCAACACAACTCCTAAATGCCTTTCATGACAACCGATCATTGGCTCTAGGCCTAGCTGTTGTAGTGACACTCGCAAGCATGATTCAAACGGTATACGTTGTGCTGTGGTACTATCATCCCAAGTGGCAGGAAGCATATAGAAAATGCATCTCCATATTGATTTCATAACATGTATTGACGCTGTTTTCAGTGAATATTTCGAGTTGTTGATCTTTCCATGTGGCCAGATCAATCTTGAATGAGAGACTAACAGTTTTCATCACCAGAGTAATTGTCACTAGGGGAGAACATGAAGTAATGATCCTGTTCTTCTTGGGAACCCAGAACTTACTAGCCCTAGGCCTAGCCACTAGCGAGTTCCATGAAATTGACGACAGGTTCGGCCGGTTAAACATCGGTCTCCAACTAATAAAACTGAAGTCACACGTTGAAAAAACAAAATTTAACCTGCTGCCGGAAGAGACGGGTTACTTGACAATTTGGAAGAGCTTTGATTGATGAGACTTTAACTGCATATATTTCCTAATTCGTGACTTTAACAAATGATTTGGTTTTACAGGCTTCTCAAGTTATATTATAAAGTACGTGATTTTATCATCATAACTCTCGTGATAACTAAATAATAAGTATTAATGGCGGTTGCTAATAGAATTAGCTCTCCCGACTTCACCATGAGTTGACATTTGGTGCTTCTTAAGAGTAAAACGTAGCTCCCCTACCGACTTTCCAGTTTTTCAAATTTACCATCCACATGTTCCAACTTCGCCCTTCATTTACCACTTTTAAACTTTCAAAATGATTGTTATTTTATCACGTCGAACATTTTCGTTAACATACAATACACAAATCCAATATAATTAGCCATGCTCACAAGTCAAAATTAGTGATCATTCACTGTTGCTTTCTCATTGCATAAAGGGTCGGTTTACTTCTTTCCTTGGAAATAATATGACTGCTAATCTATAGAACAGGTCGCGGAAAGAGAAGGGAAATTCTTGGACGGGCTGTTTCGTAGGATAGGGAAGCAAAATGGAGGGAAAGCATATAGCTCGAAATACATACCTCTAGGAGACCCATTCGTGTACGAGCATTTGGGAAGTGTGGCTTCTATAGGGCGTTACAAGGTGCTCATCGATTTACGCCAGTCCAAGGTGCATAACGTACTACCATTCCGTACAAATGGTCTTCTTTCCTAATACCTAGACTTTGATGTGAGGCGTGTACTTTTATAATTCGCCGAATTATTAATTGTAGCTTATGCAGGACGAGAAGGGAATAAGGCACGCGAGATTCATGAGCTGGCTGATTTGGCATTCAGCTCATCTCACAAGTCAGCTAGAGGAACAGGTTCTACGTCGCAGTGAACTGTGCAACGAATATAGTATTTGGCAGAGGGCAATTGAGGTCTTTGCCGGCCTTCAAGAAGACGCGCGATTGATCCCATCCACTGGGAACTTGCCATGGTTGGGTGAGCTCACGGCTGCTCACTTTCTCTCGGCACCAATCGAGCTCGCGGAAATTTTAATTAATTTTTCATAATATTGTTTTACAATTTTAATCCGAAATAGGGATTCGGACTGGGCCCTAAGGCCGGGTCCGAACACGGGCTACTATAGACTCTCAGGTCGGGGCCACAGAAACGGGAAAAACCAAGAAGAGAAGTGGGCTCAATTACTCGAGCCCAATCCGGTTCTGATCCAAGACAAACCCAGACCTGCCAGTCTGATCCCCCAAAGCCCTGCGGCTCAATTATAGAAAGAGCAAAGCCCAAACTCATCCATACCTATAGTCATAATCTAAACCTTCAGAGAGGAATGAGCCCAGACTTGCTACACAAATATAAAACAACCTACGCCCACCGCAGGACCTCCAACACAGACAAGTTCCGGTCACTGGAACAATGCTGTCGTGCTCACAGTCACCGCCTCTAACGTCTTTACTCACTGAAATGCCTATGTCGGGAAGCCAGCGTCCAAAGGGAGAAGAAGGGAAGAAGAAGTGGAGGCTGGGCAGGGAAGGAAAAGAAGTGGGCCGGCCCGCGCGACGGGGAAAAAGAGTATAAAAGAGAAGAAACTAGGCCAGGCCCAGGCGGCGAACAGAAATAGAAGAAGAGAGAAGGAAAGCAGGCCGGGCCGACCTAGCCCTAGCCCAGTCTCGCTTCTTCTTCTTCCTTTTCTTTTAGGTAACAAGACCTAATAATTATTAGGTAATGCATTATACCTGGACTTAAATTTGTGGCTTTTTGTGATAGAAGCCTGAAATACTTAATACCTCTTGAATATATTTAGTACCATCTACTTAAGACCTTTGGATGAGTAAACCTTTAATTGCATATGTCTATCCAACAACTAGTATGACTAACCAATCCTCTTTCACTGTACCCTAGTATCTTTCTTATTTGTGAAATTCAGTTTATTTCATTTGCATGCTCCTTGTTTTCTTCCTTCTTACAAGTTGGACCGTGTAAATATTCCTTTGGATTTGTCTATGCTTTTGATTTCTGGTAAAATAAGATTTCTTGTCCGGGTTTGGTAGATAGAATGATTAAATCTAAGACTTGGAAACATTTGAACTAATCGGGTCTTCCTCACATTAGGTATCTAATGCCTACGTTTCTTGGAATTAACAATGTCATTTCATATTATCAGATGGATTTCTCTGATGATGGTACATCCTCTTTTCAGCTTATTGAGCCATGTTGAGCTAATTTAAAGCCTCAGTAGAAGGATTGTGGGGGTAATGAAATTGAACAACAAGAGAGTCGTTCCTTAGCTAAAGTAGTGATCACCATAAGATCAACTTCAATCATATGTTGCGCCTCTTCGGATTGTGACACCGAGGAGATAAAGAATATATATTTGGATAGTAACTTGGCTTTTGTGTACTTTTATTATATTATCAAATTTCATATACCAATATGCTGACAAGTGGTACTGTTAATAGTGGCGGAAGTTTGATGGCCCAGACAACTGAATGGAATGTAGATAAAAGGTGCTCATCTGATGCGGGTCAGGAAAAAGACGATAGCTGCATATCAAAAATAGTTTGAAATTGTGAGTTTCTATCACAATAGCATAGCATGCCATTGGATCCACCATCAAGTGCCTAGGGCAAAGTGGAGAATTATCATTTTTTTTCTCTTGTTCTAATTTATTGTCAACCATGTATGTTTGCATACATAGGTTTTCTTTAGCAAGTTACTTTCTAGTTGTCGGAGTTCACAAAAGAAGTCTGACGTTGAATAAGAAAGATTCTAACTCGTGTAAAGGATAAGTAGTCCTTGAACTTGGTTTCTTTACGTCAGTTCCTCCTGAGTATACAAAGCTGTGAGAGTCTAACCGTACGAAACTGCATCTTCAATCATTGATGCTCCCTTTTTTGTTTGTTTTTTCCTCCTCTTTTCTGGAGGCACTTCTTGCAGAGAGTTCTTTATGCCAATGACTTGAATCCCATCCTTCCTCTTCCTGGAAGACAGAAGTTTGCTGGCTTTCCGTGGCATCATTTCTCGTTGGTAATTTCTAGTCTTCTTCCAGCACAAAACGCTAGCCCTGTTAGGGTGTTTAGTTTCCCACTTGGTATGGCTCTTTGATGAGATCCAAGCTAATTAAGGTGCTAGATCATTTAAGATTACTTTTGATGCGAAATGAGTATAGGACATACCACTTTCCCAACCTTTACAGGTGGAGCTTCTTTAGAATACTCATGTAGTGCGTGTGTTATTTCTGAACGCTGGTTTACATCATAAGGTATTTTATCTTTTTATTGGCGTGTTGCTCCATCTTCTTTGTGCAGCTACTAGTGGAAATCCCGCTTCTTCACAACGTGTTGGTACCACAAACTCTGCAAAAGTAATTTAACAGATGGATTTTAAGGACACATCTAATTTGACGCTACATAATAGAAACGCTGGATAGATTAAGTGGGCATGTTCCTAGTAAATCTTATATCGTACCTGAAGTTGTTTCTAGGGACAGTCTCTAAAGACTCATCTCAAAGGGAATCCATTACTTTTTCAAGGATTGAACCAGGCAGGTTGCTCAAGCCTGCTCGTTCAAGGAGGCTGTCGAGCACCAAATATGATGTTGACAGGTTATCATCATGTGCTGAAAGTGGACCGCTAAGCAGTTCAAAAAGTGGTCTCTAAAGTCTTGTGGATTCATTTTCGAAGATCAAAGTTGCGCCTGAAGTTGGAACAAGAGATTCCACTAAATTTGTGTAGAAAAGACCACAAAATTGCATAATCCACTACTTGGGCAGCAATTTATTTCAGTCCAATCACCGCGATTAGATTTTAACAATGAAAATATCATAATGGCCTGTTCAGCCCAATTTTTAGATATTCATGAACCCAACACCTATTTCCATATTGAATCTCATTTTTTACATAATCAAGTCTTCAACTTTTTGTAGGTGCAAAAATTGAGTCAATTAGACATTGGATGGAAAATTGATGTCCGTTGAAAATCTTGGCAATGAGGTTATGCTTAACATTGACAAGACCCATGTAGCGTCGCACTTTGCAATACTAAACCGTTGATCTCGTAGGTACGAACAGGCTCATCATTGTTTGGCACGAATGCATATTATTACAACCCATGGAAGTCTTTTTCAACCCTAGCTGTTAGCATTTAGAAGCTTTTCTTAATTTGTAGGATGTGCTTAAAAACACTTTTCGACATATAACACTTACAACCACTAGTGTTATTAGACATTTCTTACCGGTGCATGATTGGTTTTATCATGCTGAAGAAATCGAATGGGATTTTGAAAATAATAGGGTAAGGAACCTTTTGTAGGTGTAAAAATTAAGTGAATGGAACATTGAATAGAAAAATTATGTGCGGTCAAAGTTTGCATAAGAAAATAGATAAAATTGTTTACATAATTTTACTAAATTGAATGATTTTAAAATACTTGGTTGAGAGCTTTTTAATCACCTAAATGTATTTAGGTCCAATCACTATGATTGGATCTTAACGATGAAAATATCACGACGGTCTGTTCAATCCAATTTTTGGATATTCACGAACCCTACACATTTTTCATATCGAATCTCATTATGTAAATAATTGAGTCTTGAACACCTTGTAGATGCAACAATTGAGTCAATTAGTCATTGCTTAACTGACCGTCGTGAGCCGAGCTAGGCTTGTTAGGGTATGTGGCCTTGGTTGATTTGACTGAGAAGTAGGTTGGCGGTTGGTCGGGCTTGATAAGGCTAAGTGAACAATTAGGCTGGAGTAGGCTTAGTGGGTTTAAGTTTGTTTAAGTTAATTTGGGCCGAATTCAATTTAAGAGATTCAAAGCCGAATTGGGTCTCGAGTTCAGACCCATCAGGCGCCAATGAGATTAGGAAAATGCGACTCCTAATAATAATAATGATAATGATAATAATAGAAATCTACTTAAAACAAACTAAGTGATGAGAAGACACAATAAGATTTGATTCAAGAAGCTTATTCCCATGCTTCTTATTTTGTCTCTTATTGAATTGATTCTTATCTACATTCGTTTATATATTCTCGTCCTCTATTGCTAAGTCTAATTATATCCTGTGCGAAATCAAGTTGATTATATGACTCTATTAATACCTTGTGTGATGGAATGGAATGAATTCCAAGAAGGAATTAACGTGAATTCTACAATCTATACTCAACATGGACAATGGTGGAAAGGGTTTTCAAGCCACCATCGGTGACGAACATGATGAACTTGAGATCAAGTGTGTGAAGTAGGAAGATCCATTGCTTTCCAAGTCTAAAAAATCAAGAAAGCGTCAAAATGAGCACAGACAAGCAAACGTACCATTTTCAGAGTGCTCGAAGGACTTGGCGGGAGATTTCTCGAGGTGTGCTGGCCACAAGTTGTTTCCGTTGGACCATTTCATCACGAAGAGTTGCAGTTCCAAGCACTTAAGCGGCACAAATAGAGATTCATCTATGCCATGCAAGCGCAGATTAAATAATAAAGTATTGGCCTGAGATAACTTATCGATATAGTAGCAGGAGACGAGAAAGCAATCCGGCAATGTTATGCCGAAAGCACCGAGAATTTTAGCACATCTGAACTTGTACAAATGATGGATCTTGATGGGTGCTTTGATTTGGAATTCTTCCGTTAGATTGGAAAATGCATACCGCTGGACAACATCCTATTATAAAACCGTTTTATGATTGTTTCCTTTGCATGAGAGTTTTATGATTTGATAATCAAATGCCGTACTTTGTTCTTAAGAATTTATACTTTGCCGTGGATGGCCCAAGAGAAACCTCCAGATACTTTGCCGGTCTTGCCTTGGGTTTTTTCGAGTTGCTTTTTAATATTCCTACAGCTACTCACATGCAAATTACATATGCTCTACAAGGAAATCATCTATTGAATGAATTTTGTATCACGTTAATGATATCATGTTAATGAATTGTGAGGAATGTATCCAATAAATGGACTATAACTCCTCTCACGCTGTTATTCCATCTATTTCGGAGTTTTGTCGGGTGGGAATTGGATTTAGGCCAAGGCTAGTGCATGATCGGTTCCATCATGCTGAAGAAATCGAGTGGGATTTTGAAATAATAGGGAAATGAGCTTTTTATAGGCGTAAAAATTAAGTGAATGGAATATTGAGTAGAAAAATTATGCACGGTCAAAGTTTGCATAAGAAAATAGATAAAATTCTTTTCCATAATTTTACTAAATCGAATGATTTAAAAATACTTGACCGTGTGAGGTTAAGAGTTTTTAATCATGTAAATTTATTTAGGTCCAATCACCGCAATCGGATTTTAATGATGAAAATATCATGACGGTCTTTTCGGTAAAAATTTTGCATATTCACAAACCTAATACTTTTTCCATATTGAACCTCATTAATTAGATAATCGAGTCTTGGATTTTTCGTAGGTGTAAAAATCGAGTCAATTAGACATTGAATGGAAAATTTATGTCCGTTGAAAATCTCGGCAAGGATTTTCAACGGACATAAATTTTCCATTGAAAGGACCTATGTAGCGTCGCACTTTGTGATTTCCAAACTCGTCATCCCTGAAACAACATAAGACACGAACTAATTTCCAAGATAAACTGGAATCCTAGAACACAAACTAGACTTTAAAACTAGAAATATTCTCTAAAGTCCTCCCGCCCACATTCTTCACGTGGAAAGTGGGAAAAAAACAGAAGAAGAAGAACAACTAACCTTTTGATGTCAACAAGTCATTGAATAGCTTCTTCTTCTCGTTGAGGAGTGTTGCTATACTAGCCTGGCAAACGCCGACATAGTACTCTAGCCATCGGACCTCAAAGGTGGAGTTTGAGGACCACCGCCGTACGAGAGGAGCTTCCAGTGTCTCTTGATCATCGCCATCGAACGAAGGCGACCCCTTCCGCAGGTTGAAGCTGCTCACCACTGACATTGCCGCACCTGCAAGTGGAGGAGAGGATCACACAACCTTCGCTTTCCTCTCTGACCTCCTCTCCTCTCCTCTCCTCCTACCTACTCCTTGCTGCTGAAGTTTCGTTAACCGACCAAAAAAACAAAAAGTTTCGAGTTTATTACCTATTCTGCCCTCGACTTCACTTATCCATTCGGAGTTTCGTCGGGTGGGAATTGGATTTAGGCCAAGGCCAATGCATGATCGATTCCATCATGCTGAAGAAATCAAGTGGGATTTTGAAATAATAGGGAAATGAGCTTTTTATAGGCATAAAAATTAAGTGAATGGAATATTGAGTAGAAAAATTATGCACGGTCAAAGTTTGCATAAGAAAATAGATAAAATTCTTTTCCATAATTTTACTAAACCGAATGATTTAAAAATGCTTGACCGTGTGAGGTTAAGAGCTTTTTAATCATGTAAATTTATTTAAGTCCAATCACTGCGATCGGATTTTAACGATGAAAATATCACTACGGTCTTTTCGATAAAATTTTTGCATATTCACAAACCTAATACTTTTTTCCATATCAAACCTCATTAATTAGATAATCGAGTCTTGGATTTTTTGTAGGTGTAAAAATCGAGTCAATTAGACATTGGACGGAAAATTTATGTCTGTTGAAAATCTCAACAAGGATTTTCAACGGACATAAATTTTCCATTGAAGGGATCTATGTAGCGTCGCACTTTGTAATTTCCAAACTCGTCATCCCTGAAACAACATACCTTAATCACACTAGACACGAACTAATTTCCAGGATAAATCGGAATCCTAGAACACGAACTAGACATTAATCGCAGTTAAAACTAGAAATATTCTCTAAAGTCCTCCCGCTCACATTCTTCACGTGGAAAGTGGGAAAAAAAACAGAAGAAGAACAACTAACCTTTTGATGTCAACAAGTCATTGAATAGCTTCTTCTTCTCGTTGAGGAGTGTTGCTATCCTAGCCTGGTAGACGTAGACATAGTACTTGAGCCACTGGACCTTAGAGGTAGAGTTTGAGGATCGCCATCACACGAGAGGAGCTTCCGGCGTCTCCTGATCGTCACCGTCAAATGAAGGCAACCCCTTCCACGGCTTGAAGCCGCTCACCACCGACATTGCCGCACCTGCAAGCAGAGGAGAGGATCACACAACCTTCACTTTTCTCTCCGACCTCCTCTCCTCTCCTCTCCTCTCCTCCTACCTACTCCTTGCTACCGAAGTTTCGTTAACCGACCAAAAAAAAACAAAAAAAACAAAAATTTTCGTGTTTATTACCTATTCTACCCTCGACCCCACTTATCCATTCGGAGTTTCGTCGGGTGGGAATTGGATTTAGGCCAAAGCCAGTGCATGATCGATTCCATTGTGTTGAAGAAATCGAGTGGGATTTTGAAATAATAGGGAAATGAGCTTTTTATCGGCATAAAAATTAAGTGAATGGAATATTGAGTAGATAAATTATGCATGGTCAAAGTTTGCATAAGAAAATAGATAAAATTCTTTTCCATAATTTTACTAAACCGAATGATTTAAAAATACTTGATTGTGTGAGGTTAAGAGCTTTTTAATCATGTAAATTTATTTAGGTCCAATCACCGCAATCGGATTTTAATGATGAAAATATCATGACAGTCTTTTCGGTAAAATTTTTGCATATTCACAAACATAATACTTTTTCCATATCGAACCTCATTAATTAGATAATCGAGTTTTGAATTTTTCGTAGGTGCAAAAATCAAGTCAATTAGACATTGGATGGAAAATTTATGTCCGTTGAAAATCTCAACAGACATAAATTTTCCATTGAAGGGACCTATGTAGCGTCACACTTTGTAATTTCCAAATTCGTCATCCCTGAAACAACATACCTTAATTGCACTAGACATGAACTAATTTCCAGGATAAACCGGAATCCTAGAACACGAACTAGACATTAATCGCAGTTAAAACTAGAAATATTCTCTAAAAGTCCTCCCGCCCACATTCTTCATGTGGAAAGTGTGAAAAAAACAGAAGAAGAAGAATAACTAACCTTTTGATGTCAACAAGTCATTGAATAGCTTCTTCTAGTTGAGGAGTGTTGCTATCCTAGCCTGGCAGACGTCGACATAGTACTTGAGCCACTGGAGCGGAGTTTGAGGACCGGCGCCGTACGAGAGGAACTTCCAGTGTCTCTTGATCGTCACCATCGAACAAAGGTGAACCCTTCCGTGGCATGAAGTTGCTCACCACCGACATTGCCGCACCTGCAAGCGGAGGAGAGGATCACACAACTTTCGCTTTCCTCTCCGACCTCCTCTCCTCTCCTCCTGCCTATTCATTGCTGCCGAAGTTTCATTAACCGGCTAAAAAAACAAAAAAACAAAATTTTTGTGTTTATTACCTATTCTGCCCCCGACCCCACTTATCCATTCGTTTTTTTATTTGTTTATTTAATAGGGAGAGAAAATGAGGTTTGATTTTTAAAAGTCAAAAGACCCGGCGCGAGACAACGTGCGCGTGGGAATAAAAATGTAGAATTTTGACCTTGTGGGTATGGCAGATTCTATCGAAAGTCGTGAAACCCAAAAGAAAGAAAGAAACATTATTGAATGTTTGACCCATCTATATTATTTTGATTTAATGTGACTTCGAACACTTTAAAAAATTAAATACTCGATGATTTTTTTTTTAAGCTGCGGAACAATAACTGTAAACTTGTAAAACTAACAAATTGTCTTCTGTATTAAACATTCGTAGTACAAACGGCAACAACATAAATTCGTAAATGTAAACTTGCTTACTATTTTTAATAATTTATCGGACATAACTCTGTCGGATTTCGATGTACTCTCTTTAACTCAAGTTCCAATGGCAGCACCGTTTATTTTACGATCTGCCCGTGCATACTAATCTCGAATGCATAATGTCTCATTACTACATACAAGTAAAGGATATTTCCAAGAAGCATTTCGAATGAATGAATAAAAATCAGTGCGTGCCTGGGCCAGCCCATTTTCCCTTTGTTTCGGCCCGGCCCGTGTGTGGTCCTTCGTTCCCCATCGCATCTCTGCAGCAAAGATACGCGGAGACAGAGGAGACCTGCCACCATCTCACCGGAGTTGGTGTTTGTGGGGAGGGGCAGACCGGCCGAGGCTAGCTGGCATGGCAGAGAGGCCATACGTGCCAGTTGCCTGAAAATCAAATTAACCAAGTTCTGCAAAGGAAACCTCCAACTTTCGACAAGTTCAAGCTCGTCCCACGCGTTTTTGTAGTACGAAGAATGACGTGTGATCGGTGATGAGAAAACATTTCACGGAGTATTGGAACTCAACATTTACAGGAGTCATCCAATAGCAGACGTCCTCGAAAGGGGCTACTATCGCCTCCAGCGAAAATGCCAAGGTTGTTGGAACTGAAACTGCAAAGGCACTTTGTCCAATGCAAGTCCCAATCTAATATATTGTCATTTCATATTTTCAAAATATTATTTTCAGGATCGATGATTTTTTTTAATCTAATTTTGGCCTCTATAAATCATCTAAATTTCACTTTTACCCTCGCTTTTCATTTTCCATTGCATAAATGATCAATATCACTCCTCATGTTTGGTAGTTTCTAGACATCATTTTGCCCAGTAACTACCGGTCTAGTACTCCTCCTGCTCCTACAAAAATGCTTTGGTCAAACCGGGAAATTGCAATGTTTATAGGCTTTTTGGATGGGACCGGATCGGTTATGATCAACAAGTGATTGGACTCATGGAGATTTTCAAAGGTAAAAGCACATACGGCCAGTTTGATAGTTCAATAAAGTGTTAAAAATTAAAAATTCAACACTCACGTGAGATTAAGCTTCTTTGATAAACATTAAATAGAGTCGATTCATATGATTACATGGAGTCTCAAAAATCCATTTTGTGCGGTCAATAAGGGAGTAGTTACTTAATCTGCTCAGTAAATAATTGATGATAATCAGAAATTTCAAATATACAAAAGAAAACTTACCGATAGTGGTGTTTTTTTTTCAATGTTTGATAAGAGATTCATAATATTCAGTTATCAAATTTCAATTATTATCAAACCCTCTATTCCTATTTTTAGTAAGTACTTGAAATTCAGTTCGTAAAAGACTCAATTAAGTAAAATCTCACGAAATGTGACAATTAATTACCACATAAACTACTAACAATTATTAGAATGAAATAATCTAAAACCGTTATTGACTAATCCCAAGATTGTGTTGGGTTATAAACTATACCTAGGGGAGGGTGAATGCCAATTTGGGCTGGCTTAATTCCTTCAGGAGATCTCTCCCTCTCCACCGATTCGGAGAAGCGTTTAGGAAAAAGGAAAAAGTTGGACAGGATAGAATGGTCAGAGAAGAAGCATTGGGAAATCGGACGCGTCCCGACGAAAGACACTGTCTATGATAAAAACAAAACACAACAAAAGGCCAATGTCAATTCCCAAGGTGGCCACCATAGTCGCCACCAACGAGCGAAGACTCCACGGTGCCAGAACAGTTGTCGGATCCATCTAATTTTTTTTACTATTTCTTGAACGACACCGTGATCGATCCTTGGAACGAGTGACCCTCAACCGATATTCTTAAGTTCTAAGGTTTTCTTGAGTCTTTTAGAATATTTCTAGGGACGGGTGATACGGTAATTATACACCTATGTAATTAATGCGGGTAGGTGGTAGTTAGGGAAATACGATCTCCACCGTTAAATCGATGAAAGATCTACGGATATGGTTTGCCTTGTACTTGTATATATAGGGGTCTCCTCCCCTTCATTTGTACCATCTCATTCTACAAGAGTCATAGAATCCAGAGCTTCTCTCGCTAGAGTTTCTCTCTCTATAATTCTGGTGAGTTGAGTGGGAAAAACTGCTTGAGAGAAATCAAAACCTTTTTTTCTTTTTTCTTTGTTGTTCTTACTCCACCAGTCACCGGGCCTCATCGATTGACCACAAGTGAGGGTCGACCTCGCTAGTTCTTGGTGAGCTCAAGCCTCACCATCCTTGAGCAAAGTTGACCTTGCCGGCCCTCGCTTTTGGCCAAAGGAAAGAGAAGAAAAAAAAATGAATAAAGGAAATAAATAATAAATGACTAGAAAAATATTAAAAATTATTAAAAATTATTTACGTCAGTACTATCGTATCACATAAGCCAACCAACATCTACGCTAGCAAAATCCAGCTAAAATTAGTTAGAATGATTGAATTGACAAGGCTGCTTGGGAGAAATCCTAAGGCCGCACGAGTTCAAAGGGAACGCTAGATTAATCGACCCGTGACACATTCATAATTATTTCCTTTGCATGAGATTTTATAAGGCTTGAAAATCAAATCCCGTATTTTGTTCTTAAGAATTTACACCTTGTCACGGAGGTTTCAGGAGAAACCTCCAAGACCTTTCCCGAGCTCGCCTTCGGTTTCTTTCAATTGTTTTTATTGGAACTTCCTGCTGCCACCACTCTTGAGCAAATTGCTGAGGCTCCAGAAGGAGATCATTTACTAGACACGTTCCGTCACACGTTAATCAATTGCGAGGATCGTGCCCATTATCCAATGGAGTTTGATTGGGACTCTTATCGTCATATTCCATCTGTTTCGGACCTTCGCTAGGTGGGCATTGGATTCAGGCGAACGTCAGTTAACAACAGCTACCTGGGGGTCAGATTTGAGAATAGAACTTTAGAATTGTCAAGGATATTGGTCAGTATTCCTTATGACACCATATTGCCTAATATGGTGGCTTTTGAGCAAAGTTCTGCCAAGTTAACTGGTTTCATATCGGCCTATTATACATTTATGAGAGGCCTCATTCGCACAAATGAGGATGTCCAAATTTTGAGGAACTATGATGTCATCTCCGATCAAAGCTTTTAACAATGTGAGCGATGAGGATATTTTGGGCTTCTACAGTGAAATCGGCAAGGATGTTATCGTCGACATTGAATCGGCGGGTCTAGGATCCCATTTTGCCAAGACAAACCATTCATTTCGTAGCCACTAACGGGCTCATCGTTGCTTGGTGCAGCTTCTAATTGCATTTCATGAAAATCCATAGAAGGTTGTTTCGGTGCTAGCTCTTGTAGTCACAGTTTCAGGCTTAATTCAGATAGTATATGCCATGCTCCAGTATTATCATAAATAGCATGTAGAAGTTTATTCTTACTATGTAGTACATGCCTAAAACACTTTTGGACACGTCCAACATTAAGACAATGCTTTCTTTTTGAATCGGCGGGTCTAGGATCCCATTTTGCCAAGACAAACAATTCATTTCGTAGCCACCAACGGGCTCATCGTTGCTTGGCGCAACTTCTAATTGCATTTCATGAAAATCCATGGAAGGTTGTTTCGGCGCTAGCTCTTGTAGTCACAATTTCAAGCTTAATTCAGACAGTATATGCCCTGCTCCAGTATTATCATAAATAGCACGTAGAAGCTTATTCTTACTATGTAGTACATGCCTAAAACACTTTTGGACACGTCCAACATTAAGACAATGCTTTCTTTTTTAATCGGCGGGTCTAGGATCCCATTTTGCCAAGACAAACATTTCATTTCGTAGCCACCAACGGGCTCATCGTTGCTTGGTGCAGCTTCTAATTGCATTTCATGAAAATCCATGGAAGGTTGTTTCGGCGCTAGCTCTTGTAGTCACAGTTTCAGGCTTAATTCAGACAGTATATGCCCTGCTCTGGTATTATCATAAATAGCATATAGAAGCTTATTCTTACTATGTAGTACATGCCTAAGACACTTTTGGACACATCCAACATTAAGACAATGCTTTCTTTTTGAATCGTCAAGTCTAGGATCCTATTTTGCCAAGACAAACAATTCATTTCGTAGCCACCAACGGGCTCATCGTTGCTTGGCGTAGCTTCTAATTGCATTTCATGAAAATCCATGGAAGGCTGTTTCGACGCTAGCTCTTGTAGTCACAGTTTCAAGCTTAATTCAGACAGTATATGCCCTGCTCCAGTAGTATCATAAATAGCATGTAGAAGCTTATTCTTACTATGTAGTACATGCCTAAAACACTTTTGGACACGTCCAACATTAAGACAATGCTTTCCTTTTGAATCGGCGGGTCTAGGATCCCATTTTGCCAAGACAAACAATTCATTTCGTAGCCACCAACGGGCTCATCGTTGCTTAGCGCAGCTTCTAATTGCATTTCATGAAAATCCATGGAAGGTTGTTTCGGCGCTAGCTCTTGTAGTCACAGTTTCAGGCTTAATTCAGACAGTATATGCCCTGCTCTAGTAGTATCATAAATAACATGTAGAAGCTTATTCTTACTATGTAGTACATGCCTAAAACACTTTTGGACACGTCCAACATTAAGACAATGCTTTCTTTTTGAATCGGTGGGTCTAGGATCCCATTTTGCCAAGACAAACAATTCATTTCGTAGCCACCAACGGGCTCATCATTGCTTGGCGCAGCTTCTAATTGCATTTCATGAGAAAATCCATGGAAGGTTGTTTCGGCGCTAGCTCTTGTAGTCACAGTTTCAGGCTTAATTCAGACAGTATATGCCTTGCTCCAGTAGTATCATAAATAGCATGTAGAAGCTTATTCTTACTATGTAGTACATGCCTAAAACACTTTTGGACACGTCCAACATTAAGACAATGCTTTCTTTTTGAATCGGCAGGTCTAGGATCCCATTTTGCCAAGACAAACAATTCATTTCGTAGCCACCAACGGGCTCATCGTTGCTTGGCACAGCTTCTAATTGCATTTCATGAAAATCCATAGAAGGTTGTTTCGGCGCTAGCTCTTGTAGTCACAGTTTCAGGCTTAATTCAGACAGTATATGCCCTGCTCCAGTAGTATCATATATAGCATGTAGAAGCTTATTCTTACTATGTAGTACATACCTAAAACACTTTTGGACACATCCAACATTAAGACAATGCTTTCTTTTTGAATTGGCGGGTCTAGGATCCCATTTTGCCAAGACAAACAATTCATTTCGTAGCCACTAATGGGCTCATCGTTGCTTGGCGCAGCTTCTAATTGCATTTCATGAGAAAATCCATGGAAGGTTGTTTCGTCGCTAGCTCTTGTAGTCACAGTTTCAAGCTTAATTCAGACAGTATATGCCTTGCTCCAGTAGTATCATAAATAGCATGTAGAAGCTTATTCTTACTATGCAGTACATGCTTAAAACACTTTTGGACACGTCCAACATTAAGACAATGCTTTCTTTTTGAATCGGCGGGTCTAGGATCCCATTTTGCCAAGACAAACAATTCATTTCATAGCCACCAACGGGCTCATCGTTGCTTGGCGCAGCTTCTAATTGCATTTCATGAAAATCCATGGAAGGCTGTTTCGGCGTTAGCTCTTGTAGTCACAGTTTCAGGCTTAATTCAAACAATATATGCCCTGCTCCAGTGTTATCATAAATAGCATGTAGAAACTTAATCTTACTATGTAGTACATGCCTTAAACACTTTTGGACACGTCCAACATTGAGACGATGCTTTCTTTTTGTTTATGGACAAGATGTTGTGGTTTGTGTGTATTATTTCTGAATGCTGGTTTACATCCTAAGGTATTTTTTTATTTTTATTGATGTGTTTATCTTATCCCAAGATAAACAATTCATTTCGTAGCCACCAACGGGCTCATGGTTGCTTGGCGCAGCTTCTAATTGCATTTCATGAAATCCATGGAAGGCTGTTTCAGCGCTAGCTCTTGTAGTCACAATTTCTGGCTTAATTCAGACAATATATGCCTTGCTCCAGTATTATCATAAATAACATGTAGAAGCTTATTCTTACTATGTAGTACATGCCTAAAACACTTTTGGACACGTCCAACATTGAGACAATGCCTTCTTTTTGTTCATGGACAAGCTGTTGTGGTTTGTGTGTATTATTGATGTGTTGATCCATCTGCTAGTGGAAATCATGTTTCTTCACAGCGTGTTGGCACCACAAATTCTGTAAAAGTAATTCAACTGCTAGATCTTAAGGACACACCTAATTTGACACTACATAACAAAAATGCTGGATAGATTAGTGGGCATGTTCCTAGTAAATCTTATGCTGTACCTGAAGTTGTTTGTAGGAAGAGTCTTGAAGCGTAGTGGTTCGTGGTCTTACTGGACACAGATCCAGTTGCACTACTATGGCATTCCATCTATCTAGAGTATTCTTTGCATCTGGTTGCACTGACACAAATCTAAAGATCTGGGATATCAGGAAAAAAGGGTATATACACACGTACAAGGGTCATGATAGTGTATGTTTTATTTATTGCTTTGTTTATCATGTTTTTCAACTTGCAAGGAGAGGAACCTCAATCTATGGGAAGGTAAGAAGGGACTCGGACTCTGTTAACCTTGAGGATGTCACTGAAGTTCTATGGGGAAATCATGAAGTTCTCTTAAGTACTCTCCCTTCTCACTTGACAAAGCTACAGGTAATTTAGCTGTTTTTGAATGTTTACCTAGCCGAGAAAAGTCTAATTTGTATATTGCACGACACTGTATACTTCGTTTTGTATGTTGGCTTCCTTAAGCTGTAGCTCTTCCTCTAATGACTAGCTTTTGATTTCCCACCACAATCTTATGACGTTGGGTAGGATTAGGTCTGCTAATAAGGGTTGCATCTATGCTAGCACCACTGCTAATAATTGGAAGACATGGTATTAGTAGAAGGTATAGCAGTTGTAGCAAAGAGTGTTGACATAATGCTTCTAATTTCTAATGTGTAAATCCAAACACAGAATAGACCGTTCAGAAGTCATAGGAAAGGGCATCTTTGACTGACTATATGTTACTTTGTTATCTGCACTTTTACTTGGTAGTTGCCTTGACAATTTTCTCTTGTATTTCCAGTAGTTCAGCATTTCTTTGAAAGGAAATTTATGAAAGGTGCCGTTAACGCATTGAGGAGATTGCCGGATCATTCTGTGGGTATCATCATATGCATGTTTATCCTAAAATCCCTGATATATAATAATTTTCTTCATTTTGCTGAGACACGTGATCATGATGCTAGTGTAGGTGCAAGCAGATGTCATTGCATTTTTATGGAAAAGATGGAGATGCTGAAATTAGATTTATTTACTTACTTGCTTCCTGTGCTTGTAATGTGGTTATATATGCTGGTCAGCTTAGTTATGTTGCTAGAGATAGTCATCCGTTTGAAATATTGCTTTTACCATCTAATTGCTCGAACAGTGCAATGGGAGTTATGAATGGTAATAGTATCTATAAAGTAGTAAGATATGCATTGACATCGACAAAGTTGCAAGTAAACAAGCGAGGATCACCTTGAACACCACTACAACAATCACTACCACTGATCAGGAGCAAAAACAGAGAGCTCCCCTCGTGATTCTTCTTCAAAATCTGATCTTTCCAGTGCAATGGATGTCAAAACCATCTCAAAAGGTCAGTTTGGGTCTCTTGGTTTAGCAAGGAAAGAAACAAGAGTAGCTCAAACCTCACAGATCTTGCCAGCCACCACCCTATTCATCTAAGCCATATTATCCAAGAATTTCGCATGCAAAAGAAGGGCCAGAGGCAGCAGCGCACTCGGAACAAGAATCAGAGACAAGCATGCTTAATCGCAGGCAAACAGCAATGGAGGTTCCAAGTTCAAACAAGAAAAGAGCATTCTCCATACCTGGTTCGGTCAAAAAGACCTTCTGAGATTTCAGGTTGAGGCGGAGAAGAGAGAGTCCAATATGTCAGGAGGTTCAGACAATGCACCATGCTATATATATGCATGTATGGCGTCCTTCCTAGGTTAGTGGAAAGAACCAAGAAAGCATGAGAGAGAGAGAGAGAGTGTTACAGCAAGCATGAGAGAGAGATCATAAAAACGTTTAAAATAATGAAGAAAGAGCTTAATAGTAGAGGGAAATCAAAGGAGCTGACTTGCAACGCAAGGAAATTCGTTGGAACTAGGGGGAGAGAGATCTTGGAAGCCTCCTTGTGTTAGAAAAGAAAGAAGATAAGAGTTCGAGAAAAAAAAAAAAAAAAAAAAAAAGGCATCTTTTGCTAAATTCTCTTCTTCTTTTTTCAAGTAACACGATAAGACTTTTACCGACTTAGTCAAATTTCAGTATTACAATGCATTTGAAAAAGCGTGATAATAAGTTTGAGCTCGATAACTTACCTTGCAATAGTCGGGAAACACGTTCTCCAAGAGGTGAATATCCCACTACATTTGAAGAAGCGTGTGGGGGCAAATCCTGCAACCCCATAACATATGCTCTAAGAGGTCAGTTTCGAGACTACACATATAGAAAAATCATCTTTTTTTATAGGTCATTTTGTGTGTGTATATATATATATATATATTTACAGCTTAAAGAATTAGGTCAAAGCTGAACAAACTATATGTTTGGTAAGCTTATATTTAAATGTTACGAAATTAATATATGAAAAAGATCTCAACACTACATGAAATATATTAAGGAATCGTTATTAAAAAGAAAGTCATGCAAGTAAGGAAAGTGCATATCTGCTAGGGGTGTCAACGGGTCGGGTCGGGACGGGTCTTGATGTTACCCGACCCAACCCGAACAATAAGGGTCATGTCATTTGACCCGACCCGATCCAACTCGAAATTCATAAAACATGAAGCAAAAAAACGAGTCGGTTCGGGTCGGTTTGGTTCGGGTTTCAGGTTTTTTATTAAAAATATTACAATTTTTTAATAAAAAATATGATAAAGGAAATTCGAAATGCTCTTATGTGATGTCTCATCCAACCCGTCCGTGAACATCTCCGCAGACTGATAATTTTTTAATAAAAAAATATGACAAAGGGAATTTGAAATGCTCTTACGTGACGCCGTGAGGCCTCGTCCAACCCATCCGAAATATCTCCGTAAACAGATAATTTTTTAATAAAAAATATGATAAAGGGAATTCGAAATGTTCTTACGTGACACCACAAAGCCTCATCCAACCCGTCCGTGAACATTTCCGTAGACAGATAATTTTTTAATAAAAAATATGACAAAGGAATTCGAAATGCTCTTAAGTGACGCCGCGAGACCCCGTCCAACCCGTCCGTGAATATACTCCCTCCTCTAAAGTTCTGCATCGGCCGCGAAAAAGAAACAAATCATATGGAAGATGGGGAGAAAGAGAGGGAGAGGGAGAGAGATTGATGAGGGTTGACCTGAGGGGCGACAACGACGAACCCGTGAGACGAGACGTGCTAGATGAGTTACGAGTGGAAGGAATTGTAGAGGAGATAGCTTGGGTGGATGTGTTTTGGTTGAAGCCTTTAATATGTTTGGGTGGAACAATAACTTAACCCAAAATATGTATTACATTTGTGTCTATAATTATTATCCAAATAATATTAAGACATGAAACATGTACCATACTTATTTCGTGTTCGGGTCGGGTTGGATGGGTTTTTTGGACACCCCTAATGTAAACAATATATTTGATCCGCTATATTGCCATTCGGTGAAACGATTAATGCGGTTTATGAGATTTCACTAGTGTTTCAGATATCAGGTGTATCTTAAATATAAACTTTTTTCATATAATTATGTGGTTTAATGACCGTCATTTCTTGTATGTTAGGATACAAATGAGATGTCCCGGATTTTGCTGCTCCTAGAGCTGAGCCCTAGTGCGGATCCCAAGTTCATGAAGCCCCCACGATGGCGCACAAAGCATTTCCTCATTGTGTTTGCGGTTTATTTGTGACTTTGTTTTATTGATAGTTCAATAATGATTGTGCGCCCACATGAGAGACAGGTTGAAATCAATCCAAACCGCCTACAAAACCTTTATTTTTGAAATAAAAGAAAAAATATATCGAAACAGCATTAGAAAAATTTAACGTAATCAAGTCTCTGATCTCATAGTCTCTGATTCATAAAAAGGAAGTAATTCTCTATCATTAGATCTATTAACTCTAGATATTAACTCCGTCGATACTTATCAAATAGAGCAGGCTTTACCTTAACTCATGGTGCATATTTTATTATTATGGTTTCGTAGTAATACAAATCAATATTTGTATATTACATATTAGTACTAGATGATACGACCCATAAACCTTTTAATTATGCTTTAGTGTGACAATATTTAAGAAGGATAATGTGCTATAATATCGTATGTTATGCGAAAGAGAGACTCCAAAAAAAAAAAAATCATGGATTTTACTCAAATTTTGGCTATATTGCATATTTCCTAATTTTATGTTCAGAAAAGACCTTGTTTAGATTTCAATGTATTTTAAGATTTGATTTTCGATTTGCCATCCACAAATTTGGGATTTTGATTTCTGATTATGGGATTAATCGCATATATACTTAATTGTGAAGCTAAGAGATAACCATGATGCGCGTGTAGATATATATATCCCAATTGATGAAATTATAATTAAAAGAAGAAAAAAAGAAATATGTATCCAAATGGTGAATCATAATTAAAAGAAGAGAAAAGAAAGATGGCGAAGAAGATGAAGGAAGAACTGATTCACGACGAATGTTCCCCAAGGAACCTTGGCCGGACCTTGGCCTTGGTCGATCTAAGCCTTCCTTTTTCACCCTCTTCGGGAAGGAACTGGCAATGTCTGCAAAAGACGGACCAAGTGCATTTACTCGATTTGAACTTAATAACTTCGGATCAACAGGACTAGAGCTCGTCATTTTACTTGATCAGATCTGCTTCTAAATTGAGTCGAGTGGGAATCGGATTCAAGGAGAGGGAAGCCAACACCTTTCTCGAGATCAAATTTTGACAGAAAATGCAGAACCATTGGAATTCCACAGCAATATTTCATGACGATCTCAATTAAAATCTCACCATTGCTTCTGAACAGTGTCATGGCCAAGCGGACGAACGCAACTGCCTATGCCATATTCATGGGATGCCTCATTCGCACGGCCGATGATGTACAAACTTTTGCAGCATGAGCAACAAGAATTTTGCATGCTTGTTCGCAAGCATGATTCAAATAGTGCACCCTATGCTGCGGTATTATCGTCACAAGTAGCGGGAGGAATATAGAAGCTGTATCCCTATATTGATTCCATTACATGAATTGACTGTTTTTTGTGAATCTTTTGAGTTGTTCATACTAAAGTGATGGTCACTGGGCGAGAGAAAGAACCGGTGATCCTGTTCCGCCCGGGAATCCAAGAATTACTCCGCCCCAGGCCTAGTCCGTACCAAGTTCCATGGAACTGAGGACTGGATAAGCTGGTTAAACGGTGCTCTACAACTAACAAAATGGAAGTTACACGACAAAGAAAAGGTGAACTGGTGCAAAATCATCGATATTTTACTAGCCATTCTAAACCCTTGCGTGACAAATAAACGAACCTTTCCACCCATAAAGAGCACAATATGTCGTAGAATTGAGAAACATTCGATACTAGTGTGAGGCAGCTAATGTTTGTAACTCTACCATCGTCAACCAATTCTCGAGTTGTCTCTTCCAAATACCAAAGTCGTCGCCCAGTTCACTGCAACGTAGAACCTGTTCCTCCAGCTTACTACCCTCGTGAGATAAGCCGAACGCCAAACCAGCCAGCTCACGAATCCTGCGTGCGATATCCCCTTCGAGTCCTGCATAAAACAATGGTTGCATAAGTGACGACTATCGATTCTGTGAATCATAGAAGTAGGTGTGCATCTAATTAGGAAAGAAAACCATGAGTGTGACATGGTAGTATGTGATGTACTTTGGATTGGCGTAGATCGACGAGCGCCTTGTAACGCCCTACAGAAGCCATGCTTCCCAAATGCCTGTACACGAAAGGGTCTCCTAGAGTTATGTCTTTCGAGCAAAATGCTTTCCCTCCATTTTGCTTCCCTATCCTACGAAACAGCTCCTCCAAGAACTTCCCTTGCCTTTCCGCGACCTGTTTCAGAAATCAGCATTCAAATTATTTCCTAGGAAAGAAGAAAACTGAGCCTTTATGCAATGAGAAAGAGATAGTGAATGATCACTTCCAGTTTCAAATGGAAGGTATTCATGCCACATCTTGTTGAAAGTAGAGCAAGGATATAAAGTTGGAAGATTGCAGATCAAACGAAAAGCCACAGTGAGACATCTTTCAAGGAATTAGGCAGGGTGACTGAACCTGAGCTAAAGCGGGAAGCACTGGCCTCCCCGTCTGTTCAAGAAAACCTGCACAATCCCCCATTGCAAACACATCTTCCACTGAAGGTACCCTCATCCATTCGTCAACCCCGATCCTGTAACAGTTGAGAGGACAAATCATTCAATTGGAAGGTGGTGGAATGATAAAATGAGATTCTCACAAAGTTCTTATCAGAGATTGCTGTTTCAGATTTAGATGACAAAGGAGAGAAGAAATCTTATTTCCTCACCTTCCACCAGGGGATTTGGGAAGATCAAGTGACTTGATAAACTGTGAGGGTCCAACGCCAGTGGACCAGACAAGGAGGCCGTATGGAACATCTGTACCATCATTCAGTACAATTTTCTTCGCATGCACCTCTTTCACCACGCCCCTTTTAAGATGAACACCGGACTAGCAATGGAAAGCGTTAAGTCAGCACCAAAATGAACTGTTGGAAAAGATGATGGTAACTTGAGAAAGAAAATCAGCTTACCCTTGTTAGATGATTTGTTGCATACTGCCGCAAGCCAACATCGAACGACGACAGGATTTCGTTTGCCTATTAAAGGGTGTACTTGTCAATTCATGTTACTTACATTTTTCCAAACTGATGCTAGCATCTGTATATGAGTGTGTGTGAGTACCTCAATAAGGGTGACTTGAATGTAATCCTTAACATGAGAAAACGTTCATGGACGTCTTTCATGATAAAATCGCTTAATTCACCACTGAACTCCACCCCAGTTGGTCCACCTCCAATGACAACACAATGTAAAAGGCGTTTCCTCTCTTCTTCTGATATACCTGCAAAATACAGAGAAGGAGTCACTGCCAAAATCTCCACTGAAGCCATGAAATCTTGCTGATAATTAATCATTGAGAAACTGGACTAGAAAACATTGAGCATCTTCTTCTATTCCTGAAACTTTGGAAGGTTGCTCAGTAAGTGCATATCATAAGGTTGGAGAATTGAAGTACCAGGATTTTCAGAGAGCATGAGATTCAACAAAAGCTTCTTCCTGATTTCTTGGGCATGATTCACCTCACGAAGGAAGAAGGCATGTTCCTTAACACCCTTTACACCAAAAGTCAAGGGCTCAGCTCCGGCTGCAATGACCAGCTTGTCGTATGCAACTTTAAACCGGTAAGGCTCTTGAGGCAGTCCGCCATTGTCAACCGTTTCACAGTACACCTGACCAATAGAAAACGAGATTTAGCAAAAGAGACAAACAGAAAAGAAGAACATAGCAAATTTGCAAAACCATTGTTATTTGACATTTCTTACTGGTGCATCTGCAGTTCCATCACATTGAAGAAATGATTTAACCTTATCTCACAATGTAGTATGTACATAAACACTTTTCAACATGTCTAACAATGTGGACAACGCATGTCAATATATGTTAGTTCATTTGACTAGCCAGATAACCACACGGAATTCTCATAGCCAGGACCTTGATACAAATGCAAAAGTATGGACAATTCATGTAAATATTTGTCACAGGGTACATCATAAATTTTCTTATCTTTGTTCATTGCTACTTGAAGAAGATGGAGGAAAATTCCAGTCAATCAATACATGCAAAATGAAATGAAACTGACCACATTCTTGAAGAAAGTATATGAGCATCGAAGTCAACATACAATAGCCAGATAATCAACTTACTTCATGCTTGGCAGTGTCAATTCCATTGCATGACGCCAAATAGAAGTATGAATTGGGAGTTGCCGCAAGAGCAGGTTGTATCCGGCTCACAGGCTCAGCAACCGAACGAAACTCCAAAGTTCCAACACAAGTCGACGGAAGAAGGGGAGTGAAAACCATGTGATTTCGGGGTGAAATGCACACGACATCATACATGTTCATATCAAGCCCCTTCATAAACCGGCAAGCTGCCCAACCAGTACCAAGAACGACCACCCTTGGCTTTTCTCCGGGCTTAGTCGGTTCAAGACCCGGATATCTGTCGCTATCATATTCAGAATCGGACTCCACCAATGCCCTCTCAGCGACAGGAAATTGATCATGTGGGGTTGTCCTAATTCCTCTGCTCCAATTACTAGAATAATTTAACTTACTCGATGGTAAGCGGTTGAAAAAATCGCTTCTCATGGGACCACTTTCGAAAGAAGAAGAGGAAAATGAATCGGCAAGTATTCCTCTAAAAGTCTCTTCTTTTCCATCTTTAAAGCTCCCAATAGCACCTCCTGCTCTTTTCAGGTTGCCCCGAACAATTCTTGCAAGTGCCATAGAGTACAACACTAATGCTCCAAATGCAAGTCACTAGCCTGGATCCTTAGGCCTATTGATGAAATTGCACCTGATAAAAAGAGAGGCCTGGGCTCAGAGCTCTAAGAAAAGCAGAAATATACAGAGAAAGACAATCTGATCGCTCCATGATATCAGGAGGGGATAAAGACAACAGGTAGAACAACTGGAGTTGGTCCAAGGGAAATGAAGATAATTAATTGCTGTGTGACAACGATTTCTTTGATGACTGCTGGGACAAAAACCGGAAGCCTACTTTGCTTGGGTCATCAATTGATGGCACATACAATGAGAAAGTTTCTTGTGGTTTTCTATAAGCCAATAAAAGACAAAAAAAGAAAAGGCCCATATTTCTTGGAGGAAAGGCATAATTTGTAACTGACTCATTCAATCAAAGGCTAGTTCTTTTGTGCAACAGCCAAATTGATGATTTCAACAAACTCATTTGATTAGCTTTGAAACATCCACCAAATGCAAATTTCACAAAGTGTCAGCATAAGCTTGGAGGTTTTCATGGGATGCCATGATTGAGAACAGTGAGAAAAAGATTAGCAACAGACACAAAAGGTTTCCTTTAGACAATTAAAGCTGTAAATTCCTTGCTTCACGAGCGAATTATAAGAAGTGAATTATAAGAATGGAGTTCATTTCACCTGCTCTGTAATAGGATGAACACCCAGACAAAAGCAGGACAAAAGGAAAGAACAGAGTTCTTTTCACCTAGAAATTTTATTAGTTCCTTAAGGTTGGATCACATAAAGGGTCATTAGCTGAATATTGTTCAGCAGTGCATTTGAAATCACGCGTTCATATGAAATGGACAAAATACAAAGAGGTAAAATAAACCAACTGCAGATCTAAATAGTGTGCTCTGTTTCAACAAAAACCAACAACCAATTAATAGCAGCGCAAGGTAAATGCGAATGTTCAGTAACCCCTGAAGACAGCAACAAAGAAACGGAGGCGCTTTTAGCCTAGTATCTTGTCCTTTGAAAACCCCCAGTTGGCAGATGAACAAATTTGGACATTTTCCATCGTGTTCAAGCATTTCCACCAGAAGAAAGAAGCTTGTAAGATATACATTGACATCGATAAAGTTGCAAGTAAACAAGCGAGGATCACCTCGAACACCACTACAACAATCACTACCACTGATCAGGAGCAAAAACAGAGAGCTCCCCTCGTGATTCTTCTTCAAAATCTGATCTTTCCAGTGCAATGGACGTCAAAACCATCTCAAAAAGTCAGTTTCGATCTCTTGGTTTAGCAAGGAAAGAAACAAGAGTAGCTCAAACCTCACAGATCTTGCCAGCCACCACCCTATTCATCTAAGCCATATTACCCAAGAATTTCGCATGCAAAAGAAGGGCCAGAGGAAGCAGAGCACTCGGAACAAGAATCAGAAACAAGCATGCTTAACCGCAGGCAAACAGCAATGGAGGTTCCAAGTTCAACCAAGAAAAGAGCATTCTCCATACCTGGTTCGGTCAAAAAGACCTTCTGAGATTTCAGGTTGAGGCGGAGAAGAGAGAATCCAATATGTCAGGAGGTTCAGACAATGCACCATGCTATATATATACATGTATGGCGTCCTTCCTAGGTTAGTGGAAAGAACCAAGAAAGCATGAGAGAGAGAGAGTTACAGCAAGCATGAGAGAGAAAGATCATAAAAACGTTTAAAATAATGAAGAAAGAGTTTAATAGTAGAGGGAAATCAAAGGAGCCGACTTGCAACGCAAGGAAATTCGTTGGAACTAGGGGGAGAGAGGTCTTGGAAGCCTCCTCCTTGTGTTAGAAAAGAAAGAAGAAAAGACTTCAAAAAAAAAAAAAAAAAAACAGAGAGAAAGCATCTTTCGCTAAATATCTCTTCTTCTTTTTTGAAGTAACACGATAAGACTTTTATCGACCTAGTCAAATTTCGATATTACAATGCATTTGAAGAAGCGTGATAATAAGCTTGAGCTTGATAACTTACCTTGCAATAGTCAAGAAAGTCCCATGATCTGATAACACGTGCTCGAAGAGGTGAATATCCCACTACATTTGAAAGTCCTGCAACCCTATAAAATATGCTTCAAGAGGTCAATTTCAAGACTGCACATGTATAGAAAAATCATATTTTTTATAGGTAATTTTTTGTGTGTGTGTATATATAGCTTAAAGAATTAGGTCAAAGCTGAACAAATTATATGTTTGGTAAGCTTATATTTAAATGTTACGAAATTAACATATGAAAAAGATCTCGAAACCACATGAAATATATTAAGGAATTGTTATTAAAAAGGAAGTCATGCGAGTAAGGAAGGTGCATATTTGCAACGTTTCACATTCTGTCCGCGGAAAATTCCAGAGGGCGGCGCTTTGGAGAGCGAAGAGACCATCAAGTCCTCGACCTTTGACCTCGGCAAAGCGGTCAACAGGAGGGTAATTTTGGGATTTCCGATCCCTCGTTGTTACCAAATCATGAGGTCAGACTTGGGGAAAACATGTTTTTTTGACGGCTGCGGCTGGGTATGAATCAAAGATAATTGTTCGGGCGATGGGACGGAGATTTTGTTTTGGTCGGTAACAAGTTCTTTTAGTTAAATTAGAATATCATCGGTAAAAAATCAACGGTTGAGATTTATTAAGAAAAGGAAAGTATCATATTGATGAAGGCTGTAAAAACATAAAATGACATCACTTGAATCTTACAGAGAAAATAGTCTTCAATCATGTGCTCGTTGGAATGTCAAACGCTATAATTTGCTATTATGTTAGAGGGAAAATGAGGAAAGAAGTTGATGGGGAAGAAAGGGAAGAAGAAAAATTATGACAAGATGAAAGATGCGTTAAATCGAGGAATCTTAATTGGAGTTGAGATTGGGAGAAAGAGAAAGATAAAAAAAGCTGGATCGAGCTCAAATGAGCCAAAACCCTAATTTTGAAAATAGGGATCCACCTTCACATGAGTAAAATCCTAATCTTCCACCCAATTACACCAAGGAAAGTATCATGTTGACAAAGGATCCATGTCTCCATTATGAGAGCATCAAATGGTGTTGCTCAAGTCTTACCAAAAAAAGAGGTCTTTGATTGCGTGTTCATCATAATGTCAAACACTAGAATTTGTTTGTCACATTTAGAGGGAAACCAAGTCATTCAATGAGACTTGAGCTTGGGAGAAAGAAAAAGGTTCGGATCAAGCTCGAATGAGCTAAAACCCCATTTTCAAAAATTGGGATTCACCTTAAAATGAGTAAAATCCCGATATTCCACCCAATTACATCACTAATCTAATAGATAAGTGAACATTCATATGAGCATGTGATCAATTTTAAATTTTTTCAAACTTAATGTCATGAAAATCAAACACATGACATGTGCACTTAAATTAGATGCACCCGTCTGTGCATGAGGTCAAGCTGGAATATGATGTTGTTTGGAATCGATGTTAGGATCATCACGACACTAATTGGTTTTTAATGATTTCTTAGGACTAATGAACTCAAATTACGTACTTTGCACCTGCCCGGAAATCTGCGAGCAAAGGAGAGTTTGGTCTCACGTCATGTCAAACGAGAGGAACCTTCCTCGTTCCATTCATCTTCCAAGTCCCGTGCCAGAAATCTTGGGGAAGACGTCGACATTTTTGACCGCTTGGGTAGGTTGTCTCCAATTGTACAGGACAGAGTCCACGCCCCATAATGCACGTCAAAGACTCAAAGTAACCTCATTTCTCGACCGTCGAATCTTTGTGCTTCTTCGGCCGTTCGATCTAAAGCCTAACGACATCGACCGTCGGATCGGAGCGCAACGAACCCAGCTTGGTTTTGCCCGCGTGAGGCGTGGACTCAGCTGTCTTTCTTGAGTGCAAGAGCAAACAAGCAACAACAGACAGATAAAACTCCTTTTAACTTACTTTGGTTGCCTTCAGCAAATATCGACTTATTTAATTTGCTGGTCAAATTGATATGGTTATCTCATTCGATATGACATATTTGTGCATGATCAGGCCTCTTTGTTGTCCCCTCGAGATACTTATCTAATTTTTTTTCTTCCATAAACCAGTACTTTTTACCTCCACAAACAATTTTATATGCTTTGAAAGTAATTACCTGTTTTCTAGATTGGCTTTGACTACTAACTTTGTATATTTAACATTAAATAGTCTCATCTCATGCATGAAAATATAAGCATTTCACTTCCATTTTGCACTTGTGCGTAGGGGTGAGCATTTACTTTGTGTTCGCTATCAAATTTGATTTTGACTTGCCTTTGCTTGAATCCGAGTCCCACTCGATAAAGCTAGGAATCAAATCTAATCAAATGATAATATGAGCTCTTATCTATTGGGTAATTGTCTTGTTAATCCTAATATATTAAGCTCATATGTAATGTACCAAGTGAAAAAAAAATAATTAATACCATGAAAAATCTTAAATTGTATAAATATAAAAAATTTACTCTAAACTAATTTTTTATCATTTGAAACTCCAAATTAATATGTTTATGATAAATTTATTATTTAATTAATTTTTTAACCGTAAAAACATTCGAACCAGTATATTTGTCACCAATATAATTGAAGACACGATGGTGAGGTGATGGCAGAAGGCAATTCACGATGTTAAGCTGTCTTAACGTACATCTGTGGCCATCCCCGACGGGGGAAAAGTAAAAAGGAGAAGAAACAAAAGGTAAAAACGTATAATTGAAGAGAGAGAAGATGCAAGGGCTTATGATAGGTGGGCCCAACATGACACGTGTCACTTGTTGAATGGGATAGTGGAGAATTGACATGATATTACTCGTCCACTTACGTCGTTTAAAATGACGAAGAAATGGTAAAACGATAGAGGAAAATCAAAGGAGCCGACTCGCGGCGCAAGGGAAGCTGTTGGAACCAAGGGGAGGGAGTGGGAGGGAGAGAGATCGATCCTGGAAACCTTCGCCTTCTCGTTGGGTTAGAAAAGAAAGAAAAGAAAAGAAAAAAGTCCTCTTTTGTTATATTTCCTCTTTTTTCAAAATGTTGAGTTAAATCCGATATCATGTCACATCTTAGGAAGCGTGATCGTAAATTTGCATTTGACTGTTCATTTCAACATGGATGAGAGAGTTTTTGCCATCTCATAAACCGGTAATATGTGCTCAAGGGGATGATTATCGAGACCATACATATATAGAAAGTTATCTATTTTTTTTTAGATTATTTCATTCGCTTATATTGTTGAGGAAAATATGATGTATGACTGATTTTGCTGAACCTTTATGCACCATTCATGGAAAGAAAAAAAAAGTAGGAAAACTCTCTTTGTTCGAAGCTTAAAGAATTAGGTCAAGGCTGAACAAGTTATATTCAGTAAGCTTATATTTAAATATTATGTAATTAATAAAAAATAAAAAAATCTTGAAATCAAATGAAATATAATTAAAGGAAAATAACACAAATGGTCTATGAGCTTAGCTTGATATATAATGTTGTCCTTGAACTTTTAATATGTTCAATATGGTACTTAAACTTTTGTTCAATATACAAAGTGGTCTTTGAACTTTTAATTTGTTTAATGTAACTCTGAACTTTTTATACATTTCAATATTCATTGTTATTTTTTATCTTAAATTAATTGAATGATTATATTGAACATTTTCATATAGTTTAGGGATTACATTGAAATGTACCAATAGTCTAGGGACTACACTGAACATTAGGCTAAAGTTTATGGATCACATTGTATATTTGACCAACATTCAGAGATTATTTATGTTATTATCCCTATAATTAATAAATTGCTACTTAAAAAAAAGGATAATGACACAAACAGTTCCTGAATCATAACCCAATGTGCAATTTAATCCTTGAACTTTTAATTTGTTTAATATTATTCATGAATTTTAGCTCAATGTGTAATATGAACCATTAACTTTTAATCTACTCAATGTAGTTCTTAAATTTTTAGTTCATATTTAATACAGTCCTTAAACTGTATGAAAATGTTTAATATAGCATTTGGTCTTGAATAATTATGAAATGACTACATTGAATATTTGTATATATTTTAGAGATAATATTAAATAAATTAAAAGTTCAGAGACTACATTGCATATTGGTTAAAGTTCAAGGATCACAGTGAATTAATTAAAAATACAGAAATCAATTTGTACATTTGACCAAAATTCAAGGATTATTTTTGTCAATTGCCCCCCACCCAAAAAAAGAAAAGAAGAAGAAGAAGAAAGATCAAGCGAGGAAGGAAAAGTCCATATTTGCAAAAAACGTTCGCGCTATTGCGTTTCGTCTTCTGCATACGAGGGTCCGGAGTGCGGCGCCTTCTGCATGCGAAAGTCCTCGGCTCTTGATCCCCGGTCGAAAGAAGTCAACGGGACGGCAGTCATGGGATTTCCATCTACCACTGATCTGGAGCAAATACAGAGAGCTTCCCTCGTGATGCTTCTTCAAAATCCGATCTTTCCAATGCAATGGATGTCAAAACCATCTCAAAAAGTCAGTTGGATCTCCATGGTTTAGCAAGGAAAGAAACGAGGGTAGCTCAAACCTCACAGATCTTGCCAGGCACCACCCTATTCATTGAAGCCATATTACCCAAGAATTTCGCACGCAAAAGAAGGGCCACTCGCAGCACAGCACTCGGAACAAGAATCAGAAAACGAACATGCTTCGGGCAACAGCAATGCAGGTCTAAGTTCGACCAAGAAAGAGCATTCTTCGTACCTGGTTCGGTGAAGAAGGAAGACCTTTGAGCTTTCAGGTTGAGGTGGAGAAGAGAGTCCAATATCTCAGGAGGTTCAGACAATGTACCATGCTATATATACATGCATGGCGTCCTCACTCCTTCCTAAGTTAGCGGAAACCCAGAAACATTGGGAGCTACAGCAAGGATGAGAGAGAAAGATCATAAAAACGTTTAAAATAATGAAGAAAAGGGTATTATAATAGAGGGAAATCAAAGGAGCCGACTTGCTACGCAAGAAATTCGTTGGAACGAGAGAGAGAAAGAGATCTTGGAAGGCTCCTCGTTGTGTAAGAAAAGAAAGAAGAAAAGACTTAAAATAAGGAGAGCATCTTTTGCTGAATTCAAGTCTTCTAGTATTTGAAAAAGCGTGAACTCGACAACTTATCCTGCAATGATCGGGAAAGGCCCTTCACTCGATAACATGTGCTTCAACAAATTGGTTTTGAGACTAGACATGCTTAGAAAAATAATCTTTTTTTAGATTATTTTGTCCATTCATATTGTCCCAAAATAATCGATTTCGATCCATAAATGTATAGCTCCTTTAGGTCAAATATGAACAAATTATGTATTTGGTAAGCTTATATTTAAATGTTATGCAATTAACAAAACAAAAAGATATTTAAACCAAATGAAAAAAAAAATTGGTCTATAAATGAAAAATAATTGAGGAAAGTAACACTTCAAAGAAAGTCATGCGAGGAAGGAAGGTGCGCATTCGCAACGTTTCGCGTTCCGTCCGCGGAAAATTCCAGAGGACGGCGCTGGGGAAGGCGAAGACACCATCAAGTCCTCAACTTTTGACGTTGGTGGAGGGGTCAACGGGAGGGTAATTTTGGGTTTTCATACATACCTGCCTTTTTCCAATTCACTAGGTCAAACTTGGGGAAAACATGTTTTTTGCGGGGTTGGAATCTAGGATATTCGGTCTGGCGATGGGAAGGAGATACTTTATTCCGACAAACTCTATTAGTTAAATTAGAATATCCTTGGTAAAAAATCCTACGGTCCATATTTATTAAAAGATACCGAGGAAAGCATCGTGTAAAGCATCAAAAGTATCTCTTGAGTCTTATAAAGAAGAGTAGGCTTTGATCACGTGCTCACTAGAATGTCAAACACTAGAATTCGTTATCCCATTTAGAAGGAAAAACGAGGTGAGATGTTACGGGGAAGAAAGAGAAGGAGAAGACCGAGTCACTTAATTAGACTTGAGCTAGGGAGAAAGGAGAAAAGAAAAGTGGGATCAAGCTCAAATGAACTAAAACCCTGTATTTGGAAAACAGTAATCCACTTTGAAATTTGTTAATCCCTAATCTTTCATCAAATTTCACCGCTAATAAGATAGATTAGTGAGCATTCATTTGATCACATGATCAATCTCAAATTTTTTCGAATTTAGTATCGTAGAAATTGAATGCATGTCGCATGCACTTAAACTAAAATACTGATGCCGTCAATATTAGGATCATTACCAAAATTAATAGGTTTTTAAATGATTTCTTAGGTCTAATGAACTCAAATTACGTACATGGTACGTGCCCGGAAATCTCGGAGGAAAGGCAGGTTTGGTCTCACGTCATGTCAAATGGGGAGGCACCTTCCTCGTACCATTCATCTTCGAGTCCCGTGCCAGAAATCTTGGGAAGGCGTCGACTTTTTTGACCGGTTTGCTAGGTTGTCTCCAATTATGAAAGGCAAAGTTACCTCATTTCTCGACCGTCTAATCTTTGTGCTTCATCAGCCGTCCGATCTGAAGTCTATCGACATCGACCGTCGGATCGGAGCGCGACAAACCGGGCTTGGTTTTGCCCGCGTGAGGCATGGACTTAGCTGTCTTTCTTGATTGCAAAAGCAAACAAGCAACGACAGACAGAGAATATTCATTTTAACTTATTTTGGTTGCCTCCAGGCAAATATCAATTTATTTAATTCACTGATCAAATCAATATAATTATCTCATTCGATACATACATTTGTGCATGATCAAACCTCTTCATTGTCCCCTTAAGAAACTATAGGCTATCTATTTTTTTTTCTTCCATAAACCAGTGCTTTTTACCTTCACAAACAATTATCTATTTTCTAGGTTTGCTCTGACTACTTACTCTGTATGTTTAATATTAAATAGTTTCATCTCATGAATGAAAACGTAACCATTTCGCTTCCATTTTGCACTCGTTCGTAGAGGGAGCATTTACTTTGTGTTCACTATCAAATTTGATTCCGGCTTGCCTTTGCTTGAATCCAAGTCGCACTCGATAAAGCCAGGAATTAGATCTAATCAAATGATAATATGAGCTCTTGTCTATTGGATAATTGTCTCGTTAATCCTAATTTATTAAGCTCACACAAAATGTATCGAGTGAAAAAAGAAATTGGTTAATGCCACAAAAAACCTTAAATTAGTATATTATAACAAATTTATTTTAAATTAATTTTTTTATGAAAAACCCCAAATCGATACACTTGTGATAAATTTACCCTCAAACTAATTTTTTAAGTTTAAAAAATTTCAAATTAGTACATTCGTGACAAATATAATTGAAGAGATGATGGTGAGGTGGTGGTGGAAGGCAATTCGCGGGGTGACGTACATCTATGTCATCTTTGACGGAGGGAAAGGAAGAAGGAGGAGAAGAAAAAAAAGGAAAAAAGAAGAAGTAAAAACATATAATTGAAGAGAGAGACGATGCCGGGGTTTATGATAGGTGGGCCCAAATGTGACATATGTCACCTATTGAATGGGCTCATGTAGAATTGACATCATTACTTGTGCACTTAAGTCGTTTAAAATAACGAAGAAATGGTAAAAGATGAGGAGCCGACTCGCTGCACAAGGGAAGTTGTTGGAACCAAGGAGAGAGATCTTTGTTGGGTTGGAAAAGCAAGAAAAGAAAATAAAAAATTCCGCTTTTATTAAAATTCCTCTTTATTCAAAATGTCAAGTCTCAAGATCACCTACATCTTAGGAAGTGCAATCACAAGTTTGCACTCAACCATTTACCTCACGATGGGTGAGAGAGTTTTTGCCACCTCTTAAACCGGTAACATGTGCTCCAAGGGGACGAATATCGGGACTAGACATGCATAGAAAGTCATCTATTTTTTTTAAGGTTATTTCGTTCACTTATATTGTTGAGGAAAATATGATGTATGACTGATTTTGCTGAACTTTTGTGCACCATTCATGGAAAAAAAAAAGAGAGAGAGTAGGAAAACTCTCTTTGTTTGAAGCTTAAAGAATTAGGTCAAGGCTGAACAAGTTATATTCGATAAGCTTATATTTAAATATTACATAATTAACAAAAATACTAAAAAATCTAGAAATCAAATGAAGTATAATTAAAGGAAAATGACATGGTCCATGGACTTGGTTCAATTTGTAATGTGGTAATTAAATTTTTAATTTATTCAATGTGATCATTGAACTCTTGCCCAACGTATAAAGCGGTCCTTGAATTTTTAATTTGTTTAATGTAATTCCTAAAATTTTTGTGCATACTTAATATTAAGTGTTATCCTTGATCTTAAATTAATGAAATGATTATATTAAATATTTTCATATATTTCAGGGATTACATTGAAATGTATCAAAAGTCTAGTGACAATATTAAATAATAGACTAAAGTTCAAGAACCATATTTCATATTAAACTAAAATTCAGAGATTAGTTGTATTATTATTCCTGCAATTAACAAAGTGTTTCGTAAAAAGAAATTGATAATAACATAAATAGTCCCTAAACCTGGGCTCAATATATAATTTGATTCATTATCTTTTAATTTATTCAATATAATTTCTAAACTTTAACCTAAGCTCAAAGGAAGACCCTTTAAGCTTTTAGATTGAGGTGGAGAAGAGAGTCCACTATCTCAGGAGGTTCAGACAATGTACCATGCTCTATATACATGTATGGCATCCTTACTCCTTCCTAGGTTAGTGGAAAGAACCCAGAAACATTGGGAGAGAGAGAGAGTTACAGCAAGGATGAGAGAGAAAGATCATAAAAACGTTTGGAATAATGAAGAAAAGGGTATTATAATAGAGGGAACTCAAAGGAGCCGACTTGCTAACTAGGGGGAGAAAGAGATCTTGGAAGCCTCCTCGTTGTTCTAGAAAAAGAAAGAAGAAAAGACCCTCTTTTTTCAAGTAACACGACAACAGAGGCTTCTAGTAGCCTTATTCAAACCCCAATATTACATTACATTCAAAGAAGCATAATCATGAGTTTGAACTCAACAACTTATCCTGACATGGTGCTCCAAACATGCCTAGAAAAATAATCTGTTTTTAGGTTATTTTGTCCACTCATATTGTCCCTAAAATTTGACATTTATATAATTGATTTCGATCCACATATATGTAATTATGTATTGCTGCCTTAAAGAATTAGGTCAAAGGTGAACAAATTATATATTCGGTAAGCTTATATTTAAATGTTATGCAATTAACAAAACAAAAAGATCTCGAAACCAAATGGGAAATTTTTTTTTTTTGGGTCTGTAAATGAAAAATAATTAAGGAAAGTGACAGTTCAAAGAAAGTCATGCGAGGAAGGAAAGTGCATCTTCCCAACGATTCGCAGTCCGTGCGCGGAAAATTCCCGAGAGCGACGCTGGCGAGGGCGAAGAGACCATCAAGTCCTCGACTTTTGACCACGGCGGAGCGATCAACGGGAGGGTAATTTTGGGATTTCAGCCGTCCCTGGCTTTTCCCAATTCACGAGGTCAAACTTGGGAAAACATGTTTTTTGACGGCTGCGGCTGGGTGGGAATCCGAGGTATTCGGTCTGGCGATGGGACAGAGATACTTTATTCCGACAAATTCTATTAAGTTAAATTAGAATGTCGTCGGTAAAAAAATCGAAGGTCGAGATTGATTAAAGACACCAAGAAAAGTAAATAGAGGATCCACGTCTCTGGTATGAAAGCATCAAATCGTGTGTCTCGAGTCTTACAGATAAAAGTGGTCGTGGATCATATGCTCGTGCTCACCAGAATGTCAAACGTGAGAATTTATTGCCACGTTTAGAGGGAAAATGAGGTAGGATGTTGATGGGAAAGAAAGGAAAAAGGAAAAGTTATGACAAAGATGAAAGGTGCGTTGAATTGAGGCATGTTAATTGGAGTTCAGATTGGGAGACAGAGATGAAAGGTGCGTTGAATTGAGGCATGTTAATTGGAGTCGAGATCGGGAGAAAGATAAAGAGAAAAAGTCGGATTGAACTCAAATGAGCTTAAACCCCGTTTTTGAAAATAGGGATCCACTTTGAAATGAGTAAAATCTTGATCTTTCACCAAATCACACTAAGGAAAGTATCGTGTCGATGAAGGATCCATGCCTCTACTACGAAAACATTAAATGGTGTCACTCAAGTCTTGCCGAGAAGAGAGGTCTTCGATCATGTGCTTGGTATGTCAAACCCTAGACTTTATTATCACATTTAGAGGGAAAACAAGGAGGTAAAATGTTGATGAGGAAGAATGGGAAAAGGAAAAGTTATGACAAGATGAAAGGTGCGTTGAATTGAGGCATCTTAATCATAGTTGAGATTGGGAGAAAGAGAAAGAAAAAAAGTCGGACCGAGCTTGGATGAGCTTAAACCCCATTTTTGAAAACGAGTAAAATCATGATCTTTCATCCAATCACACTGAGGAAAGTATCGTGTCGATGAAGGATCCACGCCTCTACTATGAAAGCATCAAATGGAGTCACTCAAGTCTTGCTAAAAAGAGGTCTTCGATCATGTGCTCGGTATGTCAAACCCTAGAATTTATTGTCACATTTAGAGGGGAAAACACGGAGGTAAGATGTTGATGGGGAAGAAGAAAAGATATGACTTGATGAAGGCCGTGCCAAATCGGGTCGTTCAATCGGACTTGAGCTTTGGAAAAAAAAAAAGGTCAGATCGAGCTTGAACAAGCTAAAACCCCATTTTCAAAAATCGCGATCCACCTTGAAATGAGTAAAATCTCAATATTCCATCCAATTACATTGCTAATCAGATAAATAAGTGATCATTCACAGGAGCATGCACTTAAATTAGACACACCGATCTGTGCCGTCGAAGCCACTCCTACCTTTACGAGGTTGAGCTGGAACATCGATGTCGTATAGAATTGATGCTAGGATCATCACAATATTAATTGGTTTTTAATGATTTCTTAGGACTAATGACCTCGGCACGTGCCCGGAAATCTGGGACCAAAGGAGGGTTCGGTTTCACGCAATGTCAAATTGAGAGGCACCTTCCTCGTTCCATTCATCTTCAAGTCCCGTGCCAGAAATCTTGGGGAAGACGTCGACATTTTTGACCGGTTTGCTAGGTTGTCTCCAATTATACAGGGCAGAGTCTACGCCCCCACAATGCAAGGCAAAGTTACCTCATTTCTTGACCGTCAAATCTTTGTGCTTTGTCGGCCGTCCGATCTGAAGCCTGTCGACATCGACCGTCGGATCGGAGCGCGACGGACCCGGCTTGATTTTGCCCGCCTGAGGCATGGACTCAGCTGTCTTTCTTGAGTGCAAGAGCAAACAAGCAACAATAGACGAATGAAACTCATTTAACTTAGTTCGGTTTCCTCTGGCGAATATTGACTTATTTAATTCGCTCATCAAATTGATATGGTTGTCTCATTTGATACGACACATGTTTACCTAATGAAACCTCTTTGTTGTCCCCTTTAGGTACTATAGGTTATCTAACATGAAGTACTTTTTACCTTCACAAACAATTTTATTTTCTTTGAAAGCAATTATCCGTCTTCTAGATTGGCTCTGACTACCTACTACATATATTTAACATTAGATAGTTTTATCTCATGCATGAAAATATTGACCTTGTGTTCGTTGTCAAATTTGATTCTGTCTTGCCTTTGCTTAAATCCAAGTCCCATTCGACAAAGCTAGGAAGCAGATCTAATCAAAGGATAACATGAGCTCTTATCTACTGGATAATTATCTTGTTAATCCTAATTTATTAAGCTCGCATGAAATGTACCGAGTACAAAAAGAAAAACTAACACTGCTTACTTTCCCCCTTTTATCTCGATCCATGTCAACCCTAATCCACTTCACGTGAATCATTAGAAAACCTAACATTGCTTAAATTTTTTTTTCAATCAAAATGCATTTCGGAAACAATGGTCATGAGGTTCCAGTAAGTGCAAAAATCGAGTCAATGGAAGTCAAATAGAAAAGTTATGTCCGATTAAAATTTGTTCAAATTTGGCTAAAAATATGTATAAATATTATTTTTCAAAATTTTTCCCAATTATTGGATATGAAATGGACCTTGTAAGATTCATAGCGTTCCAATCTTCTAAATTACTTAGCCAAGAATTGTCATATACAAGAATATGAACTAGACAAGGTAATGCTCAAATGGTTGATTGAATTAGCAAGCGAAAGCATATGTAGCATCTTCAGAGCCCATCAAGTAAATTTGCATGATACCTACTGCCCAATAATATGCTAATAATCAATTCATTCGTGTCTAATTCTCTTGTGCAGGACCTTCTACGATTTGAGAACCAGGTCCCATAGTTTGTTATTGAGGATTTGTTTGAAACGATGAATGTTCTTGGCCGATCTTGCCTTCCATTTCTTCGCCGTCACGGGGAAGGAGCTGGCAAAGACGGACCGATCTAAAAAGGAGTGCATTTCCTCGATTTGTTTGTCTGAGCTTAATGCCCCCAGATCAACAAGACAATGCAGTAGACGAGAGCTAATCTTGTCATTTGATCAATAGCTACTTCCGTCGAGTGGGAATTGGATTCGAACGAAGGGAAGCCAGCACCTTCCTAGAGATCAACTTTGACAGAACCTTAGAATTCCACAAATAGCAATTTATGATGATGATCTCAATTGGATCCTCCCCAATATGGTTGCTTTTGAACAGTGTCATGACCAAGCAAATGGGCACATAACTGCTTATGCCATGTTCATGGGATGCCTCATTCGCACGGTTGATCATGTACAATTTTTGCGAGACCTGTAAAGTCATATCGAATCATGGCATAAGCAACGAGGATTTTACACGCTTCTTTCGAGATTGAGGGGAGCTGGCGTTGCACTTTGCAATTGTAGATGAGTCTCTAAGTATGAACGGGCTTCTCTTTTCTGTGCACATCTTCTAAATTCTTTTCATGACAACACATGGTCTGCTCTTTCGGGCTTGCGATACTATCAGCCCAAGTAGCATGAAGCATATAGAAGTTGCATCTTCCATATTGATTTCATTACACGCATTGACTCTGTTTTTTGAAAAATCGAATCGGATTTTTGAACTAATTGGATAAGGAGCTTTTTATAGGTCTCAAAATTGAATTAATGGGACGTTGAACAAAAGTTATGCCCAATCAAAATTTGGGTAAAAAAGAGAGAAATATATTAGTTTTCATAATTTCACTAAATTAGATGATTCAAAATACTTAACCTTGTGAGAGGTTAAGAGCTTTTCAATCATCTAAATTTAAGTCCAATCATGGTGTTGGATTTTAATCACGAAAATACATGACTATCCATTCGGTCAAATTTCTAGATATTTGTGAATCTGGCACTTTTTTCGTATCGAACTGCATTTTTCAGACAATTGAGTTTTGGACTTTTTGCATAGGTTCAAAAATCAAGTCATTTGACATTGGGCATTGGTTGGAAAATTTATGCCCAGTCAACGAGCGGTTGTAGTGTCCAACAGAAGCCATGCTTCCCAAATGCCTGTACACGAATGGGTCTCCTAGAGGGATGTCTTTCGAGCAAAATGCTTTCCCTCCATTTTGCTTCCCTACCCTACGAAACAGCTTCTCCAAGAATTTCCCTTGCCTTTTCACGACCTAATTCGGAAAATTAGCATTCATATTCTTTCCAAGGAAAGAAGAAAAACTCAGCCTTTATGCAATGAGAAAGCCATAGTGAATGACCACTTCCGAGTTCAAATGGAAGGATTCGCGCCACATCTTGTCAGAAGTGGAGCAACGGAATAAAGTTGAAGATTGTAGATCAAACCAAAAGCTACAATGAGACATCTTCAAAGGAATTAGACAGGGTCATTGAACCTGAGCTAAAGCAGGAAGCAACGGCCGCCCCGTTTGTTCAAGAAAACTGGCAGAGTCCCTCAGCACTAACACATCTTCCGCTGAAGGTACCCTCAACCATTCGTCACCCCCGATCCTGAAACAGTTGAGAGGACAAATCATTCGATCAGAAGACAGTGGAACGCTAAAATGAGATTGTCACAAAGTTCTTATCATGGGATTCCTATTGCAGATTTAGATGACAAAGGAGAGAAGAAATCTTATTTCCTCACCTTCCACCATGAGATTTAGGAAGATCAAGTGACTTGATTAACTCTGAGGGTCCAACACCTCGGTGGACCAGACTAGGAGGCTGTATGGAACATTCAGTACAATTTTCTTTGCGTGCACCTCTTTCACCACGCCTCTTTTAAGACAAACACCAGACTAGCATTGAAAACATTGTCTCAGCACCAAAATGAACTGCTAAAAAAGATGACAGCAACTTGAGAAAGAAAATCAACTTACCCTTGTTAGATGATTCATCGCATACTGCTGTAAGCCAATGTTGAGCGCCAACAGGATTTCATTTGCCTGTTAAAGTGTGTACTCGTCAATTAATGTTATTTACATTTTTCCAAACTGATGCTAGCATCTGTGTGTATGAGTACCTCAATAAGGGTGACTTGAATGTAATCCTTAACATGAGGAAAACATTCATGGACGTCTTTCATGATAAAATCGCTTAATTCACCACTGAACTCCACCCCAGTTGGTCCACCTCCAATGACAACACAGTGCAAAAGGCGTTTCCTCTCTTCTTCCGATGTGCCTATAGTATACAGAGAAGGAATCGCTCCCCCAATCTCCATTGATACCGTAAAATCTCACTGATCATTAATTATTGAGAATGTGGAGGCAAAAGCAATGAGCATTTTCTTCTATTCCTGAGACATTGAAGGTTGCTCTTTAAGTGCAATTCCTAAGGCTGGAGGATTGAAGTATCTGGATTTTCAGAGAGCATGAGGTTCAACAAAAGCTTCCTCTTGATTTCTTGGGCATGATTCACCTCGCGAAGGAAGTAGGCGTGTTTCTTAACACCCTTTTTACTTAAAGTCAAAGGCTCAGCTCCGGCTGCGACGACCAGCTTCTCGTACGCGACTTTAAGCCAGTAAGGCTCTTGAGGCAGTCTGCCGTTGCCAACCGTTTCACAGTACACCTGGTCAATAGGGAACAAGATTTAGCAAAAGAGACAAACATAAAGGAATAACGGAGCAGATTCGTGACACCTAGTGTTGCTTGACATTTCTTACTGATGCATCTTTGGTTCCATCATGTTGAAGAAATGAAATTTAACCTTATCTCACCATGTGGTACCTGAAACACTTCTTGACACGTCCAACAGTGTGGATAACGCATGTCGATATATGTCAGTTCATTTGACTTGCCAGATAACCACACAGAATTCTTATAGCTGGGACCTCGACACAAATGCAAAAGTGTGGACAATCCATGTCAATGTTTGTCACATGGTATATCGTAAATTTCTGATGTTTGTTAAATGCTACTTGAAGAATATAGGAGGAAAATTCCAGTCAATGAATACAAGCAAAATGAAATGAAGCTGACCACATTCTTGGAGGAAAAATCATATGAGCATCGAAATCATCATACAATAGCCAGATATTCAACTTACTTCATGCTGGCAGTGTCAATTCCAGTGCACGAAGACAAATAGAAGTACGAATTGGGAGCTGCCGCAAGAGCAGGCTGTATCCGGTTCACAGGCTCAGCAACCGAATGGAACTCCAAAGTTCCAACACAAGTTGACGGAAGAAGTGGAGTGAAAACCACGTGATTGGGGTGAAATGCACACGATATCATACATGTTCATATCAAGCCCCTTCATAAACCGGCAAGCCGCCCAACCAGACCTGGATACCCGTCGCTTCTGTATTTAGAATTGGACTCTGCCAAGGCCCTCTTGATGATGGGAAATGGATCATCTGGAGTTGTCCTAATTCCTCTGCTCCATTTACTAGCATAATTTAACTTCCTCGATGTTAAGAGGTCGAAAAAATCACTTCTCATGGGGACACTTTCAAAATAAGAAAAGGAAAACGAATCCGTGAGTACTCCTCTAAAAGTCTCTTCTTTTCCATCTCTAAGGCTCCCAATAGCAAATCCTGTTCTTCTCAGGTTGCCCTGAACAGTTCTTGCAAATGCCATAGAGTACAACACTAATACTTCAGATGCAAGTTAATAGCCTGGATCCTTAGGCCTATTGATGAAATTGCACCTGAGAAAAAAGAGAGGCTTGGGCTTCAAGCTATAACAGAGAAAGACAATCTGCTCACTCCATATGATATCAGGAGGTAAAGACGACATGTGGAACAATTGGAATATGGTCCGAGGGACATGAAGATAGTTAATTGGAGTGAGACAATGATTTCTTCAATGACTGCTGGAGGTTTTCATGGGATGTCATGATTGAGAACAGTAAAAAAAGAACATCAACAGACGCAAATGGTTTCCTCTAAACAATTAAAGCTGTAAATTCATCTCTTCACAAGTGAATTATAAGAATGGAGTTCATTTCACCCGCTCTGTAATAGGATGAACACCCATACAAAAGCAGAAAAGAAGGAAAGAGCAAGAGTTCTTTTCACCTAGAAATTCTATTAGTTCCTCAAGGTTGCATCACATAAAGGGAGCTCTGTATCAAGAAAAACCAACAATCAATTAATAGTGGCCCCCTAACAATGTAAATACGAATGGTCAGTAACCCCGAAATACAGCAATAAAGAAAAGTTCGGCCTTCTTGTTTAGTATCCTGTACTTTGGAAATCCCCAATTGGCAATGCAAACTCGGACGTTTCATCGGGTTCAAGGACTTGTATTGGAAGCAACAAGCTTGTAAACAAAGTTGCGGTAAACAAGCATTTGCGACAGCCACCTGGAACACCACCGCAAGGATCATTACCCATGATCAGCAGGTTAAAAAAAAAAAAACAGAGAGCTTCCCTTGTAATGCTTCATCAAAATCCGACCTTTCCACTATAATGAACGCCATTACCGTCTCGAAAGGTCAGATGGGTCTCTACATGGTTGAGTGAGGAAAGAAAACAAGGATAGCTCAAACCTTATCATCATTTCTTGCCAGTCACCACCTTATCTATCTGAGCCGTATTACTCAAAGAATTTCGCATCCTAAACAAGGGCCAGAGGCAGCAGAGCACTCAGAACGAGCATCAGAAACAAGCATGCTTAAACCGCAAGGCCATGACAATGGAGATTCCAGGTTCCAAGTCCAACCAAGACGATCATAATCCCTCCGTACCTGGCTCGGCCAAGAAGGAAGACCCTTTTGAGCTTCTGAGCCTGAGTTGAGGCGGACGAGAGCCCAATGTCTCAGGAGCTTCAGACAACGCGCAACAATTCCAAGTTATATATATGTAAAATTTCATAAAAAGAAGAAGCTCGAAATATTTTTATTTTCTAAAATAAAGATACGAAATGAACCTTACTTCAAATAAGAATCTGAATTACCATCATTTTTTCAAATAAATGCCTAAAATAGACTTGTTTCAACTAAATACTTAAAATAATTATATCCGTTTCAAATGAAAACTTGACTTTTCAAATGATCAAAGACATTTTCATCATTTATCCTTTTTTCTTTCCTTTTCCTTTTTCTGTTCTTCATTCTTTGTCAATAGCCGGCGAGGGCTCGATGACCTCGTCAGCCGCTGGCAATGGCCCGCCTAGGGCCGATGAGGGATGTTGAGCCCTCGCTAGCCTTTGCCCATAGCCACCGACCAACGCTAGAAAAGAAAAAAAAAAGTGAAAAGAAAATTTGGATGAAAATGCATATGGTCAATCGGAAAATTTAGCCACCGGTGAAATCAAGCCTTTATTTAAAATAAGCATGGCAACTTCAAGCTCTTTTTTGAGAAAATGATGGTATTTCAAGCATTTTTTTAAGTTTTCCGTAATTATATACATACACAAGAAAATGTTAGGGGCACATGCGACATCCGTTCCATACGAGCCCATTCAATGGGCGACACATGTGGCGATCGGGCCCACCCCTGCATCCTTCCCCCCTCCCTTCTAAGGGTGTGCAACCGGACCGGGTTTACCCAGAACCCAGACTGGACCATCGAAAAAATAGGGTTGGGAACCGATTCCCGTTAAACCGGTCTCGGAACTAGTTCCAGTTTTCATGAACCAATTAAAACCAGTCCGGGAACAGGGTCCAAGCAAAGCCCCACCCAGAACTGGACCGGTTTTGGAACCAGTTTTTACCCCGTTAAAAAAAAAATCGTCTCTTTGTATTTGAAGAATTGTTAAAAAAATAAAACTTCTTCCTAAATCAAGTTAAGAGAAAATTGTTTTGAAAAAATTGTTAAAAATAACTATTCTCATACATTATTTTTCTTTTTTTATGGTCCCACTTTCAACTATTACTATAGTCGCAGGACAAGTGCTACTAACTATTGTAGCACTAATTAAGTATTTTCAGTTCAATTTAAGAAAGATGTAATCTTAATAAGAGCTCCGTCGCATACACATGAACAAGTATATCAGATCATATCAAAAGTATTTGTGGGAATTGGATTAATATTATATCCATATTTGTTGCCAATGTTTGTGCATTGTTAGGATTTTTGCTTTATTTTATAATGTTAAGAGAATTGCATTGCTGTTTTTTTATTAATTAATGTAAAATTCAAAGCCATATAGGATATCGAATGGTTGCAAAACAGGTTCCAATGAAAATAGGGTTAACCCTATTCTCAAACTGAAAAAACAAGGTCAGGTCCCAAACAGAGTCCAATACAAGATCCAGGTCTAGACCCTACCCATCCTGAACCCGATCACCCCTACTCTCTTCTATTGCGTCTTCTTATAAAAAGAACGAAGCCCGCTCTCTCCTTTCTTTGAATTATTCTCTTGCTTCTCCCAAGACCCCACTGGTCGGATCCCGAGCTCGAACCCGCCCGTCTCCATCTTCGCCCGCTTCTCCTCTGGCCTCCACTGTCGTTGCCGCCCACCTCCCGTCCAACTCCTCCCATGCCCTCTGCGTTGGTGCCTGCATCGGCCAGCACGTCGAGGCCCAAGGCCGCCACCTCTGCCTCCGCCGACCCCTGTCAACATCTATGGCTTGCTCGAGCTTTGATCCAAAATCTGAGGCTCTAGCTCGCCGGCCAAGCTCGATGACGGTGAGGCGGTGGTCTTGTGTAGAATTGATGTGGCACTACTCGTGCACCTAAGTCATTTAAAGTAACGAAGAAATGGTAGAGCAATAGAGGAAAATCAAAGGGAAAAAAGAAGAAGAGCCCTCCTCCTGCTGGATTCCCTCTTTCTCTGAGTGACAGAACTGAGTTAAATCTCAATATCACACCGCATCTTTAAAAAGTGAGATCACAAATCTGAGCTCGATAGTTTACCTCACCAAATGGTTGAGAGGACTTTTCACCACCTAGGATGTGCTTTTTTTTCTTTGTGGTAAGATAAGTAGTATAAACTTTCAACCAAATGAATTGTACACGAGATGAGACACGGTACCGACAATCATTCAACTGGACAACAAATCACTAGAGTGAAAAGGTAAAGTGTTTGTTAATGTTCCTATTTTTCTATTTTTTTTTTTTCGAAATAGAATAAGAACAGAAATCCGTTCAATAACATCATCGAGTGTTACTATTCTCTAAAATAGAAAGTTATTTTAAGGCATAGATTTATAATAGAAATTGTTCTCAGGAACAATTTTTGGAATAAGTCATTTTTCTTTTAACCGATTGCTATTGTTGATCGCTAATCCCCAACCTCGCCGCCTTGCTACTTGAAGAAGAAGAAAGGAAAAAAAATCTCAAATAAATATTAAAAATTAAAAGAAATTTTATGTCACAAAAAATATTTGTAGGTCGTACCAATACTAAACGCATTTCTACTCTTTTTTTCTGTTTCGAGAATATAAATTTTATATAGTAATTAAATGCATTCTTTTACTTAAAATATTTTTAGAGAATAGAAATAAAAAATAACTATTTCTAAAAAGAAATTATTTCTAAGAATAAAAATGTTATCAAACACACTTCTAATGACCCAATAATACGCACTCCAAGGGGTCAAGTATCGGGACCAAATATGCATAGAAAGTCACCCTTTTTTTTTCCTCAAGGTTATTTTGGTCACTTATATTATCAAGATAAATATGATAGCTGGCTGGTTTTGCTAAACTTTCGTGGGACCATTCATGAAAAGAGAAAAAGAGTACAAAATCACTCTTCGTTCGAGGTTAAAGAATCTGGACAAGTTATATTCAGTAACCCTATATTGAAATACTACGTAATTAACAAAAAAAAGGAAAAGAAGAAAACATTAATGGTCTCTCAACTTTTGTTTAATGTATAATATAATCCTTAAATTTTTAATTTATTCAATATAGTCCTTAAACTTTAGTCTAATGTGCAATATAATCCCAAAATTTTTAATTTGTTCAATGTTCAGTATTGTCCCCAATCTTAAATTAATGAGAAAACTATATTAAACATATTCATATAATTTATGGACTACATTGAATATATATCAAAAGTTTAAGGATTATATTACACATTAGATAAAAATTCATAAATCATTTGTATCGATATTTCTATAATTAACAATATGAAAAGTTCAGGGATTATATTACACATTAAGTTAAAATTTATAGATTTATATATTATTATCCCTATAATTAACGAATTGCTACTTAAAATAAACATGAGAAGAATCGCCCGAGGAAGGAAAAGTCCATATTTGCAAACGTCTGCGCTCTTGCATTTCGCCTTCCAATCGCGGGAGTACGGAGGTCTTGACTCTGGTCGAAAAGTCAACGGGAGGGTGGTCATGGGATTTCCACCTTTTTTTTTTTTTTCCAAACGACGACGTCAAAAGTGGGGGAGACAATGTTTGAGGGCAGCAGTCGGTCAGAATCCAAGAAAGATATTCGGTCTGCCAATGGTAGAAGATACTTCATTCCGACAAATCTTCAACACTAATTAGAGTATTTATTATATACATCGAGGAAAGTACCGTATCAATATACGAAAGCATCAGTTGGTCATCGACCATTCGCTCCCTTAGAATGTCAACACGCTAGGACCTATAGTCACATTTTGAGCAAAGACAAGGTCAGCCACTGACGGGAAAAGAAAGGGATGAAGAAAAGCTATGACCGGTCGAAAGTCATGCCGAATCCTGAATCATGTTAATTGGACTTGAATGAGCTAAACCCCCATTTTCAAAAAGCATGGATCCACCTGGAAATGAGCGAATTCCCAATCTTCACTCAATGTGGTTAATCAGATAAAAGACGTGGGCATGCATTCATAAAATCGTGGAAATTGAACATGTGTCGTGCACTTTAAAGTAAGACTACCAAACATTGCCGTCGAAGCCACCCCCGCCTTATGAGGTTGAGCTGGAATGTCTTGATGTCGTATGGAATCAATACTAGGATTGTTATCTAATTACAGGGTCTAATATTTTCCTAGGTCTAATTGACCCAATTGCATGCCTGCATGTAAATCTATAGACAGCTTAGATTGGATCTATAGACAACTTATATGATATGAACACAAAACATCCTAGTTCATCAAAATCTATGTGCAATCTCAAGTGTAACATTATAGTCTATGCAGTGCTTGAGACCTTGTCTGTGGATTGCAATCATAAAGATCAATAGCAAAGTCGCGGCAAGGCAAAACCAAGTATATCTTTCTCTCTTTTCTTCCTATAGGTTCTCTTATCTTCACCCTACAAAAGGAACAAAAAATGGGAAAGAAGACAAATCTACAAAATGGCAGAATCTGCAGTGTTTATACAACTCCAGGGACTCCACAAGTCTGGTGTATTTTGCAATTAGCATATTCATCAGGTCAGACTTTCGAAACAAACGGACGAGCTACCTTCTGTGCACCAAAGACAACAATGCACCATCCCACTGATTTTATCTTGAGAATGATGGGAAGTGCACATTTTACTTGGTTTTAGTTGGACTTCATGCCAGAACGCAAGATGAGGAAGCCTTGGATCTTATTGCCTGGACACAGTCACATGTCCGACACGGACCACAGGTAAGCTTCTCTCTCTGATGCTCGTTTCTCGTTCGTCCTTTTGAATAGTTCCTTCTCATAACCTGCGTTAATGTGGGAGACGAGATAAACAAAGTGAGCACCATATGCTAAGCATGCTTCTGTACTCTAAATCTACAGAAAGATTTCTGCTTCGTTCCCAGGGCAAGGACCACAATAAATGTTTTAAGCCTTCAGGAATTTATGATAAGCATGAGTGCAGATAAAAGAACCCACCACTACTACGATCGACTCCATCCCAGTGTCTTCCTGGTCTTATACCATATCGATTAGGGGCAGCATCCAATCCCCTTTTCAACCAGCTGTGACTGGGAATTTCCTGAGGAATTACGAATCCCGATTCCTTCATCTTCTCATCATCCCCAAAATTGGCAAGCGCTGGCTCCAAATGTTTTTTCTGTATCAGAGGAAAGGAAAAAACTCGTTAAATCAATTTACATGGTGAATTGTCAATGCTAGCATTAGTAACTCAATGAACTACCTTTACTAAGTGTGCCATTGGATCTCCCCATCTAAGTCTGTCCTTTAGCATTTTATCAAGTTCTGGATCATCTCTGCCAATTAAAAATGAAGTCAGAACCCAAATTAGCAGTATGAAATGCTTGAAGAACTTCTGCTTTCAAGCATTATAACCTAGCAGCTTGCCCATCCTTTAGTCTAATGGATAACGTCTAAACAACATCTTCCCAGTTTCAATAAAGCATGCCAGTGCCTCCTAAAAGATACATGCCACATACAGCTTCCTATCTAAACAGTTAATGCAGTAGTACTATTTGTAGACAGCAACCCTAGAAGCAACAAAAAGCATTATATGAGAGCATGTTAAAGATGTCATATGCTAAGGGGAAAAGGAAAGAGTGTAATAGTGCTAGCGGAGGTAGCGGTGTTGGTGGTTGTGGCAGTGGCTGCAGTGGCTACAGTGGTGGTGGTGGTAGTGGTGGTGGTGGTGGTGGAGGTAGCGGTGTTGGTGGTTGTGGCAGTGGCTGCAGTGGTGGTGGTGGTGGTGGTGGTGGTGACAGTGGCAAAGGTCACAGTGGCCGCAACAGCTCTGATGGTAACTTGACAATTTCAGGAGATAACCTAATGCCACATTCAGTTTCTACCCAGTAAGATTGGACAAAAGGCACCATAGAATATGTGGCTAAATTCATTGGATGATCCATGCAAAATATAAGAAATTTCATCTTGGAAATTGCAAATTAGGGAAGAGGGTATGGTGCAAAGGGGAAGACTCCATGACTAATTATGTTCCACACTTTCCTCTATGAGTGTTGTCAGGCCATATAGTCTCATATTTTCCTTTACTATGTCCTCACCCTTTTATTTCTGAAGAAAAGCAACGTCATCATTTTGTCCTTTCCTAGAGAAAAGCAAGTTTGCCAAATTACAGCTTGGTATATTTTTAAGGACCATTTTCAAAACGTTCATAACGAAAAATAAAAGAATCTAAAATGCTGTGTGTCATTATGCAGAGAAGTGGAAGATCAAATCAGAAAGTAATTCTGTGTTTTTCGTTCTTCTTAGATATCTCACCAGCTTTCCAGTGATAAGATAAGGAAGAGAGATAAGAAACTCCTCCTCTTTCTCTTTTGCTGTCTCTTACCTGGTCCGAGCAAATGGTTTGTCTTTTTCACTTTCTAGTTCCTGCAGCCTCTCTTCTGCTTCCCGTTTTTGTGCCAAACCCTTGCCCCACTCCAGTTTCTTTTCCTGAAAAGGGTTTACATTAGAAGACCTAAAAGATTCACATACAACTGGACCTTAACAGGGCGATCTCTCACGAAATGAAAACAAACCTGATTATATAAATTTCATGATAACAGTAGCAATTAATATGATAAAGCAATAGATTAATTTACTATCATGCCAGGTATAAAATTGTTTATTTCCTGGCTCTTCCAAGGTTTGCCCATGGTGTCAAACTATTATCCACATACCTTTTTCAAAGTCAGTTCACTTAAACAATTTTAAGAGAAAGGGGAATATCAATTATTTTTAGAGTTTACCATAATGAGAAATAATATAGATACAAGTAGTTTGTAAGTTTATACACCAGCATTTTTCTGATGTCTGACATCACAGGCGTGATGATAACCAAACAGGCATACAGCTATAGATTCAAAACTTTTAAGATAGAAGTTTTATGTTTCTGCAGACTTGAAAAGTCAAACTCAGAACTTTGATATCAAACCACTACAAAAGATGATGAAATAGAAATCATGAATGGATTAGACTGCTGCCAGTGCCTCCTAAAAAATACCTTGGGCTTTTCTTCTACTTTCTGTTGTGACTTTAGGACCTCCTCCTTTGATAAGCGTCTTCCTGTAGAAATGTAAGTGAGGCCATGACTTAAGGCGTGTACAGGTTAACCACTGCTAAAAATACCATTAAACAATAGTTACCCGTCAATTTATCCCGATATACAGCCTCAGCTCCTTTCCCAGTTTCAGAAGCATCCAATGCATTAAACCTGAGAGTGCATGCATATATTGTTCTCAGAGAAGCTCTAAGCAGACGCTACTTTTAACAGAAAAGATGCTAAATATGTAAAGAAGAACAACATATGCTAGAAGAATAAATCTTGAATGTTGAACTAGATAGCTAAAAATGCACAATAACTACCAAAGTACCAACTACGAAGTTATTCAAAACAGTGTAACCGGACATAAAGAACTGAATGACATCCGTGCCATCAAATAAAGATGCACACGTACTTTCTAGCTATTGAGAATAGGTTATTACAACAAAGCTGAGAAGAGTAAAAATGCCAATTTAAAAAAACCGGGTCCATGGGATAATTTTCAAACCAAAGAAGCTCCATGGATAAGAAATGCTAGAGTTCAGTGAAAAATCTTCCAGTTGCTGCAGGAAGGCCAGCAACAGGTCATTATGGGATGAATTTGACTATTAAGGCCTCCAGCATCAAAATAATAACTGCAATGCCTGAGATATTTTGAGCATATGAAGTGGATGATCAAGTGAGCCTATGCATACAGGTAAATATTGTGCATCAGACATCTCAGCTGCAATGAGAAGCTATAAAGACCGATGCCTTTATATAGAAGCATCAGCTAATACTCTCCCTATCAAAATCATACTCGAAAGCAGTAATTTTGAACAAACCCCATCTACATTTAAGTTTTCTCTAACCCACAGAGTTCATGCTCATTGTGTACAAATTAAAACACAGAGAGAGAGAGAGAGAGAGAGAGAGAGAGAGACCTCAACCACTCATCCTTCTTAATTTTAGTCATGGCCTTGCTGATGTCTTTACCAGAAATGAGTCCAGTTTGTGCTGCCTCTTTTGCGTCCGCTGAACCAGAAAAATTCTTCCTACTTTTCCTTAGAGGAGAAAGGTCAGAAGCAGAAGGAAGTGAAACATCAATTTCCTCTGATAGACGACTGGCAGGATGATCTGGTGATGATTGCTTCCCACCACCCTTCCGGCTTTTCCTTGGCATCGTCAGATCTGAACCCTCAAAATAAGGGCCAACTGAGGGTGAACTTCGTAAATCAGGATCAGGAGTGCTGTGACGTCGCCGACGTTGCCTTGGAGGTGATAAATCAGTGTCTTTTCTGCCAAAATCTGCATCATCTACATGTAGCTCAGATGATGGTGCATCCGACGTAGCCCTCCTTCTACGAGGTGGAGATATATCAACATCTGACATGATGGAACTCGTAGACTTAGAAATTCTTTCAGGTGATGAGATATGTCTTGTCCGCTGCCTACGGGGAGATAAATCAGTATCTTCCTTGCCAGAAAATGGCAGCTTAAGACCAGGTTCTGGTGAGGGAGAATCATGTCGCACCCTCTTCCGACGAGGAGGGGACATATCAGACTTTGTTGCATTTAAATCAGTAAGTTCTGCACCAGGTCCAGGTGAGGGAGTATCTTGCCGTCTCCGACGTGGTGGTGACAGAGCAGCATCAGCAGGACCCAAAGGCTCTAGTCCATGTTCTGGTGAAGGTGTATCATTCCGAGACCTTAAACGAGGTGGGGACATGTCGGCATTTTGATTAATTAAGTCGGAGGGTTTCGAAGAAAGTGAAACCCAACCACTCCCATCATCAGAAATTGCGTGATAAGGGCGTCTGGACCTGAGAAGCTCCAGCCTTCTCGTTCGCTTTACTTCAATGTCTTCATCAATTTGGGGCTTTGCTTCATCTATGAAACAGAACATGCAAGCATAAACATCAGTGACCATCAACTTTATATCTTATCTCTTTCTACAACCAAAAAGAAGTACATCTATCGAGACTTTAGACATCAGGAAGAGCATAATCACTTTTTTACCAGCTGAATCATCACTATTTTCTTCTTCTGTGAGATTTACAGGCTTCTGCCAAACTGGATCTTCATCCACAACTAAAACCCCAGCAGCATCTGTTTTCGGTTTCTTCTTTTTCTTCTTCTTCTTCTTCTTTTCTTGATCTGCAGCACTTTCATACCGCTTCAGATATTCTTTAAGGGAATTTGCACCTGAGATTGAGGCTGCCATTCTTTTTCATGCAAACGCACTTCCTAGTGTACAAGGTTAAAGTCAAGAAAAGATATAATGTATATCTCCAAGCAAGCATTTAGATGAAATTATCACAATAGTAAACAGCAATATCTCATTAGACTCCATAATAGTTAAAAGAGGAATTAGAATTCAAATGCAAGTAATAAAAGATAGAAAAAGTGTTTCATATGAGCATCAATATTTATCTTCTCTCATACTCACCAAAATTCAAAACAATATCTTTAAAGCCCACAAAAAAGATGGAATTGTCACAAGCATGAAGAGCAATATCTCACTAGACTCCTCATACTGAAAGCAACTCATATTTCTGCGTTCATAATCATAACATTTCAAATTTCATGCCTAAGACATATCAATCTAAATCAAACACAACATATCTATTATACTCATTACATGTTATGAACAGTTTCCCTATAATCATGAAGAAAGGTTTCAGAATGTATGTGAACATATTTAAATGTGTCATACAATGACTCAATCACCATAATACAACAACTTGCGTAACTATTTTCAACTAAATGATATTTAAGAGGATTAAGAGCTCAACCCATATACATGACAACTTGTTTAATCAATCGTACACAAACATGGTTGAAGGGGTTAAGAGGGTCAACCAGTATATAACACATATTTCTCATGAAAGAACAAGAAGCCTGTTTATAATACAAACACGCTTAAGGTCAAACCAGAGCACGCACAATCATGCATCATTTCATGAATCAAAAGACCGCACCCAGTCAGAACCAACCCTTGGAATTCACGTTGCATACAAGGGCCATCCTCGAAGTAGTAAACAAGAATTGACATGGAGAAAAATCGCAAGAAAACCTATCGAAGGAACAGTAGGTAGGGCGGATGGCTACGATGCCCACAACAAAAAAGAAGATGGGCGGCACAGCGGAATCAAATTAGACCTATTCTAGGCACCATCATGTCATCACAATACTCAAACCTCAGTCAACTCTGAAATTTAAAAAACCAAGCTGCGACGAAGCTCAAAGAGGCATAAACCCGAACACCTCAAATGCACACCCAATGAGCATAATAGTATAAACACAGAGCAAATTGGGAAAAAGACCCAGTAAACGATTTCTGTAGTGGAATAAGCATCGAGGGAAAGAACGAACAATCGCACCCTACCTCGTTACAAAGCGCATCGACAAGCTTCAACTGCCTTGAACCCACACGGATTAGCATGCTAGAATTCGATGAAACATCAAGAGTCGATTGGAAAAAAGCCACTACATGCTTCAATCTAGAGAGGGCGGACAGAGAGAGGGAGACTTACAGGCGAGTCGGCAAGCGAAGAGTGATGACGACCTCAGATTTGCGAAATCAGCTGCAGAAGTTCTTCGTGAGAGAAAGAGGGAGGAGAGAGAGAGCATCAATTTGAGAAAAAGCCCTTTCAAAAGCCGAAAAATATATCTTAATTGCTTTAATGATTATTTCAATATGCTTGGAGAAATATATAAAATAAAAGCAGAGGCAAAAGCATGGTTTCTGCCTCTTATTTAATTTCTCGATAAGCTTTACCCATCATTTGATGTGTTATGGAATCAATTTCCAAATACTTTCTTCTTCATTTGGGTTGAAATTTCCCAATATTTAGACTTTTTTATCGTTCTGACTTGACAAGAATTTAAATAAAATATATTGAAATGAGATAATAAATTTTTTGAATTTATAACTTAACATTTTTACTAAAGTTAATACCAAAAATATGGGTGAATTCAAGCATGTCCTATCCTAATGAAGGTCCATACATCTAAAGATTGGACTGGATAAAAATTAAGGCATCAAATAAAAAAAATTGACGAGAAAATAAAAATTTATAAAAAAAAAATGCTTACATGTAATGCCCATCAATGGATGGGCCTGCATCGGGTCTAATCTGTTCTCTAGGCCTGCCCACAAACAAAACCTTTTGATATATTTTTAGGGTTTGGGCAGCTTGGCTTAGGACCAAGTGAACTGAGTTGGATAGTATAAATAAATGCTTTGGCCCAAGTCTACCCAGTTTTGCTTTCGAGCCCTTACACACAGGCGAGCCTACATTACTTGAGAATTGCCAGATTCATGATCGAGTCTACTTAAAATTATTTGTAAGATAACCCCACACACAATTGATGTCTCAATGATATCTAATCTCAACAATTACGGATTTCCTTATTAGATGCTCATTTTATTCAAATTCTTTTTCAGGTTGAAACTATCTTTGTTCATCAGTTATACAGTAAAGTCATAAGTTATAAAATTTATGAGCTTGGTACTATGAGATTTTTTTATGTTTTAGTTTTCAAATTGAATGAATTTTTGAATAGAATCATATGCATTCTTATTATTGATTAAATGGGTTTCTTTGAATCACGTAAGCTATATTTAGAATGAGGCTTCATTTAAATTGCGAAAACGAATGATTTGAAAAATATTTTTCTAAGAAAGATCATTTATATCACTTATAAAAATGGATAAATGAAAAATATTTGCATCGATCACAAAACTATTTAGATATTATTGATAATGAAAATATTTTTTATTGGTGAATTATTTTAATTGATATAGAACTTAGTTTGTCACTGTCAATGTATTGAGATTTGGCTAGGAACGACTTGCTGCATTCTCAAAACGTTCCTTCCGTTGATGTTCTTCAGAGGCATGCCAGATTTGCAGCAAAACATAGATTTGAAGGCTGTGTTGATTTGAAATAACTTCAACACCTCACCGGCCACTATGCATTGATTGGGGTATCGTTTGGTGCTTTGAGTTGGAAGTCTGCTACCTGGCCAGTATCAAGCAAGTCTTTTTTACATAAGAAAAGGCAACCGGCACCGCACCATTCACAACTGACAATTTAAGGTTGGCAAGACTGTCATCATAGCCTCATTAAGATGCTAACAGCTAGAAAGCCTCCCCATACGAGATATTACACAACTAGGCAGCACAACAAGAGTTGTTCAGAGAACGAAGTGATAAAGTAGTTAGTGGGACATTATTGTGAATTATTGTCCGTTCGGCTGAACCCATTGGCTGTAGTAACGTGGGCTTCTTTAGCATGAGTCGTTGTCTTTTTGTCTGATGGTTGGACCCATTTCTTTCTTTGTGATCATTGCATAACCTATTCAAAAAACACAGGAAAAAAGTATGAACAAATGATATTATGTTACCATCTAATGGCATCGGGTCGCATCGAGCAAGAATTTTCAGTCAGCGGCAAGATTTTGAGCAAGAGAAGAAAGTACATGGCAAAGACATTTCAAGCAAGCTGCATGCATCAAATGCAGCAGGGAAGAAAATGGATGAGCATGAAAAAAAACTGTGCTGGTCTAGTACATCCTTGCATCTCAAACTACCAAGGTTTGGGCAATCACCAATGGATTTGTCTATCTTCTGTGCACTGAAAACTAGAAGTACGAAATTACTATAGTTCAAAGAGAACAGGCATGTAGAAAGAAACATTAACCAATGACATTCTGCGCCTGCCTCTCAGTACATCCAAAAAATACCTTGAGAATACTTCCCAAATGTCTAGAGTGTACATGTATGTGGTCTGATGAAATTCAGGGTCTACTCACATCATTCATTCTTCTTTAGCTTCATCTTGGATTCGGTCTCCCCGCTGTAAGGCGCAACATGGTACGCATACTGCTGGAGTACAGAGAACACAACCATCTCCATACAAACCAAGACATTCTGAATAGCTTCTTCGATGTGCTCTACATCTAGCCAGAAATGATGCGATTTAAGGATTCCAACTGCAGCTAGTATTTCAAGCACCACTCCCTGCAAGGAATCAAACAAAGCCAATGATGACAAACAAGTGCCACTTTCTGGTAAACAGGATTAAAGGTTACTCACACGGAAGAGACAGGATGAGCTTTAAATTTAATTAGAGAGGAAGGGAAAGAAATATCCAGGGTGAATTCTCCAGGTGGAGACTCCTTCTCCCATGTGGTTAGATAAAAGTTGAGGCATCAATTCTCAGAGCCATACAGCAACCAGGGACCAGAACCATGGGGCACTAATATTTATGCTCCTGGAATGACTCGGAAAAACAAGATGTTTCATGGACATCTATCTAAGGTTTCCAATATGAGCTTCAGAGTTAATTACTGTATATGTCACATCCATGACTACATACTATGATCATTGTAGGTTCTTTAGTTCCCATTTCCAAGTATAAAGAGATCAATCAAAGAGCTTTTTTTGTAAAGCCAAATAATGTAAATCAGTTAAAGATCTAGGCAAGTGGATAAAGTGGGAGAAGAAACACAATAAGGATTTACCTGCCAAAAGCAGAAGAAGACAATGCCCTTGATGCACATGAATTTCGCAAGAGGCTTGTGCGGTGCCAGCTCCTTATCAAACACATGATAGAAGGCCACCAGGGAATATAAGGCCAGTGAAACAGAAACATTGAGGATGATGGTGAATATCCAACTTAACCAACCGGGATACATCCCAAGAACCTGAAGTGTAATCATTAAGACAGAACACGTAGGACGGATGACAACAAACTGCCATGTCCAGTATTTGAGGAGCTTAAGTACATGATGGTCTAACCGAACTGTGTGAGGCTGCAAATCGAAAGATAATCATGTCAAAAATACATTCTGGCAAAACTTAAAAACTGGTGTATGAAAATTCCACTCCAGAGTTTGAACAAATATGAAAGAATGTGTGCCACCTTCTAAATATCCTAATGAATGCCGAAAAGAGATGTAAGAAAAAAGAGGTCAAAGATCCTCACTTTAGCTCATACTTTAAATTATTGTATAACCACAAGAAGATGCCCATTCAAAAACAAGGGGATTAAAAAATCACCATTAGGCGTCTTTTTCCAACCAATTCTCAGTTAATGCATTATGCACAGGTTGTGAACATTAAGGTGAATGCCACATTCTCAGCTTTTGAAAATGCAGAGAGGAAAAAGTCCTACTGTCAGCAGTTTACAAGCTGAACTACAGTAAAGAAGAATAAAAAGTCTGCACCTGGAAAAGTGTCATTGGGAAGGAATGGTGAATTTCCCTTCCCTTGATCCCATCAGGTACTATGTTTTTGCTAATGGAAATGTTCAAGTAACTGTACATCAAAGCCATGAACTTGGCAATCACCTGCGCATAGAAAGTTAAGCACTTGTCATACAGGAAAAGGCCAACGGCAAAGCACGCCTAACTGCGAGCACACTGCACTCACCAAAGCTTCATAACATTCCTTGACTGCATCCAAGAACATGAAGAACGCTTTGCTCCCTTCTATATCCAACAAACCGATAAAAGAGTCGAAAGCATATATGGGCGCCATAAGGATGATAATGATTATGGCCTTTTGTTCCTTGGGGTTCTTCCAATAAAAGAGATGCTGTGAGAGGAGCTGAACTGTGAAATGCATGGTAAGCATTACGCAAAACCCAGATCCAAGTACAGTGATCTGCCCACGGTCTAGCGTGCTTAAATCCATTTTTCAGCAGCAATATCAGGCGATAAAATCAGGACCTGCAAAATCAATCTCGTAAGTCCTCTGACCCCATATTTGCCGATTATGGGTAAAGCACAAATGGTCAAGCCTAAAGACAGGCACGTCCCGAAACGCAAAACACATGTAGGAGACTTGGGGAGCATTACGAGTCGAATCAATGTGTGTGGAAGTTCCAAAAGAACAATAATCACGGGAACGGGATGCACGGGGACGGAGCGCCCCGCCAAACCGAACGCAACCAGAACTGCTTTCTGCTCTCATTTCACATCAACAAAAGCATCGCAGCCCAACACGGACCCTGTCAAGCACCCTCTCTTCACGTGATGTTTCGACAAGATAAACACCAATTCCAATTCCCAATGACAGAGAAACCGAAAAGAACGGACATTCGGCAACGGGCCCTCCTTAACATCAGTCCAAGCCCCTCGCACTTCACATTGGGAAATGCTAGAACACCCATTACCAACCAATCACATGGCTTCTATCATTTCCTCAAGAAACGATTGCATGTACGAATTCAAGAACTGATGTGCGTGAAGATCGTCAGATCCCGAATCAAATGCACCCAATTTGGAGTTTTTCCAATCGGATCAAATGATGACGAAATGAACAAAAATTTGAACCGAACTGCACAGTACGTTCGATCTCTATGAATTGGAGATCGATGGTTTCTGGGATTAATCTATGGAAGAAGGAAAAGCTACCCGAGACGGATGGAAACTCACCGAGTTCAGCGAAGTGGAATCGAATCGAGCGCGAGATCGGAAGATCGGCGAGGTTCCCCAGGAGCCTCCCGTTGCCTATCTTGACGAGGGTCTTGCCGGGTAAAACCAATGGAAGAAGAGCGCCGCCTCCGAGTTCCTCACGCGCCGCCTAGCACGGCTGGGTTCAACCGCCCCAGCATGTCGGTCCGTTGACTTTGATGAAGATTCGCATCGACGGATCCGACGTGGCAAAACCGGACGGCACGGTTGACGGCTAAATTGGACAGAATTGCGCTGTTTCGGAGACAATTATGGATATCGTCCATGCGCCGCCGAGGGAAAATTACGTGTGGTCCTAAATTTATACAGAACGCAATCGAATGAATGTCTAAACCTTTTCGATTTGTGCAATTAAGCCTTAACTTAAAACTCAAAGAGCAATTTAAAACTGTCACAATCTTTTTTTGAAGTGACGGAGACAATTATAGATGTAGTTCGATGCCTGAACTTAATAGCACTTTACAAAAAGGTTACAACTTGATTGGATTAATTGAAAATTTTGAAATTAAGTCTTAAATTTAAATCTGTCACCATTATTTTATGACGTGATGGAGTTAATTGTGCTTTTAAGATAAAGGGTCAGAGATTGATCGAGTTAATTGAAAAGTTTAAGAATTGATTATATTTTGTACATAAAGTTTAGAGCCTTTTGTGTTCCTTTTCTTTTTGAAAAATCGATGCGAAGAAATTAATTACAGGTGATACATAGCATGCTTGCACATCATGCATTTAACAAATGCAGAAAGGGTCCATTTAGATGTTGATATCTAATTTAGTCTAGGTAGGATGGATGGGCGTAAGGCGCAAAGAGTTGCCCTAGCGAACTGAAATTTTCTTAGTAAAAAATGTCTCATGGGACGAGATGGGGCAGGGCATGGTTTTTGTTAATCTTGCCCCGCCTCGCGAATCCAACCCATTCCTATATTAAACAAAAAGACTTCAAAAAATTCTCCACAAGAGAAAGTATATGTGATGGTGATATTACCAATTATTTGGGTAAGGTATCATTATATTCGTCTTAATTTCATGATTCAAAAATCCAATGTTACCCTATCAGCAAAATCATGAGACATGATTATCTAGAGATATGCTAATGTCACATCGGTATATAATCACTGTTGACGATGATTCACCAGCTCGTCACCGATGATTCGCCATTACAATGTGTTTCACCATCAGTGACCATTGACCGACCGTGTTTGCTGCCGTCACCTGCCGTTGGCAACTCCGCTGGCGAGCTCGGGGTCCTTCACGGACCGGCGCTTTCTTTGGGCTTCGGCATGGCGTCGTTTGCTTTTTAGCCCGGTCGATCTGGTCCAGGAAACTTTCATGGCGAATCTGGTGGACGGAAGAAAAGGAGAGTGCGTTGCATATGACGACATACGGAAAGGAAAAAGAGAAAAGATGGCGGCCGTCCAGAGAAGGCAAGAGGCGTGATGTTTTCCCACTAAGAGAATATAAAGGCACAGCAGAGTCAGAGTCAGAGCCAGCCACCTTCCCACATCCCTTTCTTTTCCTTTTCGGCCTCCACGAGATAGAAGAGAGAAGATCAATAAGATCAAAGTGGATGGAACGAACGAATTGACGGGAATGGCCAATGCTGTCCCACCAACGCGTGTGTCGTTGTGAAAGCCCGAGTTGTGTTTTTTTCTCAGGAGGAAGAAGAATCTTGACACCTCCGCCATTCAGAAAAAGACTCGATCCCACCACGCAAAGACACCGAGGGAGAATAAGTAGAAGTCAAACAAAGACGGAGGAAAAGAAAAGAACCCACTTTGCCATCTCTCTCCTCTCTCTTTCTCTCTCTCTCTCTCTCTGTGCGGGATTCTGATAAAGAACTGGGGACGAGCTTCTGCAGAGAAAGTCGAGAGTCGAAAGTTGGGCCGCAGGGATGAACGGGAAGGCCAGCGTTTCCAAGGAGCTTAACGAAAAGCACCGAAAGGTTGGTCCTTGAACTTTCATCACCTTTCTGCGACGAGCTTTTTTGACTCTTCGAATTTTCTTGCTTTTGGGCTGGTTCGATTTCTTTCGTTCATGGGTCGGCTGGTTTTGGCTTGGTTCTTGATTCTTTCTCATATTTCTCATCTTTCTCCAAGGTTTCTTGTGATACAGAGTGTAAAGAGGTGGAGTTGAGTTTTCAAGATTGAATGATTGCGACGTTTTGAGTTCTGATTTGTGTTTTCTACTGATGAATCTTTAATTCGTGCATTCGCTTGTTTTTTGCTCATTTGGGATGCAATTTCATGCTTCATATGATTTAGCTTTTTTGCTTTAATCCGAAACTGTTGCATTATAGCGTGGTTTTACCTGGTTCTTGGATTGGTTGTCGACTCTAACGAGGCATTGGATGCTTAAAGCAGAGATTTGCTTTAATATTTTCTCAGCTAATCCGGTTCTCCCAAAACTTTTGAACTTGATTGCAATTCACCATTACATAGTTTATCTGCTTGGCAAATTGTTGTTCTTTGACCAAAAGGGGAACCACTGAAATGAAACAACCTTTTTTATTTTTTTGGTTTTATCTTGAGTTTCTTTGCTTGAACGAGTTGTCTTTTGAGTGGAGTAGCTCTCTATCTCGTTGTTCAATGGAGCTTCTAGTGCTGAGTTGTGAGATTCGTATCCAATAAGATTATATAAAAATAGCTGTATTCAAGCAGTTGGTGACATTTGGTGATTTGATGGTCACTATTTTTCTTCAGCATAGGCCCGCAGTTTGAGCTGTGTTTCATTAATAAGTCAATTATGGGTATATGGATGATGTATTCTAATACCACACGTAGCTGTCTATTTTATTTGACTTTCTGCTTTGTTCATTGTTTATTGACCAACTTGTGAAGAACTGTGACATCCTTCAGTCCTAATTGGTTGAACTGCCTATAGTCTTAATCTATTAAGGTTGTTCATGTTGAAGTAGTTAGTTGGATATAGAATTTGAACCTGTTCTGGCATCCGCATTTTTTTTATACTCTTAAAAGTCGATAGGATTTAATGTATATCTGTCCTGTTTGTATAGATATCCTTGCACTTATGCATACAAGTGGGAGTGTGTACATACATACGCAACCGAAACATCATGTGTGTAAATCTTCACATACATAGACATGTCAGAGGATCAATCTCTGGTAAAATGAATGACTGTTTTTATGTGCACAACCGGAGAAGATATAATGTAATAATGTTCCTAGTGCTTGTAGAAACCAGGCCTCTTATGTTGATGTGATAAGTACCCTTTGAGCCAAACTGCATTCTATCATGTTTCAGTTTGATTTGCTTACAGTAGGTGACTTTGAAAAATCAATCCGTAACTATATTCTATGAATAAAGTTAATGACTAGACAAGTTAACATTAGACACCAAGGATCATATAAGTGGTTTCTTCTATTCCACTTTCTTGCTCTCTTGTACATGTGAGCAAATGATGCTGGAGTGTGCCATTAACCGGGAACTGATTGGAATTTCTCGATGAGTTAAAACCCCTTTTATCTAATTTTAGTGGTGAAATTGCACACATGTAGCCTGAGATTACCTGATTGTATGTATGATGAGACATTTTGCTCTCTCTCTCTCTCTCTCACTCTCTCTCACGTGCACGCACACCCCTGCCACATGTTGGTCTTATGTTGCTATCAGTGTTGCTCTTTCCACCTTCAGAACTTCTTTTATTTTTCTCTGTGGCCAGAGCCCTTCGAAACTTTTACTTGACTCATGTTATTTATAGCTTTCCATATACTTATGGAGGACTTTTGCTTCCATCTCATTACAGATTTTGGAGGCTCTGCTTAAATTACCAGAGAACAGGGAATGTGCTGATTGCAGAAGCAAGTAGGTGTCCTGTGTGATGGCTGCTATGAAGTTGTGTCATATGGGTGATCAATAAACATTTGAAAGGAGAATAATATTTAGCCACTAATCTATGAGCACTAACTTGTTATTCATGTGACATCTGCCACTGTTTGGCTTGTTTCTGGCTAACTGATGAATCTGACTTTTCTGATATGCAGAGCCCCACGATGGGCTAGTGTGAATCTGGGAATATTTATATGCCTGCAATGTTCCGGGATACATAGGAGTCTTGGAGTACACATATCAAAAGTACATACTCTTCTCCTTGCTATTTTGATGGTCATAGCAATACAAGACAAGGTCTTATTATGTTCATCAGAAGCACGCGTTTTCACCAAAATGCAGGCCTCACATTTTTAACTTACTTTGATCCAGGTGAGATCTGCTACTTTAGACACGTGGCTCCCTGAGCAGGTTGCTTTCATTCAGTGTAAGCTTTCCTGATGATTTCACTCATTTTGTTCTATTACTAACTTTGTTAAAATAATGCAATGTTAATAGTGTGATCCTAAGACTTTTTTTTCTCTCTATTAGCTATGGGGAATGAGAAAGCAAACAGTTATTGGGAAGCAGAGTTGCCTCCGAACTACGGCAGAGTTGGAATTGAAAACTTCATTCGTGCAAAGTATGCCTTCATAAAGTTCATGGGTACCAGATAGTTGAGATTTTGCCTCATTTTGTAGGGCCTTTTTTCCATATCTGTAAATGGCCAAACTCACTTGGTGGCTCCTTGGGTCCAGGTATGTTGAGAAAAGATGGGTATCTCGAAATGAAAATATGAGATCACCACAAAACACAAGTGGAGCTAAAAAGCCAGTCTATAAGTCATCACCTGATAATGGTCACCGGAGTGGCTATTCAAATAAGATAGAGCACCCTCCAGCTGAGAAGAAAATTTCTCATTCATCTAATGGAGAAGCTAGAGCAACTGCCTCAGAGCATAGTACTTCAGCACCCACTAAAGTAACACAACAGGTAAACTCCATTTTGACACTTGGTTTTGTTGCATCTTTCTTTGAGATGTGCTTCTCTCGATTAAAACGGGGTGCCCAAGACATGATCGAGGGCTGATTCTGTGAAAAGGAAAATATGACGGGAATAATGATCCTCTTATTTTAAGGTTTGATCCATCCCTTTTATTTACCTGAAAACAAAGAGACCCTTATTTTGTATAATGAAATGGTTTTAAGTTAGTTGACATTATGCTTTTGAGGCTTGAAATTTTCCATTGGTAGTGTGAGCAAATCCTGTTTGCTCTTCGCCCTCCTTATGTCATATCAATATTCGACTATCCTGTGGAAGTGTCAAACGTAATTTTACAGAGAAAGAAAACTCAAGAATGTGGGTACCTTTTTACTTGTTATTGTCAGAGAATCATTACGTTCAAAATTGGTGAAAATGGTTTTTTGTCTTGATGATTGAGCTGCATTTTGTACTCTATACTTGATATTTGAGTAACATCAACACAAAATAAACAATTCTAGGAAATGTATATGTCATTCTAACTGAACAATTGTCAAATTTGAGAAGTTTGGAATTATAGTGCTAAGAGAACTGGTGCTGTGAATAGGTAGTTGCCAAAACCAAGCCACGAGAAGAGGTTGAGAAACTTAAACCAGAAGTTCCTGAGGCTGAGTCTATGAGAAAGGGGGCAGAGAAACCTAAATCAGAAGTTCGCAAGGCTGAGTCTACAGAAAAGCAAGCAAATCTTCCCCCAGTTGCCCCACCGGCCAAAGTTGATTATGCTACTGAGCTTTTCAATTTGCTCTGCATGGACAACAGTAAATCAAATGGCTCTCATTTGGACTCTGCCAATGGAAATTCTTTAGCAGAAGCCCAATGTACGTTCCCCCCACCCTACTTATCGAGTGATGATGTCCGATGTTGTACATGTTCCCTCAGTATACACATTTGTACCCTGTTCGATTTGCAGCAGCACCAGCAAAATCAGTACCCGGGAATGTTAATTCAACAGTAGCAGCAGAAAGCAATATGCTGTCAAAATCTGGGATTCGGCATCTACAAGTAGATTCCCAGATAGTGACTTCACACCTTCCAGAGAAGGTAACTGTCAGCATTCCCTCTAGTGAAAAAGAAAACTTATGGATGGATCTACATCATTTATTTGAACTCTTTTCTTCAAGCTGCTTAGGTCTGATCAATTATTTGAGATTTTTCTCGATACTGTTATGCCTTCTCTGGGAAGCAAGTTGGTTTCAGTTTCTTAATGTCCTTGATTTTGTGCAGTCCAACCTAGTGTCTCCATTCTCTGTCCAACAACAGCAACTACTTCCTATCCTACCTCAACAACAGTCCCTCCTCAGTAATGGAGTCCAATACCGTAACGTGAATGTACCTCAGCCCAGCTTGAATGTCGTGCCAACGGCATCTCAGCAGTATAGGGGATTCATTAATCAAGCTCCTGGAATGATGTCATTAGCCGAAACTCAGAAACATATGCAGGTTTAGATTGTTTGAAGTTTTCCTTGCGAGTTTGCAGGATTCCCATTGTTTTGAACCTTTTTTTGAGAGGAAGCTTACTTACCTTATTATCATTCCCTATACCAGATGGCAAATGGTCAACAGGCAAGGCTTGTGGGTTCAGTTGCTTATCCACCTCAGAGGTAAATAGACTCAAACTAAACCCCATGTGATCATTCTCTCTTTCGTACATTTCACCTGGGTTCTCCCGGATATCTGTCTAGACAATATGTTAAGTTTTGGATGATCGCGCTCAAAGTTGTGAGATAGTACAGAGTGCAAAACGATTTTCTTGTGCCATTTTCACCCTAAGATCAACTTTTGAAGGTGAATGTCAGTTTTTCTTGTTCAAACAGATCCTATGTTGGTGGGCCTGGAGCTCCAATTAATGGTGCTACGAGAACAAATTTTCCTCAGCCTGTGATGCGGCCAAGACCATCTGTCACCCCTACTCCATCTGGGCACGATTACGACTTCTCATCTTTAACGCAAGGACTATTTGGGAAACGGTGATAAATATTTGCGCGTGTGAATATCGATTTCCTTCTTTTTCTATCTTCTCATATAGGATGTATTGATTGATTTACATGGAAATAGAACGCTAGATAGTTTCTTCTAGGATGGGTGTTCATAATTTGGGGGGTAGATATCATTCATGATTTGGGAGGTAGGACAATTCATATTGGTGTCTGCTGCAATAAAAGCGGGTTGTTGTGTTCTTCATTTTGTTGAGTAACATTGGAAGAGGCATGATCTATCTCAATGCCTTATCTTTTGTAAATTAATTTTGTAAATTAAGAGTGCGTTTGGTAATATTTTTATTCTTAGAAACAATTTCTTTTAGGAAAAAGCTATTTTCTATTTCTACTTCCTGGAACAATTTCTAAGTAAAACAATGCATTTAGTAATTACAAAAATTTCTTATTCTCAAAATTAAAAAAAAAATAGAAATGTGTTTGGAATCAACAAAAAAATTTATTTATTTTTTCCCCGATGGCGGTGGCAAGCGGCTGAGCGACCGGCGACCAGTAGCCATGAGCAGGCTGCGGGCTACAAGCGGCAAGTAGTTCACAAAAAATAAATTTCTAGAAATTGTTATTAGGAACAAGAAATTACTTTTTTTTACTTCTCATTTTTATTTTAAATCTATTCCCTGGAATAAAATAAGAAATAAAAATATTAGTGGATATTATCAAGCGGATTTTTGTTTTTTTCCTATTTTAGAGAACAAAAGAATAGAAAAGTTAAAAGAATAGAAAAGTTGGAAAGATTCCAAATGGACCCTAAACAATTCATTCTAACGATTCAAAGTTCATTGTGCTTATCTTTTGTGGTGATGGAACCTTAGGTCACATCTTAAATGGAGAAAGGATGTCATGCAAAGCTGATATCGCATAGCATGCTTGCGTGATATCATTAATGAATTGAATATCTGAATTGAATATCCTTATTTTCCTTTCAACAGTGATGAATGCATGTGACGACAGTACTTGTTTAAATCTAGTAATAGTACATAAGCGACTGATGCGGTTTCACTTCGGTACGGCATGATAGAATGTTCTGTTTAAGAAAAGGGAAAATCTCAAATCCATACGACTCTGTGTATCGTGAAGAATGCCCAAGGATTGACCTTGGATGAAAGGCTTTCAGAGCGCGAAAACAGCTGAAGAGGATGCTGAAAAGTCATCATCTAAAGTGCAATGATACCCTTGAAGAACGAAACACAAAAATTGCTCCATCATAGAATTCTTGGAACCCTACATGGAACAATTTAAAAGCGACCTTAAGTGAGATCAAAATCACTATATGAAAACACAACGATGATAAGATTGACAAATATCGAAATTCAGAAGAGAATATTTGTACCCTCGACGTATGAGTTATTATTGTAGTTGCACTCTATAGATTTATGACTGAAACAGTAGTATTTGGTAAAAAGTTCAAAATCAAAATCCTTACCGGTGGCGATTACTATTTGAAGTTTGGGGATAAATGAATTCTAATTTTTTTAATAAACAATAATTTAATTTTTTAATTAGCAAATAACAACAATTTGACTTTTCAACACAAAAGGAAAAAAAAGAAGAAGCCAAACTCATGCTAATTATCGCTGATGAAACATCCAAAGCCTGCTTAAAGTTGACTTCAATATAGGATATGTTTTACTAGATGGCTAGTGGTGAGAAAAAAATGGGTCCTCAGAACTGCTTAAAATTGGTAGATCAAAGAGGGTGGGAGTGATAATTTATCACTTGTGCGCTGTGTGATGGGAACTAAGCAAAGCCCATGGGCCATCCGACCTTAGATTGAAGACTCTAGAGTTCGGCTAGGCCAACTTAGAGGTGTCTAGCTAGTTCATTGTCTTTAAAATGCAAATCAAGTCGTAGATTGGATTGTGAAGGCCCATCACAAGAGGACTTGCTTCAATTGCTGCCATGTCGATCAACACCTGTCACCGACTATGCAAACAATGCCTAGATGACCGTATCATTTTGGGAGACGATCTAGATACAATTGGGGATGAATATGAGATGAGGATAGCCTTCAAGAAGGTTCGGGGTTGAACTTGTAAGAAATTATTTCTATAAATGATTCATGACTATTTTTTTCTTTTTAAAATATCAATTCTATTAAGTTTTCATATTGTGCAGATGCGTAACTTTTCATGTAATTGCAATAATTTTTGCAAATGGGAAATAATTTTCAATATATTATAAATCACACTTAATAAGTTTTATCTTATCTTCAATGAGTCTTCATACTATAAGATTATTTTCACGTTCTCCGCAGCTATTACAAACTGGTGCAAAATCGACTTTTTGCCCTACATGATGAAGTAGGGATGATTCAAATTTTCCATATATAATTTCACGATTACATTGCTTTTGAATGGCTAAAGTAACTCCGCTTGTTCCGTGAAGAATAAATGATATGTAAAATATTTTTTTAAATATAATCACTTATATCATTTGTTAAAATAAATGAATAGAAAAAATATAATATCTAGACATAAGTTATCATCAGCAATAAAAAAATATATTTTAATTGACTTATTATTTCAATGCAAAACAAATTGTCCAGATTCAATACTCCACTTCACTTAAAAAGTTAAAAGTTTTCGGCATCATAGTCAGAAAAGAATTGGGCCGTGAAGCTCCCGACCCGACCCGACTCGAGACCAAGAGCAACGCGACACCGATAGGGAGAACGGACAAGGTGGCCACGTCAATAGCGGCTAATCTTCATCATCTTCTCTTCCTCCTCCTGTCATTCTTTCTTCCGCTTTGCTCTGTTCGTCGAGTCAGCGGCCACTTCGTCAGCTCCTTTAGGTAATAAACAAAATCGCCCCAAGAATCCAATCCACCCTCTGCAGGCTCGAAGAATATAGAAATGGAAAGCGACCCACTTGATGGATTCTGTCGCCCAATCACCTCAACTTGCGTTTCTCTCTCTCTCTTCTCTCCTTCTCCGTCAAAGGCTCTTTCGCGTCCTCCCAGAGGTGAGACCAACAAACCCTTCTGTTCGTCGGACTGTACTTTATGGGTTTTCGGAGGGGGGAGGATTTTTGGGTATGGGTTCTTGAAATCGGCTTTGGTGGTACTGGGTTGGGTGTGTGCTGGTTCTTGTTTATTGCTTGTGTTTGAGTCCCGTGCGGTTGTTGGTTGTTGAGGTTTTTGAGGAGGGGACTTGATGGATAACGCTAACTGGAGGCCGATGCCATCCGGTGGCTGGGGAGGCGGGGGCGCTGGGGCTGTGCTTGATGGGGGCGACTGGAGGCCTCATCTGCCGCCCGATTCACGGCAGAGGATTGTCAACAAGATGTGAGTGCTCCTTCCTTTGCTTGGGTTTTTAGCGTTATCGTAGGGAAATTGTGGAGTTTAAAATGGATAGTTGCTTAGGGACGATTTCCAAGGGTTTAGTATGTTCAAGAAGCTGTGATTTTGCAAACATGTTCATGTTTTTAGGTTGAGGCGCAATGTGAATTCTGATATAGCTTTCGGTGTAATATTTTCTCGTTGGATAGTTTAGTCTTAGTTAAGTCTCAATATGGATTTAGCGGGTATATAGGCTGGTAGCTCTTGTTACATAGGTGATAAAATAGCATAAGAAGATGGTTGTATTTCTTTCTTAATTGAAATAGATTATCTCCTATGTTTTTACCATAGTATGTAGATGAACATAATTGCAGAGGTAAGGCCATGTGGCTTTCTGGTAGGAGAACAGTAATTGGATGATTGCCTGTTATGCTCATGACAAAAATTTTCTTATCCAGAGCCTAAGGATTTTAAGGCGTCTTATTGCTAGTAGGCTGTGTTATTTTCTATTAATCTCGCATATATTTAGTCTGTATAAGCTGTTTCTAGAAGAGGTACATGGGCAATTTTCTGATTTTCCCTTCTCCAATTCAATGGTGTCACTAAAGTTGTAATAGGTTGAATGCCCTGGAAACCTTTTCTTCGCCTTCCTTGAGGTGTAATGGTTGAACTCCCACCCGTACCACTTGTAATAGAAGTAGATGCTATTAATGTGTTTGGGTTCAGGTGTCACCAAAGTTTTATAAGTTTGTGAATTCTTATCTGTGTTATTTTGGATCATTTCTTATCTGGGAGAAAGCTATTCATAATTCGTTGAACGATATGCAGATTCCACTGGATCTCTTAGCGGTTATCCATAGGATTTTATGACTAAATTAGGACTACATAATTATACATCGGATTTTGTGACCATGTCCGGCAAACATTTTCTTCTGATCTTTCATCCTTTTCTTACCCACTCTCAAATCCTGACCCTCTTCCAGCTCTTGACCCTCTCTTTTCCACAAAGGCCCCATTGGTGCTGTAGGCTCTTTTCCTCTTCTTTTCTTTGCTGTTTGCTTTCTCTGGAGTGTTGAAGACTCTTTTCCTCCTATCTTCTTCGCCATGTGCAATTGTTGAGGCTGGTTTTGTCGTAAGAGGCCTGCAAGGTAAAGGGAGTTTTGTGGAACGAAAATCTTTGGAGCTTGTGTTAGAGGCTGAAAAGGGGACTTGTTAAGAGTGACAGATTATGCCTGATGGAGGAGATTGTCGATATACAATCTAAGGTGAATTTGAAATGGTCAATGGTTACCATGCAGTTGTAGAACGTGGTAAAACAGTCGTATAGGGAATTAGATGTCGTAGTTGGAACTGGAAGAATTACTGGCATTTCAAACTTTTGGTGGCATTGTGGTGATGTGGAATAAGAAATCATTCAACTTAGTAGATTGCTTAGTGGGCCAATTTAGTTTCTCTTGCCTGTTTGGTGGTGCAGAGAATGGGCAAGAGCGGGTGTTTACAGGAGTGTATCCTGGAGAGGGTAGTGCTAGGGGTTCTTTTGGGGGTGAGCTCTCTGATGTAAGAAGTAAACGGGGAGTGCCTTTGGTGATTGGGGGAGACTTCAATGTGGTATTATTTACACATTAACAGAATGGGATTGGTATTGACATAGCTTGCATGAGGGAATTTTGGCAAATTTTTATACACCTTTTGCCTGATTGGCTTGTCATTGGTCGGTGGGGAGTATAATCGGTCTAGGGATGGGGAGGGCATTGGTTCCTAGTTTCAACAATATGGAGGTATCAATCTGAACTCAATTCAAAAGTTGTTACCTTGAGTGACCTCTGTCTGCCATCCAATTTTGTGAGAGGAGAGAGGTATTGAATGGGGCCCCTCTCCTTTCCAGTTTGAGAATATGTGGCTCAAAGCAGAAGATTTCAATGAGGTAGTTCTTAATTATTGGAAGAATAGTTCTTTTAGAGGGTGTGCCAGCTTCCCTTTTGCTTCGAAGGGGCTAAAATATATTCTGAAACAATGAAGTCTTGAGTAGGTTGGAAATATGGGAAACAAAATTAAAGAGACAATTTAAGAAGTTGAAAGGTTTACTATAAGGAGACTGGATGACCTTAACGAAGGAAGAGTGCTAAGGAGAATGGAATTGAAAAAAACTCTTAGTTTGTTGACTCTAATGGAAGAAAACTCCTGGAGACATATTTCTTGGGAGATTTGGTTTGATGAGGGTGATAGAAACATGAAGGCTTTTTGTTAGATGGCCAACGCTTATAGAAGATAACTTCCTCAGTAAGTTGGAAGTTTTTGGGATGGTTGTTGAAGATGTGGATGCCGTGAGTGCGTTGTTATCTAGAATTCTATGCTGATTTACACAGGGAGAGATGTTTCAGGAGATCGGAATTTTGGAGGCTTCTCTCAATCCCAATATGGTTGAGATGCTGCAGATGCCTTTCGAGGAGAAGGAGATTAAAAGGGCAGTCTTGGATTGTGATGGAGATAAGGCACTAGGTCCTGATGGATTAACGTTGAAATTTTCAGGAGAATTGGAGATTGTTAGTTAGGACCTTCTAAAGGAGTTCCAGAGTAGGGGGGGATGTTTGTAGATAGTCTCAATTGCACATTCTTCGTTCTCATTACTAAGGAGCCTGGTGCGATGAATGTTGAGGATTTTCAGCCTATAAGCTTAGTGGGTAACATCTATAAGTTTATGGCCATATTTCTTGCTTTGGAAGGGTTCTACCTCACCTTGTGGGACCTTTTCCAAATGCTTTGTGGAAGCTTGTCAAACATTGGATGCTATTCTTACTGCCAACAAGGCTGTGCATGATTGTCTGGAAGAAAGAAAAGCTGGAGGGATTTGCAAATTGGACATGGCAAAGGGCTATGATCATGGATCATGGGAGTTTTTAATGTTTGTGTAAAGAAGAATGGCTATTGGTGACCAATGTTGTAGATGAATTTTAAGATGCATTTCTTCACCGACTTTCTCGGAATGGTGAATGGCAGTCCAAGAGGTTTCTTCAAGTGTTCTAGAGATTTGAGGCAGTCCTCTGTCACTTTTTTTGTTTGTGCTAGTTATGGAAGTGTTGAGCAAGATGCTGATTAAAGCTATTGACGAAGGTTAGAGTAGTGGTTTCATGGTATGGTGAATGGCAGTCCAAGAGGTTTCTTCAAGTGTTTTAGAGATTTGAGGCAGTCCTCTGTCAATTTTTTTGTTTGTGTTAGTTACGGAAGTGTTAAGCAAGATGCTGATTAACGCTACCGACAAAGGTTAGACTAGTGGTTTCACGGTTGACAATGCTTGCAATGAAGATTCCACATTTCCTTCTTCATTTGCGGATGCCGCCTTGATTTTCTTGGAGGATGAGATTAAACAAATTTTTACACTTGAGAAACATACTGTTATGATTTGAGGCTGTCTCGGGACTGAGAGTGAATTTGGGAAAAAAGTGAAATAACTCCTGTGGGTGAGAATTTGCAAGAAATGTCTAAGATTCCTGGTCATAAGGTTGCTGGCATGCCTATAATGTACCTGGGGTTGCAGTTGGGATCCACTTACACAGCAAAAGCTGCATGGTATCTGATGATACTAAGATTTGAGAAGAGTTTAAGTGGGTGGAAGATGGCTTGTATGTCCAAGGGAGGTCGACTTTTGTAGATGAAGCGTGGGCTTTCTAATCTTCTGGTTTGCTTTCTTTGTTTGTTTCCTATCCCTATTTCAGTGGCAAAAAGACTCGAGCATACAAAAAAAGTTTCTTCAGGGATTGACGACAATCCGAGATTTCATCTAGTTAATTGGAGTATTGTAACAGGATCGGTTGCTAATGGGGGCGTTGGGAATAAAGTCATTGGTTCTTGTATATAGAGCTTTGCTTGTACAATGGTTGTGGAGATTTGATGAGGAGAAAACTAGTCCTTAAAGGAGGGAACTCATTGCTAGATTTGGTTGGTAGATACGGAGTGGATAACAAAATCTAGTGGAGGAACACATGGAGTCAGGCTTTTGAAGCACATTTAGCAAGGATGGGATGCTTTCAAAAACAGACTTTCTATTAGAGTGGGAAATGTTAGGCATACTATGTTGCAGGATGACATGTTTGGAGACACTGCTTTCAAAGACTTGGTCGCGGGTGTGTGCATTAAAAACAAGAGAGCTAGGGTGGCCGATTATTGGAAGACTGACAACGGAGAAATGGTGTGGTAAATTAATATCTTACATGGAACTCAAGATTTGAAGCTTGAAGCTTTCTTGAATTTTTTGAGTTGTTTTATCGAGCGAGGGTTAGATGTGAGGACGATGGGCTATGGCGGAATTGCTGTACCTCTGGAACTTTTTCTGTCAATGCCTACTATTCTGATCTCTTTTCTACTCAAGATGCAATTACAACAGAGCACACTCTCCCATGGAAATCTACTTGGAAAGTCAAGGTTCCATTGAAGGTTTCAGCTTTTGCTTGGCAAGCTGCTTGGGCATGTACTCTTTACTTTGGATGATCTTTAGAAGTGAGGAAATATACTGGCTAATAGGTGTTCTTTTGTGCGAGACTGAAGAAGAGAGCATGAATCATTAATTTTACATTGTAGCTGAACCAGAAAGATTTGGTCTACAGTTTTTGCAATTCTAGGAATAAATTGGTTGACCTTAGGCACAGTGACATGAACTTTGTGCTTGGAGAGGGACTTTCAGTTCGTATGTCATAAAGAAAAAGATCACTAAGGTGATTCCTCTCCCTGTTTTTTAGTTCATTTGGAGAAATAGGAATGAAAGGGCATTTCAAGGAGTTAAATACTTCGACCAAAAAGAAAAAAAGGAGTTTAATCCTTGTGTGGTTCCTTTAGGGATCTGTTAGAATATTTAAATAATAAATCTGTCTTCATTTAAAGGCTTAAGCTTTTAGAACAGTTAATAATAGTCCCACAAAATTCTACATGGTATCAAAGTAGGAGGTCTTGAGTTTGAATCTTTCTAGGCCCCAATTTGCCTCCCCAATTAAATTTTCCTGCTTAGTACTAGGCAAAAAAGACCAGACTAAGCGTGAGGGGGAGTGTTAGAATATATAAATATTAAACTAGGCCTTCATCTAACAGCTTAAGCTTTTAGAATAGTTGGTTGTAGTCCCACAAAATCTCACAAGATCATTATTTGTACACTCTCACTTTTCGTATAGCCTAGAAGTCCAATATAACACATTTAATTATGTGGAAATGCTAGAAATAGTCTTTTGTGCATTATATTGTATATGGGTGACTTCTGTTTTAATCCATTTTGTTAGGGGTGCTAGCCCCTTGGTACTTCTTAATGAAATCTTATTTATCATTGAGAAGAAAATAATTGGCCGAAATAATTTCAGCTTAAGTGCAAACTCTTTTAATATGCAGAATGGAGACTTTGAAGAGACATCTTCCTGTTTCTGGTCCAGAGGGTTTGCAAGAACTCAATAAAATTGCAGTGAGGTTTGAGGAAAAAATTTACACTGCTGCAACTAGCCAGGTATTATATGATGTCCATGTCCACTATGTGCATTTCATTCCCTTCGATCTCATCTTTGATTGCATTATATGAAGTCGCCTGGGAGCTAGTGCTTACTTATTCTGTATCAAGTTTCTCTGTGGATAGAGGATGCATAAACAAACTGGATAGGCTTGTGCTTAAAAAATTGAGAAAAGCGTGCTTTTATTTGCATAATCTCTTGAGAATTTCTATGATGCGTGCATTTATATAGTAACTGAACTGTTTAGATATTATAATTTAGCTTGCACCAATGAAATTAGGTTTGTTTAGTGCTGTGATATTGTACTAAGTTTTAAGTTAATAATTTTGAATCGATATCTGCTTCATTTTCTTTCTAATTTGATGATTATTTAAATGGTTGGTCTGTTATGAAGTGATTTGGCGTTTTCTGCTTCCTTTCCCTTTTAGTCCGATTATTTAAGGAAGATATCTTTGAAGATGTTGACAATGGAAACAAAGTCTCAGGGTAAAGCGTGCTTTTGTTTGCATAATCTGTTGAGAATTTCTATGATGCGTGCATTTATATAGTAACTGAACTGTTTAGATATTATAATTTAGCTTGCACCAATGAAATTAGGTTTGTTTAGTGCTGTGATATTGTACTAAGTTTTAAGTTAATAATTTTGAATCGATATCTGCTCCATTTTCTTTCTAATTTGATGATTATTTAAATGGTTGGTCTGTTATGAAGTGATTTGGCGTTTTCTGCTTCCTTTCCCTTTTAGTCCGATTATTTAAGGAAGATATCTTTGAAGATGTTGACAATGGAAACAAAGTCTCAGGGTACCATACCCAATGCTATGCCATCTAACTCTGTGGGGAATAGCAGTGAGGACTCGGGTATGACTTAAGTTCCTGTCACTTGATACCTTTGATATAGGAATTAGGATTTCCGTTTTTGTTATCCCCCTGTATAATTACATATATGCATATTTCCTCTTACACATTTTCATTCATGTAATCGTACTTTTTTTTTTTTTCATTCATGTTTTAGTGGATGGAAAATATACATGACATTTTTTTTATTGACAGCCACTTAGGATTAATAGATAATAAAAAAATTCGTGGCATCTTCCTTCTACTTAAAATTGACGGAGTTGATGGAATGAGTCAAGTGCATTCAATTGCAAGTATTATGGCTTAAATGCATGAAATGAAAATTTTAGGACTTAAGTGCATTAGCATAACAAATTTTAGGACTTGACCTGGAATTGTCCTTTTTTGGGGCTTTACACGACAAGCCATGCTGTTTATTGATAGGGTAAATGCTCCACTGGCACATGAAACTGTTAGATATTTTAACATTCCAACTCACACTTAGTTTGGTTATTTTACCTAGTACTAAGAATTGAATATTAATTGGGGAATCGTCGGTATGGACCATGCCTTTATTTAAAAGATTAAACTATTAGATGAAGACATGGTTTATTATTTAAATATTTTAACATTCCCCCTTACATTTAGTTTGGTCTTTTTGTCTAGTACTAAGCGTTTTAAAATTTAATTGAGGAGGCAAATGGAGCCTGGAAAATTTTAACTTAGGACTTTTAGCTCTGATACCATGTAAGAGAATTTGGTAGGACCTAAGCCAATTATTTTAAAAGCTTAAGCTATTAGATGAATGCGTGGTTTATTATTTAAATATTCTAACATATTTAACATAAACTTTTGCGGAATTTTCGTTTTAGTACCTTGAAGGTAATTTCTTTTTGCCATTCTTGCTCATTTATAACCTCAAATGCACATTTATACCATAGGCAGTGGCACATTTGAATTTCTTTTTATCATTTGCAACCTATTGAATTAAGAACCGAAAGATCTCGGTTGTTGCTTCATAGGAACATATATGCATTTGTGAAGAGCGATTTTTATAAAGAGTGGCAGCAAGCTTCAGTTTAACTAGAAAGGGCCAAACGCTTGCATATTCTGTAACTTCCACTTCTTTGCCTCAAATTTTCTTTGTTAGAAGTGAGTCTCTCTTATGGCGTCTGAAGATGCAGGCTTGCAAAAGATGATTCGCACTCTCTTTATATTTTTTTTTCTTTAGGGATTAGTGCATTAGAAGTCTTAAAACTCATAACGAAAATGCAATGAGTCCATAAATTTTAAAAAAGTGTAATTAAGTCCTAAAACTTGTCACGAAAGTGCAGTCGAGTCCTAAAGCTTTCAAAAAGTGCAATCAAGTCCCAAAACTTGTTAATAAAGTACAATCGAGTCCTGAAACTTTTAAGACTTTTCAAAAGTGTAATCAACGGAAGCACTTAATTGAATCAATTTGACAAGTTTTATAATTTAATTGCTTTCCTTGAAAATTTTAGGACTCAGTTGCACTTACGTGATAAGTTTTAGGACTTCCAGTGCACTTATCTCTTTTCTTTAAGATTTCAAGATCAATTCAAGTACATGAACTTCATAGAGATTTTTATTTAGTACCTGCTGAAAAGAAAATGAGTGAGTCATTGTTTGTCTGTTTTTGTGTATCCATTATCCATCTAGTATCACTTGCTCAGAAAGTTTCAAGTTGGAGTAATTACATAGTGCTCTTAGGGTCATCCTTGGGGTGCATCTATCCCTCATTCCTTTAATCTTTTTGTACTATTTGCAGTTACTGCTGCTATGCATGTATTGATCCGGTTTCTTGATTCACCAACATAATTTGTATATATTGTATGTCATCTCAAGTTATGCATCCACAAATTCAAAGCCAAAGCCAACCAATTCCTAATTCCTTAGGTATGGATTAGGCTCAAGCAATTCAACAGTAGTTGGTTCGGAATACTCAGAATAATTGTTCCTTCTGGAGTTCAGGCTTCAGCCTGGTTTGGCCTGCCCATTAATTAAATAAGTCTGCCTCCACTCCTCTTACCAAATCTCTCCCCCTCTCTCTCTCTCTCTCTCTCTCTCTCTCTCTCTCTCTCACACACACACACACACACACACACACACACACACACACATTTTCTCTCTCCCGCTTGTTCCTCTTCTGCAATTTTCTCTGCAAGTTCTCATACTCCAGCGGACTTTGTCACTCTCTCGCACTTCCAATCTTCATCTCGCTATTCAAACGCCTCCATTCCCTAAGTAGCCTCAGGCTTTCCTCTAGGGTTTCCGATCTCTATCCTTCACAATATCTCTCAGTTCACTCTTCAATTTTTTTTTTCTTTGGAAGAAAAGCCAGGACTTTTAGGGTCTAGTTACTTTCCTTTTGTGCTGATTAGAATATATATATTCCTATTGTCACATTTCTTGCCAACCTTACTCTTCATTATTATCAGCAGGCAAACGTGCACGATTATCTCCTTCAAATCTTGATGAAACCCGAAACCCAGTGGATTACATCAGCCAATTGCCTGACGCCATAATCCTTCATATCTTCTCCTTCTTGACCACAAAAGACGCTATCAAAACCAGCGTCTTGTCCAAGCGATGGCATTCCACTTGGACCTCTAATCAGTATATGAGTTTCTCTTTGCCCCGTGGCGGTAGCCGGAAATTCAAGAACTTCATCACTTTTGTCGACTCAGTTCTGTTACGCTGCACCGCAATTAAGGCAAAAAGATTCCTCTTTGATGCTCCTTGTCTCACGTTGATGCAGTCAAGTCTTGATAGGTGGCTCCAGTTTGCCATCGAGCACAACGTCGAAGAGGTATCGATAACCCTGCATTACTGGCGCCGCAAAATTTATGTGTTGCCACAAATCTTGTTCTGCTGCACCACTTTGGTGAGTTTGCGCGTGTCTCATCAATGCTGTTTTTCGGTGTTCGGCGCTGTGAATTGGTGTTCACTGAAGACATTGCGCATTGAATATGCGGTGTTGAATGATGATGGGATGGTGAGGATTTTGAGTGGCAGCCCTGTTCTAGAGTTCCTTGAGTTGAAAAGTTGTGAAGGCTTCCAGCACATCATGGTTGAATCAAAAAGTTGTAGAGAGTTGGTGATTGATTCTCATGAGTTTTGTCATGGTCAAGGTTCGATGTTGAAAATTTCAGCGCCTCATCTTCTCAAATTGCGCCTATTGGGCAATTCTGAAGGGGGAGAGTTCAGACTAGATGAAGTATCTTCCTTGATTGAGGCTGAGTTAAATTTCGACATGGAAAAGGTTGAGGCTTATGGCGATCTTGTCAAGGGCCTTCTTAAGAGGCTGCGTCATGTCCCGAAATTGGTGATGGGGAGCTGGTGCCTTCAGGTGTGAGCCAATCTTTTGAGTTCTTATTTCTGGTTCAAGTTGCAGATATGCATTACACATGCTACCATTTGCTTGGGATAAATTGTGATATTGTTTATTGGTGTTTGATGATACCACCCTCATAAATTGTTAGTTCAGAGAAACATTGTCATCTTATGGAGCTTTGATGGAATTTTTGCTGGATGAGGCTTTTTTCCTTTTCATGATATAACTTTACACATGGTAATCTGATATCGCCTTTATGACTAAAATCTGATGACCTTGTTTGCTCGTTCGTTTGGTCTGTCGGCTATTGTGAGAGGTCGTTGAAATTGCAAGCATGCCTTATGTTTTATCTTCTTTGGTGCTTAAAGAAAGTAAAAGTAATCAGTTTCTGCTTCTTCCACCATGATGATGTGCTTAGGTGCTGTCATTAATGGAGGCAAGAGAAGTGTTTCTTGAATCCTTAGAGTGTCGGCATTTGATACTACTCAGCGCAGCAGACCGTGAAGGAGTTCCTGTTATAGCGAAAATTCTTGAAAGTACGCCACACTTGGAGAAGTTATTCTTACAAATGACTTGCATGCCCAATTCCATGGTACATAACTACTAGAACTCTCTCAGTTCACTTGGTTAATTTAACATCAGCTTTGCTTGAACATATATAGATTGTGCATTTTAGCCTGAGGCTGCATATAAACCTGTCTTTTCTTTTCTTCTTGTGATTGAGAATCATCTTTGTGCCTCTATCCTTTTAATTGACATTTTGAAATCTCGATTTATATTTCTCTTGGTGTAGTAAATGCTATTTTATGCTATGAAACCTCTATTTGTCTCATCTAGTTCCAGATGTGCATCTCCTCCTTAGTCATGATGTTCTGTATCTGCAGGCTGAGTCCAATGCGGTGCGTGTAGGCCGTTGTGACTTTTATGGAGAAGAATTTTGGAATTCTGCAAAGTGGAGGATCTACCAGTGTTTGATGCATCTCAAGCATGTTGAGATTGCTGATGGCGGTGCCAATTCACTGGCATGGGAACCTGTTCTTTCCCTGCTCAAGTTTCTCCTCCAGAATGCACTCTGGCTGGACAAAATGGTGATTGATAGTACCAATTCCAAACCGTCCCAAGCAGTTGATCCATGGGGGCTGCTCGAAGTGGCCCGGATTCTTCTTTCGCACCCAAAGGGTTCCCCAAACGTGAAGGTCATTCTAAGGTATCCTTCCCAAGGATGTCCATCTAAACATGTGCGTAAATCCTGATTTTTTTCATCAACACAAACGATGTCTTTTCCTCTGTTTTATACCCCTGCATTTATAGGAGATGTGATCGAATGCAACTCCTGGGGCAGAAATTTGAAATAGAACTTCCCTTTTCTGTATTTCAACTGGAAACTCGTAGCTCAGCTTAATATTGTTTCATGAAGTTAGAATGCATTGCTGTTTCAGAATGCAGCTAGTAAGGTTGATTGCCTAAGTGAATATAACGGGTTCACATGCACTCACTCGTCTTGCACCAACATCCCAAAAGTTTTGCAGAGCGCAGTATCGGTTTTTTGGAATACACTCTTTATGGACTAAGCTAGAGGAATTCACATTCTCGCTCAAAGAATGATGGATGTACGAGGGTTGGATCATGGTTTGTGAGATTTATATGTCATAAAAGAACAAGTTTGTTGGTAAAAGTTTGTGATTAAGTTACTAACATTTTTTACCCAAAAAAAAAAAATACTAATTATTATTTGATTATTTCCGAATTTTCAACTTTTGTAATAAGTTACCAAAATCTATTTACATTATTTGCATTTAGAGTTACATCTCCATTCTTGTATCAAATTACCAGTTCTACTTGAAAGATTCACCAACCATCCCCATTTGAGATACCAAATAATTTATATATTTATCAATCTTATTGGATTGAGTTATCAATATTTTTGTGATAGTTCTCAAATTATTAACTTTTAATTTTGTAACTTTTATACGATTGTTTACCTTTACTTTATATTATCAACTTTTTTCTTCGTAACCTTTATTTGATTATTTCCAAACTGCCATTTATTTATTTATTTTATATTTCCAATAGATACCGACATTTTAAGGCTAAAGTTTTTATCGGATTACCAATCTGAATTTATGTGAGTCCCCAATCTTTTATCCAATAAGTTGCCAACTAGTTTAAGATTATTAACGTTTACTTGTTTGACTAATCTAAGTTTTTTTAATTGTCTTGAAAATAAATAAGTACTTATTCGATTGTTTCTGAATTATTCCATAATAACTAACTTATCTATTTGCATAACTTACTATAGTTTTAAATTTAACAACTCTTATATGAAATTTTCAACCTTAATTTCAGTGGTTTAAGAGAATTTTTCGATTAATTACTATTGGATTTAGGTAGGCAATTCTTTCTTGAATAACCTATCTACCTTTATCGTAATGTTCCAACAATGTAATCAACTTGAGACGTAAAAGGAGGCTTCTTATCCAACATATGTGAGAGGCCACCCCACGACATTGCCACACTCAACTCCTGCTTTCCCTAAGTAGGGAAAATTCAACCCGTCCTTTACATTTTTACAACCCGATGAACAAACACTGTGATCTCGCCATCCAGTTATGTTAAGCCGTCGCCGCATAGCTGAATCATACGTAACTTGAAATGTAATAGAAAACTATGGATTTCAGAGGAAAAATTGCCAATGAAAGTCGGAGAAGTTCGATCCAAATGAAATCTCAAACTTGCAAAACTCAAAATGAAGCTATATCAATGCATATGTACAAACCCAACTTAATCGCATATTATCAAAAGTGGCACAAAAAGAGAACCAATTTAATTTCCATACCCATGCCATGCAAATCAAGGGGGTGTACAGTGACTATTTTTTCCATAAAACCAGGGACTTCTCAGGGCACCTCCAACCCTCCATTAAGCCAAAAGTCTTTAAAAGCCAAAGGCTCATGGGAAAGCCAAAGCAAATGCATCCCATGTACCTCTTATTTTGCTTATGCTCGTGTAACTCGTAAGGGAGTCCATTGAAACAATAATTTACTATATAACTTCAGCATTTCAGGAAGCTCTCTGGCAATCTTTTTGCAGCCGAATCACATTGTGAAAACCCCAAAGATCATGAGGGTCAATGGACAATTGTCAACGCGACATCCTTAATTCAATGTTAATTATCATCTTCTCAATCTAACTGCCTCCTCAAGAAGAAACTTAGCCAGGGCAAGCAAAAGTTTTGATTCTTCGTCCTCAAATTCGAACCTTTTTAAGATGATTTGCCACACCATAGAACTCCTTCTGTGAGTGCCAGTATTGCCTTTTTATGGATTGCTTTTCAGCAAACTTGCAGAGCGTCCACAAATCCTTGTTCCTGAACTGAAAACACACATGGGCAGTAACTTTTTCAGAGCTATTTAAGAGAAACTATAACATAGCAGTGACATTAAGTACAAAAGAAAATGTAAAACAAACAAGCTTATATGATTTGGTACGACACATTTTAAGCTCTCACTGACCCAAATGAATCAATAATCACATTTTCTGCTACAGAACAATCAACCTTTTCCATGTAGCTCCAAAGCATCCCAGCTTTTTCACACACCAATTTGTTTATGTAAGTAAATGCAGAGGTGTGTAAAACATAAATGGCAACAAGAGACTTGATTGCATTTCAGCAGCTTCATGGTAAAATGCCCAAAAGTAGATGATATGAGGTTGACTACGGAAAAAATATCTGTAACTGTCTCTAGATGCAAAGATAGATTAATGCCGTCAATTTATTGGATTTTGGATTGCATATGACTAGCTTTTCCAAGAGTGGAGAACTCTGCAGCAAGAAGGCCATCCCTAGAAGGTTGCATCTACAAGCTGTAGTATACACTATGATATTGCACCATCTTGATGATAGGTAATGCATTCCCATTCTCTTCGCAGCTGAGAGAACCTGAAAACCACCTGAATTGTGAACCAAGAAGAAGAACAAGAGAGAGGGAGATAGAAAATACTCAACAGGCTACATCTTTATTCATTAACGTGATTTTCTTGTGTCAGTATTTATAGCCGAGCACTACGTTATGATAGTGATTATCTCAATCAAATAAGGAAACTAGCTATCCCAAAAAGTAACGAGATATAACAAAATATGTCTGACAATAATATCTTCACTAAAATACCCATGGTAGAAAGACGGAAAGAACAATCAACTCGCACCTCAAGGAACCCGCTTCCGATTGTGATTTTCGCAACATGTTGCAGCTGGTCAAGAAGGAACTTAAACCTGTCAGAAAAGTAGACATATTGCACAAGCTCATCGAGGGAGTTCGACCAGTCATGAAAGTGGCGAAGAAAAAACTGTTGCTGATGCTCAACATGTGCTTCTCTTGGCTTGTTAAAGTTCGACTCTGCCTCCGCTAATGAAGATTCTCCATCTAGTCTAAAGCCTGTGCGGACAAATCGCCCAACAAACGCTATGAAAGAAGACCCGGAGCACAAATATCTAGCGACGAAAGCTCATTGGCTTCAATCACCGACTCTCTTAGAGATCTTGAATCAATCTGGAGGTCGTGATAGCCGAGTGGGGAACGCAACTTAAGAGATTCGAGAACAGGGCACCCGTTCAAGATTTTCATGATCTGGTCGTTATTCAACTGAACATCATGAATGTACAATTTCTTGAGAGAAGGCCAGTTGATGATAGTATCCTCTGAAAAATGACATCGAGATACTTGCAAGCTCACCGGTTACGCGCAACTGCACAAGGTTCGCTCTCTTAGGGATCTTGAATCAATCCGGAGGTTGTTATGGCCACGCGAGGAATGCGACTTAAATACACCTGTTCAAGATTTTCATTACCTGGTCGTTATTCAACTGAACATCGTGAATGCACAATTTCTTAAGAGAAGGCCAGTTGATGATAGTATCTCTGAAAAATGACCTCCAGATACTTGCAAGCTCACCAGCAATGCGCAATCGTGCAAGATTCGAGGGATGTGGTGATATGAGCGTCCAAAGACCAATGAAGCGTCTTCCACCTTCCGTGCCACGGCAAAGCCAAACCACCGATCGAGTTCCCGGGGAATGTATAAATCAGACATGGAAGAAGCATCAATATGTATCTTCTCTATCTTAGTAGCTGTGCAGAGACTCAGTGCTCTGCTGATAGAAGGAACGACACCCTTCGAGGGGAGAGAGATGGATTTATGGAGGGGAGGTCCAAGCGAAACGCCATTGCTTCGACAACACGCTGGCAAGAAGGGGAAGATGTGGTGGATTATGGCATCTGGCAAGTGGCTGATGTGATCAACCTCCTTTGCCTTATACCCCATCTCCCTTTTGATGTTCAGACTCCGAGAAAAAATAAGACAAAAGCGTCCATAGCGGCCTAATCAGGGTTGTGTGATATGTGTGTGATATGTATTCGGAGGAGTAACTAATGTACAAATACCAACATAATAACATAAATATCCCCACTATACATATAAATTACACATTAATACTTCTTGCCAGGAATAGATTTTGAGAACTTGGAGGGTTGATGAAGGTGTTGGTGGATTGACAGAAGCCAAATCAGATCATCGAAATGCACATAAATCAGATTTCAGATATTATTATCATGAGATGTTTAATATTATAGCTTGGTCATAGTAACATAATCAGGAGATTTTAATTTTTATTAATATCTCCATTAACCTTACTTGACACACCAACCAATGGTAGTATGAGAAAATTAGAAGCAATTTTAAATTTGAATCTTTGACAAATTTTGTGACGAGCGTATGGTATTTTAAGTGATGGGGTGAATTGTGTTATATGCGTAGTAAAGGGCTATCTTCAAATTATTTTTGTGTGAATTATGTAGTATACATTTTTGCTACACATCTTGTAGTGGACAAGTATTTTATCGAAACTCTTGGGCTGAAATATGAAGTTGAAAATCGCTTTTAATTTCCTTTGTAGTATAGAGAGATTGAAGATTCATTTATTTAATGGAAAATTTTAACTCAAAACTAGCTAGCATTATTACACACAATTAAAACAATCACTCTGAGATAGATTATATGCCTCCTCCAAGATCAAGCAAAGACCAATAAAAAAGACAACGGCGCATTTTTTTTATATTATATAATTTCAAAGGATAGTGTATAGTCATTATTTGAATCCAAATTGATTAATATTGGTAATTTGAGGGGAAAAATACTCAATATATGGTTCAAAAGCATCTAGAACTTACATGTATGCGTGTGTTAGAATAATTTATATACAGCACTTTGTTTCTTTGAAACGAAAATTGAATATATGATTGCTTTCTTTCACACATTTTCTATTTCCTCCGCCGTAACATTACTAATTAAGAATTGTAATGATATATTTTTATTAATTATTAATGGAAAGAAGTTATTCACAACATATGAAGAAACTTGTACATACATACATACATACATACATACATACATACATACATATATATATATATATAATGGAAAGAAAGCAGTGTTGCAAACTTTAAATTCTCTTTGTAAAATTGTTTATAAATAGAGACAAAATTAACCGATTTGGGATTTGGGTGGTGGGACAATTCTATTGGTATCTGCTGCAATAGAAGTGGGTTGCTGTGTTCTGCTGTTCTTCATTTTGTTGAGTACCCCACATATTAACCGATTCGTTCTGACGTTTCATTCTCCTTTTCTTTTGTGGTGGTAGAACCTTCAGTCCTCTCACTAGGAGAAAGAATGCTATGTAAGCTGATATTGCATATCACGCGTGGTATCATCAATGAATTGAATTGAATTTCCTTACTTAGTTTATATCCAAAGGTAATGAAGGGAAAAATACCAAAAAAGTTCCGAATTTATAAGACTTGTATCAATTTAGTAATAAACCTTTTTAATTTGGCCAATCTTTTGAAAATTTACTAATGTAGTCCATCCTTCCAATTTCTACCAAAAATTTCAATTGTTGACATGGATGATGCTTACCCTATGTGGCATGGCCTATACTCATGTGAACACTATTTTTATTTTTATTTTGAAATTTGAATTTTATTTCATAATTCTTTTTTCTTTTCTTTTCTTTTTCTTTTCCTTCTTCCTTTGCCGATCATTGGGCCTTGGCGATGGTCGGCAATTGGCCACAAGTGATGACTGGAGATGCTACCAATCTTAGGCAAGGTCGCCCTTGCCTGCATCTAGATGGGGGCCTACTTGGAAGTGGCCTGGATTCTTCTGTCACACCCGAGGTGTTCTCCAAGCATGAATCTCATTCTTAGGTATCCATCCCAAGGATGTTCATCTAAACATATGCATAAATACTGATTTTTTCATCAACACCGGTGACGTCTTTTCCTTTGTTAAAGCATCCCTGAGTTTTAGCTCAACATCTATCGGAGATGCGATTAAATATGTTAGAAATATTTAGTATCTCCAATAGATATTTAGGATATTTCCTATGATTTTTCATATTTATTTTGATTTTGCGTATCTGATTTGATTTTCTTATATAGTCATATATTAAAGCCTATGCTTCATGTACTCTTTTCTATGGATATCAAAATATATAGAAATTCTATGGTTTTTATCTTTCGTATGTTATTTTTCTCAATTTAGTATTAGAGGCATTGCTATTCCTTTCATGGACTGTGCATCCATCCCCATCAGTCAAAATTCCACGCCCAGGGAAGAAACTTGAAGTGAAACTTCCCTTTCTATTTGTTCAACTAGAAACTTTTAGGTCAGCTTAATATTGATTCATGAAGTTACAACAAGTGTCTGTCTCAAGAATCAGCTAATAAGGTTAATTATCTAAGTGAATAACACAGGTTCACAAGCCCTCACTCTTGTCTGGCACCAAAATCCCAAAAGTATTATAAAGCACCTATCCTTTGAAATAGGCTCTATATGCACTGAACTAGAAGAATCCACAATCTCACTCAAAGATTCAAGGAAGTACGAGAGTTGGATTATGGTCGTAGGATTTATCTGTCATAAAAGAACAAGTTTGTTGGTAAAAGGTTGTGATTAAGTTACTAACATTTTTCTACCAAAAAAAATTACTAACTTTTATTTGATTATTTCCAAATTTCCAACTTCTGTAATAAATTACCAAAATTTATTTACATAATTTGCAGTTTCAAAGCTATATCTCCACTCTGGTATCAAATTACCAATTTTAATTGGAAAGATTTACCAACCATTGCCATTTGAGTTACCAAATAATTCAGAGATACGAAATCTTATTGAATTGACTTATCAATAATTTTGTGGTTTTTTTTTTAATTTATTAACTTTGTATTTTGTAGCTTATTATGTTTTAAATTAACAAATTCTTACATCAAATTATAAACCATAATTTCAGTAACTTACAAACTTGACCCTAATTTGAATGACAAACAAACCTTTTTATTTATTTATTTGTGATTGATTTTCATTTATATTTGAGCAACTTATTGATATTTATTTGGTTGCGCTGACAAAAACACATTATTTTATTGTTTTAAAATCTCAAACGTTCATTTTCATAACTAATTTAATAACAATTTAGAGGTACAAACTCCTATATCAAACTACAAACTCTGATATCAAATTAATGACCTTGATTTGAATAATTAACCAACTTTTATACGATTGCTTTACCTTCACTTTATATTATCAACTTTTTCTTTGTAATCTTTATTTCATTGTTTCCAAATTACCAAATTTTATCACCAAAAGATACCAATATTTTCAAGCTAAATTTTTTATTGAATTACTGATCTTAATTTAATTGAGTTACCAATTTTTTTCTGATAAGTTACTAAATAGTTTAAGGTTATTAACTTTTACTCGTTTGACATATCTAAGTTTTTTCGATTGTCTTGATAAAAAAGAAGTACTTATTTGTTTGTTTCAAAATTATTTCAAAATAACTAACTTATCTATTTGCATAATTTACTAATGTTGTTAATTTAACAACACTTATATCAGATTGCCAACCTTCATTTGAGTGGTTTAAGAGGATCGATTAATTACTACTAGATTTAGGTTGTCGATTCTTAGTCGAGTAACCTATCAACATTTATTATAATGTTCTGACAAATAGAAAAAGAGAAAAGAAGTTTATGATTCTGACTTTTGTAATAACTTATCAATTTTGTATATATAAATTAAAAAAATGAGTCCTAGCTTGTGGTATCTATGAACCTATAACTTCTTGGGAAGAGATAAATGTACATGATCATCTCAATCTTTTGGAATTTGATCATTTTACTTAGGGGATAGCTATAGGGATTATTGTACGAAGGAGGTTGGTTGCTGTGTAAATTTCTGCTTCCCCTAGCAACAAGTATTTGTTCGAAGCCTGGCTAATAAGATTTAATCTCATTGGCTATCTTTTCAAAGCTGATGCTAATTTGCATTAGATGAGAGAAAAAGCACACGTATTGCGCATTAGAAGAATGTAAAAACCAAATGAAATGTGTCAAATAAAAACATAATTATACAATGATTTAGTCAATTTACAAAATAATCTTAAATTATTCTATAATAAGAAAGATTCACAATTTAATTTTAAAATATTAGAGATTGAAAAAATTATCTTGTTTTAATTGTATTTTACATTTGAATGGTGATTTGGACTTTTAGTATTGAGTGGTTTTGATTTATCTTCATAACATACATGGGTTGTCATGGAATTTTTTTTGTTTGGAAATGGCCTTTGATTTGCTTTATACAATGGGAGATAACAATAAAAGAGCACACTCTTATGCATGTTGAAAAAAAAAAGAATTTAAATATTTGTGGGGAGAAAGAGAGTTTGAAGATGCAAATTAATTCACGAGAGAAAATATGTCAATTTTTGTTTTTTTTTAATTTTTCTTGGTTAAAGAGAATTTGTTAAATAAAAAATTCTTTCATTTATATTTGAATACCTTTCTCTAGTTTATCCAATTTGGCGATTTTAAACTCAAGAAAAACAAAATTTTTCATAAACTTTTGCCATATCCCTGTTTTGACATTTAAATTAAATATGAAAATTAGGATATGATAAATAAATAAGCTAAAAGCTTATCACTCAAATTCGAGCCATGTGGAAAAATAATGTCATGTGTCTTGTATGTGGCAAACGTTAAAAACTTATTTGTCAAATTCAAGCCACATGGAAAATAATGTCATGTGTCTTGCATATGGCAAATAAAGTGATGTGTCACATGACAATCACAGAAGTAAGATTTCTCTTTAACTCGGACTTAATTATATGTAATATGTTAGGATTTTACCTCATAATCAAAATTACGAGATTATGATGCACCAAAGGATATTTTATGGCATTTAATGGTAAAATTTGCTATTGGAATCCTCCTTTGAATTCTTTTTATTACATGGAGAGATTTGCATATGCCTTTCACGGCAAGTTCAATGATCATATAATATAAATATGAGGGATAAGTGCATCTTAAGACCTAAAACTTTTCATAAAAATGCAACCGAGTCATAAAATTTTCAAAAATCGTAATCAAGTTTCAAAACTTTTAAAGAAAGTGAAATTGACTTCTAAAACTTTCAAATAATGCAATTAACAGAAGGATTTGATTGAACAAATTTGATAAGTTCCAAAACTTGATTGCACTTTTTAGGACTTGGTTATACTTTTGTTACAAGTTTTGGGATTTGAATGCACATTTTGAAAGTTTTAAAGTTCAATTACACTTTCATGATATGTTTTAGGACTTATAGTGCATGTGTCCCTAAATAAAACAAGAAGTGGTTGGGCCCATTACATATTGCTTATGCTAAAGAAGTAATAAATGGACTCGGTCTATATGAACCAACACCATCTATGGATCATATAGGTTCCTTCCGGGGCAGCTATGATAGTTCTGGCCTAGAGAGACTAAGTCTATGTGACAATTTTTCACGTATTAGTTGCAATGGCGCGGTATCTCCAACAGGCGCTTCACCGTGAATGGAGGGGCCTATGTTTTCGACTCTTCCTTAAAGGATTCTACCTTGAACGTAACTAAATTGAGGCTTAAAATGAGGTTCATAATCTAACATTTGTGAGAGGTTAATGGCCAAGAGCAAATTATCAATCGCCTGCGGTTCGGGGCTGAACGTTTACGTACTTACTCTGGCTTTACCCAATAAGAAGGCGAAGTTGAACTCATCCTTGTAAGAAAAGTAAACCATTTTCACAACCTAATGAACAAACTCAGTGGTCTTGCCATTTGGTTATGTTAAACCGTTTGCATAATCGAACCATACATAACTTGAAATGTAATGGAAAAGCATGAATTTTAGGGGAAAAATTGCTATTGAAAGTCTGAGAAACTTGACCTTGAAAAACTCACATTGAAGCGACTTCAAAGCATAAACCCAACTTACTCAGACATCGTTGGAAGTGGAGACAGTCAAATTTATTGACAACAAGTTTATTTCCAATTGGAAGCTACCTATGTCATGCAAATCTAGGAATGGACTGTGTACCTGTATTTTGCTTATGCTTTCGTAACTCGTAACGGGGTCCATTGAAACGATATTTGACCATAACTTCAGCCTTTCGAGAAGCTCTCTGACCGCCTTTCTGCAGCTGAATCACGTCGTGAAAATCCCGAAGATCATGAGGGTCAATAGTTACTCCTTGACGTGACATCCTTAATTCGGCATCTATTGTTATCTTCTCCAATCCAACTGCCTCCTTGAGAAGAAACTTAGCTAGGGCAAGCAAAATTTTAGAATTTTCACTGTTGAATTCGAGCCCAATAATCTCGACATTTTTAAGATGATTTGCCACACAATGGAACTCCTTTTGTGAGGGCCAAAATTGCTTTTCATCAAAGTCGTAGGGCTCCGGAAAATCCTTGTTCTTGAACTGAAAACGCACATTGATAGTAGCTTTTTAGAACTAATTAGTAGAATCAATACTGTAGAAGTGACATTAAGTACCCAAAAAAAAAAATGTAAAACAAATAAGCTTGTCTGATTTGTGTAAATAACAGGGTATAAATTCTCATGGACCCAAGTGAATCGATGATCACATCCTTTGCTACAGAACAAGCATCCTAGCTTTTTCACAAAAGCTTGAAAGTAGATGATATGAGGCTGGTTGTCGAAAGCATATATGTAACTGTGTCTTGAACCAAAGATAAATTAATACCGTATTATTGGACTTTTGATTGTGTATGACTAGCCTCTCCAGAAGTGGAGAACTCTGCAGTAAGTACATGATCCCTGGAAGCTCGAGTTTACAGACTGTAGTATGCACTGTGATATTGCGCCATCTCTCGATGGTAGGGACGACATTCCCATTGCCTCCGAAGCTGATAAAGTCTGAAAATAATTTGAAATGTGAAAAGATTAGCAGTGCAAGATATGACCATTGCTTTACTTTCTAATTCCACCAAGAATAATGCGAAAATTCACAAATTTATTGTGAACGTAGCCATTGAGGTCCATCAGGAATATCTTTTTTCACAAATGAGGAATCACCTTACTCACCGCTTGGCCAACTACTGCTTTAGCATCATTTGATGCCCTAGGAACAAAACATAACATCGAAAGGTCGAATCCGGCAGACATAAGATTTACCATCAAGCATAAGCTTTTACATACATGCACGTGCATGAAAACTGCCAATGACCACCCAGCTTATAAAGAAAACCAATTCGCGCAGGACGAGATTCAATAATGTGAGTTTCGGGTATTTATAGTCGAAATTAAGTAATCTAACAAGGAAACTATGTCTAACGATATTCTTTAACGGGGAATTCCCTAGCTTCCATAAATTTACGTCAATAACATACCCATGGAAAAGAAAGACAGACCAAGCAAATCAACTCGCACCTCAAGGCACCAGCTTCCGACTGTGATTTTCTCGACGTGTTGCAGCAGCTCAAGAAGGAACTTCAACTGGCTAGGAAAGTCGCAAACTCGCAGCAGCTCAGGAAGGGACTTCAGCTGGCCAGAAAAGCAGCCAAGAAAAGCAGTTGGCTCGTTAAAGTTCAACTCTGCCTCCGCTAATGAAGAAAAGCCAGATGCTCCATTTAGTCTAACGCCTGGGTATACAAAACCGCCCGAGAAACGCAATGAAAAAAGATCCGGAGCAGAAATATCTATCGTTGAAAGACCATCAGATTCAATCACCAACTCTCTTAGAGATCTTGAATCAATTTGGAGGTTGGAAAACATGCACGAGGGACGCAACTTAAGAGATTCGAGAACAGGGCACCCATTCAAGATTTTCATAATCTGGTCGTCATTCAACCAAACGTCGTGAATGCACAATTTCTTAAGGGAAGGCCAGTTGATGGTAGTGTCCTTTGGAAAATAACATCCAGATACCCGAAAGCTCACCAGCGACGCGCAATCGCACAAGATTCGAGGGATGTGTTCCCTCGAGCGTCCAAAGACCAATGAAGCGTCTTTCACCTTCCGTGCCACGGCAAAGCCAAAACATCGATCGAGTTCCCAGCTAATGTATGAATCAGGCATAGAAGAAGCATCAAGATGGAACTTCTCTATCTCAGTAGCCGTGCGGAGACTCAGTGCTCTGCTGATCGAAGGAACGACACCCTTTGAGGAGAGAGACGCATCGATGTATGGAGTGAAGGTCCAAGCGAAACGCCATTGCTTCGACAACACGCTGGTCTTGATCACGTCTTTGAAGGGCAAGAAGGAGAAGATGTGGTGGATTACGGCATCTGGCAAGGGGCTGATGTGATCAACTTTCCGCCGCCGTCTCCCCGCCATGGATGGAACTTGAGGGACCAGGAGGGTTACCAGGAGGGTTTTATGAACGTGTTGGTGGATTGACATAGGAGCCAAATCAGATCACGGAAATATACACGAATCAGATTTCAGATTATTATTGTCATGAGATTTTGAACATTATAGTTTGGTCATAGTAAGTCAGTAACATAATCGGAATACTTTAATTTTGATTAGTATCTCTGTTAACCTTAATTGACCCACCAACCAATAAAACACACAAACATGCACATGAACATTAGATACATGACAAAAAAAGTGATTTGGGTTATTTTAGTAAATTAATTCAATTTATGGTAGTATGAAAAAAAAAATTAGGAGTAATTTTAAATCTTTGAGAAATATTGTGACGAGTGTATGATGTTCTAAGTGATGGGGTGACTTGCGTTACATACATATTAAAGGCCTATTTTCAAATTAACTTCTGTCAATTATTTAATATATACTTTTGCTAACCGTCTTGTACTGGGCAAATATTTTATCGAAACTCTTGGGCCAAAATACGAAGTTGAAAAACGCTTTTCATTTCCTTTGTAGTGTAGGGACATTGAAGATTCATTTATTTAATACAAATTTTAACTCAAAACTAGTTGGCATTATTACACACAATTAAAAGAAACAATCTTAGATATATTATATGCCTCCTTCAAGATCAAGCTAAAACCAATAAAAAAGAAAACAGCGCATGCTTTTTTTTTTTTTTTTTGTTATATAATTGTAAAGGATAGTGTATAGTCATTATTTGAACCCAAATTGATTAATATTGGTAATTTGAGGGGAAAACACTCAATATATAGTGCAGAAGCATCTATAACTAATTTATATGCACGTGGTAGAATATTTTATATACAGCACTTTGTTTCTTTGATACAAAAGTTGAATATATGATTGCTTTCTTTCACACATTTTCTATTTCCTCCACCATAACATAATTAATTAAGAACCGTAATGAAATATTTGTATTATTTATTAATGGAAAGAAGTTATTCACAACATATGAAGAAACTTGTACGTACGTACGCACGTACAAATATTTCATATTGGTACATGCTGTTGCAATAGAAGTGGGTTGCTGCGTTCTACTGTTCTTCATTTTGTGGAGAACCTTTCGCAAATTAACCGATTCGTTCTGAGGTTTCGTTCTTCTTTTCTTTTGTGGTGGTCGAACCTTCAGTCCTCTTTCTTGGAGAATGTATGCTAGATAAAGCTGATATCACATAGCATGCATGGTATCATCAATGAATTGAATATCCTTGTTTAGCTTGCTCTCAAAGATAATAGATAATTAAGGGAAAATTACCAAAAAAAGTTCTAAATCTATAGAACTTAGTAATAATATTTTTAATTTGACCAATTTAATCATAAATCTTTTGAAAATTTATCGATATAGTCTATTCGGCCAATTTTGATAAAAAATTATTGACATGAATACTACCCCTCTTATATGGCGCAATTTGCACTCATGTGAACACATTTTTTAATTTTTTTTAATTTTTAATTAATTTTATAATTCTTTATCTTTTTTTTTCTCTTTTTTTTTTCCCTTCTTCCTCTGCTGATCGCTAGGCCTTAGTGATGGTTGGCAAGTGGCTACATGCGATGACTAGCAACGCCCTTACCAATCTCAAGTAAGGTTGCCCTCGCTTGGATCTAGATGGGGCTACTTGGAAATGGCCTGTATTCTTCTATCACACCCAAAGTGTTCACCACGCATGAAGGTCATTCTAAGTCATGCGTCCCAAGGATGTTCGTCTAAACGTGTGCATTAATACTAATTTTTTTTTTATCAACACTAGTGACGTTTTTTCCTCTATTAAGTACCCTTGAGTTTAGGCTCAACATCTATAGGAGATGCAATTAAATGTGTTAGAAATATTTATGCATTTCCCATATATATTTAGGATATTTCCTATGATTTTTTATCTATTATGATTATGCATATCTAATTTGATTTCCTTAAATAGTCATATATTAAAGCCTATGCTCTATATACTCTTTTCTATGGATATAAAAGTACATAGAAATTTCACACTTCTTATCTTTCATATATTATTTTCTCAACTTGGTATCAAAGGAAGTGCGATTCCTTTCACGGAATGTGCTTCCACCCCAAAATAGTCAAAATTGCACGCCCAGGGAAGAAACTTGAAATAAAACTTCCCTTTCTGTTTGTTCAACTAGACACTTTTAGCTCAGCTTAATATTATTTCATGAAGTTACAATGAAAGTCTGTCTCAGAATGCAACTAATAAGGTTGATTACCCGAGTGAGTAACACTGGCTCACAGGCACTCACTCTTGTCTTGCACCAAGATCCCACTAGTTTTATAAAGCGCAGCATCATCCTTTGAAATGCACTCTCTTAGTGGACTGAACTAGAGGAATCCACATTCTCACTCAAAGATTCATGGATGTACAGGAGTTGGGTTATGGTTGCGAGATTTCTCTGTCATAAAGGAACAAGTTTGTCGTTAAAAGGTTGTGATTAAGTTACTAATGTTTCTTTTACCAAAAAAAATTACTAATTATTATTTGATTATTTCCGAATTTTCAACTTCTGTAATAAGTTACCAAAATCTATTTACATAATTTGCAGTTTTGGAGTTAGGTCTCCACTCTTGCATCAAATTACAATTCTAATTTGAAAGACTTACCAACCATCCCCATTTGAGTAACCAAAAAAAATTTGAAGATACCAAATCTTATTGGATTGACTTATCAATATTTTTGTGGTTGTTTTCAAATTATTAACTTTTAATTTCGTAGCTTATCATGTTTTAGATTAACAAATTTTTACATTAAATTATAAACCTTAATTTCAGTAACTTGCAAATCTAACCCTAATTTACATACAAATTTATTTTGTGATCGATTTCCTTTCATACTTGAGCAACTTATTGATATTTATTTGGTTGTGCTGACAAAAACACATTGTTTTATTAATTAAAAATTTCAAGCATTTATTTGTGTAACTAATTTAACAACGATTTAGAGGTACAAAATCTTATATCAAACTATTAACTCTGATATCAAATTAATGACCTTAATTTGAATAATTAACCAACTTTTATACGATTGCTTAACCTTCACTTTATAGTGTCAACTTATTTCTTCATATCCTTTATTTCATTATTTTCAAATTACCAAATTTTATCTCCAATAGATACCAACATTTTCAAGCTAAAGTTTCTATGAATCACTGATCTTAATTTAACCAAGTTACCAATTTTTTCTGATAAGTTACCAACTAGTTTAAGGTTATTAACTTCTATTCGTTTGACTTATCTAAGTTTTTCCGATTGTCTTAATAAGAAAAAAGTACTTATTTCATTGCTTCCAAATTATTTCATAATAACTAACTTATTTACTTGCATAACTTACCATTATTTTAAATTTAACAACTCTTATATCAAATTGCCAACCTTAACTTGAGTGGTTTAAGACGATTTTTTTTCGATTAGTTACTTCTAGATTTAGGTTGTCAATTCTTGTTTGAGTAACTTTATTATAATGTTCTGACAAATAGAAAAAGGAAAAAGAAGTATTTGCTTTTGACTCTTGTAATAACTTATCAATTTTTATATTTATAAACAAAAAAATGAGTCTAACTTGTGGTATCTATGGACCTGTAACTTCTTGGGAAGAGACCGACCAAAAAAAAAAAAAAATCTTGGGAAGAGATAGATGTACATGATTATCTCAATCTTTTGCATATTTGATCATTTTAGGGGATAGCTATAGGGATTATTGTGCGAAGGAGTTTGGTTGCGGTATGAATTTTTGCGTGCCCTAGCGATAAGTATTTGCTCGAAGCTTGGCTAATAAGATTTAATCTTATCGGCTATCTTTTCGAAGCTGATGATAATTTGCGTTAGATGAGAGGAAGAGAGCACGTATTGCGCACTAAAAGAATGTAAAAAACAAATGAATTGCATCAAATAAAAACACAATTATAAAATGATTTGGTCAATTTACAAATAATCTTAAATATTTCTATGATAAGAAAGATTCACAATTTAATTTTAAAATATTAAAGATTGAAGAAATTATCTTTTTTTAATCATATTTAACATTTGGATGGCAATTTGGACTTCATTCGGTATTGAGTGGTTGTAATTTATCTTTTATGACATACATGGTTTTTCATGGAATTTATTTTTGTTTGAAACGGCCTTTGATTTGTTTTATTCTATGGGGGAAATAACAAGAAAAGAGCACACTCTTATGCATGTTGAAAAAAAATAAAGGAATTTATATATTTGTGGGGAGAAAGAGAGTTTGACGATGAAAGGAGAGAAAATATGTCTTTTATTTTTGTTTTATTCTATCTTTTTTTCTCAGTTAAAAGAATTTGTTGAAATAAAAAAATTATTTCATTTATATTTTGAAGATACTTTCTCTAATTTATTCATTTTTTCCGATTTAAACTCAAGAAAAACCACTTTTCAAAAAAATTTTTGCTTTTTCCATGTTCTGACATTTAAATTAAAGATACAAAGCTAAAAGCTCATTAGTCAAATTCAAGCCACGGGGCAAAATAAGGTCATGTGTCTTGCCATATGGCAAATGTAGAGGAAAAAAGACATGTCACATGACAATCACAAAAGCAAGAATTCTCTCGGCTCTAGACTTAATTATATATAATAGGTTTGGAAACTCCCTCTTACTTAGTATTACAATATATTGATGCACTAAATGATATTTTATGGCATTTAATGGAAAAATATTGACATCAAAACCCTCCTTTGTATTCTTTTTTTTTTAATTACATTGAGAGATTTGCATATGTTATCATATAATATAAATGAAACTAGAAGTGTTTGGACCCATTACATATTGCGTATGCTAAAGAAGTAATTAAATAGATTCGGCCTATTTCAACCTCTGGAATACATGCTTTGCATTTTTATGCTTTTATTGGCTTGATATATCTTTTCAAGCTGAATAGAAAATTCAAAGATCTCCACGTAGAATAATAAAAAAGAGAAATCACTCACTCAAGGCAAATCGCTTTTTAGTTTGCCTTAGTATATACAATTTTTTTCTTTCATTGTTGATTATAATTAGACCTTTCAAAATGGGTTTCAAACTCATAATTTAACCAAAATTTGCTGAAATGAGTCGTACACAGGCAGCCTCATTTTTATCAAGCCTAGCTATAATGGGTTTTAAAATGAAAAGCCCAAAACAAATTGATTTTCTTTTGTCTGTAAAACACATTAATTTAAATGGATATATATTGAATTCGTTTCACGCACTTAGAAAACAAGGCTCTCTTTATTCTTCATAAGAACTTCTACATTCTTCTAGACTCGAACCACTTCTCTTTCTTCCTCTTCAATTCCACTGAACTAACTTGATAGTGATTGTGATATTAAAATTAAGGTTAATACCATAAAAAATTTAAGGTACACCTTGTGATAATTTTACCTCAAATTTATCAAAAACCCTAAATCGATACATTTATGATATATTTACTTTATGTTAGTTCCATTAAATTGTATTTATATCATGAAAAATCATAAATTGATAAATTCGTGACAAATAGAAATTAAAAATCCTAAATTAGAATATTTGTCATTTCAACAATTTAACGGTAAAATTTAACGAAAACTAACTTAGAGCAAATTTGTCATGGGTGTACCAGTTTGAGTTTTAATGTCAAAAATTAGTTTGGGTAAATTTTTTAAGTGTAACAATTAAGGGGATTTTCAAAATATTAATCATTAAAATTAATTTTATATTTCCTTTATTAAGATAGAATCGGGCCGAGTTCGTGACCGATCCAACCCGTGACCCGACCCGAGGCCACGAGCAACACGACAAAGCATCGATGGCGGGGAATCGCTGATTCTATTTCTTCTTTTGCTTTGCTTTGCGTATCTAGTCATGCACCACGCTACTGGCTTCAAGTGTTATAAAGATCTCTTGCCCAGTCATCTCAACTTGGGTCTCTCTTCCCAGGGCTGTTCGGCCAAATCATCGACTGTTTCTTCTGGGTTTTCGAGGGCTGTTGTGGGAAGGCGGGAGGATTTGTGGGTTTGGGTTCTTGAAGTCGGCGTTGATTGTATTGGGGGGCGGGTGGGTGTGTGCTGATTGGTGTTTATCGCCTGGGTTAAGCTCCGTGCGGTTGTTGGTTGTCGAGGTTTTTGAGGAGTGGACTTGATGGATAACGCTGGCTGGAGGCCGATGCCACCAGGTGGCGGAGGAGGCGGGGGCATTGGAGCTGCGGTTGATGATGGCAGTTGGAGGGTTCGGGTGCAGCCCAAATCACGGGAGAGGGTTCTCAACAAGATGTGAGATCCCTTCCTATGCTTGGCTTTGATTGGGTTTTATGGTTTTCGTTGGGAAAATGTGGAGTTTATGATGGAACGTTGCTTAGAGACGATTTCCAAGTGTTTTTAGTATGTTAAAGAAGTAATGGTTAAATATGGTCATGTTATTATGTCGAGGCACAACATGAATTCTGAGGTAACTTTCGCTGTAACTTATTCTCACTGGATAGTTTAGTTAAGTCTCGATTTGGGATTTAGTGGATATGTAGGCCGGTGGCTCTTGTTACGTTGGTGATTTTATAGCATAAGAAGATGGTTGTATTTTTTTCTTGATTGAAACGGATTATCTTCTATTTTTGTTTACAGCCAGTAGGGTTTACCATAGCATGTAGACGAACATAGAGGTAAGGCAATGTGGCTTTCTGACAGGAGAAAAGTTACCGGATGATTGCCTGTTATGCCTGTGACAGAAATTTACTGATCCGGAGCCTAAGGGTTTTTAGGTGACATATTGCTTGTGGGTTGTGCTATTTTCTTTTAATCTCGAATTTGTTTTTCCCCTTTGCAATTCAATAGCGTCGCTATAGTCATTGTAGGGGTTGAAGGCCCAAAAGTTTTCCACAGAAAACTTAATCTTCACCTACCTTGAGGTGCAACGCTTGAACTGTCACCCATACCACTTGTAATAGGAGGAGATGCTATTAATGTGTGCGGGTTAGGTGGTGCCAAAATTTTATAGGTTTTTGAATTCTTATATGTGTTATTTTGAATCTCTTCTCAGTTTGCTTTCTCATATGGAAGAAAGCTATTTGTAATTTGTTGAATGATATGCAACTTGCACTGGATTTTTTTATCCGCCATCCATTGGATTTATGACTATGTTAGTCTTATGTAGTTTCAGCTCTGTTATACACTGGATTTTGTGACCATCCCCGGCAAACCTTTTCTTCTGACCTTTGATCCTTTTCTCACCCATTCTCAAATCTTGACCCTCTTCTAGCTCTTGACCCCTCCCTTTTCCAGCTCGGTGACCTCCCTAACCTCCATTGACCACCATGAACTCTGGCGAGCCTTTCATGAAGGCCCCATTTGCTCCATAGGCTCTTTTCCTCTTCTTTTATATTGCTGTTTGCTTTCTCTGAGACGTTGGAGACTTTTCCTCTCATCTTCTTTGCTGCATGCAATTGTTGAGGCTGGTTTTGTCATGAGAGACCTACAAGGTAAAGGGTTTTTTTTGGAACGAAAATCTCTTGAGCTTGTGTTAGAGGCCGAAAAGGAGGACTTGTTAAGAGTGACAGAGTATGCTAGATGGAGGAGATTATTGTTAGGATACACGTGTGAGTTGTGTTAGAGAAGTAAATCTCACATCGGAGAATTGCTGTGGTGTGGAGCAATTAATATATCCTAGTTGGCCCATAACTCACTAGCTTAAGCCTTTTGAGTTAAGGTGGATCCAACTGGATATATTGATGGGCTCGAACTTAGGCTTCCCCCTTGGAGATCTCCCTAGGTAAAGATATTTGGACTTCTGTTGTGCGTTCCCAACAACTGGTATTAGAGCCGATGGTTACGGATCCCGGGCAAGTAAGCATTGTGGTGTAACAACGTGGGCTCGTGAGGATGGCCCAGGTGAGTGTTGTGGTGTAACAACGTGGGCCAGGATGATGTTGGGCCAAAAGAAGGATATCTGATTTAAGGGGGAGTATACCTAACACTAGAGCTCACACGTGAGGGGGAGATTGTTAGGATACACGTGTGAGTTGTGTTAGAGAAGTAAGTCCCACATCGGAGAATTGCTGTGGTGTGGAGTAATTAATATATCCTAGTTGGCCCATAACTCACTAGCTTAAGCTTTTGAGTTAAAGTAGGTCCAACTGGATATATTAACGGGCTCGAACTTGGGCTTCCCCCTTGGAGATCTCCCTAGGTAAAGATATCTAGACTTCTGTTGTGCGCTCCCAACAATTGTTGATATAGCTCTCTATTGAGGACTTGAAATGGTGGATGGATTACCATGCAGTTGTAGAACCTGGTAAAACATGCGTATGGGGATTTAGATGATATAGTTGGAAGAAGTACCAACATTCCAAACATGTGGTGGTATTATAGTGATGTATAATGAGAAATCAGTCAACATAGTAGATTGCTTAGTGGGCCAATTTAGTGTCTCGTGCCTGTTTTGTGGTGCAGAAATGGGGAAGAGTGGGTATTTACATGGGTGCATGGTCCTGGAGAGGGTAGTGCTAGAAGTTATTTTGGGGATTAGCTCTCTGATATTATAAGTAAAAATGGGGAGAGCCTTCAGTAATTGGGGTAGACTTCAACATGGTATTGTTTCCACATAAATGGAATGGGATTGGTACTGACATAGCTTGCATGAGGAAATTTTGGCAGATCTTAGACACCTTTTGCCTGATTGGCTTGTGGTTGGTAGGTGGGGAGTATACTTGGTCCAGGGATAGGGAGAGGGTATCCTTTTCGTGCTTTGATTAGTTCTTAGTTTTAACAGCATGGGAGGATATCACCCAAACTCAATTAAATAGTTGTTACCTCGAGTGACCTCAGACCACCATACAATTGTGTTAGAGGATGGGATTATGGAATGGGGCCCCACTCCTTTCCAGTTTGGGACTATTTGGCTCAAAATAGAAGATTTCAAGGAGGTAGTTATTAATTACTGGTAGAATAGTTCTTTCATGGGGTAGACCAGCTTCATTTTGCTTTGAAGCTCAAGGGGATGAAATATATTCTGAAACATGAAGTGGTGTGAAGGTTGCAAATATGGGAAACAAAATGAAAGAGACAATTCAAGAAGCTGAAGAGCTTAAGGATAAAGAGATCTGGATGACTTTAATGGAGGAAGAGCGCTTTAGGATAATGGAATTTAAAAGGCTTTTGCTTTGTTGATTCAAATGGAAGAGACCTCCTGGAGACATATGTATTGGGCGATTTGGCTTGATGAGGGTGACAGAAACACGAAGTCCTTTGAAAGATGGCCAATGCGTATAGAAGTATAACTTCCTCAGTAAGTTGGAAGTTTTTGGGATGGCTGTTGATGGTGTGGATGCCATGAGTGCATGGTTATCTAGAATTCTATGCCGATTTATATGGGGAGAGATGTTTTGAGAGACTGGAAATGGAGGCTTCTCTTGATCCCAATATAGTTGAGATGCTGCAAATGCCTTTTGAGTTGGAGGAGATTAGAAGGGCAGTCTTGGAGTGTAATGGAGATAAGGCACTAGGTCCTGATGAATTTATGTTGAAATTTTTCAGGAGAATTGGAGACTATTAGCAAAGACCTTCTAAAGGAGTTTCAGAGTAGGGGGGAAGTTTGTTAAATAATCTCAATTGTACATTCTTATTTCTCATTCCTAAGGAGCATGGTGCGGCGAATGTTAATGATTTTCAGCCTAAAAGCCTGGTGGGTAGTGTCTTTAAGATTTTTGCCATAGGTCTTGCTGGTCATTTGAAAAGATTCTACCTCACCTGGTGGGACCTTTTCAAGATGCTTTTGTAAGCTCCTCAAACATTGGATGCTATTCTTACTGCCAATGAGGCCACAGATGATTGATGATTGTCTCGAGGAAAGAAAAGCGGGAGTGCTTTGCAAATTGGACATGGAGAAGGCCTATGATCAAGGATCAGGGGAGATTTTAATGTATGTGTAAAGAAGCATGTATTATTTCTTTTGTTGTTTGTATTGGTGAGGAATGGTAGAGATGGATTTCAAAATGTATATCTTTACAAACTTTCTCGGTTGTGGTGAATGGCATTTCCGAGAGGTCTCCTCAAATGTTCTGAGATTTAAGGCAGTCCTCTGTCACTTCTGTTGTTTGTGTTAATTATGAAAGTGTTGAGCAAGATGCTGATTAAAGCTACTGACAAAGGTTAGATTAGTGGTTTCATGATTGACAATGGTTGTAATGACGATTCCATATCTCCTTTTTCATATGCTGATGACGCCATAATTTTCTTGGAGGATTACATCGAACAAATTTACACTTGAGAAGCATGCTGTTATGTTTTGAGGCTGTCTCGGGAATGAAAGTGAATTTGGGAAAAAATTGAAATAACTCCTGTGGGTGAAAATGTAAATTTGCAAGAAATGCCTTGGATTTGTGGTTATAAGGTTGCCAGTGTACCTATAGAGTACTGGGGTTGCATTTGGGGTCCACTTACAAAGCAAAAGCTGCATGGAATCTGATGATACAAGGATTTGAGAAGAGTTTAAGTGGGTGGAAGATGGCTTATGTGTCCCAGGGATGTAGACTTATGTAGATGAAGCATGTGCTTTTTAATCTTCTGGTTTACTTTCTTTCTTTCTTTCCAATCCCTATTACACTGGCAAAAAGACTTGAGAGCATAAAAAAAAAGAAGGTTTCTTCGGGGAGATTGGGATGATAATCCTGGATTTCATTTAGTTAGTAGGAGTATTGTAACACAAGCAGTTGCTAATGGGGGAGTTGGGGGTAAAGTCTTTGGTTCTTGTATGCAATGCTTTGCTTGGACAATGATTGTGGAGATTTAATGGGGAGAAAACTAGCCCTTGGAGGAGGGTACCAGTAGCCAAATTTGGTTTGGAAGATTCAGAGTGGATAACAAAATCTAGTAGAGGAGCACATGGAGTCAGGCAGGCTTAGGAAGTACATTAGGCAATGATGGGATGTTTTCAAATACAGACTTTCTATTAGAGTGGGGAATGGTAGGCAGACTATGTTGCATGATGACATCTGGTGTGGAGACACTGCTTTCAAAGACTTATTCCCGGATGTGTGTGCATTAGCAAGAAACTAGAGAGCTAGGGTGGCTGAGTGTTGGAAGACTGATAACAGAGAAACAATATGGTAATTTAATATCTTACATAGGGCTCAAGATTGTAAGCATGAAGCTTCTTTAGTTTTTTTTTTGAGTTGTTGTATTGAGCAATGTTAGATGCGAGGACAATAGGCTACAGTGGAATCGTTGAACCTCTGGAACTTTTTCTGTCAAATCCTACTATTCTGATCTCTCTTCTTGCAATTACAACAGAGCACACTCTTCCCATGGAAATCTATTTGGAAAGTCTTGGTTCCTTTGAAGGTTTCATTTTTTGCTTGGCAAGCTGCTTGGGGATGTATTCTTACTTTGGATAATCTTTAAAAGAGAGGATAAATACTGCCAATGGGTTCTTCTTGTGCAAGATTGAAGAAGAAAGCATGAATCACTAACTTTTACATTGTAACTGGACCAGAAAGATTTGGGCTACAGTTTTTGCTATTTTAGGAGTAAATTGGTTGACCATAGGCACAGTGTGACTCGAACTTTGGGCTTGGAGATGGACTTTCAGTTCGTGTGTCAGAAAGAAACAGATTACTAAGATGATTCCTCTCCTTGTTTTTTTTTGGCTCATTTGGAGAAAGTGGAATAAAAGGGCATTTCAAGGAGTTGAATTCTCATGCGATTTTTTTTTTTTGGGATAATTGTTTGTACATTCTTCACTTTTGGTATGCGGGAAAGTCCAATTTCAAACATCTAGTTTGTTGGAAATGCTGCAAAAGGTCTTTTTGTGCATTATTTTGCATGTGGGTGGCTTCTATTTAATCCTTTTTGTAGGGGTGGTACCCCCTTTGTACTTCTTAATGAAATCTTATTTTTCATTGAGAAAAAATTATTGGCCAGACATAATTTCAGCTGAAGTGCAAATCGCTTTTGATTTGCAGAGTGGAGACTTTGCAGAGACATCTTCCTGTTTCTAGTCGAGAAGGTTTGCAAGAACTCAATAAAATTGCCTTGAGGATTGAGGGAAACATTTACACTGCTGCAACAAGCCTGGTATTATATGATGTCCATGTCCACTATATGCATCTCATTCTCTTTGCTCCTACCTTTGATTGCTTTATATGAAGTGGCCCTGGAATTAGTGCTTGCTTATCCTGTATCAAGTTTCTATGTGGGTAGAGAATGCATAAACAAACTGGATAGGCTTGTGCTTAAAAATTTTAGAGAAGCTTTCTTTTATTCTTATAATCTGTGGAGAATTTCTATGAGGCATGCATTTATATAGTAGCTGGAACTGTTTAAATATTTAAATTTAGCTTTGCACCAGTGAAATCAGGTTTGCTCAGTGCTCTGATATTGTACTTAAGTTATAAGTTGTAGTTCCAAATTGATATCTGCTTCATTTTCATTTTCTTTCTAATTTGATTACTTAATTTGTTGGTCTGTTCTGAAGTGATTTAGTGGTTTCTGCTGCCTTTCCCTTTTAGGCTGATTATATAGGGAAGATACGTTTGACGATGTTGAAAATGGAGACAGAGTCTCAGAGTTCCATACCTTATGCTTTGCCATCTAACGCTGTTGGAAATAGCTGTGAGGACTCAGGTACGACTTAAGCTCCTGTTACTTGATACCATTGATGTAGGAATTAGAATTTCCATTTTGTCATCCCCTTATATATCTACAGATATGTATATTTCTTATTACACATATTTTCATTTATGTACTTGTACTATCTTTTTTTTTGATCCATTGTTTTTGGGGGATGTACAGCAGGAGTCCTAAATTTTTTTATGACACAGCACTTGAGTCTTTAAACTTTCATTTTGTGCACTTAAGTCCTAAATCTTGTGACAGTCATCTACTTTTGCTCATTAGTTGGCTCTTTTAGGTTCTAGTTGACGCAAAATCTATGTGGCATTTTTTTTATTAATGGCCATGGAGGATCAAAAGACAATAAAAGAAGTCACGTGGCATCTTCTGTCCACTTAAACTTGATGAGTGAACGAAATGACTCAAGTGCATTGACTTTTCTTTTTTTGGAACTTAAATGCATGAAATAAAAGTTTTAGGCCTTAAGCACATTAGCATAACAGAATTTGAGGAATTGGCCCTGGAAGTTAGTTTCTTTTTCTGATCTTGCTCATTTGTAACCTCAAATGCACATTTATACCATGGGCATTGGCACATTTGAATTTGTTTTTCATTTGTAACCTATTGGTTTAAGAACGGATAGATCTTGGGTTTGTTTCTTCATAGAATCGGATATGCATTTGTGAAGAACAAGTTTTTCAAAGAGTGGTTGCAAGCTTTAGTTTAACTAGAAAGGGCCATATGTCTGCATCTTTTGTAACTTCCTCCCACTTCTATGCCTCAAATTTTCTATTTTAAAAGTGAGTCTCTCTGATGGCCTTGGAGGATGCATGTTTGCGAAAGATGATTCACTCCTCTTTTATATTTTTGTTTTCTTTAAGATTTCAAGATTAATTCAAGTACATGCACTTCACGAAGATTTTTATTTAGTACTTGGTGAAAATAAAAGAGTTGAGTCAGTTTTGTCTTTTTTAGCATATCCATTATCTATCTAGAATCGCTTGCTCAGAAAGTCTCAAGTTGCAGTAATTACATAGTGCTCTAAAGGTTGTCCTCGTTCTGCATCTATCCCTCATTCCTTTCATCTTCTTGCTATTTGCAGTTAATGCACGTATTGATCTGGTTTTTTATTTTATTTTATTCACTAACTTGTATATTTTGTATGTTAACTCAAGTTATGCATCCACGAATTCAAAGCCAAAACCAACCAATTTCTAATTCCTTAGCTGTAGATCAGCCTCAAGCAAGTCCACAGTAGTTGTTTCGGAATACTCAGAATAATTGTTCCTTGGCTTCAGCCTGGTTTGGCCCACTCATTAATCCACTCCTAATCAAATCTCTCTCTCTCTCTCTCTCCCTTATTTTCTCTCTTGCCTCTTCCTGTTGTGCAATTTTCTCTGCAAATTCTCACATTTCAGTGGACTTTGTCACTCTCTTGCTCTTCCAATTTTTGTCTCTCTTTAACCGCTATTCCCTAAGTAGCCTCAAGCTTTTCTCTGGGCTATTGGATCCCTATCCTTCACAAGCTCTCTCTGTTCGCTCTTCAAGTTTATTTATTATTTTTGAAAAAAGCCGGAAGATATTTTGGGGTAGTTGCTTTCCTTTTGTGCTGATCAGAGTTTATAAAGTCGTATTCTCACGTTTCTTGCCAACCTTACTCTTCATCATTGTCAGCAGGCAAAGGCAAAATCTTGAAGACTCCTCCATCCATGGCCAGTATCAACAATCGACTTCGCCCAAAGAAACGTGCACGATTACCTCCTTCCAGTCAAAATGAAACACAAAACCTGGTGGATTGCATCAGCCAATTGCCCAATGACATAATCTTTCGTATCTTCTCCTTCTTGACCACAAAAGATGCCATCAAAACCAGCGTCTTGTCCAAGCGATGGCGTTCCACTTGGACTGCTAATCAATACATGAGTTTCTCTCTGCCCCTTGACAGTAGCTGTAATCTCAAGAGCTTCGTCGCTTTTGTCAACTCAGTGCTGTTAAGCTGCACTGCAATTAAGGTGAAAAGATTCCTCTTCAATGCTCCTTGTCTTGCCTTCATGCAGTCAAGTCTTGATACGTGGCTCCAGTTTGCCATCATGCATAATGTTGAAGAGGTATCAATAACCCCACATTACTGGCGTTACAACATTTATTCATTGCCGCAAATCTTGTTCCACTGCACAACGCTGGAGAGTTTGTGCGTGTCCCAGTGCTGTTTTTCGGTGATAGGTACTGTGAATTGGTGTTTGCTGAAGATATTGCGCATTGAATATGCGGAGTTAAATGATGAGGGAATGGTGACAGTTTTGAGCGGCAGCCCTGTTCTAGAGTTCCTAGAGTTGAAAAGTTGCCGGGGCATCAAGCACATCATGGTTGAATCAAAAAGTTTAAGAGAATTGGTGATTGATTCCCATGAGTTTCGTCCTGTTCAAGGTTTGATGTTGAAAATTTGGGCTCCTCATCTTCTCAAATTGCGCCTACTGGGCAATTCTCAGGGGGAGCGTTCAGTCTAGATGAAGTATCTTCCTTGATTGAGGCTGAGTTAAATTTTGACATGGAAAGTTTCGCACTAGATAAGGTTAAGGCTCATGGTGATCTTGTCAAGGGGCTTCTCAAGAGGTTGCATCATGTGATGAAATTGGTGATGGGGAGCTGGTGCCTTCAGGTGCGAGCCAATTTTTTTAGCCCTGTTATTTCTGGTTTAAGTTGCAGACATACATTACACACTCTGCCATGTATTGCTTTTTGGGGCTTGATGATATGTTGCTCATAAATTGTTATTTCAAAGAAACATTGTCATCTTGAATGGCAGTTTTTTTTTTTTTTTGCCTTTTTCATAGTAGAACTTTACCCATCGTAACCTGTTATCGCATTTAAGGGTGGCATTACATTTTTTTTTTTTTTTTTCGGTTTTTATGAAAATAGAACTTTACCCATCAACAAGACTACATGTAACCTGTTATCGCATTTAAGGGTCCAGCATTACATTGACTTTGATAAGACTAAAATCTGATGTCCTTGTTTGCTCATTTGTTTGGTCTGTTATTGTGAGAGGTCATTGGAATTGCAAGCATGTCTTATGTTTGATATTCTCTAGTGCTTAAAGAACATAAAAGTGATCAGTTTCTGCTTCTTCCACCACGATGATGTGCTTAGGTTCTGTCGTTAATGGAGGCGAGAAAAGTGTTTCTTCCATCCTTAGAATGTCGGCATTTGATATTACTCGGTGCAGCAGACCATTTGGAAGTTCCTGCTATAGTGAAAATACTCAAAAGCACGCAGCGCTTGGAGAAGTTATTTTTACGAACAACTTGCACACCCAATTCTGCGGTACACAACTGCTAGAACCCTCTCAGTTCATTTGGATTAATTTAACAACAGATTTGCTTGAACATATTTAGATTGTGAATTTTAGCCTTAGGCTGTTTATAAACCTATCATTTCTTGTCTTCTCGTTATTGAAAATCATTTTTATACCTTTGTCCTTTTCAATTGACATTTTGGATTCTCAGTAGATTTATATTTCTCTTGTTGCAGTAAATGCTATTTTATACTGTCAAACTCGATATTTGTCTCATCTGGTTCCAAATGTGTATCTCCTCCTTAGTCATGATGTTCTATATCTGCAGATTGAGTTCAATGCAGAGGGTGTAGGCTGTTGCAACTCTTACTGGAAAAGAATTTTGGAATTCTGCGAAGTGGAGGATCTGCCAGTGTCTGATGCATCTCAAGCATGTTGAGATTGTTGACCGTGGTGCCAATTTGCTGTTATGGGAACCTACTCTTTCCCTTCTCAAGTTTCTTCTCCAGAATGCACTACGTCTGGACAAAATAGTGATCAATAGTACCAATTCCGAATTGTCCGACGCAATTGATCCATGGCTGCTGCTTGAAGTGGCCCGGATTCTTCTATCATTCCCAAAGTGCTCTCCAAGTGCGAAGGTCATTCTTAGATATCCTTCCCAAGGATGTCCATCTAACCGTGTGCGCGAATCCTGATTATTTCATCAACAATGGTGACTTCTCTTTCTCCATTTCGTACCCCCGAGTTTTGGCTTAACATTCACAGGAGATGTGATTGAATGCGACGCCCGGGGCAAAAATTAGAAATCAAAATTCCCTTTCTGCTTGCTCAAATGGAAACTTTTAGCTTAGCTTAATATTGTTTCATGGAGTTGCAATGTGTCTGTCTTAGAAAGTAGCTAATGAGGTTGACCTCTCAGTGAATAACACAGGTTCATAAGCATTCGCTCTTGTCTTGCACCAAGAGCCCAAAAGTTTCACAAAGCGCATCATCCTTTGAAATACAATCTCTCTCTGTAGACTGAACTAGGGGAATCCCGAAGATTCATAGATGTACGAGGGTCGGAATTATGGACATGGGATTTACCTGTCATAAAAACCAAGTTTATTGGTAAAATGTTGGGATTGAATTACCAACTTTTATTTGATTATTTCCGAAATTTTGAATTTTGTAATAATTTATCTAAAATTATTTACATAAATTTTATTTTTAGAGTTATATCACCGCTCTCATATCAGATTACCAGTTTTAATTTGAAAGACGTACCAACCGTTCCCAGTTGAGCGGCCCAGATAATTTGAAGATACCAAAGCCTATTGGATTGACTTATCAATTTTTTTGTGATTGTTTTCAAATGATTAATTTTTAATTTCTAGCCTATTATTTCTTAAGGTTACGATCTCTTACATCAAATTATAAACCATAATTGCAGTAATTTAGAAACTTAACTGATTTGAGTGACATGCAAACTTTTTGTCTAATTGATTTCCATTCATATTTGAGTAATTTATGAATATTTACATGGTAGTTCTGAAAAAAATCATTATTTTATTGTTTTCAAATTTCAAACGTTTATTTTTGTAATTAATTTAACATAGATTTAAAGGTATGAACTCTTATATCAAACTATCTACTGTGATGACAAATTGATATTCTTAATTTGAGTTATTAACCAACTTTAATACTATTACTTTGTCATTGCTTTATATTTACCAAAATTTTTCTCCGCAAACTTTTTTTGATTGTTTCTAAATTACCAATATTTTTTCCAATAGATTCAACATTTTAAAGCTAGATTTTTTAAGTAATTACCGATCTTAATTTAATTGAGTTACAAATTTTTTTCGAAATTACTATTGACACCCAAATTTTAGCCATCATATTTAAATTCTTTTTTGCATGAGAAAATTAGGGCTTAGTCCAAACAAAATCTATCTGAATTAAGTAATTACACAACTTGAATCGAACCAGATAAAATTATTACCTAAATTGAATAGGCGTATTACCTAATTTGAACAGGCGTATTACCTAATTTGAACAGGCATATTCTTATTTGAATCAAGTCAGATTGCGGATGAGGCTTGGCTGATGGCTGGTGCACCGTGGACTCTATCTCAAGCTTGACACAAATGCATGGATCAAAAGTACCATTAGTACCTAAATGCAAAGAAGTGCTGAAAGAATGCGAATTGAGATCGATGCTATATCAATATTTTTGTTTAGGGGTTGGATTGAGGTATAATTTTCTTCTGCGATAAAGAATTAAATATGGTAGCTAAAATTTAGGTGTCAACCACTACTAACTAGTTTATGGTTTTTAGCTTTTACTCGTGTGACTAATTTTACTCAATTGTCTTGAAAATTAATAGGTATTATTTGACTATTTCCTAATTATCTCATAATAATTAACTTATCTATTTGTGTAGTTTACTAATACTTTAAACTTAACAATTCTTATATCAAATTGCCAACATTAATTTGAGGATTTTTTTGATTAAGTAATACGACATTTAGGTTGTCAATTCTTACTTGAATGACCTGTCAACAACTATCATAATATTTTGACATATAGAAAAAGCGGAAAAAAGAAGCATATGCTTCTGCCTCCTGTAATTACTTACGAATTTTTATTTGCTTAAATAAAAACGAGTCCTAACTTGCAGTATCTATGAACCTTTAACTTCTTAGGAAGAGATAGGTGTACATGATCATCTCAATCTTTTGCAAATTTGATCATTTTATTTTGGGGATAGCTATAGGGATTATTGTACGAAGGAGTTTGGTTGCGGTATGAATTCTACTTGCCCTAGCAATTAGTATTTGCTTGAAGCTTGGTTAATAAGATTTAGGATCTGTTTGATAACCATTTCCCAGAAATAATTTCTGTTCAAAAATGATTTTTTTAAATTTTGTTCAAAAGAATAAATTTTTGAACATTTGAAAACGATTGGTAACTACTCGAAATTTTATTCTCATAATAGAAATGGAATAGAAATGTCTTGGGTATGACCCTTAAATTTTTTTTTGATTTATAACTTCTTTTAATATTTTAATACTTTTATTATATTTTTTCTCTTTTTTTCCTTTCTTCTTTCATTTTCTTGTTCTTCTTCCTCATTGCCAGTCATCGGTTGATGTCGAGCTCGTGGGACCTTGCCCTCGCCTAGCGAAGCTTCGATAGGGTCATTGAACCTCGCCTAGTCAATCATCAGCCATTGCAGTGGCTGATGACCGATGATAAGGAAGAAGAAGAAGAAGAAAAGAAAAAAAAAAAAAAAAAAAAAAAAATTTGGACTTGATTCTTGAGTTGTTTCTGAGAACAAAGAAGAAACTTTTTTTATTCTAGATTCCACTCCAAATCTGTTTCTGGGAACAAATTTGTTCCCTGAATCAAAAAATTTATCAAACGGATTTTTGTTGTAAATTCATTCCCCGTAACAAAAGAATAGAATCAATTACTATTTGGGTTTTAACAAATAGGCCTTTAATCTTATTGGCTATCTTTTCAAAGATTTGATGTTAATTTGCATTAGATGAGAGAAAGAGCACACATATTGTGCATTAAAAGAATGTAAAAAATAAATGAAATGTGTCAAATAGAAACGTAATTGTAGGATTTGGTCAAATTGCAAAAAATAATGTTAAATTAATCTATGATAAGAAAGATTCACATTTTAATTTTAAAATATTAGAGCTTGAAGGAATTATCTTGTCTTAATCGTATTTTCCATTTGGATGGCTATTGGACTTCATTCAGTATTAAGTGATTGTAATTTATCTTTATAACGTACATGGGTTTTAATAGAATTTAATTTTGTTTGGAAACTGCCCTTGATTTGCTTTATACTATGGGTAGATAACAAGTAAAGAGCACACTCTTATGCATGTTTGAAAAAAAAAGGAATTTTATATTTGTGGGGAGAAAGAGAGTTTGACGATGAAATTTAGTTTAGGAGAGAAAATATGTCTTTATTTTTGTTTTATTCTATCTTTTTTTTTCTTGGTTAAAGAGAATTTGTTGAATTAAAAAAATTATTTCATTTATATTTTAAGAGCCTTTCTCTAATTTATATATTTTTCCGATTTAAACTAAAGAAAAAAAATTTCGATAAACTTTTGCTTTATCCATGTTTTGACATTAAAATTAAAGATAAAAATTAGGGTATGATAGTTAAATAAGCTAAAAGCTTATTTGTTGAATTCGAGCCACATGGCAAAATTATATCACGTGTCTTGCCATGTGCCAAATGTAGAGGAAATAAGATGGGTCACATGACGATCACAAAAGTAAGAATTTTCTCAATTTCGACCTTAATTATATATGATAGGCTAGGATTCTACCTCATAATCAATATTACGAGATTATGATGCACAAAGGATATTTTATGGTATTTAATGGTAAAAGCTTGATATTGAAATCCTCCTTCGCATTATTTTTTGTTACATAGAGAAATTTGCATGTGCCTTTCATGGCAAAATCAATTGTCATATAATATTAATCGAACAAGATGTGCATCGGCCCATTACATATTGTGTATGCTAAAGAAGTAATTGGATAGACTTGGTCTATATGGACAAGATACATTCCTTCGGGGGCATACTATGATAGTACCGGTCTAGATAGACTAAGTCTATGAGACCATTTTTCACGTTTAAGTTGCGCAGGCACGGTATCTCCAACTGGAGCACTCACCGTGAACGGAAGCGCCTATGTTTTCGACCCTTGCTGAAAGGATTCTCACATCAATTTAACTAAACTGAGGCTTAAAATGGGGCTCATGATCCAAGTGAGAGGTTAACGTTTAAGCAGGAATTATCAATCGCCTGCAGTTTGAGGCCCGAACTTCGGCTTTACCTAAGAAGGGGGGAAAGTGGAACTCGTCCCTGTAACACAAGTAAACCATTTTCACAACCTAATGAACAAACTCATTGGTCTTGCCATTTGGTTATGTTAAGCCGTTTGCATAATCAAACCATACATGGCTCGAAATATAATGGAGAACCATGGATTTAAGAGGGAAAATTGCTATAGGAAATCAGAGAAGCTTAGACCCAAATGAAATCTCAAACTCAAAATACTCAAAATAAAGTGACTTCGAAGCATTGATTTATCCCGACTGAAAGGTGAATCAAATTTATTGACGATAAGTTTAGTTCCAAGTGAAAGCTACCTAGGTCATGCAAATCTAGAAATGGACTGTGTACCTGGATTTTGTTTATGCTTTCATAACTTGTAAAGGAGTCCATTGAAACGATATTTGACTATACCTTCAGCATTTCGAGAAGCTCTCCAACAGCCTTCTTGCAGCTGAATCACATTTTGGAAATCCCAAAGATCATGAGGGTCAACAATTACTCCTCGACGCGACATCCTTAATTCGGCATCAATTATTATCTTCTCCAATCCAACTACCTCCTTAAGAAGAAACTTAGCTAGGGCAAGCAAAAATTTAGATTTTTCATTGTCAAATTTGAACCCAACAATTTTGACCCTTTTACAATGATTTGCCACACAATGGAACTCCTTCCACGAGCGCCAAAATTGCTTTTCACCAAAGTCGTAGAGCTCTTGAGAATCCTTGTTCTTGAACTGAAAAAACACGTTGACAATAGTTTTTTTCAGAGCTAAGCAGTAGAAGCGATATTGTAGCAATGACATTAAGTACCAAAAAAAAGATGTAAAACAAACAAGCTTGTCTAATCTGATATATATCAGATTATAAATTCTCATGGGCCCAAATTAGTCAATGATCACAGCCTTTGCTACAGAAGGATCAACTTTTTCCCTGTAACTCCTAAGCTTCCCAGCTTTATCACAAAAGCCTGAAAGTAGATGATATGAAGATAATTATCGAAAGCATATATGTAATTGTGTCCATAAACAAATATAGATTAATAATATGGAATTACTGGATTTTTTATTGTGTATGACCAGCCTCTCTAGAAGTGGACAACTCTGTAGTAAGGGTGTGTTTGGTTCAGCTTTGCAATTGGGTTTTGAGTCCAATGCAAATACTGAAAATCCAAAGCTACTTGGGAAAATACAATTGTATTTGATAAAATTTCTTGACAAATGGACTTTAAGTTGAATGTGCATTTGGTAAAAAACTTTTGCAATAGACTTTGAGAGGTATAATATATGTGTGAGTGTATATATATATTTTAAAAATTGAACTAAACCCTTTGCCGGACCGGCAAAGGGCTACAACCGTTGGCGAGCCAGATCTAACACCGGCAGTTGAGGTCACCCGAGGTTAGGCGACCTCTGGCAAGGGTTGTGCGACCCAATCAAGGGCCACCAGAGGTCACCTGATCTCGAGCGACCTAGGCACCGTGTGACCCACGCAACCGCCGCTTGGGACTTATGGCCCTCCCTTGGGCCTCGCGAGGGTCACGTGTCGATGGCCGGTGGTCGCTTTACCCTCACGAGGCCCAAGCGAGGGTCGCTTGTAGTGGCGATCGCTTAGGTCGCGCGACGCCTAGGTCGTGTGACCCTTGCTGGTGGCTGCAACCCTTCGCCAGACCGGCAAAGGGCTGCCTCCTTTCCCAATTAAAAAAAAAATAATTAGGGGCAAAATCAGAAATATGAAGAATTAGTGAGAATAGTTTTGGAAATGAAAAATTAATTTTAGCATTCTGCCAAATATTGAAAGCCAAAAGCTAGTCCATACTAGCTTTGAGCTTTTAACATTTTGAAGGCTAGCTTTAAATTGAAAGTTGACTCCAAAGTTTAACCAAACGGTCTAGCATTTTCTTAAGGGGCAGGCTCTTAAGGAAATGCTGAACCAAACGCAGCTTAAGTACACCATCCTAGTAGCTAGAGTTTACAAATCGTAGTATACACTATGATATTGTGCCAATCTTGATGATAGGGATGGCATTCCCATTGCCTCCGAAGCTGACAAAACCTGAAAACAATTTGAAATGTGAACCAAGCAGTAGTACAAGATATGACCATTGCTTTACTTTCTATTTTGACCAAGAATTTCATGCGAAAAAAAACTCATTTGATATGATAGGAATATTTTTTTTCCACAAATGAGGAATCACCTTACTCACTGCTTGATCAACTACTGCTTTAGCATCATGCATCATATGATGCCCTTGGAACAAAACATAACATCGAAAGGCCGAATCTGGCCACTCAACTACTGAATTAAAAAATCAGACATAAGATTTACCATCAGCATAAGCTTTTATGTACAATGTGCATAAAAATTGCAACTGATCCCTCTGCTGATAAAGAAAACCAATTCGAGCACGACAAGATTCTCTGCCTTCTGATACAAAACTTTTAAAAGCAAAATGGATCAGCATCGGCTTACAGGGGCAAAAAGGATATACCATATAGCAGCCTTTGCTTTCAAGAGAGAGGGAGACAGAAAATATTGAAGGCTACATCTTTATTCAATAACGTGATTTTCTTGAGTTGCAATTACGGGTATTTAAGAAAAAGCAAAATCAGATCACCGAAATCTACACAAAATCAGATTCCAAATATTATTGTCATGAAATTTTGAACATTATAAGTTGGTTATAGAAGCATAATGGGGAGATTTTAATTTTCATTAAATACTTTTGTTGACCTTACTTTACACACCAACTAAATAAACACGTGCAAATATGAACATTTGATACATGAAGCTAAAAAGTGATTTGGGTTATTTTAGTAAATGAATCTAATTCATGATAGTATGAGAAAATTATAAGTAATTTTAAATTTTTGAGAAATTTATGACAAGGCACATAAAATTTAAAGTCATGGGGTTGACTCATGTCTTGTGCATATTAAAGGACTATCTTCAAATTATCTTTTTGTCGATTATTTCCTATATACTTTTGCTTTTCTTCATATAGTAGGCACGTATTTTATGGAAATTTTTGGGCAGAAATGTGAAGTTGAAAAATGCTTTAAATTTTCTTTGCAGTAAAGAGAGATTGAAGAATTATGAATTTAATTGAAACTTTTTTTAACTCAAAATAAACAATCTTATATTATATGCCTCCTCCAAAATAAAGCAAAAACCATTAAAAAAAGTAAATGATGCATGTTTTTCTATAATCGTAGAGATAGTGTATAGTCATTATTTGAATCCGAATTCTTTGAAATTGGTGATTTGAGTGGAAAAACACTCAATATATGCACATATCTATATATAGCACTTTGTTTCTTTAAATAGTTTCTTTGAAACAAAAATAAATATATGATTGCTTTCTAGGAGCCTTTAAAGTTACTGTTATTATTGTTTCATACCTTTTCTATTTCCTTCACCATAACTAATTTAGAATCCTAATGGATTTCCACTTAGTGCAATTTGCATTTTCTTATTGCATATATGCACAGGAATTTCTTTTTTATTTTTTTGTTGTTACTAACTAAGGGCACACAGGTTGTGTGTATGCAAAAGATTGAAATTTAAAAGATTTTGCAAACGATCTTATCATGAAATATTTGAATTATTAATTCATGGAAAGAAGTTATTCATGAAATATGAAGAAACTTGTCCACATATATGTGGGAAGAAAGCAGAGCCGCAAAATTTGAATTCCCTACGTAAGGTTGTTCATAAGATAGAAAAAATTCAAATTTTAAAATTGAAATATGTAAGAGATAAAATAGAGTTATCAAATTACGCACTTATCAAGAGTTATTAAATGACACATTTGTCCTTGGTAATACTTGAGAATTCTCGTCCTAAAATGTAAGGTAGAGATAAGTAAATAATGTAACATGGAACTCACTCTTTTTATTTCAATACTTCGAATTCAAAAGAATGAGCGATGGACTTCAAACCCTCTGCATTGTAAAACGTCAATCTAAGAATATGAGCAGTTAAATCTACAGCAAGAATCAAAGCTCCTAGAATTTTTTTTATTTGACGTAAAATTTTCAATTTCCTTGAAAAAAAAAATATGTAACTTCAAGATCAAAATCTAAATCCCACGAAGTAGATATGCAAGATAAATGAATTTGACATGGCCTACAAACTCAATTATTCTGTCATAGAATCAAAGCATCACACAAAGATAGGCTTGTCATAGTATAAAAGTACAACCAACAAGTGGTTACCAAATCTCGCATCATCATTAGTGATGAGCATACATCTATATTTCTCATTCCAATGATTATGGCTTTGTCACAAGGCAATGCATACCTCAGTTTGATGTCCGTAGCACCATCATTATATAGGGACAACAATGCCAATAGTTTGAAAGAGCATCGATAATGCTTAGCACTTCCCAAATTTATAACTAGATCGAAATAGAAGAACACCTCAAATCTACATCTAACTTTAGATCGGGAAAAAGACCTACAAAAGAGATAGCAGTTGATCACAAAATCACTTTTTAATAAGCCAATTGCTGAACACAGCAGCAGATGAGCCTTGGAGTGCTCAACTATATGGAGCAAGCACCATGGCCGGAGCAAGCAAGCAGATCGAGAAGAGCAGATTCTTCCAAGACATTTGAGCTTAGAACTTCTGGGCTCACAAGACAAAATTCTCCACCTCTGTGGAGGATGTCAAATGCGTCACCGGTGAAATCAACGAAGAAGTCTTGAAGATGAGGATATAGAGAGGCAGGAAGTGGGAGAGGGAGTGGTGAATTTAGGAGCATCGATCAAAGGCTCCTAGATTAGGAATACCAATATAATACTGATCTAAAGCAACACGCGATGAATTAATCACCCTGCAAATGTCATTACTGATCCTCGAGGTGCTATTCTGATAGTGGTTTTTTCTAACTTTCATTCCTGCAATTAAACGTTTGCTACCAACCAGTTGATGACTACCTTCTTAGGTGACAGGAAGAAGCTAAGATTCTTTAAATGGTATATAATGACAAAGTTATGTTCTGTAGAGAGCCCATGGTTCATAAGATCGCTGTTCATGTTAATGCCAACTGTAGCTGAAGACGCACACATTGCAAGCCATATTACTGATATCGTAAAAGAACATAATGGAATTCGCTTATCTCAATGTTTTCAAGTGATAGTTGTCGCATATACAAAGAAAGAATTTCAATTTATCATGTTTTCTTAACTTCAACATCAAGTCAAAAGCCAACAAACATCGAATGGATACATGTTAGTCGTCACCAAAAGAACACATTGTCAGTGGCAAAGATACAATCTTTGCCATCAATGGCTATATTTCAGGGGCTTATCCACGAGGAAATTCTTTCTTCGTCCCGTTATGTTCACTGCTAAATCTTGATCATCTTATGAATTCCATTAGGATTTACTGAAAAATGACAGACCTACCACGGTAAAATTATTGAGTCCAAAGCCATAATAATGAGCATGAGTGACAAGAAACCCACCTAAACCCTTAGAGCTGCATTGGAAGTAATAACCATCGCATAACATAAGCCATAACTTCTCCAAAAAAAAACCCAGCTATTTACTATTATTACTAGTTAAAGAAGATAGGAAAGTTACCCAAAAAAAGAAGTTATGAACCTATTGCATGGATGTCAATTTAGGTTTATACTTTTTAATTTAACCAATTTAGTTCTAAATATTTTGACAATTTACCAATTTTAACTAGAAATCGCTGATGTTAACAAAATTATTGAACTTTTTAGTGAATTTTTTTATTTTATCCTTTTCTTATTGGGATTGTCGGGGCAATCCTCTCTTGTGGCTAGGGAGGACTTGAATGAGGGCCATGACCTTTGCCTACAAGCCCTCATTGGCCACAATGAAAGAAAAGAAAAGAAATTAAAAAATTCATTTTTTTTTTTTGCAAAAATTGTCCCTATTAGGACTGGCTGTCTTGTTATCATATGGAGGGCTCATGAGATTTCAAGGTCGTTCAGTGCCCAGTAAGGTTAGTTGCAGCTTGTGCATGTCTTTGTTATGGTCTTGACAGTTCAGCTCCAAAGCTTGAGCTTTCCAGTGGAGGATGGATATTTTATGTGATCATTTGCATCTTGGACTCGTTTGAGGTCTTCAAAATTAGGTGCTTGGTTAGTATATCAAGTGTTGAGGTCTCGCAACTCTTTCGATTCATGCTTCGGCGACAACTTAACATGATAACCTGATCTTTCGAGCTATTTCGTAGCTAATCTTCACGGTTCATGCAGGGATTGACCCCATGCATATCTTGAGAATAGAAGCGCGACAACAGTTGACTTGAAGTTTGAATGTCCAATGAGACTGTCCATTCTAACTATTGTCATTTATGTTCTTTCAAGGTTTGGCAAGTTCAGTGTTTATTCACTAAGTGCGTGATGAATAGGATATCTCCTCTACAAGGAAAAAGAAAAAGAAAAGAAGAAGGATTAGAAAAACGAGAGAAATGGAAATGGAGTGAAGCCCTTTTGACGAAAGGAGGGAGAAAACAGAGCCATTGTATTGGCTACTTTTAAGTGATCACTTTCGTGTAGTCATGACTTTTGAGTTATTTTAGGATTTTGTTTGTTTCGCAAGATATGAATGATCCAAAAATATTTTCTTCCAAACGATCACTTGTTATAAATATGAATGATTGAAATTTCTTTATTATTAACGAAATTATTTAGGCATAAATTACTGTCAATAATGAAAATATTTTTCATTGATTGATTATTTTAAGTAACGCAAATGATCATTTCTATGGAAATATTTTTCACATTATTCATTTCAAAGTAACCAAAGAGTTATAATAAAAGGAGAGAAAAGAAAAGGGATTTTTCAAAGTAACCAAAGAGTTATAATAAAAGGAGAGAAAAGAAAAGGGATGGAGGACCTTTGTAGAAAGGAGACAGTCGAGCCACCATAGTTGCCATTACTTTCAAGTGGCTTGGCAATAGTCACGACATTAACATTAATAGTTAATACTATAAAAAATTTCAAATTGAAATATATGTGATAAATTTACTCAAAACTAAATTTTTTATAACCAAACACTCTAAATTTGTATAGTTGTGATATATTAATTCTTTATTAGTTTCTATTAAATTGAGTTAATTTGTATACTTATCACAAATAGAGGTTAAAAACCCCAAACTAGTTTATATACTTGGTGCTATAGTCGTTTAATTGAACAATTTAACGGTAAATTTAATGAAAATTAATTGAGAGTAAATTTGCTAGGGTTTTTAGGGATAAAAAATTAATTTGGATAAATTTATTATGTGTGTTAATTTAAGGTTTTTCGTAATATTAATTCTTAAAGTTAATTTTATATTTCTTTTATTAAGATAGAATCGGGCTGAGTTCGTGACCCGACCGAGACCACGAACGACACGACATAGCATCGATGGCAGGGAATCTGCCGCCTTTTCTTCTTTAGCGTTGCTTTGCTTTGCCTTGCTTTGCTTGGTCCAGTCATCGACCCCCTTGCCAACTTCTAGAGTTAAACAGATGGTTTGTCTTGCCCAATCGTCTCAACATGCGTCTCTCTCTCTTCCCATCGCTACTCGGCCAAATCATCGACTGTTTCTTCTGGGTTTCCGAGGGCTCTTGTGGGAACGTGAAAGGATTTGTGGGTTCGGGTTCTTGAAGTCGGCGGTGATTGTGTTGGGTGGGACCGGGTGGGTGTGTGCTGATTGATGCTTATTGCTTGTGTTGAGTCCCGTGTGGCTGTTGGTTGTTGAGGTTTCCGAGGTGTGGATACGATGGATGACGCTGAATGGAGGCTGTTGCTGCTGGGTGGCAGGGGCACTGGAGCTGCCCTTGATGACGGCGGTCAGAGGGATGAAGTGCCGCCTGAAGGACGGGAGAGGATTCTCAACAAGATGTGAGTGCTCCTTCCTTTGTCTGGGTTTTATGGTTTTCGTTGGGAAAATGTGGAGTTTATGATGGATCATTGCTTAGGGACGATTTCCAAAGGTTTCTAGTATTTTTTTTTTATTTTTGGGTCGAAGTGTTCAGTATGTTAAAGAAGTTATTTACAATATGGTCATGTTATTAGGTCGAGACACAACATGAATTCTGAGGTAGCTTTACTGTAAATTTTTTCTCGTTGGATAGTTTAAGTCTCATTATGGGATTTAGCCGGCATGTAGGCTGGTAGCTCTTGTTACATTGGTGATTATATTGCATAAGAAGATGGTTGTATTTCTTTCTTGATTGAAAGGAATTATCTTTTATTTTTGTTCACGACCAGGATGGTTTACCATAGTATGTAGACTGACATAATTGCAGAGGTAAGGCCATGTGGCTTTCTGGCAGGAGAACAGTTACTGGATGATCGCCTGTTATGCTCGTGACAGAAATTTACCTATCCAGAGCCTAAGGTTTTTAAGGCGTCTTATTGCTTGTTGGTCATGTCATTCTCTATTAATCTCTAATTTGTTTTTCCCCTTTCCAATCCAATAGCATCGCTATAGTCATTGTAGGGGTTGAAGGCCTAAAAGTTTTCCACAAAAAATCTTAATCTTCACCTACCTTGAGGTGCAACACTTGAACTCCAACCTGTACCACTTGTAATAGGAGGGGATGCTATTAATGCGTGTGGGTTAGGTGTCACCAAAATTTATAGGTTTGTGAATTCTTGTAAGTGTTATTTTGAATCATTTCTCAGTTTGCTTTCTCATCTGGGAGAAAGCTATTTGTGATTTGTTGAACAATATGCAACTTGCACCAGATTCTTTTATCTGTTATCCATTGGATTTTATGACTATGTTAGGTTTATGTAATTTCAGCTCTGTTATACACTGGATTTTGTGACCATCTCCAGCAAACCTTTTCTTCTGAACTTTCATCCTTTTCTTACCCACTCTCAACTCCTGACCCTCTTCCAGCTCTTGAGCTGTCTGTTTTCAGCTCTGGCAACCTCCCTAACCTCCATTGACCACCGTGAACTCCGACAAGCCATTTGACGAAGGCCCCATTGGCTCTGTAGGCTCTTTTCTGCTTCTTTTATATTGCTGTTTGCTTTTTCTGAGACATTGAAGACTTTTTCTCTCATCTTTTTTGCTGCGTGTAATTGTTGGGGCTGGTTTTGTCGTGAGTGACCTACAAGGTAAATGGGTTTTTGTGGAACGAAAATCTTTTGAGCTTGTGTTAGAGGCTGAAAAGGAGGACTTGTTAAGAGTGATGGAGTACACCAGAAGGAGGAGATTGTTGATATATCTCTATATTGAGGACTTGAAATGGTGGATGTATTACCATGCAGTTGTACAACTTGGTAAAACAGGTGTATGGGGAATTAGATGTCGTGGTTGGAAGAAGTACCGGTGTTCCAAACATATGGTGGCATTGTAGTGATGTAGAATGAGATATCAGTCAACTTAGTAGATTGTTTAGTGGGCCAATTCAGTGTCTCGTGCCTGTCTTTTGGTGTAGAAGTGGGGAAGAGTGGTTGTTTACAGGGATGTATGGTCCTGGAGAGGGTAGTGCTGGGAGTTCTTTCGGGGATTAGCTCTCTGATATTAGAAGTAAATGGGGAGCGCCTTCAATGATTGGGGGAGAGTTCGATTTGGTATTGTTTCCACATGAACAGAACAGGATTGGTCCTGACATAGCTTGCATGAGGGAATTTCGGCAGATCTTAGACACTTTTTGCCTGATTGGCTTATTGTTGGTAGGTAGGGAGGATACTTGGTCCGGGGACTGGGAGAGGCTATCCTTTTCACGCTATGATCGTTTCTTAGTTTCAGCAACATGGGAGGATATCACATGAACTCAATTCAAAAGTTACCTTTAGTGACCTCAGACCACTATACAATCGTGTTATAGGATATAGTTATTGAATGGGGCCCCACTTTCCAGTTTGAGAACATATGGCTCAATATAGAGGATTTCAAGGAGGTAGTTATTACTGGAAGAATAGTTCTTTCATGGGCTAGGCCAGCTTCACTTTTGCTTCGAAGTTCAAGTGGCTGAAATATATTCTGAAACATGAAGTGGTGAGAAGGTTGGAAATATGGGAAACAACAGGAAAGAGAAAATTCAAGAAGTTGAAGAGCTTACGGATAAGGAGATCCAGATGACTTTAATGGAGGAAGAGCATTTTAGGAGAATGGAATCTAAAAAGATCTTGCTTTGTTGATTCAAATGGAAGAGACCCCTGGAGACATCTGTCTCGGGAGATTTGGAGGATGACAGAAACACGAAGTCCTTTGAAAGATGGCCAATGCTCATAGAAGATATAACTTCCCCAGTAAGTTGGAAGTTTTTGGGATGGCTGTTGAAGTGGATGCCACAAATGCATGGTTATATAGAATTCTATGCTGATTTATACAGGGAGAGATATTTTGAGAGACTGGAAATGGAGGCTTCTCTTGATCCCAATAAGGTTGAGATGCTGCAAATGCCTTTTGAGGAGGAGGAGATTAGAAGGGCAGTCTTGGATTGTAATGGAGATAAGGCACTAGGTCCTGATAAATTGATATTTAAATTTTTCAGGAGAATTGGAGATTGTCAGCGAAGACCTTCTAAAGGAGTTCCAGAGGAGGGGGCAAGTTTGTAGATAATCTCAATTATATATTATTAATTCTCATTCCTAAGGAGCCTGGTGTGATGAATGTTAAGGATTTTCAGCCTATGACCTTGGTGGGTGGCATCTAAAATTTTTTTGCCATAGTTCTTGCTGGTCATTTGAAAAGGTTCTACCTCACCTGGTGGTACCTTTTCAAGACACTTTTGTCAAGCTTGTCAAACATTGGATGCTATTCTTACTGCCAATGGTCTCAAGGAAAGAAAAGGAGGAGTGCTTTGCAAATTGGACATGGAGAAGGCCTATGATCAGGGATCATGGCAGTTTTTAATATATGTGTAAAGAAGAACGTATTTCTTCTTTTGTTGTTTGTGTTGGTGACCAATGGAGGAGATGGATTTCAAATTGCATTTCCTCACAGACTTTCTCGGTTATGGTAAATGACAGCCCAAGAGGTCTCTTCAAGTGTTAGAGATTCAAGGCAGTCCTCTGTCACTTTTGTTGTTTGTGTTGGTTATGAAAATGTTGAGCAAGATGCTGATTAAAGCTACTGATGAAGGTTAGAGTAGTGGTTTCACGATTGACAATGCTTGTAATGAAGATTCCATATTTACCTTTGCATTTGCGGATGATGCCATATTTTTCTTGGAGGATGACATCAAATAAATTTTAGACTAGAGAAGCATACTGTTATGTTTTGAGGCTGTCTCAGGACTGAAAGTCAATTTGGGAAAAAAGTGAAATAATTCCCATGGGTAAGAATGTAAATTTGCAAGAAATGCCTCAGATTCATGGTTATAAGGTTGCCAGCATACCTATAGAGTACCTGGGGTTGCAGTTGGGATCCACTTACAAAGCAAAAGCCGCATGTAATGTGATGACACAAAGATTTGAGAAGAGTTTAAGTAGGTGGAAGATGGATTGTCCTAGGGATGTAGACTTATGTAGATGGAGCATGCGCTTTATAATCTTCTGGTTTACTTTCTTACTTTGTTTCCAATCCCTATTTCAGTGGCAAAAAGACTTGAGAGCATACAAAAAAAGTTTCGTTGGGGAGATTGGGATGATAATCTGGGATTTCATTTAGTTAATAGGAATGTTGTACCACAAGCAGTTGCTAATGGGGGAGTTGGGGGTAAAGTCATTGGTTCTTGTATATAAAGCTTTGTTTGGAAAATGATTGTGGAGATTAAATGGGAAGAAAACTAGCCCTTGGAGGAGGGTACTAGTTGCAAAATTTGGTTTGGAAGATTCAGAGTGGATTAAAAAACCTAATTGAGGAGTACATGGAATTCAGGCTTTGGAAGCACATTAGGCAAGGATGGGATGCTTTCAAACACAGACTTTCTATTAGAGTGGGAAATGGTGGGCATGCTATGTTGCATGATGACATCTGGTGTGGAGACTGCTTTCAAATACTTATTCCCAGATGTGTGTGCACTATCAAGAAACTAGAGAGCTAGGGTGGCCTATCGTTGAAAGACTGACAATGGGTAAACAATGTGTTAAAGTAATATCTTACGTAGGGCTCAAGATTAGAAGCCCAAAGCTTCTTGAGCAATGTTAGATGGGAGGATGATATGCTATGGTGGAATTGTTGTACCTCTGAACTTTTTCTGTCAAATCCTACTGTTCCGATCTCTTCTTGCAATTATAACAGAGCACTCTCTTCCCATGGAAATCGATTTGGAAAGTCATGGTTCCTTTGAAGGTTTCATTTTTTTCTTGGCAAGCTGCTCCGAGATGTATTCTTTCTTCGGATAATCTCTAGAAGAGGGGAAAAATACTGGCCAATAGGTTCTTTTTGTGCAAGACTGAACAAGAGCGTGAATCGCTTACTTTTACATTGGAGCTGGACCAGAAAGATTTAGGCTACAGTTTTTGCAATTTTAGGAGTAAATTTGTTGAACTTAGGCACAGTGTGACATGAACTTTCAGCTTGGAGAGGGACTTTCAGTTTGCGTGTGCAAAAGAAACAGACTACTAAGATGATTCCTCTCCTTGTTTTTAGGCTCATTTCTTCACTTTTGGTATAGCAGGAGAGTCCAATTTCATACATCTAGTTTGTTGGAAATGCTAAAAACTCTTCTGTGCATTATTTTGTATGTGGTTTGGCTTCTATTATAAGCCATTTTGTAGGGGTGGTACCCCCTTAGTACTTCCTAATGAAATCTTACTTATCATTGAGAAAAAATATTATTGCCCAGAAATAATTTCAGCTGAAGTGCAAATCTCTTTTGATATGCAGAATGGAGATTTTGCAGGGACATCGTCCTGTTTCTAGTCGAGAAGGTTTGCAAGAACTCAATAAAATTGCCTTGAGGATTGAGGGAAAAATTTACACTGCTGCAACGAACCAGGTATTATATGATGTCCATGTCCACTGTGCGTCTCATTGCCTTTGCTCTTATCTTTGATTGCTTTTTAGGAAGTGGCCCTGGAGCTAGTGCTTGCTTATTTTGTATGGATTTTCTATCTGGATAGAGGATGCATAAACAAACTGGATACGCTTGTGCTTAAAAAAATTTGAGAAGCTTTCTCTTATTCTTATAATATGTCAAGAATTTCTATGATGTGTGCATCTATATAGTAACTGGAACTATTTAAATATTGGGAAAAAGTCACAAAAAATCCCAAATTTTGCTCAAACAAATTTACTCCAAAACTTTTTTTTGTGACATAAAAAACCTCAAACTTTGCTAATTGTGATACAATTAATCCGAACTTTTTTTTGTGCTACAAAAAATCCGGGTGGCATATTTACCTCAAACTATTTGGCCGCAAAGGGCATTTTTGTCTTTTACCTTTCCTTTTTCTGTTTATTCCTTTTATTTTCTTTTTTCTTTTTCTCTCTTCCCTTCGCCATGGCCGGCAAAGGGAAGCCAAACTCAGGCAAGGGCTGCCCTCACCAATTGCCCTTGTTGTCATTAGGCAAGGACCGGATTTGGTGAGGGCGGTCCTTGCCTTAGCCCAGCTTCCTCCGCCATGGCCAGTGGAGGGAAGAGAAAAGAAGAAAAAAGGAAAAAAAAGAAAAGAAAAGAAAAGAAAGAGGAAAATCAGAAAAAAGGAAAGAAAAAGAAAAAGAAATTAAAAATATAAAAGACAAAAATGCCCTTCGGTTAGAAAGCTTGGGGTAAATTTGTCACAGTTGACATAGTTTAGAGTTTTTTGTGTCACAGAAAAAGATTTGAGGTAAATGTGTTACACTGGGTTTTTTGTATCACAAAAAAAGTTTGGGGTCAATTTGCCACACTAGGCAAACTTTGGGGTTTTTGGTGGTTTTTTCCCTTAAATATTTAAATTTAGTGTTGCAGCAGTGAAATCAGGTTTCCTCAGTGCTGTGATATTATACTTAAGTTTTAAGTTGTAGTTTCAAATTGATATCTGCTTCATTTTCTTTCTAATTTGATTATTTAATCTGTTGGTCTGTTACGAACTGATTTAGTGATTTCTGCTTTCTTTCTCTTTTAGGGCGATTATTTAATGAAGATATCTTCAAAGATGTGGATCGTGGTGATAGAGTTAGATTTGCCATGTAATGCTATTTGGATTGACGGTGAGGACTCAGGTACGACTTAAAGTTCCTGTTACTTGATACCATTGATGTAAAAATTAGAATTTCTGTTTTCTTATCCCTTTATATATATTACAGATATGTATATTTCTTATTCCTCATATTTTCATTTATGTACTTGTGCTATTATTTTTTATACATTTTTTTTGGGGGACATACAGCATGAGTCCTAAAAAATTTAATGATGGAGCACTTAAGTCTTAAAACTTTCATTTTGTGCACTTAAGTCCTAATTTTTTTTTTTGATACATTGTTTATGGGGGACGTACGGAATTGGCCCCAGAATTATCCTTTTTTGGGGCTTTACATAGTACATGATTTCAATTTTGTACCCTGAAATGAATTTCTTTTTCCAATCTTGCTCATTTTTAATCTCAAATGCACATTTATGCCATGGGCAGTGGCACATTTGAATTTCTTGGTTTCATATGTAACCTATTGATTTAAAAACAGATAGATCTCGGTTTTTCTTCTTCATTGAATCAGATATGCATTTGCAAAGAGCAATTTTTTCAAAGAGTTGTAGCAAGCTTTAGTATAACTATAAAGGGTCATATGTTTGCATCTTTTGTAACTTTCTCCCTCTTCTTTGCACCAAATTTTCTTTTTTAAAAGTGTCTCTCTGATAGCCTTGGAGGATGCATGCTTGCCAAAGATGATTCTCTTTTCTCATTTATGTTTTTGTTTTCTTTAAGATTTCAAGATTAATTCAAGTACATGCACTGCACGAAGAATTTTCTTTTAGTACTTGCTGAAAAGAAAAAGAGTGAGTCATTTTTGTCTTTTTTGCTTATCCATTATCCATCTAGAATATCAGAAAGCTTCTAGTTGGAGTAATTACACAATGCTCTAAAGGTTGTCCTCAGTGTGTGCATCCATCACTCATTCCTTTCATCTTCTTGTGCTATTTGCAGTTAATGCTGCTATGCATGTATTGATCCTTTTTCTTTTTCTTTTTTAATTTCACTGACATGCATATTTTGTATGTTATCTTGAGTTATCCGTCCTCAAATTGAATTCCAAAGCCAACCTATTCCTAATTCCTTAGCTGTGGATCAGCCTCAAGCAAGTCAACAGTAGTTGGTTAGGAATACTCAAGAGTAATTGTTCCTTGGCTTCAGCTTGGTTTGGCCTGCCCATTTAATTGAATAAGTCTGCCTCCACTCCTAATCAAATCTCTCTCTCTTCCTTATTTCCGCTTTTGCAATTTTCTCTGCTAATTCTCACACTTCAGTGGACTTCGTCACTCTCTTGCTCTTCCAATTTTTGTCTCTCTTCAACCGCCTCCATTCCCTAAGTAGCCTCAAGCTTTTCTCTGGGGTTTTAGAGCTCTATCCTTCACAAGCTCTCTCTGTTCGCTCTTCAATTTTCTTTTATTGAATAATAGCCAGGAGACATTTTGGGTTTAGTTACTTTCCTTTTGTGCTAATCAGATTTTATATAGTCCTCTTCTCACGTTTCTTGCCAACCTCTTCATCATCGCTAGAAGACGAAGGCAAAATCTTGAAGGCTCCTCCATCCATGGCCAGTATCAAGAATGGACTTCGCCAACAGAAATGTGCACGATTATCTCCTTCCATTCAAGATGAAACCCAAAAAACAGTGGATTACATCAGCCAATTGCCTGATAGCATAATCTTTCATATCTTCTCCTTCTTGACCACAAAAGATGCAATCAAAACCAGCCTCTTGTCCAAGCAATGGTGTTCCACTTGGACTGCTAATCAATACATGAATTTCTCTCTGCCCCTTGGCAGTAGCTGGAATCCCAAGAGCTTCATCACTTTTGTCGACTCAGTGCTGTTACGCTGCACCGCAATTAAGTTGAAAAGATTCCTATTGGATGCTCCTTGTCGTGCCTTGTTGCAGTCAAAACTTAATGCATGGCTCCAGTTTGCCATCATGCATAACGTTGAAGAGGTGTCGATAACCCTGCATTACTGGCATGACAACATTTATGTGTTGCCACAAATCTTGTTCCACTGCACCACTCTGGTGAGTTTGTGCGTGTCCCAATGCTGTTTTTCAGTGTTTGGTGATGTGAATTGGTGTTCGCTAAAGATATTGCACATTGAATATGCGGAGTTAAACGATGAGGGAATGGTGAGTGTTTTGAGTGGCAGCCCTGTTCTAGAGCTCCTAGAGTTGAAAAGTTGCCGGGGCTTCAAGCACATCATGGTTGAATCAAAAAGTTTAAGAGAGTTGGTGATTGATTCTCATGAGTTTCGTCCTGGTCAAGGTTTCGTGTTGAAAATTTGGGCTCCTCATCTTCTCAAATTGCGCCTATTGGGCAATTCTCAGGGGGGAGAGTTCAGTCTAGATGAAGTATCTTCCTTGATTGAGGCTGAGTTAAATTTTGACATGGAAAGTTTCGCACTTGATAAGTTTAAGGCTCACAGTGATCTTGTCAAGGGACTTCTCAAGAGGCTGCATCGTGTGATGAAATTGGTGATGGGGAGCTGGTTCCTTCAGGTGCGAGCCAATAATTTTTAGCCCTGTTATTTCTAGTTTAAGTTGTGGACATACATTACACATTCTGCCATTTGTATTGTTTATTGGTACTTGATGAGACCATGCTCATAAATTGTTATTTCAAAGAAACATTGTCATCCTATGGAACTTTGATGGAATATTTGCTGGATGTGGCTCTTTTTCCTTTCCATAGTATGACTTTACTCATTGCAACCTGTTATTGCATTTATGGGTCCAGCAGTACATTGACTTTGTTAAAACTAAAATCCAATGTCCTTGTTTGCTCATTCGTTTGGTCTGTCTGCTATTGTGAGAGGTCGTTGGAATTGCAAGCATATCTTCTGTTTGATCTTCTTTAGTCCTTAAGGAAAGTAAAAGTGATAAGTTTCTCCTTTTTCCACCACGATGATGTCCTTAGGTGCTGTCGTTAATGGAGGCGAGAGAAGTGTTTCTTCCATCTTTAGAATGTCGGCATCTGATATTACTCGGCGCAGCAGACATTAAGGGAGTTCCCGCTATAGCAAAAATACTTGAAAGCATGCCGCACTTGGAGAAGTTATTCTTACAAACAACTTGCACACCCAATTCTGCGGTACACAACTGCTATAACCCTCTCAGTTCATTTAGTTTAATTTAACACCAGATTTGCTTGAAACATATTTAGATTATGAATTTTAGCCTTAGGCTGCATATAAACCTAACATTTCTTTTCTTCTCATTATTGAAAATCATTTTTGTACCTCTGTCCCTTCAATAGATTTATATTTCTCTTGCTGTAGTAAATGTTATTTTATACTGTCAAACCTCGATCCTCGACATTTGTCTCATCTAGTTCCAAATTTGTATCCCCTTTTAGTCATGACGTTCTATATCTGCAGATTGTGTTCAATGCGGAGGGTGAAGACTGTCGCAAATCTGCTGGAGAAGAATTTTGGAATTCTGCAATATGGAGGATTGACGAGTGTTTGATGCATCTAAAGCATGTTGAGATTGTTGATCGCAATGCCAATGCCAATTCACTGTTATGGGAATCTCTTCTTTCCCTGCTCAAGTTTCTCCTCCAGAATGCACTATGTCTGGACAAGATAGTGATCAATGGTACCAATTCCAAATCGTCCCAAGCAGTTGATCCATTGCGGCTGCTTGAAGTGGAACGGATTCTTCTATCGCACCCAAAGTGTTCTCCAAGTGCAAAGGTCATTATTAGATGTCCTTCCCAAGGCTGTCCGTCTGAACGTGTGCGCGAATCCTGATTATTTCATCAACACCAGTTACTTCTCTTTCTATGTTTTGTACCCGAGTTTTAGCTTAACATTTACAGGAGATGTGATTGAATGTAATGCCTGGGGAAAATTTGAAATAAAAATTCCCCGTCTGTTTGTTCAAATGGCAACTTTTAGCTTAGCTTAATATCGTTTCATGAAAGTCGCAATGTGCGTCTGTCTTAGAAAGCAGCTAATAAGGTTGACCTCAATGAATAACACAGGTTTATAAGCACTCAATCCTCTTGCACCAACAGCCCAAAAGTTTCACAAAGCGCATAATCCTTTGAAATATAATCTCTGTATTAAGATTGAACAGATTGAACTAGAGGTATCCCCGATCTCACTTGAAGATTCATAGACGTACGAGGGTCGTAATCATGGACATAAGATTTACCTGTCATAGAAACCAAGTTTATTGGTAAAATGTCAGTGATTAAATTACCAACTTTTATTTGATTATTGAGATGACTCAAGAATTTCGCTATTTTGATTAACAATCAGTATGAATGGAAGTAGGAGTCTTCAATCAATTCTCCAGGCAAAGTTGTTGAATCTTTTTTTGATTGATCAATGTGTGATATTTGAATTCTCATTACTAATGAAATCGAAATGATCTCTAGGAAAAGGATGAAAGATAGGACAAATGCCACCGAAAGAGTTGGAGCTGGTTGAAAATTTGCTTCAAAAGGCTCCACATCTACCACTCCTGAAGGCTAATAAAAGTAGTCGAGTCATTTCATTTCTTAGGCTTTGGTAAGCCCCTATTTCTTTCGGCTAAGGTCTAATAACAAAAAAAGTCTATTTTTATTGTATTTGCCCGTCGAATTAGGCCACCTATTGCCTTGAAAGAATTCACACGTGGCCACCAACTTTCCCAAACAAGAAAAGGGGCTTCAAGTTCTTAGGAAGAGCTATACGAGGCAGCTCACGTACGGTTCGGGAGTTGAGCCCCTCAGCGCCCCAGGACGGGAGTGGGGGACGGCCCTACGTGCAGGCAACAACAGCGCCGGCTCTATGAAGTCAATCGAATCTTTCTGTTGGCTTTCCCAATTCATTCATTCATGAATTTTGTAATAATTTACAAAAAATTAATTACATAATTTATATCACCACTCATATCAATTTACCAATTTTAATTTGAAAGACTTGCTAACCATCCCCAATTGAGTGACCAGATACTTTGAAGATACCAAATCCTATTGGATTGACTTATCAAATTTTTTTTTTTTTGAGGTTGTTTTCAAATGATCAACTTTTAATTTCGTAGCCTATTATGTTTTAAGGTGAACTGTTACATCAAATTATTTTCAGTAACTTACGAACTTAACCCTAATTTGAGTGATTTACAAACCCTCTTTGATTGATCTCCATTTATATTTGACTAACCTATCAATATTTATTTGATTGTCTTGACAAAAAAAATAATACTTTTATTGTTTTCAAATTTCAAATGTTTATTTGCGTAACTAATGTAATAATCATTTAGAGGTATGAACTCTTAATTTAACTTAACAGCTTTTATATAATTAATTTACCATTACTTTATAGAGTTAATATCACAAAATACCCAAATCTATTATGCCTATGACAAATTTATCCAAACTTAAGTTTTTTGACCACCAAAACCCAAAATTAATACATTTATGACAACTTTACCCTTTATTAATTTCTATTAAATTTATGGCAAATTACTAAGTTGAATAACGCATGGCAATTGGTAGGTATACTAGTTTAGGAGTTTACCTATTTGTTACAATTGTATTAATTTATGATTTTTCATGCTATTAATCCAATTTCACAGAAATTAATTGATGGTAAATTTTTCACAAATATATTGATTAGTTTGGAGTAAATTTGTCACAAATATACCAATTTAATATTTTTCATGATGTTAACACTACTTTATAGTACTGACTTTTTCTTTGTAACCTTTGTTTGATTATTGTAGATCATGTGCCTTAGCCTTTTGTGGTGCATTTAGTAACAATTTTATTTCCTAGAATAATTTCTGTTAAGATATGGTTTTTTCTAATTTTATCCCTTAAACGAGTTTCTAAGCATTTGAACACGTTTTGATAACTTCCTAAAATTTCTATTCTCGAAATAAAAAAATATTAGAATGCATTGGGTACTACTCTCTTTTGTGATGTAAAATTTCATTTTCCTCTTCTAACTAAACTTGGTAACCGGCTAGAGGAGGAAAAAGAAAGAAGACAAAAAGAAAAGAAAAGAGAAAAAGAAAGAAAATGGCTTGATTTTAGAATTGTTCTCGGGAACAAATCTATTCTCAAGAGTAATAAAATTAGCTGACGTCATCAAAAAAATTCTATTCTTTTTGTTTGTTTAAAAGAATAAAAGAATAAAAATTGCCAAAAATTATCCGATTACCAAATAGGCCCTTAGAAACTAAGCCTCCCTTCTCGTGCACGCTGCCCTCTCTTCAGTTGCTGCAGAGAGCAAGAAATTGCCATATAAAGAAAAATGATTAAAATCCGAAAGTGAGTTGACAATTAAAATAGAATAGACAAAAAAAATATTAGTGTACAACTTAAAAAGACTAGTGACCCTTAAATAATTAAATTAAGCAGGATACTAATGGCTTAACGATAATATATGGAAACCATTTGCACTCGAGATTACAGAATAATTATTCCACGATCCACTTCGCTCCACTCTTATAAAATAGTGATTTGTCATTGCTCATGCAACCCACCTCTCTCTTCAAATCGACTTTTTATTTTAAAAATTTCCCATCATTTTTTAATTAGTGTCACATAGTAAATAGCCGTTTATTTTGGGAGGGAAGAACGCTAGAAATATCAAATTTTATGTATGATGTTTACTTTAGTGTTAAAAGTTTTTGTCAACTCACTTAGATATCAAATTGTAGAAAAAATAATAACTTAAACGTCTCGAAATTCTAACGAAACTGATTGTGTGATTTTTTTCATTAAGTGTTAATGCTTAGGTGGCTTTTTTATTAAAAAGAAAAAGAAAAGGAAACTCCATGTGGATGATTAGATGGGACGCCGCACTGGAGAAAATCCTTCTCTCGTTCTCTGTCTCTCTCGTTCAAGCTCTCGTGGGGATCGAACCTCCATTTCTGGAGATGAACACCGAATCTTCCAAATTTCGTGGTTCGAGACCTTTGTCTCTGAGTGACATTCATCCTCCAAGCCAAACGATGTAACTGCGGCCAGGCCGACCTGGGTTCGACCGGCCCGGATGGATAGGGACTCCTCGTTGTCCTTGTCCGTCTAGCTTGGCTGAGATGAAGAGTGAGAGGATGGAGAATTGCGTTAGGTTTGCGCGTTCTTTTGCAGGATTTGGATTGTACCCGACGAGCCCGACGGGCTGGAGATTCTGGTCACAGCCGAGGTCATGAAGGAGTGAATCCATTTTCTTCACAAATTGGGACTGACGATGGATGACATCAATAACCATCAATAACCATCTTGTTCAAGCTCCGATCGTCTTCCCTGAAAAATCTATTCCTCTGTTTTTCTTGTGTTGTTGAGCTCACAAGCCATGACCGTCTTTCCTCAAATTGTCAATCTCAGTTTCATATTCAAGTCTCACGAAACTAAAGAGATGTAAATGAATCTAAGGTTCCTGTGGTGATGTGAACATATGATGAGCACTTCAGCCGACAAATTTAAGCAACTCTCTCAAGTATGCTTCACAAACTTCATGGAGACATTTCAACAAATTGCCTGCATGCATAGAGATCTATTCATGAAATCGAAATGGTTTTCCATCTATAATCAGTATTCGAAACAAGAATGTCGTCACTAATCATCAACTAACGACTCAGATTTTTAGTGATTTATGCATGGGTTTCGTAGACGAAAATTGGTCTCACACTTCTCCGGAATATCTCTGGAACAGGGCAAGAAAGACATGAAATTATATTGACGAGAAGAGGTTCTTTGTTGCGCTTACTGGTCAAGTTACAAGAGAAGGATTTAAAAAGCGTTGCTGGTGAGAGTGAGCTTTTGAATAAGGCTTCTTAAATATCTGCTTCGATATATCTGCACGAGCGATCACATCAATCGTCACCATACTTTACCAAGCCAGATACGGCAAGTGCTAAGGTTTGATGTCATAGCACCGTCTTCCCAAGGTAAATCTGTCAATAAGAATACCACAGAAACATCTTCAGACAAGGAGCTTCTAGATGAAAATAACAGAAGGAAAGAATTATCTAATCAAGTTCAACTAAAGGATCAGGCTTTGTAACTAATAGGGGTGTCAAAAAAAACCCATTCAACCCAATCCGAACATGACCCGAACACGATCCGAATACGAAATAAGTATAGTACATGTTTCGGGTCTTAATGTAATAATTATAAACACAAATGGAATACATGTTTTGGGTCAAGTTAGGGTCGGAACAATGTTCCGATCAAAACACATTAAAGGCTTCAACCTAAACACATCCACCCAAATTATCTCTTCTACAACTCTTTTTATTCGCAACTCATCCAGCACATCTCATCTCACAAGTTTGTCGCCGTCGCCCCTCAAGTCAGCCCCCTCAATCTTTCTCCATCTCCCCCCTCTCTCTCCCCATCTTCCATATGATTTGCTTCTTTTTTGCGACCGACGCAGAACTTTAGAAGAGAAAGTATTATTTATCTGCAGAAATATTCACGGACGAGTTGGGCGAGACTTCACGGCGTCACATAAAAGCATTTCGAATTCCCTTTGTCATATTTTTTATTAAAAAATTATCTGTCTACGAAAGTGTTCACAGACGGGTTGGACGAGACCTCGTGACGTCACATAAAAATATTTCGAATTCCCTTTGTCATAATTTTTTTTATTAAAAAATTATCTGTTTCGGAAATGTTCACGGACGGATTAGACGAACGTAAGAACATTTCGAATTCCCTTTGTCATAATTTTTTAATAAATTATTTGTCTACGGAGCTGCTCATGGACGGGTTGAACGAGGCATCGCGACATCACGGTTCATGGACGGGTTGAACGAGGTCTCACGGCGTCACGTAAAAACATTTCGAATTCCTTTTATAATATGTTTTATTAAAAATTGTAATATTTTTTAATAAAAAATCCGAAACCCGACCCGAACCAACCCGAACCGACCCGAACCGACACGTTTTCTTTTCTTTTTTTTTTTTTTATGCATTTCGGGTCGGGTCGGGTAAGGTAACATCAAGACCCAACCCAACCCGACCCGTTGACACCCCTATCAAGTATTAAAATGTTAAAATGCAGCCACCAGATAACTATGCTATGAAAGGACAAAAGATGAACCACATGATTCACTGATCATTTCTACAAACCTGCATTTTAATGGTTCTTGACATGCAAATCTTTATATTTATGAAAGTTCACTTTGGTGTGAACCAAGTCAGAAGCTCAGCTCTTTCATAACCTAAAGGTTTGGGAAGAGCTTTATACGCTCTTTATTTGTGAGGCCCACTTTTTGATAATTTTCTGGTGTATGTGGCCTTCCAAAACCATCATTTAACTGAAAGATTTTGTTTATCTCCACCTTAACAGTTCATTATTTATTTTCTTTTGATGATCAACCATTTATGCATTTGAACTTTGGTACAATAGACAATATCATCGGATGTTATGAACTTTTTGTAAAGAATCAAACAAGTCCTAAATGATTTCATAAAGTTGCAATGAGGTCCTTAATGTCCCCATTTCTTCTCACATGGCAAAAAGGTGTCATTGCAACTTTTGGATACTGTTTAGCACTGCATTGCATCAGTTAAAAGCTCTCGAACCGAATTGAATCCTTGGAGATAAGTTTGAATTTTCCATTGCAATATTCCCATGGATAAGAAATGCACGTTAACCAGAGATGAAAAGGTGTAGTTGGGCTACTTATTTTAGGTACTGTAAATCACTCAATAAATTCCCTGCTCATTTTCTTACATGCTATTTCACGTCAATTGTACTCTGCAAACCTTCAGGATGCATATTTCTCTTTGCTTTTCTCCCATTATGTGAAGGGTCTTTAACAAGTTATTAGTTTTTTTTATTTGGAATTAAAATATCACTAATTTTTTTAGTTGCTACAAATTTAATCAAAAGACATCAAGGGGGTGCAAACCATAATCATACAGAGATCAAAGCAACATGTCCTCTTCACCAAGTATGCCACATCCAAAGGTTGTGTAGCAAGATGTGAGCAACATGTCCTCTTCTTCCTGGCATGAAAAGCCTCCATCACCTCCACCTCTTAGGTTTTCAAAAGCAAAGGATTTAAATTCGACTTCCTGTTATATCTGTTAAAGGAAGCTTTCACCTTTGGTAATACTAGAGAATTCACTTCCTATGACATCAGGTAGAAATGAGTCGGTGAAATAACATGCAACTCACTCTTTGTATTTCAATATTCCGAATTCAAAAGACAGAAAGGAGTGATGGACTTGAACCCCTCAGCACCGCAGAACTTCAAAGCAAAAAACGTAAGCAGTTAAATCTACAACAAGCATCAAAGGCTCCTAGATTAGGAAAACCAGCACGGTACTAATCTAAAGCAACCCGTGATGTAGATCCTATTTCGTTGTAGGTCATTTCTAACTATCATTTCACTATAGAGGGGATCCATCTCTGCAACTAGACGTTCACTGCCAATCCGTTTGATGATTACCTCTTAGGTGAGATGAAGAAGTTATGATTTTTTAACTGGTATATAATGACATGGTTATGTTCTATAGAGAACTCATGGATCAGAATATCGTTGTTCATGTTGAAGACTGTTGTTAGCTGGATTGATATCGAAAAAAACACAATGGAACACGTTCATCTCGATGTTTTCAAGTAATAGTCGTTGCGTGTATAAAAGAAATAATTTCCATCTTTCGTGTTTTCTTAACTAGCTTCAAGTTTGCTCATCGTAACTCTAAGTTCATGTGATCCTTCCAAGTATCTAAGATTAATTCATAAGATGGCACTCAAATGTAGGTTTTTTTTTTTTCTAATTAGGGTTCGGCTGTATAGGAATTTTCTTATGTAACCGAGCATTTGATGCCGACCAGTTTGGCAATTATCACCGTATTAGAGGAAGAAGACATTAATCCGTATTCCTTAATACATTTAATTTTGTTTCTTACAATTTTCTCTCTCTTTTACCAGTATTAATAAATAATTAACTTTTGCAATAATTAATATAATTGATCCTAATTGAGTGAGTTCATTATTATATGTTAAACTAGACATTAATCTGCACATTGAATGGGATTGGAAATATTTGTATAAATTAAAAAGGGAAAATGCTAACTAATCAAGAGATTATAAACTTGTGTTAATGACGAGTCACTTTTTTATTATGACAAAGAGAAACAGAACTACAGTTCTTTGAAAAGTTAACATTTCTATCAATTGACAAATGCATAATTTGATGAATTTATTGCATCACTTGTGTGTTTCATTTTTGAAATATGAATTTTGTCTCTCATGAACTCTACAAAGAGAATCCAAATTCTACAACACTGCTTTTTTCCACATATGTTGACATCCGAAATTTTGTCGACTGTTTAAACACTCATTCTTATAAAAATATAAAAAATAAAAATAGCTAAAACAACAACAAGAAAAAAAAAAAAGAAAAACATATATAATAAATTAAAGAAAATAGAAGGTCCGGTCAAATGCATGCGGCCCAACTCCCAACTTTAGCCCAACCCATTTGCCCAACGATTTGGTTCTTTTAAATTTTTCAATCGGAGAACGGGCTCATTGGACCCACAAATTTGAGTCCACATTGTCAGTTGAGGCCAATCGGAATACAAACAAGGCCCAAAATAATGAAAGGACAAAAAAGCCCAATTAAATAGAAAAGGAGGAATGGCCCATCTCTCGGTAGCTCGTTTCACTTCTTGGATGGCATAAGAGTTGAAACTCAAATTTAAAGCTAAACGTCTTCACCTCAACTCCTCTCGAGAATATTCCATATTTCCATGTGAGAATGGTGGTCATTATGGCAAATTTCAATGGTTAAATTGGACGTTAAATTTAAAAGTTGGTCTTATAAATCGTATAAATAGATTACGCTGGATAAAATATCTCCTCTATAGGCAAAAAAATAAATAAATAAGAAGCTAGAAAAATGAGAGAAAAGGAAATGGAGGTAAGCCCTTTGTCGAAAGGAGGGAGACAATAGAGCTAGCAACAAAGTGATCATTGGTCATGACATTTGAATTAATTTAAGAACCTAATTGTTTCACAAAATATAATAATTTGGAAAATATTTTTCTCAAAATGATTGTTTGTATTACTTAGAAATATGAATGAACGATTTTTTTTTTTTTTTTATCATCAACGAAAATGTTTAGAAATAAATAAGGAAAATATTTGAAGCTATCACTTTTAGAGAAATATTTTACAAATCACTTATTTTCCTCGAAACATATTTAATTTAAGTAAAATCCTATGATTAATTATTCAATTAAAGCATGCGTCGCTTGATTTTAAGTAGCATTCAGCTTAGGCTTGTCTATGCTTGTTCAAAAGACTTTGCTCGAGCTCGAGCAACCTGAAAACTTTAGTTCGAGATGCACATATATCTCGAAACATTCGTCTTCGCAAACCAATTGAGCTATAGCCAAAGACAAGATTGAAATCACGATAGGGACTATCAAGCTCGAGCTTGTCAAGATACAATACTCCAATTTATTTAGAAGTTTCCAATGTTTTTTTTCAAAAAAATCTAAGAAAATTAGCCAAAAGTCTTAAATTGGCCAAGGGTAGTCCTCGCCTAGGCTGGCAAAGGTCGCTCTTACCGGATCAAGTGAGGGTAGCCCTTAACTAGATTAGTGAAGGTTGGCTCTCAAGAGTGCCCCTCACCTGAGGCCGATGACCTCCATCGGCTATCGATGAGGCCTAGTGTTGGCCAGTGGAGAGAAAAAAAAGGAAAAAAAGGAAAAAAAAAAAAAGTAAAGAAGGAAAATAAAATAAAATAGAAAAATAATTCAAAAATTCAAAAAATTTAATTATTATTAAAAATTATTTACGTTAACGTCAATTGTACCATAGTGCACGTCTTGTTCAATAACAGCGATTTTGTTTATCTAAATTAATCATATTAATTCAATTGATAAAATGTAAAAATATTTAAAACTTAATAAATAAAATTATTAAATTTATAACTGAATTGATAAAAATATAATAACTTAAAAAAATTTCGACAATCTTCCTAAAAGAACCGGGCCCTACTTGTTTGGGACCGATCCGCGACCCGACCCGAGACAACGAAGGACCCGACAAGACGAAGAGACATGTGGCCACCGGACATAAAAGTGGCGGCGAATCTTCCTCTTCTTCTTCTTTTTGTCTTGCCCTGCTTTGCTTTGGGTGTCGAGTCATCGACCACCTGGTCATCTCTTAATAATAAAGAAAGTCGAAATCCACCAGTCCACCCTCTTAGTACCATAGAAATGAAAGGAGACCCGCCTTATGGTTCTCTCGCCAAAAGCTGTTCCGTGTCCTCCCACAGGTGAGGTCGACCCTCTTCATTCGCTGTTCATCGACCGTTTCTTTTGGGTTTTCGAGGGGGCCCATGTAGGAACGTGGCAGGATTTGTGGGTTTGGGTTGCTTGAAGTCCGTGCCGATTGTATTGGCTTATGCGATTCGAATCTGCTTGTGGGTGGGCGTGTGCTGATTGTTTTGTTATTGCTTGTGCTAAGTTCCCGTGCGGTTGTTGGTTGTTGAGGTTTTTGAGCAGTGGGTATGTTGGAAAACGCTGACTGGAGGCCCACACGGCCGGCTGGCGGAGGAGGCGGGGGCATTGAAGCTGCGCTTGATGGAGGCGATTGGAGGGTTCAGTTGCCGCCAAGATCACGGGAGAGGATTGTCGACACGATGTGAGTGCTCCTTCCTTTGCTTGGTCTTTTATTGTTTTCAGGAAAATGTGGAGTTTATGATGGATTGTTGCTTAGGGACGATTTGCAGGGGTTTAGCATGTTAATGAAGTAATGGTTTTACAATACCGTCTTGTTATTAGATAGAGGCGCAATATGACTTGTTCCCCCGTTCTTCCTTACCATGGCAAGTTTTTGTGAAATAACTCTAATGAGAAGAAAAAAGAAGGCGTTAAGAGACAGAACCTCCTCATCCAACCCTAGACACTCTTAAGATCGCTTTTGCTGTAATTTTTTTTTTCTCATTGGATAGTTTTTAGTCTTAGTTAAGTCTCAATATGTTACATTGGTGATTATATAGCATAAGAAGATGGTTGTATTTCTTTTTTAATTGGAATGGATGATCTTCTATTTTTGTTTACAACCAGGAGGGTTTACCATATATGTAGACAAGCATAATTGCGGGGGTAAGGCCATGGGCTTTCAGGCAGGGGAACAGTTACAGGATGATCGCCTGTTATGCTCACGACAAGAATTTACTTATCCAGAGCCTAAGGATTTTTAGGCGTCTTATTGCTTGTAGTTTGTGTTTTTTCATATTACTCTCTAAAAAGTTTTTCCCCTTTCCAAGTCAATAGTGTCACTATAGTTATTGTAGGGGTTGAAGGCCCCAAGGTTTTCCACAGGAAACTTAATCTTCACCTACCTTGAGGTGCAATGCTTGAACTCCCACCTGTGTTAACTGTAATAGGAGGAGATGCTAGTAATGCGTGGATTAGGTGTCACCAAAATTTTATAGGTTTGTGGATTCTTATATGTGTTATTTCGAATCATTTTTTAGTTTGCTTTCTTATTTGGGAGAAAGCTATTTATAATTTGTTGAACAATATGCAACTGCTACTGGAATTTTTATCTGTTATCCGTTGGATTATATGACTATATTAGGATTATGTAATTTCAGCTCTGTTATACACTGGATTTTGTGACCATCTCCGGCAAACCTTTTCTTCTGACCTTTCGTTCTTTTCTTACCCACTCTGAACTCCTCCTCTTCCATCTCCTGACCCCTCTGTTTTCAAGCTCCAGCGACCTCCCTAACATCCATTGACCACCATGAATTCAAGCTAGCCATCAACAAAGATCCCCATTGACATCGTAGGCTCTTTTCCTCTTCTTTTATATTGCTGTTTGCTTTCTCTGAGATGTTGAAGACTTTTTCCTCTTACTTCTTTGCTGTGTGCAATTGTTGAGGCTGGTTTTGTCAGGAGATACCTACAAAGTAAAGGGGTTTTTGTGGAAAGAAAATCCTTTGAGTTTATGTTACAGGCCGAAAAGGACATGTTAAGAGTGACAGACTATGCCAGATGGAGGAGATTGTCAATATACCTCTCTAATGAGGACTTGAAATGATGGATGTATTATTATGCAGTTGTAGAACCTGGTAAAACAGGTGTATGCGGAATAAGCTGTTGTAGTTGGAAAATTACTGGTGTTTCAAACATGTGGTGGCATTGTAGTGATGTGGAATGAGAAATCAGTCAACTTAGTAGATTGCTTAGGTGCCCAATTTAGTGTCTCATGCCTGTTTTGTGGTGCAGAGAATGGGGAAGAGTGGATCTTTATAGGGGTGTATGGTCCTGGAGAGGGTAGTGCTAGGAGTTCATTTGGGGATTAGCTCTATGATATTAGAAGTAAATGGGAAGAGCCTTCAGTGGTTGGGGGAGACTTCAACGTGGTATGGTTTCCACATGAGCAGAATGGAATTGGTACTGACATAGCTTGCGTGAGGGAATTTCAGCAGATCTTAGACATCTTTTGCCTGATTGTCATGTCGTTGGTAGGTGGAAGGATACTTGGTCCAGGGATGGGGAGAGGCTATCCTTTTCACACGTTGATCGGTTCTTTGTTTTGACAACATTAGAGGATATCGCCTGAACTCAACTCAAAAGTTGTCACCTCAAGTGATGTGAGACCACCATACTGTTGTGTTAGAGAGAGAGAGGTATTGAATGGGGCCCCACTCCTTTCTGGATTGAGAATATTTGGCTCAAAATAGAAAATTTCAAGGAGGTAGTTATTAATTACTGGAAAAATAGTTATTTCAGGGGGTAGGCCAACTTCACTTTTCCTTTGAATCTCAAGGGGCTGAGTACACTCTGAAACATGAAGTTGTGAGAAGTTAAAAATGTGGGAAACAATTTAAAGAGACAATTCAAGAAGTTGAAGAGCTTGAGGATATGGAGATGCAGATGATTTTATGAAGGAAGAGTGCCTTAGGAGAATGGAATTGAAAAACTCTTGCTTTGTTGATTCAAATGGAAGAACCGCCTGGAGACATAAGTCTCGAGAGTTTTGGCTTGATGATGGTGACAGGAACACGAAGTCCTTCGTAACATGGCCAATGCTCATAGAAGATATAACTTCCTCAGTAAGTTGGAAGTTTTGGGATGGTTGTTGAAGATGTGGATGCCATGAGTTCGTGATCATCTAGAATTCTGTGCTGATTTAGACAAGGACAGATGTTTTGAGAGACTGGAAATTTTAGAGACTTCTCTTGATCTTGATATGGTTGAGATGCTGCAAATAATTTTTGAGGAGGAGGAGATTAGAAGGGCAATCTGGGAGTGTAGATAAGGCATTAGGTTTTGATGGATTTACGTTGAAATATTTCAAGAGAATTGGAGATTTTAGCGAAGACCTTCCAAAGGAATTCCAGAGTAGGTGGAAGTTTGTAGATAATCTCAATTGTACATTTTTAGTTCTCATTTAATGTCCTTAAGGAATTTTAGGTTTTTTTTTTGGGGGGTGAGTTTGTAGATAATCCAATCCCTATTAGATGTTAGATGTGAGGACGATTATGCTACAGAAGAATTGTTGTACCTCTAAAACTTTTTCTGTCAAATCCTACTACTCTGATCTCTGTTCTACTCAGATACAATAACAACAGAGCACACTCTTCCCATGGAAATCTATTTGTAAAGTTGAGGTCCCATTGAAGGTTTCATTTTTTTTTTGTTTGGCAAGCTGCTTGGGGATGTATTCTTACTTTGGATAATGTTTAGAAGGGGAAAAAAATACTGGCCAATAGGTGCTTTTTGTGCAAGACTGAAGAAGAGATTGTGAATCACTAACTTTTACATTGTAGCTGGACCAGAAAGATTTGGGCTACAGTTTTTGCAATTTTAGGAGTAAACTGGTTGACCTTAGGCACAATATGACATGAACTTGGGGCTCTTTTTTTTTTTTTTTTTTTTTTTTGGGGGAGGGGGGACTTTCAGTTCATGTGTCAGAAAGAAACAGATTACTAAGATGATTCCTCTCCTTGTTGTTTGGCTCATTTGGAGAAAGAGGAATAAAAGGGCAGTTCAAGGAGTTGAATCATTGTGGGATTTTTTTTTTTGAGATAATCGTTTGTATGGTCTTCACTTTTGGTATGCAGCAAAATCCAATATCGAACATCTAGTTTGTTGGAAATGCTACAAACGATTTTTTTGTGCATTAGTTTGTATGTGGCTTCTATTTAATCCATTTTGTAGGGGTGGTACCCGCTTGGTACTTAATGAAATCTTACTTATCATTGTGAAAAAAAAAAAAAAATTGGCTAGAAACAATTTCAGCTGAAGTGCAAAATGCTGTGAGGTTTGAGGAAAATATTTACATTCTTGCAACAAGCCTTGTATTATATGATGTCCATGTCCACTACATGCGTTTCATTCTCTTTGATCTCATCGGTGATTGCTTTTTATGAAGTTGCCTGGGAGCTAGTGCTTGCTTATACTGTATCAAGTTTCTATGTGGCTAGAGGATGCCTTACCAAACTGAGTAGGTTTGTGCTTAAAATATTTAGAGAAGCTTTCTTATATTCGCATAATCTGTTGATAATTTTTATGTCGCATGCATTCATATAGTAAGTGGAACTGTTAATATCTGAATTTAGATTCGTGCCAGTGAAATCTGGTCTGCTCAGTGCTGTGATATTGCACCTAAATTTTAAGTTATATTTTCAAATCAATATCTGTGTCATTTTCTTTCTAATTTGATTATTTAATTTGTCAGTCAGTTATGAAGTTATTTAGTGATTTTTGCTTCCTTTCCCTTTTAGTCCTATTATTTAAGGAAGATATCTCTGAAGACGTTGTTAATGGAGATAGAGCGTCAGAGTACCATACCTAATGCTTTGCCATCTAACTCTGCTGGGAATAGCAGTGAGGACTCAGGTACGATTAAGTTCCCGTTATTTGAAACCATTGATGTCGGAATTAGAATTTTCGTTTTGTTATCTGCATATATATTTATAGATATGTATATTTCTTTTAACAAATACTTTGATTAATGTACTGGTACTTTTTTTTTTTTTTGATACATTTTTTTTGGGGGACATACAGAGGGGTCCCAAAAATTGTTATGATAGAGCACTTGAATCCGAGAACTTTCATTTTGTGCACTTAAGTCCTAAAATTTTTCATTCATCCACTTTAGCACTGCTGTTAGCTCCTTACGGCTTTTAGGTTTTAGTGAATGGAAGATCTACATGAAATTTTCTTCTATTAGCAGCCACATATGATTAAAAGAAAATAAAAAAGTCATGCAGCATCTTCCTTCCACCTAAAATTCACGGAGTTAATGAAATGTCTCAAGTGCATTCAATTGCAACTAGTATGACTTAAATGCACGAAATTGAAGTTTTAGGACTGAAGCACATCAGCGTGACAAATTTGAGGAATTGCCCTGGAATTGTCCTGGAATTGTCCTTTTTGGGGCTTTACATTGTACACATTTATATGCCCACTACGAGCTGTGCTGCTTATTGACTGGGTAAATGCTCCATGGGCACGGGATTTTCATTTTGGTATTCCGAAGTTAATTTTTTTCTTTTTTTGGCCAGTCTTGCTCATCTGTAACCCCAAATGCACATTTATTCCATGGGCAGTTGCACATTTGAATTTCTTCATTTCATTTGTAACCTATTGATTTAAGAACCGAAAGATCTCGGTTTTTTTCTTCTTAGAATCAGATATGCATTTGTGAAGGACAAGTTTTTCAAAGAGTGGAAGCAAGCTTCAGTTTAACTAGAAAGGGCCAAAGGCTTGCATCTTTTGTAAATTCCTCCCAATTCTTTGCCTCAATTTTTTTTTTTCGGGTTAAAAGTGAGCCTCTTTTGGGGTCAGAAGATGTATGCTTGCAAAAGATGATTCACATTTCTCGTTTATGTTTTTGTTTTCTTTGAAGATTTCAAGATCAATTCGAGTACATGGACTTCACAAAGATGAGTGAGTCATTATTTGCCTGTTTTTACATATCCATTATCCATCTAGTATCACTTGCGCAGAAAGTTTCAAGTTGGAGTAATCACATAGTGCTCTAAAGGTGGTCCTTGTTGTGCATCTATCCCTCATTCCTTTCATCTTTTTGTGCCATTTGCAGTTACTGCTACTATGCATGTATTGTTCCGTTTTCTTGATTCACTAACATAACTTACTTATATTGTATGTCATCTCAAGTTACGCATCCACAAATTCAAAGCCAAAGCCAACCAATTCCTAATTCCTCGGCTGTGGATCAGTGTCAACCAAATCTACAGTAGTTTGTTCAGAATACTTGGAATAATTGTTCCATCTGGAGTTCAGGCTGCAGCCTGGTTTGGTCTGCCCATTAATCGAATAAGTCTGCCTCCACACCTCTAATCCAATCTCTCTCTCTCTCTCTCTCTCTCCCCCATCTTCTGCAATTTTCTCTGCAAATTCTCATACTCCAGTGGACTTCAATCACTCTCTCGCTCTTCCATTCTAAATCTTGCTGTTCAACTGCCTCCATTCCCTAAGTAGCCTCAAGCTTTCCTCTAGCATTTTCAATCTCTATCTTTCACAAGCTCTCTCTGGATGTGCTCTTTAATTTTATTCTATTTTGAAGAAAAGCCAGAAGACTTCTTAGTCTTTAGCTATTTCCCTTTTATGCTGATCAGAGTTTATATAGTCTTGTCACGTTTCTTGACAACCTTTCTTTTCATCATTGTCAGCAGTAAAACGTGCACGATTATCTCCTTCCAATCAAGGTGAAACCCAAAACCCAGTGGATTACATCAGCCAATTGCCCGACGCCATAATCCTTCATATCTTCTCCTTCTTGACCACAAAAGACGCCATCAAAACCAGTGTCTTGTCCAAGCAATGGCGTTCCATTTGGACCTCTAATCAGTATATGAGTTTCTCTTTGCCCCCTGGCAGTAGCCGGAAATCCAAGAGCTTCACCGCTTTCGTCAACTCAGTGCTGTCACGCTCTACCGCAATTAAGGTGAAAAGATTCTTCTTTGATGCTCCTTGTCTGGCCTTGATGCAGTCAAGTCTTGATAGGTGGCTTCAGTTTGCCATCAAGCATCACGTCGAAGAGGTATCGGTAATCCTAAATTACCGGCGCCAGAAAATTTATGCATTGCCTCAAATCATGTTCTGCTGCATGACTTTGGTGAGTTTGCGTGTGTCCCGATGCTGTTTTTGGGTGTCCAGCGGTGTGAATTGGTGTTCACTGAAGACATTGCGCATTGAACATGCTGAGTTGAACGATGATGGGATGATGAGAGTTTTGAGTGGCAGCCCTGTTCTAGAGTTCCTTGAGTTGAAAGGTTGTGTGGGCGTCAAGCACGTCATGGTTGAATCAAAAAGTTTTAGAGAGTTGGTGATTGATTCCCACGAGTTCCGTGGTCAAGCTTCGATGTTGAGAATTTCGGCTCCTCACCTTCTCAAATTGCGCCTGTTGGGCAATTCTCGAGGGGGAGAGTTTACACTAGATGAAGTATCTTCCTTGATTGAGGCTGAGTTAAATTTCAACATGAAAACTTTTGCACACGATAAGGTCAAGGCTCATGCCGATCTTGTCAAGGGGCTTCTCAAGAGGCTGCATCATGTCACAAAATTAGTGATGGGGAGCTGGTGCCTTCAGGTGCGAGCCAATTCTTTTAGCCCTATTATTCCTTGTTCAAGTTGCGGACACGCATTAAATATTATGCCATTTGCTTAGAATAAAATGTGAGATTGTTTATTGGGGCTTGATGATATCATGCTCATAAATTGTTATTTCAGGGAAACTTTGCCATCTTATCGATGGAATTTTTGCAGGATGAGGCTTTTTCCTTTCATAAAAGAACTTTACACATCTAACCTGATATCGCCTTTATGGGTCCAGCATTATATTGACTTTGATAAGACTAAAATCCGATGTCCTTGTTTGCTCATTCGTTTGGTCTGTCGGCTATTGCGAGAGATCTTTGGAATTGCAAGCATGTCTTATATTTGATCTTCTTTAGTGCTTAAAGAAAGTAGAAGTGATCAGTTTCTGCTTCTTCTGCCACAATGATGTGCTTAGGTGCTGTCGTTAATGGAGGCGAGAGACATGTTTCTTCCATCCTTAGAATGTCGGCATCTGATATTACTGGCGCAGCAGGCCATGAGGGAGTTCCCGAGGCTATAGCGAAAATACTTGAAAGTACACGGCTCTTGGAGAAGTTATTCTTACAAACGACTTGCACACCCAATGATACGGTACACTGACTGCTGGAACCCTCACTTCACTGGGTTATTTTAACACCAGATTTGCTTGAACATATACAGATTGTGAATTTTAGCCTTAGGCTGCATATAAACCTGTCATTTCTTTTCTTCTTGTGATTGAAAATCATTTTTGCACCTGTCTATTTAATTGACATTTTGGATTCTCAATAGATTTATATTTCCCTTGGTGTGGTGAATGCTTTTCTATACTGTCAAAGTTTGATATATGTCTCATCTAGTTCCAAATGTGTATCTCCTTCTTAGTCATAATATTTTATATCTGCAGATCGAGTTGAATGCAGAGAGTGTAGGCCATCACGTCTTTGCTGGAGAAGAATTTTGGAATTTTGTAAAGTGGAGGATCTACCAGTGTTTGATGCATCTCAGGCATGTTGAGATTGTTGATTGCGGTGCCAATCTGCTGACATGGGAACCTATTCTTTCCCTGCTCAAGTTTCTCCTCCGTAATGCACTCTGGCTGGACAAAATAGTGATCAATAGTACCAATTCCAAATCGTCCCGAGCAGTTGAACGGTCACCGCTGCTTGAAGAGGCCCGGATTCTTCAGTCACATCCAAAGTGTTCTCCAGGGGCAAGGGTTATTCTTTGATATCCTTTCCGAGGATGTCCGTCTGTGTAAATCCTGATCATTTCATCAACACCGGTGGCTTCTTTTTCTCTGTTTTGTACCCCAAGTTTTAGCTTAACATTTACAGGAGATGTGGTTGAATGCCAAACCTGGGGCAGATATTTGAAATGAACTAAACTTTTCTGCATGTTCGACTGGAAACTTTTAGCTCAGCTTAATATAGTTTCATAAAGTTACAATGTGTTCGTCGTGGAAAGTTACAATGTGAGTAAGTCTTGTCTTTTGCACCAAAAGCCCAAAAGTTTCACAAAGCCCATCATCCTTTGAAAGACGGTCTCTCTATGTAGACTAAACTAGAGGAATCACAAATCTCGCTCGAAGAATTCGTAGATGTACGAGGGTTGGAATCATGGATATAGGATTTACCTGTCATAAAAACCAATTTTAGTGGTAAAATTTTGTGATTAAATTAACAACTTTTATGTGATTATTTCTGAATTTTCCCACTTTTGTAATAATTTACCAAAATTTATTTACATAATTTACAGTTTTGAAGTTATATCTACGCCCTCATGTCACATTACCAATTTTAATTTGAAAGGCTTAACAACCATCCTCAATTGAGTTACCAAATAACTTGAAGATACCAAGTCTTATTGGTTGGTCTTATCATTATTTTGTGATTGTTTTCAACTTATGCACTTTTATTTTTTATAGCTTTTTATGCTTTGAAGTTATGAACTATTACGTCAAATCATAAACCATAATGTCAGTAACTTACAAAGTTAACCCTGATATGAGTGACAAAGAAGCTTATTTTTGATTGATTTCCATTTATATTTGGGTAACTTATTAATGTTAATTTGATTGTTCAAACAAAAATTGTTTTCAAATTTCAAACGGTATTTGCACAGCTAATTTAACATCGATTTAGAGGTACGAACTCTTATATCAAACTACTAACTCCGATATCAAATTAATGACATTAACTTGAGTAATTAACTTACTTCTATATGATTACTTTACCATTACTTTATAGTACCAATTTTTTCTTCGTAACTTGATTTGATTGTTTCCAAATTACCAAATTTTATTTCAATAGATACCAACATTTTAAAGTTTTTATTGAACTACCAATCTTTATTTAAGTGAGCTACCAAAATTTTTTCGATAAGTTACCAACTAGTTTAAGGTTATTAACTTTTACTTGTGACACTTATCTAAGTCTATTAGATTGTCTTGAAAATAAATAAGTACTTATTTTATTGTTTCCGAATTATTTCATAAAACTAAATTATCTATTTGCATAAATTACTAATGCTTTAAATTTAACAACTCTTAGGCTCCGTTTGTTTTGCAAAAAATAAATAATTTTAAAAATGTTTTCCTAATAATAATCATTTGAAATAATTAGTCAATGAAAAATGTTTTCATCACCGATAATAATTTATGCCTAAAAATTTCCGTGAATGATGGATATATTTTTTGTTAATTCATTTTTATAAGTAACTCAAACAATCATTTTTAGGAAACTATTTTCCTAATTATTCATTTTTTGTGAAATAAATGCACCCTTTTATCAAATTGCTAACCTTAATTTGAGTGGTTCACTGGTTTTTCTCCAATTTATTACTACTAGATTTATGTTGTCGATTCTTATATGAGTAACCTATCAACATTTATTATAATGTTCCGACAAATAGAAGAAGGAAAAACAAAGTATACGATTCCACCTCTTGCAATAACTTACCAATTTTTATTTGGCGTAAATAAAAATGAGTCATAGCTTGCAGTATCTATGAACCTTTAACTTCCAGAGAAGAGATAGATGTACTTGATCATCTCAATCTTTTGTAAATTAGATCATTTTATTTAGCAGAAAGCTATAAGGATTTTTGTGCGAAGGAGTTTGATTCCGGTATGAATTTCTGCTTTCCCTAGCGATAAGGATTTCTTCTAAGCTTGGGTAATAAGATTTAAACTCGTTGGCTATCTTTTCAAAGCTTTGATGTTAATTTGTGTTAGATGAGAGAAAGATCACACATATTGCGCGTGAAAATAATGTAAACAAAATTAAATGTGTCAAATAAAAACATAATTATACGATGAATTGGTCATTTTACAAAAAATAATCCTAAATTATATTATGATAAAAAAGATTCACATTTTAATTTTAAAATATTAGAGGTTGAAGGAATCATCTTGTCTTAATCATATTTTACATTTAGATGGTGATTTTGACTTCAATTGCCATTGAGTGATTGTGATTTATCACGTACTTGGATTTTTGTGAAATTCATGGATGATTAGATTCCTTTGATACAAAGCCAATTTCAGTAGACCTATATTTGGGTCCCATTGACATGCATGCAATAGGAATTGAACTTACAAATTTGCCAATTGTGAGTTGGGCGCCTTAACCATTTAACCTACCCCATGGTGCCCAACAGTAATTATGCCTCTAGACTTCTAAAGTTGCATTTCATGAGCTCATGGTAGAAGTCTTTTATAAATGTATCATTATGCTATTATAGGGGAAATTATCAACAAAGTCCTAAATCTATTGTAGTTATGCTAATTTCATTATAAACCTTTTTTTTTTCTTGGGTTAATTCAATCCTAAACTTTTTGTAATTATGCTAATTCAGTCCATCCAACCAAACTTGGCCATTTGACGCTAACGTGAACATCAACCAACAACAGCCATCTATAAACGCTAACGTGGCAATTTTTAAATAATTTTTTATTTAAAAAAATTAATTATTTTTCTTTTTTTCCCATCTTCCTCCTCCCACTTCCTCTGGCTGGCAAGGTTAGCCTCATCACCCATGGAGAGGTCAAGCCTCATCATCCCAAGGCGAGGAGCCTCGCAGGCCATCGGCAAGATTGGCCATCGCCTTAGCTAGGCTCGATCCCGCTAGATCTAGCGAGGGTCCTTGTCCAGAGTTGGCAAGGCTTGACCTCGCTAGATGCTTCACCGTCATTAGGTGAGGCTCACTTTTGCCAATGGCTAATAGGGGCAAGCCTTGCCATTGGCCAATGAGGCTAACCTCATTGGCCCTCGCCTCTAGTGAAGGGAAGGAGGAAGATGAAAATAAAAATAAAAATAAAAATAAAAAATAATTAAAATTTTGAAAAAAATTAAAAATTGCCATGTCAACGTTCACTAGATAATGTCTATGTCAATGCCAGCTAGTCAAGTTAGGCTGAATGGATTAAAATAACATAATTACAAAAAAATTAGGATTGAATTGTCAAAAAAAAGCTTATGATTGAATTGACATAATTACAATAGATTTATGACTTTTTTGGTTATTCCCAATATTACTAAAATTAAGTATTTTGAATAATATTAAATTCTATGGTAACAAAGATTCACATTTTAATTTAAAAATATTAGAGATTGAAGAATCAACTTGTCTTTATGGAATTTTACATTTGGATTGCGATTTTGACTTATTTTGATTTTGAGTTATTGAGATATATCTTTATAACGTACCTGCGCTTTTATGGAATTTAGTAGAAAAAAAGTTTTCCATGGAAACGGCCTTTGATTTGCTTTATATACTATGAAGAAACAACGGGAAAAGAGTACACTCTTATGCATGTTGAAGAAAAGAAGAAAGGAATTTAAATATTTTTGGGGGAGAAAGAGAGACAAATTAATTTAGGAGAGAAAACTAAGTCTTTATTTTTGTTTTATTCTGTCTTTTTTTTTCTTGGTTAAAGAGAGTTTGTTTGTTGAATTAAAGAAAAATATTTCATTAATATTTGAAGAAACTTTCTCCAATTGACCCATTTCCGATTTTAAACCCAAGAAAAAACAAATTTTCAATGTACTTTGCTTTATCCACTTTCTATAATTTAAATTTAAAATAAAAGGGATGAGATGATAAATGAATACACTAAAAGCTTATTGATTGAATTCACGTCACATGGCAAAACTACGTCATATGTCTTGCTATGTGGCAAACATAGAGGCAAAGTGAGGTGCCACATGACAAACACAAGAGCAAGTATTCTCTTACCTCCAGCCATAAATATATATAATAGGCTAAGATTTTACCTCACAATTAGTATTATGAGATTATAATGCACCAAAGGATTATTTATGGTATTTGATGGTAAAAGCTCTACATTGAAATCATCCTTTGCATTCACTTATCACATGGAGAGATTTGCATGTCTTTCATGGCAAGGTTCATTGTCAAATAATATAAATAGAAGGAATCAGGCAAATTACATATTGTGAGTGCTATAATCTACATGAACCAACACCATCATATCTATTGATGATATGAGTCTTCCCACAACATTCACATACGAACTCCGGCTTTGCCCAAGAAGAAGGGAAACTTGAAATCGAAGCATTTGTTAAACCCAACTTATTTGCACATTGTCAAAACTGGTACAGAAAGAGACGGGCAATTTTATTTCTATGTTAAAGCTACCTATGTCATGCAAATCTAGGGGTGTACTGTGTATCTGTGATTTGCTTGTGCTTTCATAACTCATGAGGGAGTCCATTGGAACGATGATTGACTATAACTTCAACATTTTTGGAAGCTCTCCGACAGCCTTCTTGTAGCTGAATCACATCGTGGAAATCCCAAAGATCATGAGGGTCAATGGGTAATCCTTGACATGGCATCCTTACTTCAGCATCAAGTATCATCTTCTCCAATCCAACTGCCTTCTCAAGAAGAAATTTAGCCAGGGCTAGCAAAAGTTTTGATTTTTCATTGTCTAGTTCGAACCCGACAATTTCAACACTTTTAAGATGATTTGCCACGCAATAGAAGTCCCTCTGTGACCCCCAAAATTGCTTTTCATCAAAGTCGCAGAGCTCCAAAAAGTCTTTGTTCTTGATCTGAAAACACACATCAGCAGTAGCTTTTTAGAGCTAATTAATAGAAGCAATAACATAGTAGTGACATTGAGTATAGTAATAATGTAAAATAAACAAGTTTTTTTGATCTGATATAACAAATCATCAGTTCTAAGGGATCCAAATGAATAGATTGTCACATCCTTTACTACATGATGATCAACTTTTTCCATGTGGCTCCCAAGCATCCCAGCTTTTTCACACACCAATTCGTTTAAGTTGAGTAAATACAAACATGTGTAAAACCTATATGGCAACAAAAGACTTGATTGTTCTTCAGCAGCTTTATAGTAAAAGCCCGAAAGTAGATGATATGAGGCTGACTGCAAAAACGTACATATATAACTGTGTATAGAACCAAAGATAGATTAATACCGAGACGTTATTAGATTTTGGATTGCGTATGACTAGCCTTTCCAGGAGTGGAGAACTGTGTAGCAAGTACGCCATCCCAGGCAGGTCGCTTTTACAAACAGTAGTATACACTATGATATTACGCCATCTCGATGATAGGTACGACATTCCCTTTCCCTCCGCAGCTGATAGAACCTGAAAGGAGCTTGAATTGTGAACCAACTAGCAAAACAAGATATTACCACTAGTTTACCTTCTATTCCTACCAAGAATAAAAGCGTTAATAAGAATTTATGCTTTCTTTAACCAATACTAAGAATTTGATTGATTTGGTGGTACTTAGCTGAGCAAACTGAAAAATACATAAAACCCTTCTTATACAATGCTTTAAAAGCTAAATGGATCAGCACCAGCTTACGGGGACAAGGACATATCATACAGCAACCTTTGCTTTCAAGAGAGAGGGAGATAGAAAACACTCGAGCCCACATCTTTATTCAATAACGTGATTTTCTTGTTTCCTAAAACAAAGGGATGTAATTTGACTAATAAGGAAACTGATTATCTTAAACTAACAAGAAAGGCTAGCTATCTCAAAAAATAGCGAAATATCAAAAATTATTTCTAGCAATATTCTTTAACAAGGAATTCTCTAATATCCGTAAGTATACTTCAATAGCATACCTAGCATACTGATCGAGAAGGAAGAAAGACCAAACAAAATCAACTCGCACCTTAAGGCACCTGCTTCCGATTGTGATTTTCGTGACATGTTGCAGCTGCTCAAGAAGGATCCTCAATTGACCAGAAAGGTGGACAGGATGCTGCTGCTCAAATCTGGACTTCAGCTTGTCAGAAAAGGAGTCTAAAAAAGCAGTTGACTTGTGAAAGTTCAACTCTGCCGCTGCTAACGAAGATACTCCATTTAGTCTAAAGCTTTTGACGACAAATCCGCCCGACAAACGCAACGAAACCAGATTCAGAGCCGAAATATCGAGCATCGTGATATAAACTGCTTCAATCACCAACTCTCTTAAACATCTTGATTCAATCTGGAGGTTGATAAATATCGAACACAACGTAAGAGATTCAAGAACAGGGCACCCGCTCAAGACTTTCATAATCCCATTGTCACACAAGCAATCGTCGCCAAGGCACAATTTCTTAAGCGAGGGCCAGTGGAAGGTACTTTCCCTTGAAAAACGGCATCTAGATACTTGCAAGCTCACCAGCGATGCACAACTACACAAGATTCGAGGTACATAGTGAGACCAGTGTCGTTCAAAGACCAACGAAACGTCTTCTACTTTGCGCACCACGGCAAAGCAAAACCAGAGATCGAGTTCAGCGGGGATGTATAATTCAGACACAGTAGCATCAAGATGGAACTTCCCTATCTTAGTAGCGGTGCAGAGACTCAGTGCTCTGCTGATCCAAGGCACGACACCCTTTGAGGGGAGAGCGAGATCGATGAATGGAGTGGAGGTCCAAGCGAAACGCCACTGCTTCGACAACACGCTGGTCTTGACCACGTCTTTGAACGGCAAGAAGGAGAAGATGTGGTGGATTATGTCACCAGGCAAGTGGCTGATGCGATCAACCTCCTCTGCCACGGAGGCCATCTCCCTGTTAATGTTTGAAGTCACAGAGAAAGTAAGACAAAAAGTGTTTATAATTGCCTTTAGGGTTGCATGATATGTATTTATAGAAGTGACTAAGTAAGGTACGTACAATTAGAAACATAATTATAGATATATCTCATAATGTGTATAAATTACACATTAATACTCCCGACCATCAATGGATTTTGGGGGACTTGGAGTGTTATGAATGTGTTTGTGGATTTCAAATTTTATTGTCATGAGATTCTGAACACTATTGCTTGGTCATACTAACATAACGGGAGATTTTAATTTTCATCAAATACTTTTGTTAGCATTCTTACACCCGATCAAAACAAATAATCTATTATCAAGCAAACCAATAAAAAAAAAAAAAACGATGCAGGTTTTTCCATAATTGAGAAGATAATGTATAATCATTATTTGAATCCAAACTGATTGACATTGGTGATATAAGGGGGAACGCAATATCTATTATTGCATATATATCTATATCTATATCTATATCTATATCTATATCTATACCTATATCTATACACACACATAGCACTTTGTTTCTTTAAATAGTTTCTTTGAAACAAAATTTGAATATATGATTGCTTTCAAGGGGCCTTTGAAAACTTACTATTATTATCGTTTATAACTTTTCAATTTCCTTAAACATGACATAACTAATTTAGAATCCTAATGGATTTCCATTTAGAGCAACTTACGTTTTGTTGTGCCATGTATGCGCAATTTTAGATGAAATTATACGCCAAGGAATTTCTTTTATTGGACTGTTGTTACTAGCTAAGGGCACACAGGTTGCCTATATGCAAAAGTTTGAAATTTAAAAGATATTGCAAACGATCTTATTATGAAATATTTGAATTATTAATTCATGGAAATAAGTTATTCACACAATATGAAGAAACTCATGCGCATATATGTGGGAAGAAAGGAGAGTTGCAAATTTGAATTCTTTTTGTAAAGTTGTTTATAAGATAGATAAAATTCAAATTTTGAAATTGAAATACGTGAGAGATAAAGGGAAAATCTCAAACACATATGACTATATCCACGTGCTGTGAAGAATGCCAAGGATTGACCTTGAAAGGCCTTCGGAGCACTACTAATATCGGAAGAAGATGTTAGAAAGGTGTCATCTTGAAGAAGAACAATACAAAAGAATTGCGATCGTAGATGCATTGGAACCAATAAGATTCAAAAGCAACCTTAAGCGAAAATAAATTCAGTTTACTTTAGACATTGTCATATTTAAATTATGTGAAAACGCAATGGTTACCAATAAGATTGCCATATATCGAAACTTGGAAGAGAAGAATAGTACCTTAGACCTATGAGTTACTATTGTAGTTGTGCTCTATAGAGAGTTTATGGCTTAAACGGTGGTATTTGGTAACAAGTTCAAGTTCATTATCCTTGTATGGAACAATAACTAGTTGAAGTTTGACCCAAAAAATATAAATAACTAATTGAAATTTGGGGTAAATGAATTCCAATTTGTTTAATTAACAATAATTTCACTTTTTTTAGCAAAAAACGACAATTTGATTAGTGAACACAAAGGAAAACAAAGTCAAACTCACAATTATTATGATTTATAAAAAAAAAAAAATCCAAAACCTACTTAATCTTGACTTCAATATTAATATATTTTAGGAAGAAATGAATTTAAAGTCCTAAAACTTATCATGAAAGTATAATTGAGTCCCAAAACTTTCAAAAAGTACAACCAAATTCTAAAATTTATCATAAAAGCGCAATCAAATATTAAAACTTTCAAAATGTGTAATTGAATATAAAAATTTTTAAAAAAAATTGCACTTGAGTGCTAAAACTTTCAAGAAAATATTAAGTACTAAAACTTGTCAAATTCATAAAATCGAGTCCTAAAACTTGTTTCTATTTGTCAAGATGGATAAAGTCATTAATGGAAGGACTTGACTACATTAATTGAATAAGTTTTAGGACTTGATTGTAGTTTTCGAAAGTTTATAGACTCAATTGTACTTTCGTAACACGTTTTCAATCTTAATTACACATTTTGAAAATTTTAAGACTCTACTACACTTTTATGACAATTTTAGGGTTCAATCAAGTCTTAAAACTTATTTCTGTTTATCAAGTTGGATTGAGTTGTTAATAGAAGGACTCAATTACACCAACTGGACAAGTAATGTTTTGCTAGTTGGAAAAAAATTATTCAAGAAAAAACCATGGCTGGACCGCTCTATGTTTGATTTTATGGAGGTCATGAAACATGCATTGATAGATTATATAAGATTGAGCCGGTTGAGATATCGTTGTTATATCGTGCCCGAGATATGATAGTTGAGAAGCAATGCTGTGGATAGAACATATGCTGAGTTATGGAAAATAATTGGTATTGGTAGTTGATTTACCTAGATACGATGAGGTAGATGGGTAGTGGAAGAATGCATCATATTCAGTTTAAGTACGACTCAGCGTTGTCTTATCATTTGAATCTTTGGGAATCAGTATTAGAGTCTACAACGACGGTAATAAATTTATTGGGCATTAAATTTGCTTACAAAGTAATAAGTTAAAGTGAGGTTAGTCCTTCTATGAATATATTTACTAGTTTATATTCATAAATTTATTCAAAGATTTTTCGTCCAGTTCTTGGAGCAGGATCTCTGAGAACTCCATTCAATCTTCAATACTCCATCTCTCTTAGAAACTACATGGTGAAAGGAGTCTTGTAATATGAATTTTAAAAATTACCTTCATCTTTAGGATTAGTAAGAAAACTTTTTGTCTAGTAAAGCTTTCTATGCTTTCGCTTATATCCCCCACTTTTCAAATCTAAGGGATGAATAATGTCTTGCCCTCATAATAAGATCAGCTCCTTTGATGTTATTGCAGTACTGGTGCGGTCCATATCAAGCTTGCCTGTGCGTAACTTATTAATGCTTCTGAGGCGAATAGTCCTGAAGAGTAAGAAACCAGGACTTGATTCATTTTTCACTTACCATCACTCATCTCCACATTCAATATACTTTTGCTTTATCCACTTTCTGAAATTTAATATTAAATAGAGAAGAGGGGAGATGATAAATGAATATGCTAAAAGCTTATTGATCGGATTTACGCCACATGGCAAAACTATGCCATATGTCTTGCTACGTGACAAGTGACAATCATAGAGGAAAAGTGAGGTGCCATGTAATAAACATGAGCAAGTATATAGGAGTGTCAGTGGTTTAGGTCGGTTCAGTTTTCTGGAAAACCAAGCCCAACCCAACCAATAAAGAAATTAAATTAACCAAACCGAAATTCGACGGTTTCCGGTTTCACTTTTATTTTTATTTTTTCACTTCTTTTTGCTGTCGATCAAAAAGGAATATGTCATCACCATAGCCTCTTCCACCTCTCGCCGCCAAGTCTCATGAGGTCTCAGCGCCACCATTGATGATCTGATCTGGCCATGGCCTTTGAGATCTCACTGAAATCTTAATGGACCGACCAGATATGCAAACCAATGCGAGGGAATCAACGGAGAAACAGAGGAAGCAATGGAGAAGACTACGAGGGTCGACCGAGCGTGGACCTAGTAGAGAGAATCACACCCGATTCGACGACATTGGCGATTGGCAAAAGAATGAGGTTTCTTGTTGCATGTTCATTCACGGGGGCTCTCGTTGTTGCCATCGTCATTTTTTTTTTTTTGGTAAGATAAGTGTATATATAATCAACCAATAACTAGTACAACAGGGAGGAACACGGTACCAACGAACACTCAGCTGGACAACATATCACTGGAGTGGAAGGGTACCATGTACGCCAATTGAGTAATACAAACAAGCTAGATTTACAAGGAGCTGAGAGGATCCTAATTCCTAGCCTAAATCATAGGAGGCTCGAAAGCAAAAATACGAGGGTCTAACCCCCAACTGTGCTGCATCCTTCTATTTCTAAGATAGTCGTCAACTTTCGAGAAGGTCAGGGCTTTGTCTTTCACTACCTTAAAGAGATGTAGCTTTAAAGCAGGAACAAAAAGGTTATGTCCTTGAAAGAGAATCTCATTCCTCGTCTTTCAAATGAGTTGGCAAAGGGAGCCAAAGGAGAACCAAGTGATCAGTCGTGCACAAGGAGTTTTAATCGCATTGGTTTGCGGCTCATCTTGTTCGCCCGCCATCTCACCCCTCTCTCTCAAGCATTCATTCAATTCAATTGCTCCCCATCCGTTTCCTACCTCCCGACTCCGTACTCGGTTGCCTAACCCTAACACCTTCCTCTGTTTTCTCGCCCTCGTCCTCTCTTGGTCCAACCTTGACAAACATCACCGAAACACTCAAGAGTCCTCCTCGGTTGGCGTTTAAATCCCTCTCCAGATCAAACCCACATCTTTGTTTTCTCCATTTGCCCCTAGATCCGCTCCCTCTTGCTCTGAGCTTCGACAAATGGAGCTATGTTTCTTGGATAAGCTGAGGAGCCAGCCTTCATGGGTCATCTTGCTCTTCGCTCTCGGTTCAATCTCGATTCTCAAGTTCTCGCTCGTGGATCCGGATCGAAGGAGAGGAGAGATGAAAGGATTTTTTGCTTTTTACTTTTTAGGGCTTTTAGTTCTAGGGACGGATAGATGTTTGCTTCTTGCTTTTTCAATTTTTAAGGATGATTTAATTCGGTTAACTGAACGAAATCTGATAAAAATCGAACCAAGAAAAATAAATTTGGTTTTTTATCAGTTATTCAAATAAAAAATGAATAAAATTTCGATTCGGTTCGGTTTGGTTTCGGTTTTGGTTTCAATTCTTGACACACTATTATATATATACAAAGATTTTTACCTCACAATTCACAATGCGTCAAAGGATATTTTGTGGTATTTAATGATAAAAGCTCTACATTTAAATCTGACTTTGCATTCATTTTGTTACATGGAGAGATTTGCATTTACCTTTCATATCAAGGTCAATTGTCAAATAATATAAATAGAAGCACTCGGGCTAATTACATATTGCGTATGCTAAAGATGTAATTAAATGGACTCAATCTATAATCTCTATGAACCAACACCAGCATAGCTATTGATTATATAGGCCTCCTACGACATTCACATGTGAACTCCGGCTTTACCCAAGAAGAAGGGAAAGGTGAACTCAAAATGAAGCAACATCAAAGCATTTGTTCAAATCCAACTTATTTTCACACCATCAAAAGTGGAACAAAAAGAGACAAGCAATTTTATTTCCAAGTCTGAGCTACCAATGTCATGCAAATCTAGAGGTGTACTGAGTACCTGTGATTTGCTTATGCTTTCATAATTGATGAGGGAGTCCATTGAAATGATAATTAACTACAACTTCAGCACTTCTGGAAGCTCTTCAACAACCTTCTCGCAGTTGAATCACATCGTGCAAATCCCCAAGATCACGAGGGTCAATGGGTAATCCTTGATAAGATATCCTTAATTCAGCGTCGAGTATCATCTTCTCCAATCCGACTGCCTTCTCAAGAAGAAACTTAACCAGGGCTAGCAAAAGTTTCGATTTTTCATTGTCCAGTTCGAATCCAGCAATTTCAACCCTTTTAAGATGATTTGGCACGCAATAGAACTCCTTCTGCGACGGCCAATATTGCTTTTCATAAAAATCATAGAGGTCCAGATAATCCTCATTCTTGAACTGAAAACACACATCGATAGTAACATTTCAAAGCTAATTAGTAGAAGCAATAACATGGCGATGACACTAAGTACTATAAAAAGAATGTAAAACAAAAAATATTATCTGATTTGGTATAACAAATCATAAGTTCTAAGGGATCCAAATGTATATATGATCACATCCTTTCCTCAACAACAGTCAAATTTTTCCATGCAGCTCCTAGGCATCCCAACTTTTTTCACACACCAATTCGTTAATGTTCAGTAAATGCAAACGTGTGTAAAACATAAATGGCAACAAGAGACTTGATTGTTCTTCAGCAGCTTTACAGTAAAAGCCCAAACGTAGCCAATATGAGGCCGACTGCAAAAGCATACATGTAACTGTGTACAGAACTAAAGATAGATTAATACCGTGACATTCTTAAAATCTGGAATGCATATGACTAGCGTTTCCACGAGTGGAGAACTCCGCAGCAAGTATGCGATCCCGTGAAGGTCACTTTTAGAAAGTGTACTATACACTATGATATTATGCCAACTCGATGATAGGTACGACATTCCCATTACCTCCCAAGTTGATAGAACCTGAAAAAAAAACTTTAATTGTGAACCAACTAGCAAAACAAGATAAGACCATTGCTATACTTTCTATCTCTACCAAGAATGAAAGCGTTGATATGAAAAAGCGCTCACTCATTATGCTTACTTTAACCACTACTAAGAATTTGATTGATTTGGTGGTACTTAGCTGAGCATAGTGAAAAATCCATAAAACCCGTCTGATACAATGCTTTGAAAGTTAAAAGGATCAGCACCAGCTTACACGAGGACATATCATACATCAACCCTTTTTTTCAAGCGAGAGAGAGAGATAGAAAACACTCGAGCCCACATCTTTATTCAATAACGTGATTTTCTTGTTGCCTTAAAAAAAGGAAGTAATTTGACTTATATGGAAATTGATTAACTTAGACTAACAAGGAAACTACTATCTCAAAAAATACCGAAATATCAAAAATCATGTTTAGCAATATTCTATGACAAGGAATTCTCTAATATTCATAAATATACTTCAATAGCATACCCAACAAAGAGGAAGAAAGACCAAACAAAATCAACTCGAACCTTAAGGCATCCGCTTCCGATTGTGATTGTCATGACATCTTGCAGCTGCTTAAGAAGGATCCTCAACTGATCAGAAAGGTGGACCTGTTGCCGCTCAACAAGGAACTTCAACTGGTCAAGCTCCTTGAAGTTCAACTCTGCCGCTACTAATGAAGATACTCCATTTAGTCTAACGCCTGCGACGGTAAGTTCACCCCATAAACGCAATGACAGCAGATTCGGAGCCGAAATATTGATTGATGAAATACAAACGGCCTCAATCACCAACTCTCTTAGATATGTTGATTCAATCTGGAGGTCACAAGCGAAGATTGACATTGAACGCAACTTGAGAGATTCAAGAACAGGGCACCCGCTCAAGATTTTCATAATCTGATCCTTCTTCAAGCAATGGTCTTGAAGGCACAATTTCTTAAGTGAAGGCCAGTGGACGGTAATATTCCATGGAAAAAGACACTTCGACACTCGCAAGATCACCAGCCACGAGCTATCCCACAAGAGACGAGGTATGAAGTGATGCCACTGTCGAAAGACCAATGAAAAGTCTTCCACTTTGCGTGCCGCGGCAAAGTGAAGCCACCAATCGATTTCAGTGCTGATGACATTAGCATCGAGATGAAATTTCTCTATCTTAGTGGCTGTGCAGAGACTCAGTGCTCTGCTGATCGAAGGAACGACGCCCTTTGAGGGGAGAGAGAGATTGATGTATGGAGAGGAGGTCCAAGCGAAACGCCATTGCTTGGACAGCATGCTTGTCTTCACGACGTCTTTGAAGGGCAAGAAGGAGAAGATGTAGTGGATTATGGCGTCGGGCAAGTGGCTGATGTGATCAACCTCTTCCGCCGCCTCTGGTGGAGGAATCAGACGTCTCCGTTTCCTCGCCATGGATGGAATTTGAGAGAATTGGAAGCTTTTATGAAGAAGGTGTCGGTGGTGGATTGACCTAGAAGTCAAATCAGATTTTGAATATTATTTGAATCCAAATCGATTGACATTGATTATTGAGGGGGGAAACGCAATATATAGAGTGCAGATGCATCTATAATAATATATGCATATATCTATACATCCCAATTTGTTTCAGTAAATATTTTCGTTGGAACAAAAATTGAATGAATATTGCTTTCTAGGAGCCTTTAAAAAAATCTACTTTTGTTATCGTTTCATACCTTTCATATTTCCTTGACCATAACATAACTATTTTAGAATCCTAATGGATTTCCATTTAGTGCAATACGTTTTCTTGAAATTTAAAAGGAATTGTGCATCGAGGAATCTCTTTTATTCATCTATTGTTAGTAGCTAAGATGCGCACCGGTAGCATATTTGCAAAAGATTGAAATTTAAAAGAATTTGCAAAACACCTTAATACAAAATATTTGAATTATTAATTAATAGAAATATATATTTTTTTGTTAGTTATACTTTACTCCTACCTTAACACTTACTCTGAAACTTTTGCCCTACCTCCTTACAAGGTATGAGAGTCCAAATCAATATCTAAAACTAAATCATATTGTTAGACTTTTCTACTTTTGCCCTAACACTCACTCTCAAACTATACTCACACTTGAAATTAAATCATCCCTAACTCACTCTCAAACTAGACCCACACCATAAACTAAATCATCACCACCCTAACCCCCTAAAAAACAAAATATGTGAATTATTAATTAATGGAATTTTTTTTTGTCAGTCCTACTTTACTCCTACCCTAACGCTCACTCTCAAACTTTTGTCCTACCTCCTTGTAGGGGATAAAAGTCAAAATCCACACCTGAAACTAAATCATACTCTTAGACTTTTCTACTCTTACCATAATGCTCACTTTCAAATTATACCCATATTTGAAACTAAATTATCCCTAGCTTACTCTCAAACTAAACCCACACTTGAAACAAAATTGTCCCTACCCCAACCCTCGAGAATGTCACCTCACTCTCAGACCTACCCCTGAAAATAAATCATCCCCATCCCAACGCCCTAGGAAAGTCAGCTCACTTTCAGACCTATATATAAAACTAAATTGTTCCTAGCTCACTCTCAGACTTTTGCTCTAACTTTTATAGGGTGTTGAAGTCGAAATCCATATTTAAAACTAAATCGTCCCTACTTAATCACCTGAGAATGTTGGTGTTTCGAATCTCCTACCTCTTTCCTATATGGGAAGGATGACCACTGAAGCAAAGCACATTGATTGGAACTAAGTTATTCAAATAAGTTATTCACTTGTATGAAGAAAGTAGTGTTGCAAAATTTGAATTCTCTTTGTAAAGTTGTTTATAAGATAGATAAAATTCAAATTTTGAAATTGGAATACTTGATGGATAAGAAAAGGGAATATCCCAATTCCATATAACTATAGCCGTGTGTAGTGAATAGAAGGGTCAAAATGGGCCATAAACCCATACTATGACTCACTTTTAGTTAAATGGATCAAATATGAGTCAAATGAAAGTTAAATATAAGTTAAATATGGGTTAAGTGAATTATTAGGTAGACCCATCATCTCTCCTTCTATCCCCCTCCTCTATGCGTTCTCGACCTCCGTTGCCGATCCCGCCATCACGCCGCCGTCACCATCGCCGATCCCAAGCTTGCCGTCACCGGTTGGAGCTCAGCTTGGATCTGGGCAAGCGAGCCGCGATAGAACTTGGGCTGGCGAGCCCTAATCCAAACTACTTGCATAGACAAACCTTGTCCGCATGTTGAATGACTCAGAAATAAACTATGCGAGAGTTCTTTTGAGTACTGTTAATCCTATTGCTCCAAAATTTCTTAATTTAGTTTAAGATTTCTCTATAGTTTCACGAGCAACTCAAGGAGTCAATAATTATATATTTCTGCTTATTCTGTCAAAGTGCTTGGGCAAAACAGCTAACATAAGTAGTTGTTGCGTGTTTATCAGTACTCAAAAAGAATCGATGACATATAAAAATAATGAAATGAAAATAGAAAAATGAAAAACCTTAGCAGACCGCATATTGTGTTTTATAATAAGAAGTTTGGAATTCCTTATTGAATTGGTGGTTGGAATAATTAATAATTCAATTTTTCCCCTAGGAATTACGCTTTGTTTTCTTCGGCGAGACTCCTAGTATTAGATTATTCTTCTTTTGCATGATTCAAATAACTAAATAAATAATTTTTTATTATTTAATTTACTTTATAAATTTGATGTGAAATTTTTATTCAAATAATTTACATGTGAAAATTTTAAATTGGACTAAATAAGTGGGAGTAGATTTTCTTAAATTAAGTTAAATATTAATATGTGTTGGTAATATGGGTCGGGTATAGGTCGGGTTGGGTATGGGTTATCAAATTTACATTGCATGAAAATGGGTCAAAACGGGTTAAATGGGTTGATGTGAGTCGGATCATTTTCGACCCGACCTAAACCCAACCCAACCCACCCATTTGACACCCCTACCAGTGAAGAATGCCAAGGATTGACCTTGGAAGGCTTTCAGAGCACTACAAACATATGAAGACGTTAGAAAGGTGTCATCTTGAAGAAGAACGATACAAAAGAATTGCTATCATAGATGCATTGGAACCGATAAGATTTAAAGGTGAAATTAAATTCAATCTACTTAGACATTGTCGTTTTTAAACTATTAGAAAACGCAATGGTTGCCAATAAGACTAACAAATATCAAAACTTGGAAGAGAAGAATCGTACCTTTGACATAGGAGTTAATATTGTAATTGCGCTCCATAGAGCGTTTATGCTCTTAAACACTAGCTGTGGTATTTGGTAACAAGTTCGAGTTCAAAATCCTTATATGCGACAATAACTATTTGAAGTTTGGGGATAAATGAATTCCAATTTGTTTAATTAACAATAATTTCACCTTTTTTTGGCAAAAAACAACAATTTGATTAATAACACAAAGAAAAAAAATGAACAAAGTCAAACTCATGATTATTATGACTGATGAAAAAATCCAAAACCTGCTTAATCTTGACTTCAATATCTAATATAATTTAAGAGAATGTGTATTAAAAGTCCTAAAACTTATTACGAATGTGTACTTGGATCCTAAAACTTTCAAAAACTACACTCAAGTCTTTAAACTTATCACATAAGTGCAATTGAATCATAAAATTTTCAAAAATACAAAAAGTCATAAAACTTATTTCCGTTTGTCAAGTTGGGTGAAGGTAATGAAATGCCTTGATTACTCTTACTTAATAAGTTTTATAATTTGATTGCAGTTTTTGAAAATTTTATGACACGATTGCATTTTCATGATAAATTTTAACATTTTTAGTATATTTATCCCTATAATTTAATGGATGGCTAGTGCTATGAAAAAATGGTTGTTTATGAATAAGAATGACAACTGTTCTTGTTTAATGCAATTGGCAGTTTTGCTCGAATAAATTGCACGTGATTGTAATTTGAATTTCATTTCATTCGTAGATCTTGTGAGGCAACACCTTTCTTTTTTTTGGCCTGGAGGGGTTGCTGGCAAGTACGAGGAGAACATAAGCCATGTAGTTTGGTGATGCTACACAGATTAGTCTAATCTTCTCGTTTCACGTCGTATTGATAAGTGTAGCAGCAAAATTCCTAGTGAGTTTCCGAGAGGTGCAAGGAAAGCCCGAGAGCTATATAAGTGTGATATTTATTGATTAACTCATTTGGGATATTATCTATTTTGGCACATCTCATATTGAGCCTCGCAATTTTATTCAAATATACATAAATCATTCTAGGTTTTTCGTATCGCATATAATATGAAATTTCGATTTTGGTTCTTGACACCCTTATATATAGAGACAAAGATTTTACCTCACAATTCACAACGCGCCAAAAGATATTTTGTGGTATTTAATGGTAAAAGCTCTACATTTAAATCCTGCTTTGCATTCATTTTATTACATGAAGAGATTTGCATGTGCCTTTCATATCAAGGTCATTTGTCATATAATATAAATAGAAGCACTCGGGCTAATTACTGCTAAAGAAGTAATTAAATAGACTCAAATCTATAATCTATATGAACCAACACCATCATAGCTATTGATTATATAAGCCTCCTACGACATTCACATGTGAACTCCGGCTTTACCCAAAAAGAAGGGAAAGGCGAACTCATGATGAAGCAACGTCAAAGCATTTGTTCAAATCCAACTTATTTGCACACCATCAAAAGTGGCACAAAAAGAGACAAGCAATTTTATTTCCAAGTCTGAGCTACCAATGTCATGCAAATCTAGAGGTGTACTGAGTACCTGTGAATTGCTTTTGCTTTCATAATTCATGAGGGAGTCCATTGAAATGATAATTGACTATAACTTCAGCATTTCTGGAAGCTCTCCGACAACCTTCTTGCAGTTGAATCACATCGTGCAAATCCCCAAGATCATGAGGGTCAATGGGTAATCCTTGACACGACATCCTTAATTCAGCATCGAGTATCATCTTCTCCAATCCGACTGCCTTCTCAAGAAGAAACTTAGCCAGGGCTAGCAAAAGTTCCGATTTTTCATTGTCCAGTTCGAACCCAGCAATTTCAACCCTTTTAAGATTATTTGCCACGCAATAGAACTCCTTCTGCGACGGCCAATTGCTTTTCATCAAAATCACAGAGTTCCGGATAATCCTCATTCTCGAACTGAAAACACACATCGATAGTAACATTTCAAAGCTAATTAGTAGAAGCAACAACATGGCGATGACAGTAAGTACTATAAAAAGAATGTAAAACAAACTAGATTATCTGATTTGGTATAACAAATCATAAGTTCTAAGGGATCCAAATGAATATATGATCACATCCTTTCCTCAACCAGAGTCAATTTTTTCCATGCAGCTCCTAGGCATCCCAACTTTTTTCACACACCGATTCGTTAATGTTCAGTAAATGCAAACGTGTGTAAAACATAAATGGCAACAAGAGACTTGATTGTTCTCCAGCAGCTTTATAGTAAAAGCCCGAACGTAGGTGATATGAGGCCGACTGCAAAAGCATACATATAACTGTGTACAGAACTAAAGATAGATTAATACCGTGACATTCGTAGAATTTGGATTGCATATGACTAGCCTTTCCAGGAGCGGAGAACTCCGCAGCAAGTATGCCATCCCGTGAAGGTCACTTTTGGAAAGTGCACTATGCACTATGATATTATGCCAACTCGATGATAGGTACGACATTCCCATTACCTCCCAAGTTGATAGAACCTGAAAAAAAAAAACCTTAATTGTGAACCAACTAGCAAAACAAGATAAGACCATTGCCATACTTTCTATCTCTACCAAGAATGAAAGCGTTGATATGAAAAAGCGCTCACTCATTAAGCTTACTTTAACCACTACTAAGAATTTGATTGATTTGGGGGTACTTAGCTGAGCAAAGTGAAAAATACATAACCCATCTGATACAATGCTTTGAAAGCTAAATGGATCAGCACCAGCTTACAGTGACAAGGACATATCATACAGCAACCTTTTTTTTTTCAAGCGAGAGAGAGATAGAAAACACTCGAGCCCACATCTTTATTCAATAACGTGATTTTCTTGTTGCCTTAAAAAAAGGAAGTAATTTGACTTATATGGAAATTGATTAACTTAGAATAACAAGGAAACTACTATCTCAAATAATACCGAAATATCAAAAATCATGTTTAGCAATATTCTTTGACAAGGAATTCTCTAATATCCATAAATATACTTCAATAGCGTACCCAACAAAGAGGAAGAAAGACCAAACAAAAATCAACTCGCACCTTAAGGCATCCGCTTCCGATTGTGATTGTCGTGACATCTTGCAGCTGCTTAAGAAGGATCCTCAACTGATCAGAAAGGTGGACCAGTTGCCGCTCCTTAACAAGGAACTTCAACTCTGCCGCTACTAATGAAGATACTCCATTTAGTCTAACGCCTCCGACGATAAGTTCACCCCATAAACGCAATGACAGCAGATTCGGAGCCGAAATATTGATTGATGAAATACGAACGGCCTCAATCGCCAACTCTCTTAGATATCTTGATTCAATCTGGAAGTCACAAGCGAACATTGACATTGAACGCAACTCGAGAGATTCAAGAACAGGGCACCCGCTCAAGATTTTCGTAATCTGATCCTTCTTCAAGACAAGTTCTTGGAGGCACAATTTCTTAAGTGAAGGCCAGTGGACGGTAATATTCCACGGAAAAAGACACTTCGACACTCGCAAGCTCACCAGCCACGGCCTATCCCACGAGAGACGAGGTATGAAGTGATGCCACTCTCGAAAGACCAATGAAAAGTCTTCCACTTTGCGTGCCGCGGCAAAGTGAAGCCACCAGTCGATTTCAGTGCTGATGACATTAGCATCAAGATGAAACTTCTCTATCTTAGTGGCTGTGCAGAGACTCAGTGCTCTGCTGATCAAAGGAACGACGCCCTCTGAGGGGAGAGAGAGATCGATGTATGGAGTGGAGGTCCAAGCGAAACGCCATTGCTTGGACAGCATGCTTGTCTTCACGACGTCTTTGAAGGGCAAGAAGGAGAAGATGCGGTGGATTATGGCGTCGGGCAAGTGGCTGATGTGATCAACCTCCGCCACAGACGCCATGTTCCTGTTGATCTTTAGAGTGAAAGAGAAAATAAGACAGTTTATAATGGCCCAACCCTAATTAGAGTTGTATGATATGTATTTATAGAAGTGAGTAATTGCAGTAAGGGTACAGATAGAAACATAATGACATAATTTTCCCATAATGCATATAAATTACACATTAATATTCTGGACCATCAATAGATTTTGAGGGACTTCGAGCATTTACGAAGGCGTCGGTGGATTGACACAGAAGCCAAATCAGATTTTGAATATTATTGTCATGAGATTCTGAACAATATTGCTTGGTCATAATAACATAATGGGCAGATTTTAATTTTCGTTAAAATAATTTTGTTACCATTATTGCACACAATCAAAACAAACAATGTCATACCTCCTCCGAAATCAAGCAAAACCAATATAGAAAGAAAAAAACGATGCATGTTTTTCTATATTTGTAGAGATAATGTATGGTCATTATTCGAATCCAAATTGACAAATTGATTGACATTGGTGATTTGAACAGATGCATCTATAACCTATAATATATGCATATATCTAAATATACCACTTGGTTTCTTTTAACAGTTTCTTTGAAACAAAAATTGAATGTATGATTGCTTTCTAGGAGCCTTAGCCTTTAAAAATCTACTTTTAATATCATTCATACCTTTTCTATTTCTTTTACCACAACAGAACTAATTTAGAATCCTAATGGATTTCCATTTAGTGCAATCTATATTTTCTTGCTGCATATATGCGCAATTTTAGATGAAATTGTGCATCAAGGAATTTCTTCTATTTATCTGTTGATACTAGCTAAGGCGCCCGCGGTTTGCGTGCTTGCAAAAGATTGAAATTTAAAGAATTTGCAGAAAGACCTTATTACGAAATATTTGAATTATCAATTAATGGAAATAAGTTATTCACATGAAGAAACTCGTACGAGATACGTGGAAAGAAAGCAGTGTTGCAATATAAGATAGACAAAATTCAAATTTTGAAATTGAAATACGTGGGAGATTAAGGAAAGGGAAAATCTCAAATCCATGTAACCATATCCGCCTGTAGTGAAGAATGCCAATTACTGACCCCGAAAGGCTTTCAGAGCACTACAAACATCTGAAGAAGATGTTAGAAAGGTATCATCTTGAAGAAGAACAACACAAAAGAATTGCAATCATTGATGCATTAGAACCAGTAAGATTTAAAAGCGACCTTAAACGAAATGAAATTCAGTTTACTTAGACATTATCATATAATGATTGCCGATAAGATTGACAAATATCAAAACTTGGAAGAGAATAATCGTACCTTCGACATATAAGTCATTATTGTAGTTGCACTCTATCGAGAGTTTATGGGGGTTAAGACACTAGGAGTGCCATAACTTTCGTACGGCGCTCACTTTGGTGCCAAAATTTTTTTTTCGCTCACTTAAGTGCCACATCGAAATAAAATCGTTCAGTTAAATGCCACTTCCAGCCAAAAATCATTCAGTTAAGTGCCAAAATGCATACGTGGAATTTTTTAATGATTTTTCTTTTCTTTTTTTAATAAATTTCGACGTCGACGTGGACTTTTTCAGGCAAAACGACGCCATTTCTACTCTTTTTTAAAAAATTCGATTTTTTTTTTAGGGCCGGCGAGGGCCACCGGTGACCCTAACCAGCCTTAAAGAAAAAAATCAAAAAAAAATCAAAAAAATCAAAAAAATTAATAAATATATTAAAATATATTAAAATATTGTTCACCGGCGCCATGTCGCCTTTTCCGGCGGCCACGTTAACTTTTTCGGCGGCCACGTCGAATTGGTACTCAAGTGAATGTTTTTTAAAACTTGTGGCACTCAAGTGAGCGAAAAAAAAGTTTTGGCACCAAAGTGAACACCGTACGAAAGTTATGGCACTCCTAGTGTACTTATCCCAGAGTTTATGGCTGAAACAGTGATATTTGGTAACAAGTTCCAGTTCAAAATCCTTATACGGGACAATAACTATTTGATGTTTGGGATGAATGAATTTCAATTTGTTTAATTAACCATAATCTTATTTTTTTTAGCAAGAAACAACAATAAGATTAACCTACACAAGGGGGAAAACGTGCTTAATCTTGACTTCAAATCTAATATATTTTCGAGAGAAATGCAAAGGAAGTCCTCAAACTTTTCATGAAACTGCACTTAAGTTTCAAAACTTTCAAAAAGTGCAATCAAATCCTAAAAATTGAGGTAAATACACTAAGAGTGCTATAACTTTTGTACGGCGCTTATTTTGGTGCCAAAACTTTTTTTTTCGCTCATTTGAGTGCCAAATCGGAGTAAAATCATTCACTTGAATACCAATCCGTTGGAAAAGCTAACATGGCACCAAAAAATAATATTTTAATATTTTTTTGATTTTTTTGATTTTTTGTTTAGGGTGGGCAAGGGCCATCGTTGACCCTCGCCGACCACCAAACTCTCCCCTAAATTGGGCGAGGGCCCTTCACTATTGGCCACGAAGGCCTAGGTGAGGCTGACGAGGTTGTCAACTACTTCACCTGCAGCAGCAACAGCGAAGGCCAGGTGGCCCTTGCCGAGATTTGGCCCTAGGCAAGGCCATAATGACTCTCGACAGCCGCGGGGAGGCCACGATGGCCTCACCCAAGGCCTTCGCGGCAAACGGTGAGGGTTCCACGGCTGGCGAGGGTCAACAGTGGCCCTCGCTGGCCCTTAAAAAAAATAAAAATAAAATCAAAAAAATTAATTAAAATATTAAAATATTATTTTTCGGAGGCCACGTCCGTTTTTCCAATGGATTGGCACTCAAGTGAACATTTTTTAAAACGTTCACACTCCTATTGTCCTAACCCCTAATTACTTTAATGCCAAAAGATCTCATTGGCTCATTTAAGTGCCCAATAGGAGAAAAAGCGATTACTTAATACCTCCGGTGAGAAATTCTAACTACAAAAATTACATGGCTTTTATGATTAAAAGTTTTATCTAAGGTGGCATTTTTTTTTTTTTTTGCATTGAAGTGATCATGAGATCGACACTAAAGTGATTACTTTTTAACCTTTTACACGACATCGTTTAGGGTTTATACGCTAATTAGGCATGCCAACGAGCCATGTAAGATTGAGAAATTAATAAAATATGATTACATCAGATTTCCGGTGACCCAGATTGTAATGTGCACTTAAGTAATCACTTTTTCTTTTTTCAAAAAAGGCACTATAATAAATGCCTTACATAACTTTTGATACTTCTAGTATCATTCTTTTTGCCTGAAAACTACAACAGGCCACTTTGCTGATGAAGAAAAAGGGTAATGGACCAATTTTAGCTACAACAAATACCAAGAATTTGATTGATTGGGTGGCACTTAGCTGAGCAAACTGAAAAATACATAAAACCCTATGGCTGTTTCTTGCGAATTTATTTTCTGCCTTCTGATACAAAGCTTTAAGGGCTAAATAAATTAGCACCAGCTTACAGGGATAAGGACATAACATACAGCAACCTTTGCTTTCAAGAGAGAGGGAGATGGAAAACACCCGAGGCTACATCTCTGTCTAATAACGGGATAGTAATATGACTAATAAGGAAATTGATTATCTTAAACTAACAAGGAAACTAGCTATCTCAAAAAAAAAAAAAAATAACGAAATATCAAAAATCATGTCAAGCAATATTCTTTAACAAGGAAATCTCTAATGTCCATAAATATACTTCAATAGCATGCTGATCGAGAAGGAAGAAAGACCAAACAAAATCAACTCGCACCGTAAGGCACAAGCTTTCTTTTGTGATTTTCGTGACATGTTGCAGCTGCTCAAGAAGGAACTTCAACTGGTCAGAAAAGTCAGACAGTTTGCCGCTGCTAATGAAGATACTCCATTTAGTCTGAAGTCTTTGAGGACAAGTCTGCTCGAAACACCCAATGAAAGCAGATTCGGAGCAGAAATATCGAGCGATGAAAAATATACGGCATCAATCACCAACTCTCTTAGAGATCTTGATTCAATCCTGAGGCTGCAAGTGATGATATGACGCAACGTAAGAGATTCAAGAACAGGGCACCCGCCCCAGATTTTCATAATCCCATCCTCATCCATGAAATTTTCTTCGAGGCACAATTTCTTAAGTGCAGGCCAGCAGATGGTAATTTCCCTTGAAAACAGCATCTGGATACTCGCAAACTCACCAGTGATTTGCATTTGCACAAGATTCGTGGTACATAGCGATGGCAATGACCAAAGACCAATGAAACGTCTTCCACTTTGTGCGCCACGGCAAAGCGAAGCCACTGATCAAGTTCAGTGTTGATGTATAAAACAGACACGGTAGCGTCGACATGGAACTTCTCTATCTTAGTAGCAGTGCAGAGGTTCAATGCTCTGCTGATCGAAGGAACGACGCCCTTCGAGGGGAGAGAGATATCGATGTATGGAGTGGAGGTCCAAAAGAAACGCCATTGCTTGCACAACAAGCTAGTCTTGACCACGTCTTTGAAGGGCAAGAAGGAGAAGATGTGGTGGATTATGGCGTCGGGCAAGTGGCTGATGTGATCAACCTCCTCTTCCGCCGCCTCTGGTGGAGGAATCAGACGTCTCCGTTTCCCCGCCATGGATGGAATTTGAGGGAATTGGAAGGTTTTATGAAGAAGGTGTCGGTGGTGGATTGACCTAGAAGTCAAATCAGATTTTGAATATTATTTGAATCCAAATCGATTGACATTAATTATTGAGGGGGGAAACGCAATATATATAGTGCAGATGCATCTATAATAATATATGCATATATCTATACACACCAATTTGTTTCAGTAAATATTTTAATTGGAACAAAAATTGAATGAATATTGCTTTCTAGGAGCCTTTAAAAAAATCTACTTTTGTTATCGTTTTATACCTTTCCTATTTCCTTGACCATAACATAACTATTTTAGAATCCTAATGGATTTCCATTTAGTGCAATACGTTTTCTTGAAATTTAAAAGGAATTGTGCATCAAGGAATCTCTTTTATTTATCTATTGTTACTAGGTAAGGTGCGCACAAGTTGCTTATTTGCAAAAGATTGAAATTTAAAAGAATTTGTAAAACACCTTGAATTATCAATTAATGAAAAAAAAATTTATCGGTCCTATTTTACTCATATCCTAACACTTACTCTCATACTTTACATCCTTGCAGGGCACGAGAGTTCAAACTCATACCTGAAACTAAATTGTCCTCTCAAACTTTTCTACTCTTACCATAACGCTCACTCTCAAACTATACTCACACCTCAAACTAAATCATCCATAGCTCACTCTCAAACTAAACCAACACGTGAAACTAAATCTTCCCTACCTTAACCCCTGAAAAGTACGCTCACTCTCAAACCAATGCCTGAATTTAAAAGAATTTGCAAAACACCTTAATACAAAATATTTGAATTATTAATTAATGGAAATTTTTTTTGCCGGTCCTACTTTACTCCTATCCTAACATTCACTTTTAGACTTTTGTCTTACCTTCTTGCAAGGCGTGAGAGTCAAAATCCATACCTAAAACTAAATCGTACTCTTAGACTATTCTACTCTTACCCTAATGCTCACTCTCAAACCACACCGACACCTAAAACTAAATCATTCCTAACTTACTCTCAAACTAAACCTATATCTAAAACTAAATCTTCCCTACCCCGATCTCTTGAAAAGGTTACTTCACTCTCAAACCCACACCGAAACTACCTTGAGAAGGTCAGCTCCTCTCAGACCCATATATGAAACTAAATCATCCCTAGCTCACTCTCAAACTTTTGTCCTAATTCTTTGAAGGACATTGGAGTCAAAACTCACACCTCAAAAATTGTCCCCACTCAATCCCATAATAATGTAGGGATTCAAAACCCCTACCTCCTCATTTCCATATGGGAAGAATGACAACCAGAACAAAGTCCTTTATTGGAAATAAGTTATTCACTTGTACAAAGAAAGCAATATTGGAAAATTTGAATTCTCTTTGTAAAGTTTTTTATAAGATAGACAAAATTCAAATTTTGAAATTGGAATATGTAACAGATAAGAAAAGGGAATGTCCCAAATCCATATGACTATAGCCGTGTGTATTGAAGAATGCCAAGGATTGACCTTGGAAGGCTTTCAGAGCACTACGAAACATATGAAGATGTTAGAAAGGTGTCATCTTTAAGAAGAACATGCAAAAGAATTGCTACCATAGATGCATTGGAACCAATAAGATTTAAAAGCGACCTTAAGCAAAATTCAATTCAATTTACTTAGACATTGTCGTTTTTAAACTATGAGAAAACGCAATGGTTGCTGATAAGATTGACAAATATCAAAACTTCGAAGAGAAGAATCGTACCTTTAACATAGGAATTAATATTGTAGTTGCGCTCCATAGAACATTTATGCTCTTAAACACTAACAATGGTATTTGGTAACAAGTTCAAGTTCAAAATCCTTATATGTGACAATAACTATTTGAAGTTGTGGCATAAATGAATGTTTAATTAACAATAATTTCACCTTTTTTTAAGCAAAAAAACAACAATTTGATTAATAACACAAAGAAAATAAATAAACGAAGTCAAACTCATGATTATTTTGATTGATAAAAAAAAAATCCAAAACCTGCTTAATCTTGACTCCAATATCTAATATTAAAAGTCCTAAAATTTATCACGAATATGCAATTGAATCTCAAAATTTTCAAAAAGTATAATCGGGTCCTAAAATTTATCACATAAGTGCAATCAAGTCATAAAACTTTCAAAAAATGCAAAAATTCTTAAACTTGTTTCCGTTTGTAAAGTTGAATGAAGTTAATGAAATGCCTTGATTACTCTAACTTAACAAATTTTAGAATTTGATTACAGCTTTTGAAAGTTTTATTATTCAATTTCATGACAAATTTTAAGATTTTCAGTATATTTATCCTTATATTTTAATGGATGGCTAGTGGTATGAAAAAATGGTTGCTTATGAAGAAGAATGAATACTTTCTTGTTTAATATAATTAGTAGTTTTGCTCGCACGTGATTGCAATTTGAATGTCATTTCATTCGTAGATCTTGTGAGGCAACACTTCTCTGTTTTTGGCCTAGAGGGATTGCTGGCTAGTACGAGGAGAACAAAAGCCATGTAGCTTGGTGATGCCTACACAGATTAGTCTAATCTTGTCGTTTCACATCGTATTGATAGGTGTAGCAGCAAAATTCTTGGTGAGTTTTCGAGAGGCGCAAGGAAAGCCCGGGAGCTGTATAAGTGTGATTTTCATTAATTAACTATATTATCTGTTTTGATACGTCTTATATTGAGTCTCGCAATTTTATCCAAATACACATACATCATTCTAGGTATAATATGAAAAATTAGTATTTATGAGAGGACTTCAATACTAAAAATAAATGCAAGAAAAAAAATTACAATAGAAGAGGTTAATATTTTAGTGCTGGGCATTAAATTTTGTTGATTTACAATCTAACAAAAAACACATGAGAGGAATTTTGTTCTGTTCACCTTGTATTGAATAAAATTTTAATTAACACAATTTTCTAGTAAAAAAATAAGGATATTGGACATAAAAGAATTAATTTTTGTTATTGCGTCAATTGGTGCCCATTCTGATAATAATTTTAAAAAGAAAAAAGAAACTTTGATTATGCAAAGCATAATTTTCGGATTTAGGCCTTGTCAGCTTTAATTTTTTTTTCATATAACCAATTCAATTCATAACGACCCAGCGTAAATTTCTTATCAAAGTAATTTCCATTTTTTAAAAAAAATAAAAATATCTAATAAATTTTTATAAATTCTTTTTTATTGAAAATAAATTAGTCTTATGATAACTAAAACATATCAAAAAGAAAAAGTGCGAGAAAATCGTATATGGTACAACACTAATTTACAGGAAAAACCTCGTCGAAGCGCTGAAAGCAGCTCCCCAAGCCTCTCTCCTCCACTCACCACCGTCTCCGGCGCCGCCGCCGCGTGATCTCCGGCATCGCTCCGTCGCAGGTAACGGCTGCTGCTTCACCCGTCGTCATACGTGCGCTTCTAGTGGCGTTATCTTTTCAATTCCTCCGTTCATACGGATTGCTTACGTTCCGCCGTACAGAGGTCCCGGCACCGCCGTCTCCGGCTCGATAGCGACGAGGAGCTCCGAACAGCACCGCTGTCCACAGGTAAAGGCGAATCGAGCGGCTTGGGCGGTTTGTCTGTTTCGATTTCGATTCATGTCGCCCGGATTGCTCCGTTGATATCTCTGTTCTCCGACGACCATCTTAGTTTTTTTCTGCTCGTTAGACGTGGGATGTCGGTTGAAGCAAAAAAAGATTCAAGCTTGATCAATGTTAGAGGGCATGAGCTTGCAATGGAGGTGATGCGTAGGATTGATGTTCTATGTATACTGAAGAATCGCGCATATGTTAGAAGCCGAGCTCGTTTGTACATCGCCTCGTAGAGATGTCTTCTTTCAATTTTCTTTCGAAGTGCAGGTCGAGTAGCTGCAGTAACTTGATTGCATTCCCATTTACTCGTGCTTTGATGGTTTTTTTTGGCTTATGACCAAGTTACTTTTACATCCAATGCCCTTTGTATTTCGGTGAATACTAGATCGACAATCGGTCCTGGATTTGCTATTCCAACCGGCTTCGCTGTGCCTTTTTCCTAACTTTAGCTACTGAGTTGAATTAGAAGTTCTTCCCTTAACTTTGGAGGGGAAGGAGTATAAGGGGGATGTGTTGAATTTTGTTGCCATGCTATGGGTTACCAAATTCTAGCAAGCGATGATATTGAACTTAGTACACGTCGATGCGGGATTCAGTCTTTTGTTTTTTCCTCCACTGTCCTTACAATGAAGTGCATTATGCAGAGGGGATAGCAAATGGAGTTTTGCCCGACTTGTGGAAACTTGTTGCAGTTCGAGTTGCCTCATAGGGACCGGCCGTCCAGATTTTTCTGCCCATCTTGTCCCTATGTCAGTAATATCGAGAGCAAGGTAGGAATTTGCTTTTTCCTATTGTTGCTTGGCCCCGTGCGTATGTGTCTTTGGCATGATTTTTCTACAACCACGGCTTTGGTTGTCTGTTTGCAGGTTAAGATAAAGAGGAAGCAACATCTGGTTAGGAAGAAGATGGAACCTGTGTTCTCAGAAGAAGATAGGAAAAATGGACCCCAAACCGATGGCGGTCTGTCTTTCTTTCCCTTTTAATTCCCAAGTTCTTTCTTCACCTGTTTTGGCTTGAATTAGCTGATGGATAGGGAAAAAATTTGGCCTATAAGGTCACTGAAGATTCACAGCTGATGAAAGAGTGTTTTATTTTTTTTTCCTTGTAATCTTAGGAAAAGTTATTTTTCTTAAAGCAGCTCAAAAGTTAAGTAAATAAGAAAGCAAGGGCAGCAGTCTCTATTTCTTTTGATACTGGTGGTGAAGCAATAAGACTACCTAGACAAATCTATAGTGTGTGTTATCCTTGCAGGATCTTCCCGTGTTCTAACTGCCAATGATTGTATGTGCTACAACTGAAGAATAAAATGGCAATAAGAAAACAGCATTGAGAAACTGGGTTCCACTGTGCGAATCCATGTTTTCATCTTTGTTGAGATCAAGAAAAGCACGTACTGCTGTTCTCTAGTTCTCTGATTGTCTTTGGAGTTGGTGCCCTGTTATGTTTAAGTACTTTGCTTTTAGACCTAGAGAGATTTTGTTAAAGAAATCAGATGTTATACTTCATATTTGGCTGACCTGAGAGTTAAGATTCTTGGCTCTGTAGAATTTTAAAAGCTATAGGTGTCATAGTATAGCCAGTGGAGCTGTCATGTTGCTGTTTAAGTTGGGCTTAAGCACGATTGTAAATAAGTGGTCACTTGTTCTTGTCTGTCTGATAGACATTGATATCTGTTTGATCATGGTGCCTATTTATGTTTGGAGTGGTGGGTTTGTTGATTCGTTTTCCATTTGCAGTGACATGTCCACACTGTGGCTATGGAAAGGCTATGTACCATCAAGCTCAGATCCGGTCTGCTGATGAGCCGATGACAACATTCTTTTGGTGCCTGAATGAGAAATGTGGAAAGAACTGGCGGGAAGATTGAGCTCGCAATGCCACAGTTGCAAAGCCAGATTCAGTACCCCATGGCCTTAAAGGCAGGACCAGAAATCACGTTCAACTGGTACTCGGGCCTTGTAGAAACCGTGATTTCAATGTTTATCTACTTTTCCAGAGGTTGCACTTGAACATAATTTGTTTTATTCGCCGACACTCTTCACTCTTCACTTTGAAAAAGCAGATGATGAATTAGGAGGAAAAAGAAAGCATTCTCTCTGGTAGATTCCTCATCCTGGATAATGAAAAATGAACTAGACAGACATGATATACAGCACATGAGACAGGGACAGTGGCTTCTCATTGGTGAGCCCACCTCTTCGGATGATGTTGCTAACTAGGGTTTCCACGTTGAATGAATTGATGTTGGCGAGAGAAGTTAACCATATCTACTTTATTCTAGCTTTTATAGAGATCGGATGGATTATGTATGTTAATAGGTTCAGATTTGAGTATCCTCATGAGAATCTATCCAAAACAAGTACAAGACTTCCGATCGGAGCGGAATAATCAACGTAAAGCAAGATAAGTAACTTCCCGGGATGGCGAAGTTGTATTTCCACTTTATGAAGCAAATTGATGCCAATAGAAAGGATGTAGGCATCAACTTTCGGATAACGTGTGACTTGTAAAAGAAAAATTTCATGCCGACTTACATGAAATTGTTAGCCGCACAGCCGATGGACAACGGGTGACTAATGATTAGCATTGGCTATCAAACTAAAACGTATGGCGTCTCGTCTGTTGGAGCATGGTTTCATCCTATCCGTCGATGGCATTAGGGTCTTAATTCTCGTTGAGCAGGTAGGGGTGACACGGGGGCATTACTCTTGAGGCGCCACAAGGTTTTTATAGTTTGAGCTAATGATTTGGGCTTCGGCTCGTAAATAGCTTTTGAGTATATATATAATTTTTTCTTGTAATTGAGGAACTAACGAAAAGATGTGAAGTGTTAATTAAAGTATAATCCTTTGCTGTAGGATGAATTCAGATAAAACATCACGTCTCAAATTCTCTCTTGCATTTACTCTCTATTTCCTTGTAATTGGACCTTAAATCCTAACACCATCAAATGAAAGAAAGAGACATTGGATCAAATTAACTGTTCTTTCGAAAGGAATGATCCCGAATTAACATTCTCTGATCATTCTTCTCCAAACACAATGCAACCTTGCTAAGAACCTAGGTTGAATAACTGTTTTTACTCATTCTATCGAGTCATCATTTAAAGGAAAAACTGTCATAATAATCAGAGTACTCAACTAATTAAATCTAGTCAATAAGAAGTTATGTACCGTGCAGACCTGTATCGTTTTAGTCGCTAGTGATGAAAAATCACTATGAGATGGATCTGATCAACGGTCGAGATTTACTCAATTTACCAGTGATTAGTGACCACCAAGGGATATTTTTCCTTAATCGGCACTCGCCAAAGGAGCCAGTTCCCAATACAAACCGTTGGATTTGGCGGCAACTTGGGTCCCACCTAATCTTCGCCGCACACGATGTCCGTCGCTATTATTGAGGGACAATTGCGACAAAGTTGCTGACGTGTCCTGACGACTCCATTATTATTGGAGAAAATATTATTGACTCTCTCTCCTCCTATTGCGGTCTCGTCCTCCTCTCTGCTTTACTCTCGGCGGTCAGCGGTTAGCACTCGGCGAATTCTCCCCGATTTTCCCACACGCGCTTTCTCGAGAAAAATTTCTGCTGGCGACGGCGGCTGCGGACGGAAATGGAGCCGGCGGGAGGATGGAAGGCGGCGCGCGGCGGCGGCCGGCCCCGGCGGAAGGCCGATCTGGCCGCCGTGCTCCGGAAGTCGTGGTACCACCTGCGGCTCTCCGTCAGGCACCCGGCCAGGGTCCCGACCTGGGACGCCATCGTGCTGACCGCGGCCAGCCCCGAGCAGGCCCAGCTCTACGAGTGGCAGCTCGCCCGGGCCAAGCGCATGGGCCGGATCGCCGCCTCCACCGTCGCCATCGCAGTGCCCGATCCCGACGGCCAGCGCATCGGCTCGGGGGCCGCGACTCTCAATGCCGTCCGTGCGCTCGCCGAGCATTACCGGAACCTCGGTGTCGGCATTGCTCCGGAGGTAACTCCTAGTTTCTCTACAGGGCAGTATTGCGACAATTCCTTTTTCTTTTTTTTGTGATTGTGTTTGCAAGCAGAGGTGATGTAAATAAGCAATAATAGCATTCTGTACTGAAGCTCCTCGTGAACTCGTTAGATCCAGCTACATTGCTTAATGACATGAATGTGTCTAATCTGCTCTGTCTGAAGTGGCATCTTTGTTTGAGAGAGCTCCGGACATGGTTGTGGTCTTGCGGTTGTTCTTATCTTATTGAGATGCTTAGACGATGAGAAGGCCTAGGTTGAACGAGTTACTGATGCTTTGGTTAACTTGGTACAGTACTACTGTTTATCGCTTCATGATTAAAAGATTATGCTGTCCAAGGGATTGTGACTTCTCATCAGCAATTTCTTTTTTTTTTTTGTCAAACATGAGCATGGCCTTCATGGCTGTTTTTTGTGCTGAACACTTCTCCTAACTTGTGTAGTCTATATTCTTTAGCGTGCTTGCTTTAATGAGGGAAAATGAATAGGTGGAAGCTACAAATGGTAATGGTATTAGATCAACTGTCCCATTGGGAAGGTCTGGGCAAGAATTTCCTCAGTTGCAAATGGTGGACTTCATATCCAAGAAGCATATACTACTTCTTCATGCTGGAGGTGACTCTAAAAGGGTCCCATGGGCCAACCCTATGGGGAAGGTATTTCTGCCACTTCCATATTTGGCAGATGATGATCCAGATGGTCCTGTTCCACTACTTTTTGACCATATACTTGCAATTGCTTCTTGTGCAAGACAAGCCTTTAAAGATCAAGGTTATTTTCCCTTCTTCTGGTTTGTACTAATTTTAATTATTAGGGAGGCTAAGGCAGGATGGTTTTAGTTCATTTGGCCTGTCTGGTTAAGTAATAGTGTAGGCAGACTAAAGTATGGTTGCTGCCTTAATTTCCTGATAGCATATCGACTTGTGCAGTTATTTTGATAGTGAATGGTGCCCGTTGGAGTAAGTTTGTCTTTAGAGTTAATGGGCGCGTCACCGTATTAATGACATCCTGGCAATACTTCTTATCCTTAGAATCAAACACAACCCTTACTGTGCTCTTGATGCTTTTACTTTACTCCGATTTTATGCAGGTGGCTTATTCACAATGACTGGGGATGTTCTTCCATGCTTTGATGCATCCACCATGGTTCTTCCAGAGGACTCATCATCGATTGTCACTGTTCCCATCACCCTTGACATTGCTTCAAATCATGGTGTAATTGTGGCTTCCAAAAGTCATGCTAAAGATGAGGCTGTTCATTTGGTTGACAATCTCCTACAGAAACCTAGTGTCGAGGAGCTAGTTAATCATGAAGCAATTCTAGATGATGGAAGGACTTTGCTTGACACAGGACTTATAGCAGTTAGAGGTAAAGCTTGGCGGGAGCTTGTCATGCTTGCTTGCTCTTGCCAACCAATGATATTGGAACTTCTGAAGTCTAAAAAGGAGGTTAGCTTTTATTTTGGTTTTATGTTGTTTCTCCCTGGAAAGTTAGTATTCCCGTCCATGAGATTGAGGCATCATATGTATAACATGAACAAACCATTGCATCTAACCACTCTCTTTCCTTTCTAACCAATTGAAATTTGTCAAGATGTGGTTTTCTTTATTATCTTCTTCTTCTTCTTCTTCTTTTAAAAATTGTGAGAGCTTGGAGAGTTATGGGAGACTTTTAATATGTATAATAATTTTTATGAATGGAAAAGTTTAAGAGATCCTCTGATGTGTGCTTGTTGGTTACTCACTCCCTCTATCCATGATAACTTGTTTTTGAGATTCTTCCTTAACTATTGGTATTATGTTATATTCCGGGCTTCACCGTAAGGTGAAATGTGTGTTGTAGATCTTTGTTCTAAGACATTTTATATGTAACCTATAAATTAAGCAGCTTCAAAGTTCTCCCAAAAACTTTTGAGATGTTGCAAAATTTGGCTATATGTATGGGGTGTCTAAGGCTCTACAAGCACCCAACTAATCCCTGTTGATTGTAACAATCCCCCTCCCTTCAACCACCGGGTGATCAACAAAGTACAATTATATGTACTATTGTGAGTGGCCCAAGGGAATATAGTCTCATGGTGATTCAAACCCAGTTTTTAAGTAAGATAGACAAGCATGCTTACTACCCTTTGCATTCAGATCCAACTGTGTCTTATCATTCCTCTTTATATGAAAAGTTGCAGTGGGTGTTGCCTTCAGATCGCTATATAGATTAATATGTTAATCTGTCTACTAAGATTAACTTGGTTGTTTGTCCGTCCTTCTTCGTTGGCTCCCCTTTGTTACAGTTACAGCCATGTCCAAATGCTTATTCTTGGCTAGTACATCTCTTATCACCTGTTACTGTTCATTTTATCAGGGCTTTTTCTTTGAAAACCTGGAATTCTGCAATTTCCACCTATCACCTTTCATTTTTCATGTTCTTGTTAGAATATATAAATAATAAAACATGCCGTCATCTAACAGCTTAAGCTTTTAGAACAGTCGGTAGTGGTCCCATAAAATTTTATATGGTATCAGAGCAGAAGGTCCTGAGTTCAAATCTTGCCTCCCTAATTAAATTTCCACGCTTAGGACACCTTAAGCATCAGTGTTTTATAAATAATAAACCATGCCATTATTACCTTTTCTCTTATAAAATTGTTCTCCTAAATTGAAATTGTCTAATTTTGTTTTGATTGCATGTTTGTGGACTCATCTCAATAACATGCTTTATTTTATTCGTCTATAATTGATTTCCATTGATGTCAGCAATGTGTATGATTTCCTAATTGGTATATGGGGTATTATCTTTGAGAATATATGAGCATCATGATTAGATATTATGTCTTCCTTCCTTGCAATGCCCTATTCTTGCTCTCTTCTTTCTACTCTCATTAGTGTTGTCTAAACTCTGTCTGAACCTTTGGTCCTGAGCATCTCCTTTGAAATGTAAAATCAACTAAACAATTGATGATCAACCACCATTGTGCAAGTTAAGCATGATATTGCTTTTTTGCTTTATGCAAAAAAAAAACACAAGTGCAAAAGCTTGCCTCTTGAATTTCGTTTCTGCCAATTGATGGCAAATGTGAAACTAGTGTGTTATAATCTCATGCAGTTGAGTTTATATGAGGACTTGGTGGCAGCTTGGGTACCAGCAAAACATGATTGGCTGCAACAACGACCCTTGGGTAAAGAATTAGTCAGCAGATTGGGAAAAAACAGAATGTTCAGTTATTGTGCTTGTATGTCACATCTCATTTCCAGTTTCAGTGACTACTTCATTTTTAATGATTTCTATAGGCATTGTTTACAGCATCATAAACTATTATTCTGCAGATGAATTGTCATTCTTGCATTTTGGAACATCTGGTGAAGTCTTAGATCACCTAAGTGGGGTTGGTTCAGGACTGGTCGGCCGAAGACACTTATGTTCAATCCCAGCAACCACTGTGTCTGACATTGCAGCATCTGCCGTTGTACTTTCAAGCAAAATTGAACCAGGTGTCTCAATTGGAGAAGATGCTCTTTTATATGGTTCCTCAATTTCAAGCGGAATACAAATTGGCTCACAATGCATAGTTGTTGGTATGAATATGCCCAGAGAAAATGATGAGAGATCAGAACCATTTAGGTTCATGCTACCAGATCGCCATTGTCTTTGGGAAGTTCCTTTAGTTGGATGTACTGACAGCGTCATAGTTTACTGTGGCCTCCATGATAACCCAAAGAATTCCCTTTCCAGGTCTGGGACATTCTGTGGGAAACCCTGGAAGAGGGTCTTGCATGATTTGGGCATTGGTGAAGGGGACCTGTGGAGCAATACAGGCAAGCAGGATAAATGCTTGTGGAATGCGAGACTTTTTCCTGTCCTATCTTATTTTGAGATGCTTAACTTAGCCACATGGCTGATGGGTTTAAGTGATCAGAAAACTGAATTCTTGCTTCCCTTATGGAGAGGTTCGCGACGTCTTAGCTTGGAGGAGCTACATAGATCAATAGACTTCTCAAAAATGTGTATGGGTTCAAGTGATCACCAATCTCATCTTGCAGCTGGAATTGCCAAAGCCTGCATTGAATATGGCTTGGTAGGGCGTGACTTATCTCAACTATGTGGAGAAATTTTGCAAATGGAAGTTTCAGGAGCAGAAATATGTAAAAATTTCTTAGGAATGTGTTCCCATCTTCAGGAACAAAACTCAAGGATACTTCCAAAAAGCCGGGCATACCAGGTACAAATGGATCTTCTTAGGGCATGTGGAGATGAAGCAACAGCCCAAGAATTAGAACATAAGGTTTGGGATGCTGTTGCTAAGGAGACTGCTTCAGCAGTGAGATTTGGTTTTCAAGGTACAGTCGTCTATCAGCTTTTCAACACTTCTGCTGGGATATAGAATGATAAATGCACAGAAGAACATTGCCCTATAACAAAATAAGCTTATCTTGTTAATTGGTTTATCATTATTTAGTCTGTGTAAATGTCAATTTTTCACTTTTTATGTTTAGATTAGGCTGTCCATCATATTAATGATTCATGTGTTATTATCAGCATAATATCATTTCCTTGGGGTTTAAACTTCTCTCTTTTCATTATTCACGTCTTGCCAAATTTGACCATAGATCTCCTTGCCTTCAGAAAGTCTGATGGAGTACCCTCAAAAGTCGGCAAGCCTGAGCAATCATCTTAGTGGATCTCTGGAGGAGACATTCCATCCTAAAACCATAAAAGTGGAGTTACCAGTTCGTGTTGATTTTGTCGGAGGTTGGAGTGACACTCCCCCATGGAGCTTAGAGCGTGCTGGTTTTGTTCTGAATATGGCAATTAGTTTGGAAGGTTCTCTTCCTATTGGCACTATCATAGAAACAACAAAAGAAGCTGGTGTATCACTTAACGATGATTCTGGAAACCAGTTATATGTGCAAGATCTTGCCTCCATTGTTGCACCATTTGATAGTGGAGATCCTTTTCGCCTAGTTAAATCTGCATTGCTTGTGACTGGAGTGCTTAATCAAAAGGCACTCTCGACTATGGGCTTGCAGATCAAAACTTGGGCCAATGTTCCTCGTGGTAGCGGTTTGGGTACTTCCAGCATCCTTGCAGCTGCCGTCGTTAAAGGACTTTTACGGATAACTGATGGAGATGAAAGCAATGAAAATGTTGCCAGGCTTGTTCTGGTATTAGAACAAATCATGGGAACAGGAGGTGGCTGGCAGGATCAAATTGGAGGTTTGTATCCTGGGATTAAATTTACAACTAGTTTTCCTGGAGTTCCATTACAGCTTCAAGTTGTTCCCCTCTTGGCTTCGTCTCAATTGATGTCAGAGTTGCAGCAGAGGTTACTTGTTGTTTTCACTGGTCAAGTATGTACTCCTGCCTTTTCCTCCAGTCTATGTGCGGCATTGTTTGTAGCTAGAAAAAAACAATTATGTTGTCTCAAGATTATTATCATTTGCTTCAAGTGTATTTTCATGTCTTGATATATTGATGCAAATCTTTATTCGTTTTGTTGCATTAGTATTGAAGATGAGTAGTTGTCAATTATGGCTTGTTATTTGTTCTGAGTTCATTTGCCCAACCTTTTGGGTAATTGGTGCGTGATTGAGTTCAATATGTGGAGGATTGTGATAAGAACTGCAATTACGGATTGTCGTGCAGGTTCGTCTAGCACACCAAGTATTGCAAAAGGTGGTGGCCCGATATCTAAGACGTGATAATCTCCTTGTTTCCAGCATCAAGCGCCTTACTGAATTAGCTAAAACTGGGAGGGAAGCTTTAATGAACTGTGACATTGATAAGCTTGGAGAAATAATGTCGGAGGCATGGAGGCTGCACCAGGAGTTGGATCCCTATTGTAGCAATGAATTTGTTGATAGTCTCTTTACTCTTGCTGATCCATACTGCTGTGGTTACAAGCTTGTGGGAGCAGGTGGTGGTGGTTTTGCATTGCTACTTGCCAGAGATGAAGCTTGTGCCAGGGAATTAAGAGAGATTCTTCAAAGTGACTCCAAGTTCGATGTGAAAGTATACAACTGGGAGATTTTTTTGGATAGCAAGCTGTAAAGATGTAGACAGATGTATCTTCTTATTCTCAGTTATATTCTTACCATTCATGTAATCATCATTCATGTAAATTTGAGCCCATCATAGAATCTTGATTTCGAAAAGACAATGGTATAAGGAAAGAAGAGTAAACGGGAAGCATGAGATCCTCCTTTTGTATCTTCATGAAGCATTTGCAATAATCTTAATTATTTTTCCATTTACTCAGAGTCATACTTTTGATGTGTTTTCTCTTATGACTGAGTTACTACTATATACCAAACTTTCCAGTTCAGTGGATAGACCAACATTTTGTCCTGGATATGCTATCACAAATGGGTGTTGGTGCTTGCTTTCAGCTGTGCTTCCTGTTTATAACTATAGTTTTTTTACTTTAAAGTTTATTTCTGTTGCTGAATTGAGTTTGAAGTTCTTACCTGAACTTTCGTATCCTCTGATTAGAAGGCAAATAGATTTCTTTTGCAGTTATAGGATGCAAATTCAATAACTGATGACATTGCTCGCATATGCCAACACAAGAGTTAAGTTTTTCCACTATCCTTGGGATGATGAGTATTGTGCAGAGGAACGACAGATGGAATTATGCCCAACTTGTGGAAAGTTGTTGCTGGATGCCTCCTGGGAACTATCCACCAAGATGTTTCTGCCCTTTGTGTCTGTGTCAGTAACATCGAGAGCAAAGGTATGAATTTGCTCTGTTTCTCTTGTTGCTCACCCTCACATATGTCTCTGCATGACCTTTCTATTGTAGGTTAAGATAAAGAGGAAACAAGATCTGGCCAGGAGAAATAGAAAAACTGTCATTTCCAAAGAAAACACAAGATAGGAGAAATGGCCCACCTACATTGGTCTGTTTTTCTTTCCCTTTCAACTTTGAGTTCCTCTTCATAAATAAGATTTATGATTGATGATGTCACTGTAAATCACAGCTGGCAAAGAGGTTATTTGTTTACGTAGGCCAAATGAAAGTTTGTTTCTTGAAAGAAGCCGAACAATAACTTGGCAAGCAAGGGCAGCACTCTATGTTTTCTTCGGTTACAGTGACAATATGATCAAGACTTCCTAGATTCATTTTAGGTGTAGTTGGGACCTTCAAATGTTTGTTCAAGCTTATATCATTGTGTCGAACATAGAAAACGGGTGTATCCATCTTGGACAGAGATTGAAGAAATGGTTGTGCCGTCTCTCTCTAGCTTTCCAATTGTCTCTTGGATTTGGTGTTCTGATAGATTTAGGTAATTTTACTGGCTAAACGTTAGTGATCTTGGTAAAGAAATCAGTAGTACGATATTACTCATACCATGTGGCCTTGAGATTCTTCGTGTCAGTCGGAAAGCTAGTGTTGTCACTGGAGTAGAGGGTTGGCTGATCCAACAAGCGGTGCAAGGAAAGAGCGGTGCTCTGTTTCTTTTCCAGATTGGAGCATTGCCCATCTTTTTCTCTTCCCACTTTAGCGAGAAGTTTGCTTCTTTTTCAGCTCGAACTTGGGCTGTCACTTTTTGGGGGCACTTTCGTCCTTTTCCCTATGTAGATAGTACACTGGCTGTATAAGTAGCCCTAGCCTATGATGTGCGTACTTGAATGCAGGGAGACCTTTTGGAGTGATGGAAACATTGGAAAGTGGAACTTTTGTCTTTGGCCAGAAATTGAAAGTGGAACTTTTAAGTTCTCATTTCTATCAGTTCTGCACTGCAAATTAAGATCCCAAAGTCTGATATCTTTGCCAAGCAAGTTGAAGATTTTCATTTGATTTAGTTTTGAAATATCAGAAATTGGTATAACGACAGGAAAGTGTAATATTTAATTTACCATTGCCATCTTGATATTCGGTAACCATGTTCAACTGTTACTGACTAATGCGTCTCTCCATTTCGTAGTTTCTTCCTGTAACCTCTCTTCTCTACGATCAAGTCCTGTAGTTCTCTGCCGTGTGATAATATTTAGCCTGGTTGAGATGTTGGGTTTATATTGACCGGAGGAAAGTGATTCGTATCATGAAGAGCTCATCAGAATCGAAGAACTCTTCTCATCAATAACATTTACATTTTGAGTGTGGTTCTATTTCACCGTCAGAACACTCGTATAAACAATTCACGCCAGGGCATATGAATTTCGAGCTTCTTTGCAGGACTTTGAATATGGCGATGGCGGATGTAGGTGCACCTACTTATCATAAGTTTGATGTAGAGGCATGGATGCCCGATTTGGGACGACACAGAGAGGTTAGCGGCTTATTAGTTTTGTTTGGCATTACGTGGTGCTTCATGCATTCTTGACTTATCAGAGGCGTATCAATTGTTGATGATCAAGTATAAGTCACCTTCTTGTTGCTTGATGAATCGTATTTTGATTGATCTCATCATCAAAGGAATTTGCCTTCCCTTTCCAAGGGTGCAATTGTTTAAAGATTACGTTCGTTATGGATAAAATTCCACCACGACCGGACTTTATGGAGGCCCCGTCTTTTATGCTTTTATTTTTATATTTTGGCTTTGGTGCTAGATTTTGAAATATTATCCAAATTTCAAAGAATTACAAGATAACTAGATGTGAATTTATGTGTCAATATCTGCCGTTCGTATGAAATACTTCACAAGATAAAGTGATGCGGAAATTATTATAGTTTGAAGGTCGCAAATGGATGGATCTTTATCACGAAGAGAGAAGAGAGAGAGAGAGAGGCGGCAAGAGATATTGGGATTTGGAAATTTTGGAATCAAAGGAGGAATCAAGCTAATGGAGCACGTGTCTCCTTCTGTTTGTCCCGTTGCAAGTAGTTCGAGAGGGCTAAACTCCGAGATTGCACGCCTCATCGCTCGAGCATCTTTTTTGGGCGATCTCTTGTTTATTTCGCGTAACTTTTTGAAGAGCAATTTCATTTATCTAATTATCGACACTATTTTCACCTTTGTTCGTACATTGGAACCATTTTCGGTTCGAGACATAAATTCTCTTAGCCATAAAACATCGCCATAGAAGCCTGAAACATTAAGGGTCTCAAAAAACATTCACACCAGCCTAGCCCGACCCGACTCGATCCAATCCGATCCGATCTTCAAATTAGGGTATTTTGGGGTTAGGTCTTTTTAGGTGTTGTGTCGTTTGGGTAAGGGTCAGGTCATGCCAGGCCAAGCTGACATGGATTTTTCCTCTCTCTAGATGTGCATAAAGAAGACAAAATCATAGATCTCAGCCCAGTTGATTAACACCGGCCTGACTCAAACTATTCTCTTAGGTTGTATAATATTCACATATGGGGTTTCAAGTTGAGTACATATAAATTTCATTGTTGATCTTTATTTTGAATTTTCATGTATGGGTCGATTTGGAGCCACAGTTAAAATTATGGATGGAAAATGCTAAAACAGACAATAACATCATCAAATAGACAATAATTATAATCCATATTGACATCAATAGTGGCCTTCGAGAAGATGTCGCATAAATAAAGACATTTGACGGCTAAGATCATCCTAGTTAGTATTATCTCTCTTTTCTCACTACTCATGATAGCGAGTTGTTTCAACATAATTACATGAAGTGACAACTTATTTAACAAATATCTCACATTGAACCAGAACGAGAAAATCAAGATACTCAAGTAAAAAGGCGGAAGTTTATGTACTTATGGCGTTATTACTCCTAAAATTAACCAATCCCCGTTGGAAGTTAGTAAAAAGAGAAACAAAATTTGCTTTGCTGGGCAGCGAGTTGTCCTAATCTGTTGTTGATAAGTTATTAACGAAATAATAATATTATTATCATTACAACTTTCAAATAACAAAATTTTTAAATTTTACGATTGCTCCAGGCAAATATAATTTGAAAACGAATTGACGCGCTCCTACATGAATCAAGCCCTCAAAAAGGGTTTTTTGGTGGCTGTTTGTGGGTGATTATCGACTAAATGAATCGTTCCAACACGAACTCTGAATTGAAATGATCACATGAATCTGAGACATCTGAAGTCACAAACCAATCCCTCAAGAATCAAGCTGTGCAATAATCTCTTCTACTAGATTACTAAGCGATGGCACGTTCTTGGCCAAGGCCCAAAACAGCTTATAGTACCGAACACGGGTCTTATCTGCCGTTGAGTCAAGGGTGAGCAAGCTTAGAGCCTCGGGTAATTGGGACAAGAGCTGTTTCATCTCCTCCAAGCTCATATTTTCCAGAACAGATGGCCTGGGAACCACCCTCACGATTTCACCACCTTTGGGTTCCTTCACAAGGGCGTCTGCTGCTTTGATAACCAATTCTGAGTTAGAACTGGCTCCACATTTGATGATGAGTGAAGTTCTTGAGCCTCATCTTCTTCAGGTTTCGACTGCAGCAACACAACCAAAGAATGAATCACCCAGTATGAACAAGGTCTGTTTTGTCGTATTAATGAGGAGGTGTAAATCCTTATCACATTCTTGTGGCATGAATAGTTGTAAGCAATAAGAGGATTCCTCTATATAATAGTAGTCTTGAGTGAGGGTGACTATCCCTCTATCAAGATTAAGTTCAAAAGCAAGGTCTTAGAGAGCATAAAAGTTTCCATAATAACCTCTGAAGGACCATCTCAACCAAACACTTGACCATCAGAAAGTTCTGCCATCGAAAACTTGTAGTCTGAATCTTTGCAAGGACTCTGTAATTCATTGTTTTGCAGATCTATGGGACATTTCCCAAATCATCCAACATTATATTTACTGGTCTAATTTTACTAAATACTGACAATCATTACCAGGTTTTATGATATCCTACATGGTTCTTAGCAATATGATATAGATGTGCATGAATCCACTGTAACCCAAAAAGAAGGAATCTACCGAATTGAGGGTTTTTTGAAGGTTGACAAACCTCAACAGCACTCCAGGCATCGGAGATTTGTTTAAGGGCACAAGAATGATCAATGTCGAGGAGGGAAGGCATCTGCTCTACAAGTTCATCCAAAGATGCTAGCATTGCTGCCTTCTTACTCCTGCTCAAGGTGTTGATGGAGGATTGTCTCATTATATCCTGCTCAAAATCAACTAGCCTCCTTACTTTGTACGTAGACTGGAGACACGTAATGAGAAATAAGTCCAAAGAAAAGTTTAAAACCTCGACTTGCTTCAATGTGCTATCAAGAGAAATAAGAGATGTTAATCTTGCACATTCAGCATCAAAGGAAATATAGGGAATGGGTGGGGCAGCTGTTGCCCGCTTACTTCTTCCCAAGGTGTTGACAGCTGATATTCTCTTCATATCCTGCTCAAAATCAACCAGTATCCTTACTTTGTGCATAGACTGGAGACACAACTAGAAATAAGTACAAAGAACAGTTCAAAACCTTGACTTGCTTCGATCTGCCATCAAGAGAAGAAAGAGATTTGTGAATGGGTGGACCAGCACCTTCCACTCCCAGTGTTGATAGGGGCATTTGTCGCCGAATCTGATTTTGTTAGAATCAGAAGGAGCAAACAGAAAGAACTAAGTTCAATCTTTAGTGAAAATAACAACTGATTTTGTAGAGTTGAAGGTTGTTCATTTGTTTTTCTCTTGCTCCTGAATTCGGCACCCTTCCACTCACATGACATGTTGTCTTGGTGAGTGCAAGTTTGGTTCCGATTCCTTTTGATGTATAGCTGTTGGTTTGAAAGTTAATACATATTTGCCTTACAAAAAAAAAAAATAGAAAGAAAGAACTAAGTCAATCAAGTCAAAGCATCCAAGGATAAAGTTCAATACAGATGTGACAACCGTTAAGTCTGGTGACCACTGATACATGCATAGATCTGCACCTAATCCTCCGCCAAGGACAGGAGATCAGCTACAAAAACCATCATTCTATATTTCACCAAGCATAGATGTCCCTCACCCCTTTCTTTCCCTCCCTCTCTCTGGATATTCTTTGAGGGTCCATCTATGTGCCCTTACAGTTCTATTTCTATTCTTTCCCTCTCTTTCTCTTATTTTGGTCATCTTTCCTTAATCTTAAGACAGCTAAGAACTGAAGAACAAACATGTCAAGTCCGGAACAGTTTCTACCAAATTACTCCCCAATTCCAATTGGTTCTTTTCCTAAACCTTTCTTGGGTGGAGGAAGCCAATTTTCTTCATCTTACGCTCCCAAGAAACACAAAACGGAAGGAAACATCATTTTATAGATGGGAATAGGAACATGATGGCTTGAAGACTAGGAAAGGACAGAAATAGAGAGGTGTGACAATTTAAGGCTTGGGCATAATTTATCTGAAATTTATTTTGGGTGTTCAGGAAAATGAAAATGTGCATTTGCAGCCAGAAAGAGAGAGGAAACAGCCCCACCAATTAAGCAATCATAAATCTCTCAATTCTTCCAATAATCAGCTATATATTAGATAAAAATTCATATAAATCCAACCGTTCTATTCACAATTAATGGTTTGCAATATTATCAAACCAAAGTGTTATCTAAAATCAGCAAATTTTAGAGTGTGCACCAATATGGCATGACTTCATACTTGACCGTGGAAACACCCGAAGTTTTCAAGCATACTTTTTAGATTGACTGCTATTTAAGACTTCATATATCCATTCATAATCATGTTAAATTAGTATATATAGGCCCAAGCAGTGACATGAAAGAGGAATACCTTTCTTTCTTCATTAAGAACAGATATAAGAGCTGAACGAAGCTTTGCTACATGTGCCAAGTCTTCTGCCTTTTCTTTCACCAAGATTCCAGCACTATCCTGATGTAAGCCATGGAGATTAACATCATCTTAATAATAAGGACAAGCGTTTATTGGTCAAAGTATAAGTTCCTTTAGACGACCCAGACATGGCAAGTTTTGTTCTTTCTAGGATTGGACTACTCTCCTTATAAAGTAACCGGTCACTTGTTGAAGTACAAGTTCCATATCCTCAAACGGGTGGGTTATAGGAAGCTTTCCTCCCTCACATGAGCACCCAATTACACATCCCAGATGCTAGCAAATCATGCGTCTAAACAAAACTAATGTTTCTCAGGAGCTACAACACTTGCCTAATGAAATGGGAAGAATGAAATACGTGCAGCTGCCCATCAGATGACAATTCTTAAAATTGCTAGATAATTGCAGTCATTCATTCAAAATTATGATAATTACACTGCAGTGACAAGATTGATGCATCCAATTGATGAAGGCCGCCATTGATCAACACCTACCTTCAGGAGCTGTAATTGAAAAGTATAGAATCTCTCAGTATACTCTATTAGGAGCTGACCAAGAGCATCTGTTCTCGGAGGCATATCAATGCCAAGTCCAGCCATCCAACCATCCAGAATGGCAGTTGAGAAGTTTTCTAACTGATCAGTTGTTCCTTCCATAGCATCATCTCCAGTCATAGAGAGGAACTCAAAATTCTCTGCCAGCCAAGATTAAATTTGCTGCTGCAACTTAGCAGCTGGAGTATGCCCAAAAAGGGCAGCGAGGGACTTATTTCCAGCAGAAAAGCTTTTAGCCTCTTCAGTTATTTCTCTGATTTTTTCTCTTGTGACATGTTTCCACCAAGTTTCCTAAAAAGGGTTATAGCATTCGGTAAAAAAGTGAAAGGTTGAAATACGGAGATGTCATGAGCAGTATTCCAAATAATAACCATCTATAGGAATAAGTATGAGCAAGAAGCTCAGGATATAAAGTTAAATGGGCCAGACTGAACATGACCTTCAACGTAGTTCTCTTCTTATTGTCAATTTCTATTTGGTTTTAGATCACCGGCTGGAGTATGCCCATAAAGGGCAGCAAGGGACTTAATTTCCAGTGGAAAAGATTTTAGCCTCTCTAGTTATTTCTCTAATTTTTTATCTTCTGACACGTTTCCACAAAGTTTCCTGAAAAGGTTAATGCATTCTTTCAAAAAGTGAAAGGTCGAAATATGGAGAAGTCATGAGCAATATCCCAGATAATAGCCATATATAGGAATAAATATGGACAAGAAGCCCATGATATGAAGTTAAATGGAGCCAGATTGAAGATGCCCTTCAACATAGTTCTCTTCTCATCGTCAGTTTCTATTTGGTTTTAGATTGGTGGCAGGTGTGTCTTTCACGTCTTTCAAAAGACTAGCAACACTAGAAGAGCAGCACAAACCTGATTGACACCTCGAAGCTTTAAGACAATTGAACAAAACTTAGACTTTTTCTCAGGCTTTATGTTGACTTTGAAGCCCTGGATCTGCTCCTCAACATACCATACAGGTGATCTCCCAGCACTGTTACCTCGGCTAGAGCTTCTACTCCATCTAGATTTTGCTTTTTCTAAGAAGCAATCAACAGGCAAAACCTACAGTTGAAAGAGTGACAACAAGCACCAGGGGTAAAATGAGGAGTTTGGTTAAATGTAGGGGTGTGCAAAAGAACCGGGAACCGCCCGGAACCGGACCGGACCGGCCCGGAACCGGTGGTTCCTAAAGGGACTGGTCTGGTTCCCGGTTCCATGGACGGATCTGCCCGCCCACCCATCCGGACCGGATCGGTATTATAATAATAATATATATTAATTTTTATTATAAAAAAATATTTTTTTTAGTTGAAAAAAAATTAAAATTTTGAAGCCCCATGTTTATAATTTTTATTGTTCTATTTGAGGCAACCTACTAAGAGAGGTAAAGAAAAAAACGCGAGAACATTTGCGAAATCTCTAAATAGACCATTTTTTCGATACGTGTCCAGTGGAGCTTTTTTTCTTCACCCGCTTGTAAGACCGGTTCCATAGATCCACTCGGGAACCGGACTGGACCGGCGGTCCGGTTCTCGGGTGGATCCATGGAACCAACGGACGGTTCCCGGATCCAATTTTTTGGAACCGGTCCTTAGTGGGCGGTTCCCGGTTCTAGGGTGGGAACCGCCCACCCGGACCATGCACACCCCTAGTTAAATGTATCAAAATCCAGATAACCTGAATATTATAAAATGCTGACGGTGGAAATTGGAGTGTAAAGGAGATATCAGAAATTGTTACCTTCATAGACTGCAGCTCTGGTGATCTAGCAAGCAAAGACCGAATATACAATAACCTGACATGTGAGACAACTGTGGTATCCAGAACTCTCTTCCGTCCCATTTTAAGAATAAATGCAAAAACGGCATCGATAATTTCAGCAAGAATCTCATGCTCTCTGGAAGGACCAGCCTTGATGACAGTAGCTAAAACCTGCACTACCATAATATTGGCAATTAACTATGATATAATTTAAGAAGTTGACCATTATAAACAGAAATAACGAAATTATGCAGAATGGAATAAATACTAAATTAGATTAACAACATGTCATACATAGCCAAGGTATCTTTCTATTTTTGAAACATCCAGTCACCAGCATGCTGTAATTCTTTCTAAAATTGTAAAAATTATCATTCAAGCCCAAATTTCTGGAGACCGGAAATTGCATATTCATGAAATATACTGTACTTGCAATTGCTTCTTTTTAGCTTTTAGCTTATACTTCTGTCTTAGCACTTGAGCTTTGAGTTTTATTTGATGTTGAACACATCAAATGTTTAAAGACATAAAATCGGCATTTGGATTCGTTTGAAGTCATGTAGAATCATCTAAAATTATGAAAATGTACTATTTAGAAGAGAACCAAATGCTGCTTTTTGATCATCACAAAATGAACGGAAACACACTCGATGAGAAATGCAAATGAACAATTATCAGATAAAAATTAGAAAATAAAGTATCAAACTATTACCAATCACTATTTTCTTTACCAAAGACAAAGCACACCAATTGACAATGATTCGATCATGAAAATACTACTTACAAAAAGATATAACTTCATACATGTTGAACGACAAACCCATGATGAACAATTCATCATAAGTTTTTTTCCGTTCCGCTTAACCAACACGTGATTAAGCCCTCATTATTTTTCAAATGCATGGGAATATCATTAAGTATGCATACCTGCACCAAAAGCTTGTTTCCGCTTTCAGATAAGGTAGCGAGACTGAACCGTTCCGGATCAAGGTTATTCAATGCCGTAGTCAGCTTTTCTCTCTCTGGCGTAGTTTTAACTTTCGTAGAACTTGTTCTGACCGGAGCAACTGAACTGGCAGAACTTTCAGCAGTAAATGGCCAAGGAAAAACATCGCGAAAATCTTTAACGATGTTGTTATTTGTCCTGGAAAAACGGACAATGGAATAATGGACAATCTGAAACATGCTGTAGGCTAGAATAATAAAATGCAAGGTTCACCCCAGAAACGTACCGAGATCGCATATTTGCTCTTCCTTCCGATAATGGACTTGATTTCTAAAACAGATTTACAAGCATGTCAGAATCTGAGAAAGTATCCTTACCAAAAGAAACAAGTAAACTGAACAGCACCTTGCATAGTCACCCAAAGATATAGAAAAGCTTAGTCAATAGAGTAGAAGCCTCCAAATATGAAAAGCCAATACAGCCCATGAAAACATTAGAGGCAGCAGACAAGTCAAATGCCTTTCACTTTAGCCCACGAGTTAAAAGAGGATGAGCTGATTCTTAGTCAGCATGGATGAACTCAAATGAAATTTTACCGCATGTTCGAAGGCTTCATCTAAACGAATTTAAGTTTCCTTACACATTATTGCCAAATTCATCGTCAATGCAGCTCTAACCTAAAGATGACCCGAATTACACCCCTTTTCATGACCAAAATTATACACCCCCAAATCATATATATTGGACCGAGCAGGCAGCTATACAAATGATTAAGGATGTATTAAACTACCATGAGCAGATTTCACACTCTCACAAGTATTTCAAACCATGAGCTCCTAATGCTATCAAACTGACACCAGGTAAGACTTGACATTCTCCTATCTGTGCATATGGACCACCAGAAATTTTATTTCATTCTTGCATAGAGAACAGAAAACACTTTCTCTAACCAAAGAGAGCAAAAAGAAAAGAAATTGCCAATTGATGCACACAACGATATATGTGAATGCTGCAATAAATTTCATATTATAGCCTCTGCAAGTATCTTTTCATCCATCACATCTGCTAGTTCAGCACCCGTGAGAACTCCACAAGTTACAAACAAGTAACAACCGGATTACTAACATAGATCTCATCTTATCACAATGGGAAGCTGCTTTAAGCAGAAGAGCAAAGGTTAAACAATCTCTTTGAATAACAATAACTGTAGGCAAACCTACTGACTTGCACTGGAAATTATGAACCAATAACTGAGGCAGTGAAGATTAAGCACAACTGGGCTACTCCAATCTTAAAGTCTGAACAATTGTGGATCCACTCAAGCCCTAAGTGGGACCTCACAGTGGTCTACAGCTGCTATGCAACCGTAGAGCCATTGCAGCTCTTAAAATGAGTCAAGGAAGAGGATAACAAGAGCAATAGTCATGGATGTGAACTGAATACAGCACTCAAAGAAACTGAGGTTCTACAAAAGTTCATCAACAGTTTTTCCCCAGCATCATGGCACTGCTAGGTGAAATTGTTGGAAATTTTTGCGGAAGCGTGTGTGCAAGTGTTTATGTGTATGTGGAATGTAGCAAGGGAATAAGGAAGAAAATGATTATTTTATTAGTTGGTGTTACAAAAGGAGGGAGAGGAGATTAACAAGCTAGTCTACTTCTTTAGAATGGACGTCCTCTCCTTTTATAGGAGACTTCACCGACTCAAAGTCACCGCCAAAAACAGCTGGACATTAACAACCTAGAATTATCTAGACATTTCTTTATTCTTTAGCTTTGTCTTCTTGCTACCCACGTCCATATTTTTCTTCATTCTTCAGGTCACTTCCACAACCACCATTGTTGACTTTCTCAAATGTTTCTTTTGCTGCTCCCTACTTGCCGACTTGACAAGTCACCGCCTTAGTCTAGATTTTTTTATTTTTTTTATTTTAGTATTCTTTAGTTTATTCTAGAAATTGGATCAACAATTTAACACTCCTCCTTGATCCAATTTTGCGATACTCCAAGCATGCTTCGTAACTTCTCGAACTTGGCTGGCGGAAGTGCTTTAGTAAATATGTCAGCAACTTGATCTTTAGTCTTGCAATATTTGAGCTCAATCTCTCCATTGCTCTGCACCTCTCGTATGAAATGATATTTGATGTCTATATGTTTGGTTCTTCCATGGAAGACTGGATTCTTCGATATGGCAATTGCTGACTTGTTGTCGCAAAGTATTGGAGTCGGTTCCGTCTGTGCTTCTTCAATGTCTTCTAAAATTCTTCGAAGCCATATAGCTTGACTAGTAGTGGTGGCTGCTGCAATGTATTCAGCTTCTGCAGTGGATTGTGCCACCGAATCTTGTTTTTTGGATGTCCAAGAGAACATTCCGGAACCCAATGTGAATGCATAGCTAGTAGTGCTCCTCCTGTCATCAGTTGATCCAGCCCAATCACTATCAGTATAGCCGATGAGCTTAGTGCTTGCACTTGGCCGATACCAAATGCCGTAGTCTATTGTTCCTCGTAAGTATCTCAAAATTCTTTTGGCTGCACCAAAATGAATTTGACTTGGATTCTGCATGAACCGTGATAGTAGACTTGTTGCGTACATAATGTCTGGTCGTGTTGCAGTGAGATAGAGTAGACTTCCAATCAGGCTTCTGTAGAGTGAAGCATCTGCTTTTTCAGCACCATCTTCTTTCAGTAGCTTCTCATTTGTCACAAGCGGTGTTGCAACTACTTTGTAGTGATTCATCTTGAATTTCTTCAGGAGGTTCTCGGTATATTTCTTTTGCGAGACAAAGACTCCTCCATTTTGGTCGATCTCGATGCCAAGGAAGCAGTGCATCAAGCCCAAGTCTGTTATCTCGAATGTCTTCATCATTTCTTCTTTGAATTCTTGAATCATCACTTCATTGTTTCCTGTATATATGAGATCATCTACATACAAAGAGACAATGAGTGTGTCGGACTTACCTTGGGTCTTGATGTAGAGCGTTGGCTCGCTCATGCTCCTCCTGAATCCTTGCTTGGTGAAGTATTCATCTATTCGGCTATACCATGCTCATGGTGCTTGTTTTAATCCATAAAGAGCCTTTTTAAGCTTTAGAACCTTTTCTTCTTGCCCTCTAACAATAAAGCCTTGTGGTTGTTCCACATATATTTCTTCTTGAAGATATCCATTTAGAAATGCCAATTTCACATCTAGTTGATAGATCATCCATTCTTTTTGTGCTGCTAGGGCTATAAGTGCTCGAATAGCATCAAAGCGAGCAACAGGAGCAAAAGTTTCAGTATAGTCAATACCTGGTTGTTGCAAGTATCCTTTTGCCACCAGCCTTGCTTTATGCTTCTGGATGGATCCATCTGCATTAAGCTTTGTCTTGTAGACCCACTTGACACCAATGATCTCTGTCTTCAAGGCGATCAACAAGCTCCCAAGTTTTATTTTTCTCGATCATTTTGATCTCTTCTTGCATGGCTTTTATCCAAACTTCTCTTTGGATGCTTGTTCGTAGTTTCTGGTTCTAAAGCAACAAAGTTGCATGTGTCGTAAATTCTTCTAAGGGTTTTCACCCTTAGTACTGGAGACTCTGGAGAAGATTCTTCTTGCGTCACTCTTGGAGAGATTGGTGGAGTCACACCGTGAGTGGTGGAATCTGGCACTTCTCCTTCTTCTTGTGTTGTTGACTCCTCTTGAGTAGGTGACGTGTCTGGCAAGGCGACATACTTTTTTTCAATCTTCTCATCCTCCCAATTCCAGGCAGCATTCTCATCGAACTCGACGTCTCGACTTATCACAAGCTTCTTAGTTCTTAGGTTGTAAACTCGATAACATTTTGATTGATCACTGTAACCAAGGAATATTCCTTTTTCAGTCTTCTCGTCGAGCTTACTCCTCTTTTGAGCAGGGATGTGGACGTAGCATATACAGCTGAACACCTTGAGATGCTTCGCTGAAGGCTTCCGTCCGCTCCATGCTTCGACTAGAGTTTTATTTTGGACTGCTTTAGTTGGACACCTATTTAAGAGGTATACAGCCGTGTAGCGCTTACGCCGGAAGGTGTTAGGAAGGCCTTTCTCCTTTAGCATGGACCTTGCCATCTCCATGACGGTTCTATTCTTCCTTTCGCTACTCCATTTTGTTCGGGGCGTAGCCAACGGTTAGTTGATGATGAACTCCTTCATCTTCACAGAATTTATTGAACTCTCTTGAGTTGTATTCAGTGCCTCTGTCGCTCCTTAGGACTTTGATTCTTCGGCCACTTTGGTTCTCGACGTGGTTCTTGAATTTTCTAAAAACAGAGAAAACCTCCGATCTTTCTCGAAGAAAGTATACCCACGTCATTCTTGTGTAGTCATCAATGAATAGGATGAAATATTTATTTTGACTAAGTGTAAGAGTCCTCATTGGACCACATACATCGGTATGGACTAGTTCTAATGGTTTTTTAGCTCTCCATGCACCTCTAGATGGGAAGGACTGCCTTTGTTGTTTTCCAAGGAGGCATCCTTCACAAACATCTGAAATTTCTGAAATAGCTGGAAAGTCTCTCATCATATTTTTCTGATGGAGAGTTTTTAGTCCAGCAAAGTTGAAGTTGCCAAATCTTCGATGCCATAGCCATGAATCATCGAGTTGAGCTTTCATGGCTATGTCTTTGATATATTTCCATCGAATAGGAAAATTTTTATTCTCCATCTTAACAGAGGCAATTATGTTTTTATATTTATCATAGATAATGCAGGTATCTCCTCTAAAGTATAAAGAATACCCACTTTGAATCATTTGTCCCACACTTAAGAGATTTTGTGCTAGACTGGGAACTGGATATACATTATGAATATATTTTGGTCCTTTATTTGTTTCTACGGCAATGGTGCCTTTTCCTTTGACATCCACCAATGCACCATTACCCAATTTTACTTGGGAATTCACCGACTTATTAATATCAGCGAATATAGATTCATCCCCAGTCATATGATTGCTACACCCGCTATCAATATACCATGTATTGTTTTTCTTATCGTTTGCCGCTTGGCCCGCATAGAATATATTGTCTTCTCTTCCTTTCATTTTTTCAACATAGTTAGCTTGATTATTTGTTTTCGATCGACAATCTTTTTCTACGTGGCCATATCTTTTACAAAAGCGGCATTGTGGCTTATTTTTGAACCAACAATCCTTCTCCAAATGATTTGTTTTTTTGCAAATGCCACAAGGTGGATACTTTTCCCTTTGTGTAGTTTCTCCTCCTTTTTTATTTTTCCATGAGTTCCTTCCACCATTTTTAGATTGATGAGACCGTACGTTTATTTTAGATTGAAAGGCACTTTCAATTGAATCTTCATCTTGTGCCATCAATCTTTTCTCATGTGCTTCTAGAGAGCCACTTAATTCACTCACCGATAGAGTCGCTAAGTCCTTCGTTCCTTCTATAGTTGTCACAATAGAATTGTATTTTTTAGTAAGTGACACCAATATTTTTTCTACGACCCTTTGATCAGTGATCTCATCTCCGTAGGCTCTCATTTGATTAACTAGTTCTTTTAATTTTCCACAATATTCTTGGACATTCTCATAATTTTTCATTTTAGAATTCTCAAAATCTCCTCTTAAAGTTTGAAGCCGGATAATACGTACCTTTTCCGATCCTTGAAATTCTTCTTGAAGTATCTTCCAAGCTCCCTTTGCAGTCTTCGCTCCTATTATTCTCGGAAATATCGTTTCCGAGAGTGCTTGTTGAATAAAATAAAGTGCCCTTGCATCCTTTTGAAGTTGATCCTTCGGAACACTCGCACCTTCTTGCGGAACCTCGTAACCCTTTTCCACGATGTCCCATAGGTCTTGGGCCATCAAGAAGGTAGTCATTTTGATACTCCAAAAATCATAGTTATTCCCATCAAAAATAGGAATGGGAAATGCGGATGATGTAGCAGTGGCCATAGTTTAGTTGTTTGGAATTTGGATGGGTAGTTTTTAGGAGTGGGTGGTTAGGACAAACGCCCAATACCAACCAAAGACGTGGCTCTGATACCACTGTTGGAAATTTTTGCGGAAGCGCGTGTGCAAGTGTTTATGTGTATGTGGAATGTAGCAAGGGAATAAGGAAGAAAATGATTATTTTATTAGTTGGTGTTACAAAAGGAGGGAGAGGAGATTAACAAGCTAGTCTACTTCTTTAGAATGGACGTCCTCCTCTCCTTTTATAGGAGACTTCACCGACTCAAAGTCACCGCCAAAAATAGCTGGACATTAACAGCCTAGAATTATCTAGACATTTCTTTATTCTTTAGCTTTGTCTTCTTGCTACCCACGTCCAGATTTTTCTTCATTCTTCAGGTCACTTCCACAGCCACCATTGTTGACTTTCTCAAATGTTTCTTTTGCTGCTCCCTACTTGCTGACTTGACAAGTCACCGCCTTAGTCTAGATTTTTTTTATTTTTTTTTATTGTAGTATTCTTTAGTTTATTCTAGAAATTGGATCAACAATTTAACAGAAATTATAGTATTGACAGCAATAACACTTTATTTGGGATGAACTGGTCAAAGAAGTATTATCCATGAGTCCATCAAATAGTTTCCAATTTTCCTCATGCAATCTCTGCAGGAGTAATTCATTGTTACAAGCATCAAGTCTTATTGACATCCACATAGAGACTTTATCAACACCGTGATTTATAAGAAATTAAGTGCTCACAAGTGTGTTGTAAATTTGCCCATTATGAAACTACAATTTTCCCAATATATTGCCCACATAAAATTTAGACGTGTCGAAAACAAAGATGCCCATTGTTTGGCAACCACAGTCACAGATATCAAACTACACATGCATATAAAAAACAAACATGTCATCTCAGAAATATGATGATCGCCTCAAGCCAAAGGGTCCATAAGATCAGCTTATGCTTTTATGTTAGTTTCCAACATTAACAACTGATCAGCTTCAGTTCTGTTCATTTGACATAGAAATAGTTTTATATACAATTGTTACAGCTGCTGCTTTTGCTGAATAAAATTTGATCTTAATATATGCACACGATGATATATGTGAATGCTGCAATAAATTTCATATTATAGCTTCTGCAAGTATCTTTTCATCCATCACATCTGCTGCTAGTTCAGCACCCATGAGAACTCTACAACATACAAACAAGTAACAGCTGGATCACTAACATAGATCTCATCTTATCACAATGGAAAGCTGCTGTAAGCAGAAGAGCAAAGGTTCAACAATGTCTCGTAAGAACATTGACTATAGGTTGCACCGGCAATTATAAACCGATACCTGAGGCCGTGAAGATTAGGCACAACTGGGCTACTCCAATCCGAAGTCTGAACAACTATGGATCCACTCAAGCCTTAGGTGGGACCTTACAGTCGTCTATAGCTGCTATGCAACTCGAGAGCCATTGCAGCTCTTAAAAAGCGTCCACGAAGAGGACAACGGGGGCAATAGTCGAAGATGTGAACTGAATACGGCACCCAAAGAAACTGAGGTTCCAAAAAGTTTTTCCGCTGGATCAACTTTAAAGATTCAAAGCCTTATAGATAGAATCAAATATTAAATATTAATGAATAGTATCTATCACTCAAATATGCTCCAATTAGGCAATAAAATATTCAACGGAATTGGATAAAAATTATTACCTACTTTGAATATTCCGTTTCCAAATCGAACCGGCAAAGGGCGGTTCGGATGGCGGATGATAAACGGTGTGACCGGTGATTGGTGGTGTTCGCAGTGGACAGCTGCGGTGTGCCCGGCCTCGATGGTGCTCGTGTCCTGGGCAAAGTCAGCGGTGATCACGGTTAGCTGGCTAGTCGCGGTGGTACGTATCGTTAGTCACGGTGGCTAAAGACGTAGTCACGCCTCAGCAAGGAAATAAATTTGTTTCTTCGAAAGCCACCGTTTGGAGCTTTCCTCTAGCCCGCAAAGCCACAAAACAAAAAATAACTCAAGGCCACGACGTCGTCGATGACGAGATGGAGCAGCTGCAGTCGGTGGAAGATCACGGGCAGCTTTGTCGTCACGATGCGGGCCTCCTCGGATCAGCGGCGAGCAGCGAGGACGTCGCGGGCTGGTCGGAGGCACTAGCAGCAACGTACGTCGTCCTGCCGCGTTAATGCAGCGAGAGATAGTGGCGTGGACTGGAGCTCGGACCAGGCGCAGACAAATGCCCAGCGAGGATCAGCACGCATGCAGCACGTCGGGGAGGACGGAGGGCAGCACGTCAGGGGAGCTTGGGACGACCCGGGCACGTCAGATTATGGCGTCGGCAGCAGCTCCACAGGGTAGCAGCTCGTTGACGAAGGGTCGTGGGGAAGGAGATATCTTCTTCTTTATTTTATTTCCTATTTGGGACAACGTTATATACACTACCTGAATTTTAACTAAATATGCAATTTGATCCCTAAACATTCAATTTATTCAATTTGATCAATGAAAATACAAATTAAATAATAAATGCCCCTAAAATTATATGGTATGCAATTAAATTCTAATATTTTTGTTTATGGGTTAAAAATTAATCTATAATTTTTTATGCAATGAATGATCGACTCATCAAAAATTAGGTGTTGTCAAAAGTCACATACTAATTAAATCAAAAGAGGGAAAGCGATTCATGGCAAAACAAGAAGATGCAAAAACTAGTTTCTAAATGACTTGGATGCACCATCCCTCTATAAAAAAAAGTAACTATTTAAGTGACCAGATAATAGGAAACATAGATAGGGCTTACAGATCATGACATGAAAATGAAAAGCAACCGACCAACTTAAAAGATAGAAATTTGTCTAATGCATTCCCATGATATGTTATTGCAGCAGAACCCTCGTCATATTGATATCTAAGTCTTGCTCCGCTTTTATTAAAAACTTGCATAATAATGATACATGATCTATTTGTTTGATTTTCAAAAAAATTTCAGAAGGAATCCAAGTTTACATATCTCATTATTAATAATGAAAATAAGAGAACTTGCTTGATTTCACAATGAGAATTATGAACAAATAAGGGGCAACCAAAATTTTAACGTTTATCTTTGAAGGTAACTTTTTAGTGGTAAATGTTGAAATAGATAAGCTAGATAAACAGTCATACATTGAGCTTCATCTGAAGCGTGCAGCAATCCACGACAGGTTACTTGCCCTTGTATACTTGAACTCCCACGGTGTATTGCACATAGATTTGGTTGCAGTTTGTCAAATGTTCTCTTTCACTCAGCTTTTCTGCACTGAAAAAAGGATGAAACCCATTGTATTTTGATATGAGGGAAAAGAGATTTCTACAATGGAATCACATCATATCTTCAGGAGCGCAATCTGATCTTGAGATCTTTTAGGAATCCCATCCAGAATCTTAGTTGCTTAGCACATTTTTTACTATGTGATTGATTATTTTGGGATCTTCTTCTGTGTGTGCTTCACATACCCAGAATCCTCTCAGTCATGTTTGGTTTTGTTTCTTCCCCCATTCTATAGAACGGTTGCCTCCTAGGAGCTCTCGAGGTTAAATTAAGATCATTGTTCTGCAAAAGCTTTCGGCCACATATCCCGATGCATTTTCCGATGACTCTAAAGGAGAAATAGTCGATCATAGACCAGACCTCAAACTGTCGCGGTAATTTCAGTAATCTCTTGAAACAAGTTTATGCCTTTCTTTTGGAGAAGAAAAGCGCAAGAGAAGCTTATTGATGCTTTGATTGTCTGCAAGTCGATGTGTCCATTTCCTTTCTTTCTTTTATCGGGTGCTCTTCTGCAGGTGAATTGATATGGCAAGATCTGCGCGAGAGCATCCTGTTTGTTAGTGGCCTGTGTGCTTATCCTGCTAATTCAGAGATAAAATGCCATTGCAGTTGCTTCATCAGTGCATATGAAATGGTTACCGAGCGGCTTCCACACTAGAACTCATTCGTCTGATGCAAATGAAGCATCCTAGAAGCCTGATGATCGCCATTTAGGGGCGGGTGAAATCGCGTTACTCATGTCATATTCTGTCATGACTGGTCGTGAGGGGCGCTATCTCAGGGAATGGACTTGGTGAAGATTCAAGTCGAGTCGAGTCGCATATGGAATGTACTTATGGGAGGCGCCAAACAAAATGCGAATGCAAATCTTTAACTAGAGGATCGACGCAGGGATTGTCAGAGACTCGAGCTTGCAATTCACTAATTTACAGGAACCGTGGCAACAGATTCGAAGGGTATTTGAGAGGATCTATGACAAGCCCAGTGAAGCAATCTCTAGTCTGAAACGAGGCTAAAGGCCACCGGTGAGATGACGAGGAAAAGACTTTCGAACTGCCTAAGCTTAAATGAAAAGGTCGTACACATTGTAGTAGCAAACGGCTGACGTCCATGCCTCCATGTATTTCCACAGGGAAAATTACCACAAAAAAAAAAAATCCTAATCTTATTATAGTTGTACTAATTTAATCTTAAACATTTCAAATACGTCAATTGAATCATAAACCTTTTTGTGATTTATTAATTAAGTCAATTCATTCAATTTTAATTGAAAATTATTGATGTGGATGTTAGCCATCCTATGTAGCACGATTGAGACGATCGGGAGCGGTATTGAAATGGACAATTGTCATAATTTTTTTAAAATGTCCTATTTTTATAATTTTTTTCTTTTTTTCTTTTCTTTTCTCTTTCCTTTTTTTTTACCACCCTCACCGGTCTTGGAAGGAAAAAGAAAGAAAGAAAAATCAAAAAATCAAAAATCAAAAGTTTTAAAATCATAAAAATTATAAAAAAAATTTCACGTTAGCGCCGGCCATCCGACATGATATTACCAACATTTACATTAGTGATTTTTTGCTAAAATTAACCAGATAGATTTAATCAGCAAAACACGAAAAATGTTTAAAACTCAATTGATATAATTAAAAGATTTACAGCGATATTCGCACAAGTAAAAGGTTTAGATTTTTTTTTTTTTTTGGTAATTTTCGTATGTGCGCATGGAAAATTTCTCTATGACCCATGAAATTTCACCCAAAAGTTGATGTGGCGTACCTTTTTAGAGATGGTTGTTGCACTTCTGCTATTATATCAATCCTCAAAGAGATTGAATTTTCAGCACCTCCCATGATTGAAATCTAAATTTCACGAGTCAACCACAACTTGCACGACACGATAATGAAGACCAAAGAAATGCATCAAAATCAAATTTGGATTCCTCCCTTTGGAATATTCAAACCCACTGTTTAATCTCCTTTTCGTCCTCTTTCTTGGAGAAGACTTAAGAATAATCAACTCGCAGACATCCAACCGAAAAAGCAAAACAAAGCAGAAACAATGAACTGGGAATTTTCCTAACCAGACAATTTCCTTATATAAGACAGCAACATAAACTCATCCGTGCATTGAAAAAGAGAAGATGCAGAGAGCGTTCGGTTATGCAGCCAGGGACCCTTCAGGAGCCCTCTCTCCTTTCTCTTTCACCAGAAGGTTAGTACCTATTTTTCGACTTCTGTTACATGCCCGGCGACCCGACTATCGCTAACAGTTTCGTGTCGCAGGCCCAATGGAGATCGTGACATTACCATGAAGATCCTGTACTGCGGAATTTGCCATACCGACCTCGATGTCATTAAGAACAAACACGGGATTTCCAGCTACCCTATCGTTCCCGGGTACTTTTCTGATTCATGAGCTTGTTCTCAGTATTATTCGAGGTGATTTCAGAGCTTGCTATACTCACATGATAGCTTGCTCCATGATTACAGCAGTAGAGATTGTAACGGCAAAATGCTGCATTAGGATTACGTAAGTCAAAGAGGCAATGATCTTCCCTCTAATTAATCAAAGTTCATTTCTAGGTGGATTTTATTTGGGTTAGTAAAATTTGTCTTCTGTTAGTTCTTGTTAAATTTTAATTTCGAATTGCTTAATCAAATGACACATGGCAATTGACAAGTGTATCGGTTTGGGGTTTCATCCTCTTTAGGTGTACTAATTTGTGATTTTTCGTAGTATTAATCCAATTTAAAGAAAACTAATGGAGGGTAAGTTTGTCATAAAAATACCAAATTAGAGATTTTGCTTATTAGTTTGGAGTAAATTAGTCATAAGTGTATTAATTTGAGATTTTTGGTGATCAAAAAATTAATTTGAAATAAATTTATCAAATGAATACTAATTAAGAATTTTTCATGATATTAACTTCTTCTTTTTCCTATTGCGGGCTTATTATAGCCACGAAATTGTAGGGGTGGTGACTCAAGCCGGGCGCAAAGTGAAAAAATTCAAAGTCGGAGACAAAGTAGGCGTTGGTTGCCTAATCGGCTCATGTCGAGAATGTGACAATTGCCATGCCGGATTGGAGAACTACTGCCCCAAGCCGGTCTACACGTACACGATCTTCGAATCCGACGGCGACACCAAGCGCCATGGCGGGTACTCCGACGTCCTCGTCGTGGAGGAGCACTTCGCAGTCTGTATCCCCGACGCCATTCCGCTCGCCGGCTGCGCTCCCTTGCTCTGCGCCGGAATAACGGTCTACAGCCCCATCAGGCATTTCGGTTTGGATCGGCCGGGGAAGCGAATCGGCGTGGTCGGGCTCGGAGGGCTGGGGCATCTGGCGGTGAAGTTCGGGAAGGCGTTCGGCGCCGGGGTCACCGTCATAAGTAGTTCGGAGAGGAAGAGGCAGGAGGCGATTGAGGAACTGAAGGCTGACTCGTTCATTGCGAGCCATGACTTGAACCAGATGCAGGTATGCAAAACTGCAAAACTTCCACTAATTACTCCATATATATACATATATTCTTTTCTATTTGTGTTTTTATTTGATTTTATTTAATAATTATAGGCTGCTATCGGAACAATGGATGGAATCATCGACACGGTCGCGGCGGCGCATCCATTGAAGCCGCTGTTGGATCTACTGAGAACAGATGGGAAGCTCATCATGTTGGGCGCACCTGATCTGGAGAAACCTGCTCAAGTGCCGCTCTTTCCATTATTTGGTAATTTGGAAATATTTCTTTTTAATTGGTCTATGCTTTTATTTTATGTTAATTATTTAAGCTACTTTGATAAATCTGATGTAAATAAGCTTCCAATACTTTGACCTATTTTTCCCAAATAATTGAAAATTTTGAAAATGCAGGGAGGAAGTCTTTGGTGGGAAGTATGTGCGGAGGAATCAAGGAGACGCAAGAGATGATGGATTTTGCAGCGGAACACAATATAACGTCGAACGTGGAGGTTATTGCAATGGATTATGTGAATGAAGCTATGGATCGACTTGCCAGAGGAGATGTTCGGTATCGATTCGTCATCGACATAGCCAATACGCTCACCAATCTCTGATTCGACGTCCATGTTGCCACTATGTTGTAAATAGAGTGAAATATTACCTTGATATATTATAAGATATGTATGGTATCGATCTAACTACAAATAAGGAGTCTCTATTTACCCCCAAGACTAATTACTAATCAATTGGTCAAAAAAGATACATGCTATTCATGTACAATATCACTAGAAACATGAGGTCATCTATAGCTGACATCTCAATCTCTAAGTATTTACTTAGGATTATCATACCGTTCATCATCAATGGAACTTAGATTCCACAACCGGGAAATCATATATCTGGCAACTTTGGTTGGAATTTATATTTAAAATGAACACCTTTCATGCAAGGTATAGATTTGGAAGAGCCCCCGTACATAAGTAATGGACCAGGTGTGGCTTGCCAACTAAACAATGTATTTGAGCCGTCTCTTATGGGAACGCCTACTTGGGCGGTTTTTATGAACAAATATCTCTAAACTTACCTCTCTTGGGATCAACCCTAAAGGCAGGATAGGTTGCAGCAGGCAGTGCAAAGTCATAAAACATTTTATCAACCAAAAAAAAAAAATTTAATCAAAATTTTAAATTTCAAAAGTTCATGGAAACATAAGAGGTAATGTCTGCATGTCTCTCTTCTACATCAACAACCCCTTGCCCAAGGGCACTCCAAAACATTAGAGTTTTTTACTAGAGAGTGAAAGACCATTCTTCACATTCAATCTGCAATTAAGATTTGTGTCTTCTGATGTTCATACATTGCTAGAAAGCAAGCATTGGTCAAAAGGGGCCACAAACAGTATTGCAATTAGATCTGTTAAATTGCCTGAGTGCTGCATCAGCGCTACGTGTCCTCTCTTCTCTTTTCTTTTTCTTTTTCTTTTTCTTTTTCTTTTTCTTTTTCTTTTTTCAATATTTAGCTTTCAAAACATATTGATCTCGACAAAAAGTGTGCAAACGGGCTGCCAAAATATTAATGGGCCGAACCAAACCGAACTAGCCGGTTCGGTCTAGTTATTAAAAGTGTTGGTTCGGTACATGGTTCGGGTGGTCCTACTCGCAATTTCAAGGAAAAGCCAGATCGGACCGACTACATATACTTTTATTTGTAATTATTTTTTCAAAAAAATTAGTAAAATGTAAAGTAAATACTATTCGTCTCCATTGTACCATAAGTTATAATATAATAACTCTTCACTTATCGTCACTTCCATCAATATTTTAAAATTTATCAACCCCTCTCGTTATGCACGGCCACTCTTTAGTGGGAAAAATATAATGTCGATTCCATTAAATCGAACTGGAAACAGGCAATCCGATTCCATTTCCGATCCTGGAATCAAATAATCCAGTCTTTGATTCCCAAAATAGAGAACCAGACTGGATTAGGAACTAATCATTTTTTATTTCAGCTGATTCCCAAATACTCAATCCACTACATGGCGGAAGGTATTCACAGCAGCATGATATGCGCGGAAATTATCCCTTTTGACAATTACAGGAATTTCTCATCTTTTTAAAAAAATTTCTCCGCAAAAATAAAATATCAAATCTCTAATCCGAAATAATTTTCCCCCGGAAGCAATGCGCGGACGAAGGGGGATTTCGCGTCACGTGCATCCGCACGTGACCTGATTTGAAATATCGAGAAAGAAAGGCCCATCACGGCTACTGGGGTGGCGTCGCAACGGTCATAAAAATGACCGTTGCGGTTCCTCGCTGGGACCAACGAGGACAGGTGGTTACCGACAATTCTCCCCACCGTCCTTTCGACATGTCTCCGCTAGCCGCTACAACAAAAGCGGCTTCCTAATTAATTACGTGGCATAAGATTCTACTTAGGCTAACTAAATTAATTAATTCCGACCAAAAAAATAAACTAATTAATTAACAAGACAAAAAAAAAATGCTTGCATCCTTGTTTTAAACTCTTGCTAAAGAAAAAAATTGAATTTACAATATTTAAAAGTGATAAAATTCGTAATCTTTTACTTCAATTTTAATCTCAACCGGTGTTTTTGTGGGTTATTAATAAATCCATAACAGGATGATTCGATTTCAATCAATTACTGAGCATAGACTTACATGCCCTTGTCATCAGAAATGATGAACACATGCGTTTAACCTAGGGGATGGAAAGTCACCAAGATAGGGATGGCCTAAATCCGTGTCCCTCTTCAACCATCTCCTTCTTCCTCTTTTATCTTCAATTGAAAATCATTTTCTTTCTTCAAATTTAGTGTATTTAATTTATTTTTATTATTTTTGGTCGAATAGTGTATTTGTTTCAATTTTGTTAATAATAGAAAGACCCAATTGCCTTATCATGTATGCATCTCACATCAATTGTCATGTAGGATTGTTTTTAAATAGAAAATATGACAACGATCATTCTCTTGTTCCTCGAATGAAAATAAATGTTTCGAGATTGATCTTCCAGAGTGAGTTTCATGCTATTTGAAAATAAGAAAAATGTCATGAATTCGCCTCGCCAAAAAGCAAGGGTGAAACATGCAAATATACTTTTGCAAGACGTTGGCGCTTGACAAAATACGCATCATCATCATATAAATGCAAAACCGACCAAAAAAATATAAACGCAAAAAAAAATCTAAGAAAAGAAATTCCAATAAATTCAATTTCCATTTATTCTGAAGGCACGTTTATTAATGCAACTCCAACATCTCACGAAAAAAAAAATCCAAAATTTAATTTCGTAATTTTTCCCGAGGAGATTCCATCATCCGCCGTCCAACCACCACATCCAACGGCCAAGAACCACTCGAAGCCTCGCGCTTAACAAAACAAAGCGACTTTACGACGCGACTCAGCAGCACCACTTCACGCATTTCCCATCTCCACTCTCTCTCTCTCTCTCTCTCTCTCTCTCTCTCTCTCTCTCTCTCTAGAGCTCTTCAACTCAGCAACCAGCAATGGCGGCGTACTCCGGCGTCTGGGCGCTCTCGGCCAGGGTCGCGGCCGCGTCGGTCGCCGTGCTGGCGGTGGCACTGGCTCTGAAGCTCGCCGCCCCCTCGGTGGCGGAGCTCGCCAGGGTCCAGATCCCTCTCCTGTGGCTCTCGCTCCTCTCGTGGCTCGAGCCTCCCTACATCTACCTCGTCATCAACGGCATCATCTTCACCATCGCCGCTTCCTCCAGGCTCCACAGCAACCTCCATGAGGCGGAGGCGGAGGAGGCACGGGTGGTCTCGGCGGTGGATTCGTCCCACGGCGGCGGCGGCGGCGTTTTCGATTTGCCTCCCGATGGAAAGGTCTGCTTCTCGCCGCGGAAGGACGTCGTTTACCAGGAGAGCGTAGTCGCTGGGTTTTCCGAGGCGGAGCATGCGGAGGGCTCGGTACCTGAAGGCGGAGATGGACGTGGAGACCGCGTGGAGGAGGAAGAGGAGTTCGTGATCTCAAGGTCCGCCTGGACGCCGACGGCGAAGAGGACGAGCTCGCCAGATGTACCGGCGGACCGCCTCTCCACGCCGGAGAAACCGCTGGTTTCTTCGAGGTTCGTTCACCGGAGGCCGTCCAAGGCCAGCCCCGAAGGTACGCTTTCTGCTCGATTCAAATCAAATTCAAAATCAAAAAAAAAAAAAAAAATGATACGGAATGCCGATTGATTGACGATGATATCGTTCGATTCGTAAAGCTCTGGGAGTGATCAAGCCGAAACGGCAGGAGACGCTGGAGAACACGTGGAAGGCGATCACCGACGGCCGGCCTGTGCCGCTGGCCAGGCGCCGCCTGAGGAAGTCCGAGACGTGGGGGGAGAACGACAACCGTGACCCGCTGGATCAGCCCCTGGCCCGGCCGGTGATGAGGAAGTCGGAGACGTTCAAGGACCGGACGAACGAGCTGGCCTCGCCGTCGCCGGGGAAGGCGTCGCCGAGCCAGGACGAGCTGAACCGGCGGGTGGAAGCGTTCATAAGGAAGTTCAACGAGGAGATGAGGCTGCAGAGGCAGGATTCGCTGAACCAGTACAAGGCCATGATGACTCCGGACTCGTAGCGTCAGTGCAGGAGCTTGATTTCAAAAAGGGCATTAAATTTTTATTATTCTTATTTTCTGCTCTTATTTTATTTTATTTTATTTTATTTCCTTTAATCGGCTTGTGACGATTTGAGATGGTGGAGGAATTTTGTGAATGATAATTCCACGTCGGACTTTTCGGCTCGGTTCTTTCGCCTCAGCGGCGGCGGTATTGGGCCAAGGCCGCAAAACCCGCCTCTCGAGGGCGGCCATCTCGGGAAAAAAAAAGTTTGCACTTAATAAAATAATATTGGGAGGGGCGAGATATAAAAAAATTATTTAGGAGTAAATATTAGAATTTAGGTAGTACTTAATAAAATAAAAGGTCCGTATTGAGAAGGTAAACCATGATTCATGAAATGCCCTACTAATTTCATGGACTTAACACGACCGAGCTAGAGTTCGAGTCGGTCCACAATTTTCTTTTTTTTTTATCGGGTTAAATGGAATGAAAAAGTTCGTATTTCTCGTTCTAAGAATCTATAGCAGTAATATTCTCTAAGGTCATGTGCACAACTTGCCGCCATCGTGATCTATTATCCTTTTCGAGAAATTGAATGGAGGAAAAGGTCCATCCGAAGGTATAAATAGTGCAATATTACTTGAAACACCTTCAAGGAAAAAAAAAAATAAAATTTTGTTACAATTACAAAGAAGTGAGTTAGGATCAAAAGATATAAATCCCTGTTGGTGGCCTTAACATTGAATCAGTTGTACTCGATAATAAAAAAATCGAATCCATGTCATGTGTTCTATCACCTAGCAACTTCATATACAACTCTATTTAATAGACGGTCAAGATAACATTATTATCGAGTTATAATATATTCTAGATCGAGCTTCTTTAAGCTCCTGGCCTTGGCCACTCCAGCTTTCGGGTTTCTTCAAACTTGTAACTTTGACCAACCAAGCTTATGTGAGATTGCAGCCATGGCCGCTTCAGTGTCCAAACTTTCTTTAAGCATGGGGTGGTCTATCAAGTTTCGTAAAGCTCAAGCCATTCCTTGAGCTTGATATGAGCTCTTCTGAGAAAGAAAGAGCATGAAATTTTTACAAGTTCAAATCTTTCGCTTCCTAGCCAAAATCATAGTCAATAATCAACAAAGTTGAGAACAAAATAATTGAATTAACAGCACAAAACACTTTGTAAATCAAAGGTTCAAATATATTTTTGTTCCTCCCATTCTTCTTCTCCTTATCCTTCTTCTGCATTGGGCTCAAATAGAGTCAAAATACCTTTTTAAATTTCAAATTTTTTTCCTTAATATGGAATTAAAGATGCGCCGCGTACTTTATGAAAGAAATAAAATGTTATATCAGCATCTTTTATTAAACCAATTTAATGAAAGATAACGAGGGAACTCGACTTTACTAATTTGATAAATTTAAAGATTCAATTCTACCTTCCCAAAAACTTCAAAGACTCAATTATAATCTCCGCAGCAAAGTTTCTGGCGCAATTTTACCGGCCGCATTGCGCCGTTCGGAACCCTCGAATGTTGTAAAACTAGCCCTCTCTCTCTCTCTCTCTCTCAAACCTCGTACTGCGAAGCAGTTCTTGCGGACGTACAGCAAGAATGGTGATCGGCGAGTGTTCGACTTCGACCGCGCCTCGCTTCTTCCCCATGAGTCGCCTCCGCAAGGACGCCGCCGGAATCTTGGTCCGCCGGCTGTCGTTGCCCCGCCGTTCTTGGGCCTCATCAAAGGTCCAATCTTTCCGGACCCTCGCCGTCCGCGCTTCTAACCCACTTCCGGGTCGGTGGCCTTTTCCGTCCTTTTCGTGTCTTTTTATCCTTTTCTTTGCCTTCTCTGCTTGATCTTGTGATGGAGCTTCAGTTCGAGCTTCTTGGATGCTCGTGAAGTAGCATGGTAGGATTCGTTTCGGTTGTGGATTTCAAGAAAATTTACTGTGTTTTGTGGATTTAGAATTCACGAAGAGTAGAAGTGCGTGAAATGTAGCAAGAGAGTGGAATTTCCTGACGTAAAATTGCTGACATATTTGAAAAATTTTCGTCACCCATCAAGATTTACCGACGCGGCTGTCAAAGCCACGATTTTGGTGAGTTTTCAGCATAACGGAAGCTGGAGAACTTTTCTTAGACCGAATGAATAAAAGGGTTTTGCTTTCCTTGCATATAGATTGAAATTCGTTCCTATTCTCCGATTGAATTTTGAGCGGAATTTTTATGTGTGTGGAGGATGCAACTCTGAAGCATTTCTTAATTGATCGTGTGTGTGAAGCTGCAGTGGCAAGTGAGGCTTCTGCCAAAGTGATCGATGGGAAATATGTTTCGAAACTAATCAGAGATGAGGTATCGGCTGAAGTATCAAGAATGAAGGAGGCGATTGGGGTTGTGCCAGGGTTGGCAGTGGTTCTAGTTGGCGAAAGGAAGGATTCTGCAACTTATGTACGCAACAAGAAGAAGGCTTGTGAGTCTGTGGGGATTAACTCCTTTGAAGTGCATTTGCCTGAGGACTCGAAAGAAGAAGAAGTGGTCAAGTTTATCTCAGGATTCAATGATGATCCTTCGGTTCATGGCATTCTTGTTCAGTTACCATTGCCTTCAGTAAGTTCCAATGCTAATTCCTTTTGCTTCTGTCCCAATTAATCCGTGTAGAGTGAACAAACTCGAGTTTCTTTGCTTGAATTGTTACTGTCGCGAGAGGAGGGTTCATTAAAAAAGGTAAATTTTGATGTTCTTGTCGGAGGAGTTACAATGACCTTTACATGTGGACGTGACTTGCTAAATGTTATTTTTATTGAAACCAACTGCTTTTTCTTTGGACATTTTATGCTCTGGTTCATGGAGAAAGTCACACTCTATGCTTCAATTTTGATGTTATTAGTCTGTGAGTTTTGTTTAGTACTGTTTCTAGATATTTACCAGTCCATTTACCGACATTTTCTTTTTATTTTGGTGCCGAGGATCTGGGATGGTCAGAACTTTTAGATCCCCCTCACAGCCTAATATTGCTTTATTGAGTTATGCGTAGAGTTGTATCAGCTAAGTCATCGTTTTTCCAGCATATGAATGAGCAGAGTATCCTAAATGCAGTAAGTATTGAGAAAGATGTGGATGGTTTTCACCCACTCAACATTGGTCGACTTGCTATGAGAGGTAGAGAGCCGCTGTTTGTGCCTTGCACTCCTAAAGGTTGCATAGAGCTATTGCATAGATACAGTATTAGTATTAAGGGAAAGAGAGCTGTCGTGATTGGCCGAAGCAATATTGTTGGGATGCCTGCTGCTTTGCTGCTTCAGGTATACTCCTATTGTCAAATAATGTCACCTTTAAGAAATTCATCTTTCTTCAGCTGCTATATATCTTTTGCCTCTTTTTCTAGAGGGAAGATGCAACCATCAGCATTGTCCATTCCAGGACACAAAATGCTGAAGAAATCACAAGAGAGGCAGATATCATTATTGCAGCTGTTGGACAACCCAACATGGTGAGAGGGAGCTGGATCAAACCCAGTGCGGTGATTATTGATGTTGGGATCAACCCAGTCGAGGTAGTTGTTCTCATCATGAAATTTTGGCACATTTACCCTTTACAAGATCACTGTTGTAGCTTATTTCTGTCAATTGTGTGAAGAGATTAGCATGGAAGCTGTTGTTGGCTTGATCAGTCTATAGGGATACATGCAGTGGTAAAGATCAATGTCCAATTGCATAGACATTAAATTATATGAGTATTGGGACTGGGTTATCATTTTGAAAGCCAACCCGTCACAGGAACTGTAAGGGTTGCATAGTTCCAGCACATATTGGACACACTTTCAAGTTTTCATGTTTGGTGACCTATGTCTTTGGTGCTTCTAACAGGATTCAAAAAGCTCTAGGGGTTACAAGCTAGTTGGAGATGTTTGCTATGAGGAGGCTTGTAAAGTAGCATCAGCAATCACTCCTGTTCCAGGGGGAGTTGGTCCAATGACAATAGCAATGCTTCTCTCTAATACTCTCACATCTGCAAAGAGGGCGCACAACTTCCAGTGAGTGTAGGATGTTTCATATGCTACCTTACAATTTGCAAGACAATTTTTCATATCTTGTAAGTAAATTTGCTATTGACGAGGGTGGCATTTACCAGCAGATGTACCGACTCCTCATTCATCTGTCTTTTCAGTTGATCACATAGATAATGAACTCATTTTTTGCTGTGCTGGAGTTAAAGCTCTGCAAAGACACAATTCCATAACTGGCGAGTTATAGAAACCATAGAATTAGCGATTTTGTGGTGATTTGCATTCACATTTGGTGAATATATCCTCAGAAAATGGGAATTAATAATTTGGTTTCTCCGTACATTTTGCACTTTGTATCACTCATGAGGACATTTTGTTGATGTCTCTGGCTTTGGTTCTGTTCTGTCATAAGCTCCTCTGACAAATATGGTTTACGCAGTCTTACAATGTCGAATGTCAGATTGAACCTTTGAGGTGTTTTGCATGAGGATTGATTCCAATTACTTCCTTTCCTCTCTGCGTAAGGTTTAATGCCCGAAGTAGACCGTTTTTGCAGTTTGTGTCGACGATAATGTACTCGATTTGGGTAATCAACTTAGGAGAAGAAGAGATATATTGGAATTCTTCGACATTGTTGTGCAGTGGGCAAAATGGGTCGAAAGAGTTATCATTATGATCCGCAAGCTGGACACAGTGTCGTTACCATCAAGAGAGGGTGTACATAGACTCAAGCCACCAAATCAAGTGTAGCCATAGAATATCAAATTTTACTCTTTTATGTTGCTTGTAAATGCATGGCTAATGTGTCTTGTGTTAAGAAGAAAATGTATATGATATTAGCAATCTACCTTTGACATTTGAAAATAAAATCCCCATGAACTTTTTACTAATTTTTTCTGAACTTTTTTTTTCCTGAGAAATTCTATTAATACTTATGCATTTAAGAATTTGTTAAATTAAATAAAAAGATGGAAAGAAATAGAAACTAGGCCCAGGTTTGGACGACCTTTGGCTATCAGTTTATGTAAGCACCGATTAGTCTAGTCAGTACTGACGTGACGCCAACGTGTAATTCCACATCAGCATTTTCATTTAAAAGAAAAAACAACATGAACCGTGACTCCACGAAGTGGATTCTCCGAGCCAAATTTGAAGTTGAAAACTCCTCGTAGCAAAGATCTGAAGATCGAAAAGAGGGAACTGTTGACTTGGATTGGACTAGCATTTTAACCAGATTTCATCAGAAAAACTGAACAGGATCTGCCAACTTCAGACTTACTACAGACTTGTACACATTAGACATGCTTATACATCCTGTAGGTGTAAAACAGCTGATTACACTAGATAAAATTTCCAGCAGACTTTAAATCAAAATTGTTATAGTGGAGGCGTTTTGTCCTCACAAGATGTACCCAAGAAACATTCTAAATACCTGAGGGGTATACAGCTATGAAACCAGAAAAAAAGTAAGGATTAGACATAGCAAAGCTCTAGCAAATACATCCTCTAAAAATTTCAGTACAGGGAGCGAGCTCTGGTACACATTTTCACCCGTGATTACATGATTTGATAAAAAATCTCATCTAATACTGACATGCTCAAGTCGATCGCTACATCAGCCGGAAGCTTTTTTCAGTCTTTTGATTCTCTCCAGGGCGCCAAGACGGCTCTCACCATCCTTATCTTCCCCATCCTTTTCGGATTCTTCCCTCTTCCGAACCAACCCTCCAAAAACGGCCGATGGAACATCCTTTTGCGTGATTTCAACTCTATCCTCTTCTTCCGAGTCACTTTCATCTGGCAGTTCAATGTCCTCGTTGTTCACGTTACTTTTTATCCCTCCATCTGCCTGAGATTCCACTCCAGCACTCACGAAGCCAACTTTTCGGCTCCCTTCTTTCGTGGCGACATCATTGGCTGAAGGTGCAAGCTGCCTCTCAAGAGCAGCCATCTCATCCTCTGAAACGCCGGCCTGTTTTAATTTGTCTCTTGCATCATCGAGATCCATCTTCTGGTCTTTTTGCATCACATACTCGGGCAGAATGAAGTGTGTCTGAAGAGTACGGGGAAAAGGCAGAAATAATTGTTATAAAAGCTCAACTTCCATTAACAAGACAATGTTGAACAGAGAGCAAGCAGGAGTATCCAAAGGGGCTAACCCTCCAAAATATAAGAGAAGAAAGAGAGATTTGCTTATTAAGTTAGTTATATAACAGATTGTAAATCACTTCTGAGTCCCATCTTAAGCCATTTTGAATTAAATCATGCCTTTGACTCTTTTTTCCCCCTCCTTGCCACTTATTTCAGAAAATGGTTATTATCATTATTACTATTATTATTTTTATTTTTTGGCAATTTTGATAGTTTCTATGCTAAATGGCTTCTTGCTGCAGAAAACAGCCCAAATTGTTTCAGTTGCTTGGCATGACAAGCACTTTATTTATTTCCCCCAGAAAAACCAACTACCTACTCAGTTTATCACAGACTGAAGCCACCTTCTTGGAAAAAATCATTTTTCTTCTGATAATCATAATTTAAAGAGAAACAGAAGCAAGCATCATAATGGCCAATAGAGCAAAAGAACAATGTCTTATGCTCTCCAGAAGAAAATATTCATCTATAAAGAATAGAAAACATGAGAAAAAGAGGTTTATAAGCGCATACCTGGCTATAGCTTGCAGAAACACTGCGCTTAATACGAAGCATTTCTCGGAAGGTGTCTTCATTCCCATGCTGCACCTCGAATTCATGCCACTTGTTCCAAAAATCAACATCAGATCTTGGGTCGGCGAATTGGGATGCATACACATAAATTCCACGAGCACGATCTATTTCACCCAGGCTTTTCTCAAGCTCGGCATATTTCAAACACATTGCCTTCCCATCCCTGTCAGGAAGACCCCCATTTTCTATCGCTTGCTCATAGATCTCTCTTGTTCTTGGGACACCAAATATCTCAGCTGCTCGTGCTATGTAAATTTCATACATTGCCAACTTCTCATTGCTTGGCACAGCCTTAGTGGCTTGATCATACACCTTCATTGCCCTCTTCGCCAGACCATACTCCTCTTCCAATTTCGCATATTGAAGGTACAGTGGCTTTACTTGATCAGAAGGGGTCTAACGGGCAGAAGTAAAATGAAATATAATCAGAAATCAGGATTAGTTCAATGTCTACAGGTACAAAAATCATTGTATGACATCACTCAACCATTAAAACAGAATTCATGAAAACAAACATACAGAAAGAGACTTGCTAAATGATTTTTTGATAGCACTACTGCCAAATTCACCTTAAATTAACAAACAGTTAACTATTTAAAGAAACAAATAAGATTTGCATGCTACAAATTCATTTGCTATTGAAAACAAATACATCAAGAAGCAATCATAGCAAAAGGTGTGATGTTAACAGAATTCTTCCAACGAATGAAACTAAAACCAATTTGTATGGAATTAAATCACTAGAGAGTTGAGACTATTGATCATCTCAGTCTGTGGAGTCAAATCTTTCATCTTTGCCTTAATAAATCAAATACTTGCAGATTGATGAGAATACGCTGGGACAGTGATTCAAATTACAAGTCAAAACCAACACAATCAGGATGAACTTGTCTCTTTTATCAATAAGTTTTCCTATGAATTAACTGTCCTACTGAATCATCACAATATCATAAGACTCACAGCCCCACCTAATTAAGACTAAATTTCTTCATCTAATTAAAATTAGTCAATAGCAAACAAATTAAAGTACCTACATCCAAATTATTAGCTTGCTTTGTAAAACTCCCTAAGACTATCATCTATCATACAACAATCTTTTCAGCAGTATTTCCTTATGATAAAATAAAAACCCCTCCAACAAGTAACTCAAGGAAGACCAAAGAAAGAAAAAGCTGGAAAAAAAGAAAACCTGTACTGCACCACCATATTGCTCAATAATTTAAACAGCAGGGTAACTACATCTCAATAACACAAAAAATATGGACCAACTGCACTAATCTGAAAAATTAATTCACATACCATTTCAATAGCGTGCTCAAACAACTCTCTTGCCCGCTCCAGTTTTGTCTTTCCATATCTTCTTACAAACTTAGAGAGATAAGTGACCCATATATCTTTCACATGAGGATACTTAAATATCTTGACGCCTCTTTCATATACCTTAAATGCATCTTCAAAATATTTATTGTCCTGCACATCAAAAAATACATTAGCATAATGTCTCCAAAGATAAGAGCAAGGAAAGACAAAGTAAGTAGTCAAAATGAATTCATACTTCCAACAGAACTGCATAATTGATTATTATCTGTGGAGTGGCTATTCTCAAGTCTAAAATACACTCATAGACTGCACACGTGGACTCCAAGGTACCCAGGCTCTCCTCCAAATCCACATAAAATGTCCAGAGTCTCAATGACTTGTGCAGCTTTATCTGAACTGGTTCATTCCCATCAGCAGCCACTGCAAGAAAAATAAATCAAACCAATTAGATTCACTTTGCCGATCTTGAGCCCCTACATGGCATTGACAGAAGTTCATTTTCCTTTCCAACAATACCACCAATAATTGTCCTGACAATGGTTTCTCAGAAATGAAAAGTTAAATGTTCTTTAAAGAGGGCCAAATTTTTTTTTGTCACAGTTGAAATAATGAGAGAGAATGACGTTCTGCTTCAGAATGTTACAGTTTGCCATCTAGAGAGGTTAACCAAAAAAAAAAAAGAGAGAATAAAATTTTGCTAACAAAAGGGAAAAAACCAATTTATGCTTGTCATCTTAAGCCATATTAGCTATCAAACAACAGAACTTTGTCTCACTGACACATCACAGGATCCAAAAATACTTGTTTATGGTAAACTAGTTTCTAAAAGCAGGACATAGATAACCTAGGAGTGTGCCTATGACACGATTCCTTGGATGACAGGTGCTAACTGTTTTCTCAGAGTGGTCTCGATATTTAACAATATGCATAGGACATTCTTTCTTGGTAAATGACAGGTGCTAACTGTTTTCTCAGAGTGGTCTGTCTTCTCAGAGTGGTCTCGATATTTAACAATATGCATAGAACAGTCTCTTCTCATCTTTCATATGATTGCACAATTAAAAGCATTTCATCCCACTGGAGCAAATGGCAAACTAGATTGTCAATAGGAAGCTACATGTAAATCAGCCATTTTCATAAAAGTTATAGGGACCACCGAAACATCCCAAAATAACAAAAGAAGGATGTAAATGAAACAAAACATACAGTACAGCTGCAATGCAGTAACATTACACATTTGGAAAGGATACAAGTAGACAAGAAAACAAGGAGAGTACCTCTTCTTTTAACCTCAACTGATGGCTCCGCAGTAGCCCTTCTCATCAACTCAAGTGCCTTTTTGAAGTTGTTATGCCTCAACTCCATCTCAGCCCACTCACACCAAATACTGGCCAAATGATCAACGGCCTTGTAGTTGACCTGCACTGCCTTGTCAAATATCACTCTCGCATTAGCAATATCCTTGTGGCTCTCATATAACTTAGCAAAGGCTACCCAAAGTGTATGAGGTTTTCCAACAGCCTTCATTGGATCTACAGTCCTCACTGCTTCTGTGTATGTAAGAATCTGCTTGGTGGGATTCCCCTCAAACAGCTTTACCCTCCTGTGCCATTGCTCCACGTTATGGGGATTCTGTCGCAAGAGAACACTATTTGCTAATTCCGGCCTGCGCACCATCAAATTCTCCAATCGAGCTAACCTCAAATCCACATCCTTATCATCATGCAACCAGAACCCATCAAGAATCTTCTTCTCAAACTTAGCCACCGACAAATTCACATCCAACCTAATATCTTCATCCTCTTCAAACCCATTTTCCTGCACCCCATCCTCCTCCTCTCCCTCTTCCTCATCCTCATCACTCAAATCCATGTTTTCCATCTTGAATGCAAGCATGCTCTCCTCAAACTGCGCATAAGCATCAAATATCACACTAAAATCTCTCACGGTAATCACCGTCTTCATGCCCTCTTCAAAAATGTCCCTTGCCTTCTCATGTAAATTCCTCCTGATATAGTATTCAGCGAGCGATGTCCACAACCTGCCGACCTCATCAGTGAACTTCCTAATCCCACCCCTTATAATTGCATCAACATTAAGACCAGAAACCTCCGTGGCATGCTTCGTGAGCAAATCGCACAACTCGAGCCACAACCTATGCTTGGTCTTCCCCTTAATTGAGAAAAACTGATCATCATTCAGCACCGACGCCAGCCTCTCCGCCGCCTCTTGCCAAAGGCTAGAATTAACCAAGAACTCAATGAAATCCTCAATGTGAGTCGGGTCATACGTCAAGTACCTCCTGTAAACCCTGAGAGGAGTCTCAATGGGCATGCCCCTTTGGCTGACGAACACCAGGTACGGCTCCCAGATACGGTCGTGTTGCGTGACAGGCAGAGCGCAGAGCGCCCGGTCGAACGTCCGCCGCGTCCGGTCACCAGCTTCTGCTCTGTGAGGGTCAGGAGGTACATTATCCAAATCCTGGGCATCTTGTGCATCGTCACCAGGGCTCGCTCGAACGTGTTGTTCAGGGTCTCGTACTGGGAGTGGGTGATGGGCAGGTTCCGGACGATCTCGAGGCGCTCGCGGAGGTAGGCGTGCCACAGCTTGTAGCTGCCCGGGAGGGCCTTGAGGGCGCGCTCGTAGATGACGAAGCGCTTCTTGAAAGGGGACTCGGCCCGGGCGATCAGGTAGCGCCACCACAGCTTGAGGCTGAAGGGGTTCCGGAGGAGCTCTTCCTCGTACAGGAGGTCGTCCTGCGACGGGTACAGCTCCTTGGGTATCGACATGGGCAAAGCAGAACTCGAAAAACCGAAAACCCAGAAAACCCTCGAGGGACCCCCGAGAGATGAAGCGGAAAGCGACCCTCTTTCGAACGGTGCCGGCGCGGCGGCGGGAGCTCGAGGGCTGAAACTGCAGCAGTTATACCTGGAGAGAGATAGAGAGAGAAGTAGGCGGGACCTGGTTTGATCGGAACTTCCAGAGTCCGGCGAACGGAAGAGGAGGCCGGCGAATCAACGGCGGCGGCGCCCCATGAAGGAGAGGAGGCCGATGCGTGGAAAAGCCCTAGTCTTTCCGGCGAGGAGGATGATGAATTTGGGGATCCGCAGCAATGGCGTCGCTCTCTCTGTGTGTATCTATATCACAGCGGTCGAAATGCGGGAAGAAGAGGGAGGGATTTCTGGCGATTTGCTCGTGGGAGTGCTACTCCCAGTTTTTCTTCAGCACAATTATTTGGGGTTAATACGAATAAAAACATATATTTATTATGAATTTATCTCAAATTAATTTTTTTATTATTGAAAATATCAAAATAACACACTTATAACAAATTAATTTATCCTTTATTAGTTACGATTAAATTTTATTATCAAATTATTTAATTGAAAAACACGTAACGTCAGCATTCACGAGCATTTACGATAATCTCGAATGTCCCTAATAAAGACATGTTGATAGTCAAGAAATTGTGTATAGAAGAGTCATCCCAGCAACAATTAGGATACAAACGAATTGCACCATAGTGTAAATGGGTGTATCTTTGCTTAAACTTCTCATGAGGGATTTGAAAACTAACAAATTGCTCTTCTCGGGCAGTAGGGCTAGGATGCTCATCAAATCATGTAGACTGCACATATTCCTTAACCTCTTTTGGGGTGTGACATATTGACCATCTAATATAACGAATAGGGAAAAAAAAAAAAGGAAGAGGAAGGTTGTCTAGTAAAAGCAACATAAGGATTTACAAGAGAGAGGGTCATAGGTGAGATCTTCTCAACTTGATTGGGGTAGGATGCCTCATAAAACCAATCGATCTTGGAGGATTCACATCTATGGAAAGGACTTGACGAAATTAAGGTAACTAGAATATCTACCCTTGGTGGAGCAGTTTCAAGGTGGGGATTTTCACTCATGGCAAGACAATGATTTCCCTTCAAAGAATTAGAAATCTCATAAGGATACTATAGCACATGTTCCGTAGCTTATCATAAATTTTATGAACCACCAAAGTCTAAGCCTGAGAAGATAAAGCCAAAATAGCAATCCATTTACAAGTGGATTGAGAAAAATTCCTCTTATAATTCAAAACCACTCAAGCCAAGAGAAGCCTACCCTCCCATTGATCTAGTGCCAAATGCTCAAAAGGTTCAAGAGCCTGAACAACATATGGCCAACTCCCGAATATGTATGTGTTTTCTCTTATAGCTTTTCCACCTTTGACTCCTACCTCACAACTAGAATAAGAGTTTCGAAACAACTAATTCTAGCAAGAGGTATAAACATGTTGTTAAAATAGCAAATCCTTCGGGGGTTGATACCAGTGGAAATCTCAAGAAGATTTCTACAAAAAAGCCATCCTAAATTGACGGATTGAGAATACCCTTCTTCAAAACAAGGTACATGTTTCTCACACCACTGCTCTTCAGAAAAATGGTACAACTCTTGGAACCATGCATGAAGGTTTAGGTGCGATGCAAAAATGGCTTAATCATGTATGCCAAAGAACTAACCAAAGTGAAACTTCCATCAAGATTGAAGGAATTCTTATAAACCTTTTAAAAAGGCTTTTTAATCTTGAAGCTGGAAGAATGCAGCATCATTGTTTGGGAAATTCGATGGAAGAAATAACGAAGGTGAAATAGCAAATTGATGAGCTTGAAGAGCATGGTCTTTCCGAGCATCAGAAGCAATTAGCCGATCCTTTTGCCTTAACTATTGCCCCAACTATGCAGCTTATTAGAGCTCTTCTGAAAATATATTTGCAAAGAGCTTAGATAGGCAAGACTTGGGGCCTCAATGCCATGATATTAGAATTCTACAAGATCATGTTCGAGATGCAAACAAGAAAGGGAAAGTTTTAGAATCCAAGGATGGAGATCTTCCTTCATCATTTATGATCTTCCTTCAAGTGATGATTCGGATACTTTATGCAAAACGTCCTAACATTACCCTCACAAAATACTCTAGTCTAGCATGGGGTGATAATGGCAAATGAAGAAGAAGACATGGAGTCAACTACAGAAAAGTTTCAACCAAGCTCGTCCAATGACTTTCAAGCAAAAACTAGAAACACAGCCTCCTAGAGGTTGAGTTTACTTTGAATGATCTTCCATACTCAAAGTGAATAGATCGGTTGCAAGAATTTCATACTTGGATGACTACTAGATCACTAGACCCAGAACCATCAAAATAGGATATTCTACCCAAAGTTCTTAGTGGGTTTACTACAAGTCTAAAAGGACCAAAATCGTTTTTTGGCATTTGAAGACTTGTGCGATGCCCTCAATTTGAGTCACCAATTCTTTCTTGGTGATACCAATGACCAAAAGGAATTGAACCAGTGAGAATTATTTGATAGGATGTGTTGTTTCTATAAAAGAAAAAATCTGGATTGACATTTCAAATAAATAATTAAGCCCTTTTATGATATATCAACTAATCTGGCACTCAAGATAGTCTTCTTAACATCCATTAAGAGCTTGCCATAGCCATTGAAAGAAACTTTCAAATTAAAAGAAGAACTTTGGATGCTACGCTTGATGAAATCTAGTAGGATGTTTAGCTAGTTATTGATAATTTGGGCCTGAAAAGATAAACCATCAAATCTGACCTCTAAGTTAATGCCTAGTTCAACAAAGCTTGCTAGAAGCCGGAGCTGCAAATCAAATGTCCAAAAGGACATGCTAATTGTGAATGCTATACAAAGAAACATAAGCACTTTAGGAAAATTAAATTTAAATCTTCCAAGAAGAAAATATATATATTCTTCCATAGATCAAAGTTTCCAAGAAGAAAGGAAACATATGCTTTATTTGCTTTATTTGCAAACAAAATGGGCATTTTGATAGAAGGCGGCTTGAGGTAGCTAAGAAGAATAAGTATATCAAAATGATTCAGAAGCTTGAGAAAACCATAAGTATTTCTCTTGACAATGATGATCTTGAATCCATTTACTCTCTTGAAGATAAACCATCAAAGAACACCATCTATGCCATTGAAAGTGAGGATAACACATCCAATGACATTGATGGCCTATACTTTTTCAATCTAGAACTTCCCCTAGAGCCTACAGACCTACCACTTGAAACCACCTCTAATAATCCAAACCCTGAACCCTTGGAAAACCTTGACAGTTCTAAAATCACCTCCTCTCATGATCCATATCTATCCATACACATCACACCTGACAATTACGATATGCCTATCTAGATTATTGCACTCATTGATACTAGAGCTAGTGCATCTATCCTTGATCCTAAAATTCTTCCTAATGAATTTTGGGAACCACATATTAGACACTTCCAATCTACATCTAGAATAGGATTATCTATCAAGGTAATGAGCAATAAAGATTTAGTTTTTCCCTAAATACTCTATTAGATCCCAATAGAGATTTTATAATTGGATTGTTTTCCTCTGTTTGTCACAAGTATGTTAATTAGTGGTTTTTGGTGGTATTAATTTAATTTAACTGAAAATAATTGAGGGTAAATTTGTCAGAAATGTACAAGTTTAAATTTTTTATAATCAAAAAATTAATTTATAGTAAGTTTATCATAGGCATATCAACTTGCAGTTTTTTTGCAATATTAATCCCAATTACTTTTGAGTCTGTTACCTTTCTATAATTCCATAAATATGCAATGTGTTATTAAAATAGTCCATTTTTTTTTGAAGAAAATCTATTTTCAGGAAATTACTTTTCGATATTTGGAAGATTGAAAACAAAGATCTACGAAAAACGTTTTTAACTTAGATTGAGAAAAAAATGAAAGGAAAATCATTGAACAAATGTAACCAATCAATGGAAAATGTTTTATTTTATGATCAAATTTTCAGCAAAACAAATGCACTATGAATTGCTAATTTTGGGAAAATATGATTATCATAAAATTTAATGTATTGAAATTGTAATACATCCTTATTTGATTTTGGATTAATACCATGAAAAACCCAACCCGGTAAATCTATAACAAATTTTACCCCAAACCCCAAATTGGTACACATTTAACAAATGTGCCACAAACCGTTATACTTGTAATAAATTTACCTCTCATTAATTTTCATTAAATTTTACTGTCGAATTGCTAAATTAGATGATATATAATAGTTAACTATTATATTAATTTGGGAAAATATCTATGTTTGTCACAATTATACCAATTTTGTGGTTTTTGTGACATCAATCCAATTAAACACATGATATATATGTCATAAATGTACAAGTTTGAGGTTTTTTATGGTATAAAAATTAGTTTGAAGGTAAATTTGTCACAATTATATCATTTTGGGGTTTTTTATGATCATTTAAAGTAAATTTGCCATAGGTATACCGATTTAAATTTTTTGTTGTCAAAAAATTAGTTTAGTCGTAAATTTGTCATATGTATATCAGTTTGCAATTTTTAATAGTATTAACCTTTTGATTTTATCATATCATTACTAAAACTCTTACGTCTAATGTGCAAATCAAATCACAATATGTTTCGGGGAGTGGTTAATTTACAATGTAAAGATTTTCATGAAATGATTTTCAAACTTTCATTTATTCAGTTTGTTGAGAGTACGGTCAAGGAAAACGCTTTCATGTTTTTGGATTGCAAAAGAAGAAATCCTTTAAGAAATCCATTTACTCTCTCCCTCCCTCTCTCTCTCTCTCTCTCTCTCTCTATTGGCTTTGTTTTTTGTTTTTTTATTGTGGTATCGTCCTTCGGTTACTTTTTTAGAATGGTGAACCATTCTCATGTGGATGTGGGTTTTATGAGAACTCAAACATTAAGTTTGTTAATTATTACATTTTCCTTTTTTTTTTGGTACTTTTTTAGGTTGCTTCATTTTAATATAACATTAATATTTGTAACTTATATATTTATAATATCATCTTAGGATCAAAATATAATTATCATGAAAATGGTAATATTTTAAAGTAAGATGTATACATCAAAAACCTTTTTCCATCTCATTTTCAAACAATAATTTTTGAGAAAAACATTATTTTTCATCAAAATAACTTTTCATCCAAAAAACACGATTCCAAAAGATCTTTCAGTATATGTTTTGCTAATCATAGAATAGGTTGATTCCCTATTATAGCACATATGATAAGCCTAGGAGAAGCTCTTGGCCTCCAAAAATTATTGAAAGGAATAGGATATTGACTTCATACTCAAGACAATATCGTCAGAAAATCATAGTGAGGAGACAAATTAGATATTCATTATAAATCTTTTTCTTAATAAAATTTTTGAGAGACTAGATAATACATGTAAATAATCATGCTTTTGTACCATGTCTCGTATGATTACACCATGCTTCACCAATAAAAAGAGGAGATTTACAAATTGGCCAACCGATATAATTCATCTCCCTCCATTTCTTACCCACTTAAATTTTCACTTCAATCCAGGGCCGGCGGCGATCGGAACCACTTCACTGTGAGATGTCGGTCGAAGGGTTCTAAGATCATCGATCTAGCTTTTTATGGAAAGGGATTGTTATCGATAAAATAAGGTCGAGTCCAATGTGGCGTAGCAACTAAGTAAGATGGCCGCCTTTCTATTGCCGGGGCCGCACCGGGACCCCAACGGAGGGCACAAACGTAATTTCCGTCCCAACCGTTGCGCCGTCCACGGCCCCAACATGGCGTCGGCGGCGTTATTAATCGCCTCCGCTAATCACACGCAACGCAATCTCTCTCTCCCTCTTTCTCCGCAGTTCCCACGACGGCGATCTTCACGACGTCCCAGCCGCGTCGTCTGTCTCTCCCCCTCTCTGTAAGCTCGCTCTCTCTCTCTCTCTCTCGTGTGAAAGATGCGTTTTTTTGGGCACCTGGGCTTTGAATTTTCTTTTGGGTGGTGATGGTATGAGCTGAGTCTTCAGTTTCGGATGAATCTTGATCTGGGTTTGACGTAGCTCTGTTGTCTCGTGACGATGGTGGTGATAGAGGTTGATGGTCGTCAGATTTGTGGTGCGCAAGACGTGGGTTGACGTTGGAAGACGTTTCTTTGGGTTTTCTTGTCTCGTGCATCTTTTTGAAATCAATATCGTTGCCCTTTGTTGATTTTAGCTCCGTAGCTTACGCCTGGTTATGATCACGCTGATGGTGTGTCTGAGTGGTGATGTGGGTCGGCCTTGCTTGCTTGAGATGACATGGCAAGGTTCTGATTCCAGCATTCGACGCTTGGTTCTGTTTTGGTTTTGCCCTGGTTTGTGCTTTTTCCCAGAAGGAATGAAGATTTGCTGTTTTACGTTGTTGCCATTGGGTTTGCTGGATCATATGGATGTCTTTGTCAGTTATCGTATTTATGTTTATCAAGCATATGGATTGTTGGTATTTCTAGCGAGGTAGTAATCTGTTTTCTTGGCATTTGTTTTATCGGTGAAGGCTTGGTTTTTGCACGTGTCCTGTTATCTTCTCCAGTCCTCTGCCCCTGCCAGGGATTCCCATGTGCTCTATTAACCCTCTTGCGTAACAAGTAAATCTACACGCCAATTTATCCACCTGAAATGGAGGTGAAGCTGTGGAATGACAAGCGCGAAAGGGATATGTATGAGAACTTTGCTGAGCTCTACGCTATAATTCGAGCCACCGAGAAGTTAGAAAAGGCGTATATTCGCGACATAATACCTCCATCCGAGTACGAGACTGAGTGTCAGAAGCTCATTACACATTTCAAAACCCTGGCCTCCACATTGAAAGACACTATTCCCAGCATTGAACGGTTTGCTGACACTTACAAGATGGATTGTCCTGCAGCCATAAACCGCCTGGTGGTGTCAGGTGTCCCTGCTACAGTGGAGCATCGAGCTGCAGCAGCTACATCTACAACCACCTCAGCTGCCATCGTTGCGGAATGTGTGCAGAACTTTATCACAGCAATGGATTCACTTAAATTGAATATGGTGGCTGTGGATCAGGTGCATCCACTGCTTTCCGATCTGTCTGCTTCTCTCAGTAAGCTGACCATACTGCCTCCAGATTTTGAGGGGAAGACAAAGATGAGGGAGTGGATCTCAAGGCTCTCCAAGATGGGGGCAGCGGATGAGCTGACAGAGCAGCAGGCCCGGCAGCTCCACTTTGATTTGGAGTCCTCATACAATTCATTTATGGCGGCTTTGCCAAATTCTGGTACTTGATATCTTTTCGATTGGAAAAACAAGTTGGGCATTTTCTCCTTTTTGTGAATAATGGTTATACTTTTGGACTACTCTTGGATATACAAAGTGTTGGCCTCTCTTGTATCATACCATTAGAAAGTGATCGCCTGGATGGCTTTGAGTTTGTAAAATGTGACCCATGGAATGATTGTATTATTGATCTAGAGACACCACGAGATAATTTCCTTTCGTCTGATTTGCATGGTTATTATTATTTTCCTTTGCTTGAGATAATGAGAGATGACCGCTGGACTTTCTTCATGGATAAAATCCTTGTCTGAGTGCTGAAACTTGTGGCACTTGCCTTTCAGGAGAATCTTGGCTTCAGTTGAAGTCATACTAAAAGAAAATTAAATTCGTAGTTGGTCGTTCCACAAATCCTTGAGCCTGGTGGTTTTGCTTAATTCATAGGTTGCAGGGGTGTTGACATTCTTGCTCAGTTTGAGTCTTCAAATGTCTGCAAGTGTTGTACTTGAGGTCTACCAGAGCTCATAGACGTTTCCATTGTAATCACATGGATGGCATAAAGGATTAGCTTGCTTACCTTGCTTCGAACTGGCTTTGGATGATAGTTGATAGGTTATCATCATACGTTGCAATTATAGGAAGCATGGGTCTATTACCTATGAGAAATAAGGCCATCTTTTACCTGATGCTCCAGATTTATATTTATTGAAAAGGAAGGCTATAATTTTGCATCTTGCAGTAAGTAGTCTTGCCGAGGGCAAGAAAAACCATCGTCTGCCTAAAGCAGCAGAGGAAATACTCTGTGGTTATATTCCGATCGACTTGTTTCCATTTGTTTCTCTCCACTATGGCAATAGCATCAAATATCGATTCACTATCACCCAATATCACACTAGGCACTCTTCTTAACTAAGCTGGTTAATGATATTTGATAAGTAGACTGATCTTTTATTCAGTAAAACATGTCATTTCTGTTCAAATCTCAGCTGTTGGCTTCAGTGACTTATCTTCTGGTTTTACCAGATAAAAGTCCAAACTGGCAAAGAAAGAGATGTGATTGAACGCCAAATATCAAACTTGCATACTCGCAATTGCATTATAATACAGAAATTCAGATGCTCTGTCCACGTTTAGTTGGCAAAGAATTGAACAAATCAGGATATCCACGGAATTACAGAAGGAGAGGAGACGAAACAAATAAAATTAGACAGAAAAGAGAATTGGAAGAAATGAACGAACCATAATGGACCTTCTGAGAGATTTTCTCCCCTTGGATTCTTCAAAACTCCAGAGCGCGACTTAACTTGGTCTTTGCACTCACATTCCCCTTCTTCTTATTTCTGTTAGTGACTAATTGATGTTAAGATTGGTATTATGAGAAAGCAGACTATGACAGCACCAAGAAGTAATGGCAATGCACGTCCACTTCCTAGAGCTTTTCTGATATTCCTTAGCTACTTGAAGCTGATCTGCTCCTCGCCTCACAAACGAGCTGGCATGAAGAACCTGAGACTCGATATCGTTCAGTTGGTGACCCTGTGCCTCCACCAGTGCAGCCATGTCCAAGAATATCTGGTGCAACTCTATCAGGTTCTTCTCTATCTCCTTAATTGCATCGCGCCTTTCTTGAATCTCTGATAACGTGTCCAGGATTTGACCTCTCCCTTGTTCCTGAATTGCTTTTTGAACAATACTCTCACTTTCTCCACTTGATATGAGGTTGTCAATGGTCTCTTCGTCCGCCTTCTGTCCCGTGATTGTGAAGTGCCTTCTTCCCACAGTTTCCTTATATTCCGCGTTCATTTTTGCCCTTAATTCCTGGAAATCATCCATCATATCTTTGAGCTTTTTCCCCAGCCCAATAACCACCGAGGTCCGGGTCCGGTCCGCTGATGAACCGGGGCCACACCCAGGAAGCTTCCGGTGGGCCACATTAGAACGTTCCAGGGCTTCGAGCTTGCCTTTGATGATTTTGACTTGTTTCAAGACCTGCTGAACGTCCAAGTCCATACGAGCCCGGACCTGCTTGATCATTTTGCCGTCATGGATGGTTTTGCTCTCCTCATTCGATTCCTGCAATCTCTTGTAGAGCTTCTCGACCTGAGCCATGTCCGCCTTCACTCTTTCAACATCTTCAAAGAACATGTCAAGGTTGACAGTTTCCTTCTTGGAATCGGTGTCATCGAGGTACACCTGCTCCTTCAGGTCGGTGTATCGCTTGAATGAATTGGAGAACAAATCATTCATCTTCACCAAACCTTTTCGTCACCCTCTTGCGCCCTTTCTTGCGATGGAGTCGATCTGAGTGTATTCTCGACAGTGCAGAAATTTTGGAGTAACTAACGGTGCATCGCTGGGGGGGGCTGTAGGAAATGATCCTCCTCTCCGCTTTCTGTACTTATGCTGCTCTAGGAAGAAGGATGGAAGTACGGAACTATCACCAGGCAATGCAAAATGAGAAAACGTTAAGCTGCTTATTCTTTTCAGTCTGACCAACTCAAGGGGATCTGAAGTTCTGGTTAAGGAGGCCTTGAGGGTGATTTGTGAATGCGTGGGCATACACCCTTTGGAGATCGCAAGAAATAGATGCGGAAGTAGCTAGGATTGACCCGGTTGAACCCCTAATGCTAGCTCATAGCAATACAAGTTCACACGTATCGATGTCAACCCTCTGAGAAGAAAAGCTTCAATTTGGGTCGTGTAGGGCATTAACGGTTCCTGGTCAAGACCGCCGAAACCTTAGTGGGGCTTATGTTTCTCTGCTGACAGCATGTCTTGAAGACGCGGTACCGAAACTTCATGAAATCTAGGCTTTGATTTGTCAAGAAATTCCAAAAAAAATCTTATGCTGCAGCTGGCTAGGAAGATTGTAATTGCCTTCTGCTCTTCATAACTTGAAAGTAGTTAGGTAAAATTACAGCGTCCCTCCCGTGAGACTGATTTGAATTTGCGCCGACTTACAGTACAGCAAATTTCGGATGCTAGGTTTTTGTTTAAGGAAAGCAATGTTGTGACCAGTTGGATCATGAAATTTGGACGCTAATGCGCATTGTCTATACTCATTGAATTGGAATCGGTGTGACAATTCACTTTCTGAAGTAGTCAGATCCGACTTTGATTGTCATGAACGAGAACGTGAAGATATGCATGAAGATATGCGTTTCGGTGAAAATGTAAAGCTGAAAGAGGGTCGAATGGCTGATTAAGAATCGTTTTGAGAGAGTAATATGTGAATTTGAATGTTGGGATGCTTTTGCTTGTAATCACTCTCACGTGGTACCCATTATTTTTCTACGCCATTGACGTCATCGATCGACCTCGTGTCTAGCATGTGAAATATGGGGCAAACAACCAGCTATAATGAAAAATAGATGAGCAATTCTTCAGTGGTTTTACTCATCGTATCTACTGTAACATCATCACGGCACTGGCATTGCGAATGCCGGTTTTCTCTCAAAAACTACAGTGATGCAGAAGTCCAAATTTCTCTGAGCCAATAGATAAAAACACATCGCTTATGCTTCCAGCATCGTGTATTAATTCGTTCTCCTCTTGAAAGGTCAGAAAAATGAGGCTGGTCAGGTCCCCATCGCTTCAAGCTAGCGCAACTGCCACTCAAGAAGAAAAAGTTGTACGTGTATCACTTTTGCTCTTAAAAATCTCAGAAATCGGCTGATATTACAGTAAACGGGGGCAACATCTTGTATTAATTAGCAAAATGAATGGCCCTTAACCATTCGGTCTAATTCCTACTCTCTTCCTATGTACAGGAACTAAAATAGCCCAATCTCAAAATGGATGAATGTACAACTACAAATACCTGTCCCAGGCCTGCCTTGGAAACACAGCAAAAACCCTACATCAGGATCAATACAGCAATGCGTGTTAGGTACACAATGTCTCATTTAAGCACCGTTGATGCCAAAGCTTTAGCTCGTTCCTCTGTGGCCTCTTGCTGACCACTCTCTACCGCGTCACTGACAAGCCTCTCGGCCCCATCTAGATCCAGCTTGGTAGGATTGCCTGTGGAATTCCTAAGGCTGTCTGAGGTCAAAACTCTCTGCCTTGAGACATTTCTGGTTGGCATCATGTAGCAACTTCATCATACCACCAGAATCTGACCCAGGCGAGAGCTCCTCCTCCCTCTCTGGCTGAATATTAAGATCAATCTGGCCTTTAAAAGGTGAACCCGAGCTTTTGATCCTGTTCATTTCGTCATCGGAACCATCATTACCCACCTTTTTCTGACTTGGGCTGCTATTTGCAGCATTGTTATTGCACTGCAAAGGGTCGTCTTCCAGTGGTTTTTCTGTGAGTGATGGGTTCTGATGTTGCAGCTTCTTGCGCGAACCTTCCGCTTCTTTCTCTGACTGTTTCTTTTCACGCCTCAGCATCAAGGTGCGGAAACGGCGCTTCACGGTCAGACAGACATTACATGTGCATGTCTGCTTGTGTTTTGGTCCCTTTCCACTAGGAGGTTGTATACAAACAATACACGAACACCCAGGTCGGTGTCGGGGGTGCTTTGTTGTGGCTTGAGATGATGAAGAAGATGATGGGAGCACCTCGCCTTCTCCTAAGATTGCTAGGTTGGCAAGAGTATCCAGCCCCTCCAGTGCTTCCATATTCTCTTGTTTAGGAGCCTTGGCTTTTTTAGAAGGTGCTGCAAAACCATATTGATGGATTGATTACAAGAAATCAGATCAAAGTCAAAAAAACCACCAAACCATTAGGTACAAGTAATTCAATATACCAAACTTAAGTCAATTTCCTACACATGAAAAAAAGACCAAAAAGAAAACAAAACACAAAATTAAACATACCCCGGCCATCCTTTGGGGAAAAATCTCAGTTGAACATAGTTAACTCATAAAGAAATGTTAGGCTTGATGGAATTCCGTCAGTTTGGATTTGGACCCTATTCTATTATTACTCAAGCCCTTCTGGACTGCCCCTCAACAGAATCCCAGGCCAGTTCTCTAATGAACCATATAGAAGTTTCCATCAATTTAAGATAAATCAGGGTCAAAGGTACTGTGGCACCTTGCTCTGACCTGAGCTATGCAACAACCAAATATCCCTGATCTGTGCTTTCACAGTCCCCACTACATCGTTCGCTTGGGAATTCTTACTCCATGTTACTTAACTAAAGGAAGTGAGTGAGCTACTGTCAAGGAATTTTGTCAGGCTTTTCATACAAGATCCTAGAAATAGCACCCATGCATGAGGATCCCCACCATGCAATGGTTATCCATTATTTGCAGCTCCGCTTGCTATTTTCCAAAGGGGCTTCTACGTCTCAAATCTGCAAGTTTTCCAGTCACAGGAGGAGAACTTGCCGCTAGGCCAAGGTCCATATACTGAGATAATTTCTTGCAAGAAAAGCTCCATTTTTTGTTAATCTAGTCACTCAACACGGGCTACCCCCAGATGACTCAACAATAGTAATATGCTCGGAACCCTTCAACTGCCATTAGGTTGACAGTAAAATGAACCCTGGGTTGCAAACGTGATTAATCTGCATGAACCTTAATTGTACTTATGCTAACAGGACATTGAATATGCATAATAGAAGACTATGGTCTTCTTTAAGCTAAGATTTCTGTCTTTGCTCTCTCAGGCTCTGAATAATACTATGAAACAGATAATTTTTTAAGACTTGTTATTATCTTTTAGATACATGTGCACTTGTACTAGCACATAGCTATGAATATGGCAAAAAAAAAAAAAAATCCTTTGTGTTTGAAAACCAGTTTGTTGCAAATCAATTTTCTTCTGTGCATATTTGGCTAAGCCATGGAAAACTTCTCAAACATATCCAAACTGCCGCACCTTGAAGGATCTAGCTCATTTTTGTTTGCACATTGCAATATGGGTCTATTTCCACAATTAAAAATGGGGCACCATTCAAAGACAAAATGACAAAGTCATAGGCCACAACAGAGGCAATCTGTAAACTTAATTTAATAAGAGTGTAGGCAGTCATATTGTCATAATTTTTTGTCTAATTTAAACCAAAGTACAGGAAGTCTATCCATCAGTGTTCCAAGTAAATCATACCTGGATTATTATTAGAAAGCATATCTTCAAGCTCTTCTGCTGTCAAGTCTTGATCCGCTGAGCAAGATGATCTGATGAAACATAATACTTAGAGCTATGGATTGAATAAGCAGGGTAATACATATATTTTTCTATCAAATGTGAAGGTTCAATGGCCAAATGACCAACAGTTGAAAGAGGGAAGACATTCTCTAATGAGTATGGCATAACAGAACCAGAGACTCCAAAAACAATACTAGGAAAAAAGTTATAGATCAGCGATCAAAGAAATATCATATCACTCGAAGCTCCCTATTTGCAAATAGAGTTGCAAATAGCTTACCAGTGCCCACCACAGAGAAAAAAGAACTACTGTAAATCTACAAGTCTAATGTATCCTACAATTTATAAATAAGAATTTCAAACAGCTCACAGGTATGTTGAAATTATGCATGAACATTAAGACTAAGGCATGATGGCTGTATAACCCATTTCAAGGAAAGAGTGGAATCTACAGTACCTTTCTGGATCCCAACTGTTGTCAGCACAAGTCCATTTTGAGGGAAGAAGGGCATCAGCAGGCAATTTCCTCCATTTCAAGCAGTCTTCACATTGAGCCCATTGAATCTTTTTACTGATACACATGAAATACAAAAACATGCCTCAGAATATATTTGACCAAAACAAAGACAAACTGAAAACAGTAACCATTTGGATATTACTTTAATAAACAGAGTGATAGGAATTCCCTCTCAGCAGAGACGGCAGCATTCCAAAAAAGAAATTCATAGGGATGATGAAGGGCCTAAACAAATCTCTCATTTAAGATAGTGATCTTTAAAAAATGCCACTATTGTTTCAGGTTTACAAGCTTTTATGCTAACTAGATTTTGATGTTCACTAGTTTCCATGCTTATCACATATATATACATCCATAATCTCTAAACTACGTGCTCACAACACCAACTCCATTTACTCATGTAACAAGATTCCGACATGAACAGTAAACAAAGCAATGTTTGGAGCACTAAACAAAGCAGTTTACTTATGTAACAACATTCTGACATTAACATAAACAAAAGCAATGGTTGGAGCTCTAAACAGAGTACTTTACCCCACAGAATCTGTCCTAAAAACTGTTGGCTTCCCGAGTACTGGAGCATCCTGCCATAACAAACATGTCAATCTCCAAACAAGGATGAAGCCTTTCCATGCAGCATAGTTTATCCTGTGTAATATCTCAGAGCTAAAAGAACCACTGCACACAACCCAATACTCTCATACCAAAATCCTCATTCAATTTTGGTCCCTTTCAGTTCACCCAAACCACAACAGACAAAGTGCAGGGTATTGGTCAGCCAGTAATTAGATTCTCGACAGTTCTGGCTTTCCAATAGAACTATTATCCAATAGAGTGGTCTCCATCCTTTTGGTAAAGGGGAAAGCATTCATGTACATAGCCAATGTGTAAAATAGATAACAGCTCATTTTATATGAAAGAACATGAATAAGTATTTTACCTCATACTCCTCAAACTCAAAGCCCTCAATTACCACTACACTAGGAATATGATTAGGAGGAGGAGGCGGACGAAGCAGTCCTTGAGCTTCTTCCCATGTTAGTTTCAGCTCTATAACATCCTCATTTTCAATTCTCAGTCGTTTACTTTTTGAACCCAAGGTACTACTCTTCCGTTTTCTGGACAAGGAAGATTTAGCCCCAAGAACTTCTTTTGCGATGTATCCAGATTTATCAACTTTAGACCATGAACTAGGATCTGCCAATTCAGCCTGCCAGATTGGGGGAAAAGGCTTAAAATTCGTGAACTGCTTTTGGAACAAAAGATCCCAAACTTAAAATGTCAACCATTGAATTGTACTCACGTCTTGCACAGTAATTCCGCTGCTACTCTTAGCTGTTTCATTCTCCTGCAGCAAGATGAAAATAACAATTTACATTTCAATTTAATCTGAAGCATATTGAAAGAAACATGCTATATAAAGCTTTTATTTCTTCTAGAATATTCAAATAAAAAGATTGGCATAGGATTCAGATAATCAATTGCATAACTAAGCAATATAAACAATAAGCTTCATTTACATTGCAAGAAGCCGATAAATGATATCTCCGAGGTCTAGCATGTACACAAATAAAGCCAGGAAAAGTCAATTATTGCACAAGTCCTGACCTGATCAGATGGGGGAGCAGTTGAGGCCTTTCTGAATCCCATGACCAATTTTCCCTCTGGTTCTAACCGACTAAAAGTTACTGAGAGGCAACAAAATCAAAACTCAGCCCTAGATCCAGAAGGATATTAAACTCAGTGTAATAAGGCAATGACATTTTGTCAGTAGCAGTAACCCTCGACAAAAGGTCTTGTCGACAGCAACATTGCTCCTACTCATTATGCCAGACAAGTTTCAATAATAGTAGTACTGCACTACCCAATCATGTAAAGTTCCTAGAGAGTAAAATATCGAGTTTCATGCATCCCATTCCACAATTGTAAGTATCCTACCTATGTCTCCTGCTTGCAACTGCATGGACTGTATGCATGGCGTGACTCCTTCCAGAACATACATTCTACTGTTATTATTGGGCCAGAATCGAAATTGAAATATCCACTCTGAGCCTTTGGCATCCTGAACTTTGAGAGGCAATCCTTCAGGCTGAGAGATAGGTGGAAAATAGGCCTGTACAGTTCCAAAATTTCACTTGTAAACTTTTTTTGTAATAAGTAAAAACAAAAAATTTCAGAAGAGGGTCCAAAGGATAAACAACCCATTTTACAACTTCAGGAAATGGAAAAACTGTAGAAAGTTCAGAAATGAAGCTCAAATTGGACTTGCAATGCCAACACCCAAGAACCTTGATGAAGATACCCTTCATGATTCAAATCATAAACAACAGATGTTCCAAGTTTGGAAATGCAAGACATTCCAAAGTTCTCAAAAAGCCCTTATTTTTATTTAAATTTGAAACAAGCACAATAACTTTTGCTTTATAAAAAAAAATTGTATTCTCATAACTCAAGTTGAGTATTGTCTAGACCAGTTCTTTATCACATGGCCCAGCAATGGTTAAACCCTACTGCTTTTTTCACTTTTGTGTTTATCATGCTATCCATTGGTGGCTTTAGCAATTTTGACATCCTTTGATAGGACAAATTGACAAAAACGACCCAGATAGAACTACAAAACTTCCTAACAGTGTATGAGAGCCTTTTCCAAAATGGCAGATTTTCCAATGATCAAACTTCCATTGCGTGAGCACAAATCCCCACCTTTATTCTTTATGTTCAGACCTCATTGTGGCTTTTTCTTACAACTTGAATTCCATTGCTCTGGGGGGGGAATGCAAAACCACCCTACCCAATTTTGGATCAATTGCAATTTTGCCCCCTGTTCTTTTAATTTTTCAATTATCCATCATTGAAATTTACTGTAAATAGGCACCCAGATCATTAAGTGTCCAAAGTACCCTTAAAGTCATTGCAAACTCCCTCTTGGGCTATTAATTAGATGGAATCACCTCACGCCCCCTTCCTTAACCCAAATATCTCCATAATTTCCAGTAATCATACATCTTTATATCTGTGGACCTTAATACCTTAGTCAATTAATATACAAACTAATGATACACCTTGGGCTGCCTTCTTTGGCAACCCAAAGTACAGCAAATTTTAAGATAACTGTTGGCCAACAGTTACTTTATTTGACAAAAAAGAAGAAGAAACTGTGATGTATCTTCTAAACTTTCCGTGGACAGGAACCTTCCAGGCTTGAGATTATGCTTCTATAGTTCCAAGCTGGGTCATTGTGGGGGGTCTATTAAGCAAGAGCTAAGAGCATGGAAGGGTAATCAGATCCCTAGTCATAAGATAAAATGGCTTTCCTCATTTCCCATTTCTGTTTGCCGAGAGGTCTGGAAAGACCAGAACAGGAGACCTTTCGAAGGAGAAAATTCTTCCATCCAAACTCTAAATGAAAATTGCTTTGAAACCACACTTCTGGTATTGTGGGGATGGGTTGATTTGAATTAGAGGTATAGTGGGGATCTACTCTTGCTATGAATGCTATAAATTAAACCATGGATTTATTGTCTTGCAAATGAGCTCTCATTTGGCTTTGAGCTTTTCTCATAAGGGTTAGTATCTTCTTGATGCAGTGAATTTTTCTTTACTTATGGAAAATAAAATGTAATTCTATGATGCTTCATATGTCATAGAGGTTGCATCATAGCACATTCCTGCTAGAGGTAAAACAACTTCAGGAAGTTCAACTAAGTTAAATATTAGGATCAGATTTTCTATTTCTCAAACAATTCAAATACACAAGGGATTAGTTGCAATAAGATAGGAGGCAGTTTGCAATTGACCACAGTTGAGAGGGCTTAAGTGCAATTTTCCCCAATAATGGAAAATAAAATGATTTCAAAATGAAAATGTTAAATATTGAACTACAGGTCTTTCTCTTTTGGGGGGCTTTAGAAAAACAATCTTTCAAAGACTATTTGAAATGCCATAATTTTTCTTTTCTTGTTTTTTTCCCTTCTTATGTTAAACTTTATTCTTATCAGTCATGTATTTATAAAGCATCTCCCGCCAAAAATTGTGCACAAACAAGGCCAAAGTTACTACTGTAAATATGTGATATCCAAAAACCAGCAGTTTGCCTACTTAATCCTCTAGGGCGCAAATAACTGAATTTTCCTCCCACTTATGGATTGGTTCGATCTACAACTTGTAATGATGAGTGTAATCTCAAAAAGAGTTCATAAGCGATCATTAATAGAGTTGAAACAATTTGTCCTTAATTGCTCCACACGTAGTTCCTCTAATCACCTTCATTGAACAAACTAGAGCCAACCTGGAGTAAGTTGGAACTATCTAAGAGGCTGCAAGGGAAGTGAAAGCAAAAGGACTCGTTACATCTTTCTCGTTATATTTTTACTGTCTTGTCAAATGGAGGACAATAATTGTAATTTTGAAAAATCATGTAAGGAAAAATCCCAGATGATAATGTTTTCATGTTTTGTGGTATTAATGTTGAATAAAAGTCAAAGTCCAAATGCTCAATTAAAAGCTAAAACAAAATGTTAAAGACCAAAGCCATCCTAACCACCTCAACTCTAAATTTGGTTCAATATGCAAGCTCAACCACTAGTCTAAAGCAACAGAGGAAATGCTAAAATAATGCCTATGTACCATCGCAATGGAAAAATTCCCCATCTCTCCACTTCTTGTAAAGCAGGAAGTTCAATTTTATACTTCTAGTTTATTGGAAATGTTAGAAACAGTCTTTCATGCATAACTTTGTATGTAGGTGGCTTCTACTCAAAGTCACTTTGTATAGGGGTGGCACCCCCTTGATACCTACATAATGAAATCTCATTAATCATTCAAACAAAAGATTCCTAGACCCGGGTGCACTACATAAACTAAAATGCAAAAAAAGTAAACACAAAAATAACATATTCCAGCAAGCTGAAGTTTTTCATGTCATTTGTTTTAAGATAAGTCCAAAGAAAATGGGCAAACATCTCAGACTGTAAGTCACACAGAAATCTGAACATCCAAAAGACATACAAAGAACTTCAATTCCAAAATGTTTCTCCAAGGCAAAATGAGAACAACAAAAGCTTCATCGGAATTTAGCCAAGAAGGTCTTACCTCAGCACATTTTTTTGGCAGCACTAAACGCCCAATTTTCCCTGCATCACTAGCACTCAACATTTTCTCAAACAGAGGAGTGATTACAGAGTTTGAGCTTATAAAAGTTAAGGAATAGGATCATGAATGCTAATTATTAGAGGAGGCGAAATTGAACCTTCCACCACACTGATATTATACTGAACAAGTAATAGAAGCAGAATACATGATGAGCTATAGAGTCAGATTTTGAATGAAAAGTCACCAAAAGTCATTTTCATCCAGTCTATTGAAAGTTAAGGAGTGATTACAGAGTTTGAGCTTATAAAAGTTAAGGAATAGGATCATGAATGCTAATTATTAGAGGAGGCGAAATTGAACCTTCCACCACACTGATATTATACTGAACAAGTAATAGAAGCAGAATACATGATGAGCTATAGAGTCAGATTTTGAATGAAAAGTCACCAAAAGTCATTTTCATTTAGTCTATTGAAATCGTAACCCTGTTCTATTGACACATTACAGTTACTTTCTTGGGGAAAAAGCCAAAACAATAATATAGAGAAAGGCATAAATTCATCTTTCCACAAGCTGCTATAAATCAATTAAAGCACATAGAACAAAAGGATACTCTCCAGAGATTTGTTGTAGCTCTTGATCTGTTATCCTGGGCCAGTAACGAGGAAGTAATTGATTCCTCCCCTGGCATCTCCTCTAGGCCTTCCATTACGTGTATGACTTTCACCAGATGAGTTAGCATCATTGAGCATACTTCCATAGAAATGCTTTGCTAGCGTAGGGGGTGGAGCAGGCCGAAAATGTGGCCCCGCAAGTCCTATGTGACCATTTGATTCATTGCCTGAAGCATGCGGCACAGCCAATCCATATGGCAGAGTAGATGGGTCCTCCTTCACAGAGGTCAACTGTTGCGGATTGATCTTGCATGGATTTAGGTGCTCGTCGCCATTAGGTCCTGTAAGAAAATGTTGAATGCGGGAGTTTATCTCAAGAATCCTCTAGATTGTCCTTGCATGATCATCAGAGTATGAAAAGCAATACCTGCAATGCCATTTTCAAGTTTCTCGACTGGACCAAGCTTCACATTTCCATTCATAAATCTGTTGGAGAAGTCTTCTATTCTCCTATTGTCCAGGGAAGAAATAGAATAACGTTCAACTCCAAATCGATCAATGCTTGTGGATACATCATGTGGTGGCCTAGGCTGCAGCTCAGGACGGGAAACGGATGTATTGAACAGAGTAGGTGCCTGCTTCCAAGGTACAGGACCTGACCCAGCTAATTGATTCCAATTTTTCACAGAAGGGAAAGGTGCATGGAAAAGCAAAGGCCATGCTGGATTTGGAGGAGTCTGAAAAGGTAAACATGAATTGGTACTTCAGTTAGAAGAGGCATCATCTTCTGCGTGTCATGTCACACAATTGAAGGATGGTGAATAGGAAGGATTATATCATGCACACATGCTGTTCAAATGGTACATAAAAATGACCATATACCAATCTCATGCCAGAAACAAAGTTCCACTAAAGTTGGATGATCTACGGAAATGATACTTCTAGCTTTACTAGAGGACTGTGAAGAGAAGTGGAGGGGGAGAGAGGCAGTGAAGTCCAAGCAGGAATAATAGCTTAGTAGTTTTTTTCTCATCACCAAAGAACAAGGACCTTATTAATTGGTACATAAAGCTAAAAAATTTATTGCAAAGGGCAAAAAAATATTGAATATGTCCAATATTAGCTGTAGACACGTGAACTCATAGTGAACAGAATTTTGGTTTGATCCTCAGTCATATAGCAAGAAACATGATAATAAATGACATCTTGTGATGGCAAGATAATCACTGTACAACAAAGCACCATAGTTTGGAAAAGCTTCACTTGTTAAGCTACAAATAGACATTCAAAATATAATCAACATTTATCAAACTGTAACTGACACTCATGGTTTATCTTGCTAAGTTGTCCATTAGTTCTCCAAGCTGATAAGTCGATACCAGTCTAAAAAAAGAAAAATGGCATATCTGAGACAAAACCACACCAGTAACTCTTCTTTTCTTTTGCAACTGTATTTATGTACTTTGTGATGCTCGATGAAACTGCTAGTTATATATACCAACATCATATATGATCCGACCTACAAGACCAGGCATATCCCACCAATTTGACGAACTTTAGTCTCTGTAGTTTCAACTATTATGCTTTATTCAGGAACTCGAGAGGTGGGAAAATTTGGGGAGTGGTGAATGAGAATTGGCATATATTAAAAATTTTCCCTTCACATCTCTCTCACAAAAATTTTTAAAACATGCATATTTTCCTCACCCACTTTCATTTCCTCTGTCCTTAGTTTACCAAAGGGAGTCTTTGTGCATCAACAATGTTCAATTCAGCTCTCTCACCAATAAATCTCAAAAGGACATTGGTGACAAAAAAAACTCATCTCAACATCTGCTCTCAGCAAAACACTAACAGAGAAAGTATACACCAATGGTGAGCATAAGCATGACAACCACACAATATGATCAGAATATTTTAGTACCTCTCCATTTTTGGTGGATAGATGAGAAGATGAAGTGTTGGAAAATCTCCTATAATCTCTCCCTATAATCTCTCCCTAATTATTTGGGATATTATGTGATATTATGTGATTTTATTTTGATTTTGTTAGCTGTAAATTAGCTACCGATAGAGATTAGGGTCTGTTTAGGATTTGGGTCCTCTATTCCTGTATATATACAGCTTGTAATCACTCAATGGATAATAAGAAAACACGTATTCTACTTTACATGGTATCAGAGCTAGAGGTCCTGAGTTCAAATCTTACCAGGCCCCATTTGCCTCCCTAATTAAATTTCCACGCTTAATACTAGGCAAAAGACCAGATTAAGCATGAGGGGGAGTGTTAGAATATATAAATAATAAACCATGCCGTCATCTAACAGCTTAAGCTTTTAGAACAGTTGGCAATGGTCCCACAAAATCTTACATGAAGGTTTATAAGTTAGAGTTGCCAAAGATACCCAATAATAGTGAGATTCATAATTACCAAGACTAAGCTTTTCCGAGTACATGACATGCACTCAATTCCTCCAGGATCCAACAGGGCAAATGCAAGAGCTGAGACAATACATCCACAATGTACCTTCTGCAAAAGAAATTTAGCAATCATTGTGACATCTAACACAACATAATGAAACCACGATTTGACATCATTTGTATCAACTAAGTAGCATACATCATCGGGGTTAGTTTTCTCCTCACCTTCCCACATGATTCACAAGTTCTCCAACCACTAGCATCTTGGTGAAAAGCTTCGCAAAATCTGCCTTCCTCATAAATAGTCCTGAAGCAGAGAGGAACTTGGAGTAAGATCTTCAACAAAGCCATTATTTGAGATATCCAAATTGCTGAAATAAAGACAACCTTAACTATAAAGTGCCCCCAAATATTAGAAAGGAACTTCAATTAGAAATATCCTTTTAAGACACCCTTTTTAGGATCAAGGTTACACATTTACTATTTGGCTTTTGTGTTTTCGCCATCCCTAAATGAACTAAAAAGTCAATGTAATATTGTGACTAAATCTTACATAGATCACAGCAGAATTTGTCCACTCCCAATTCACACCCTCTAGTCAAATTGTTTTATATACTAACCGATCAAATTGAACAGGTAAAATTTATGAAGTTCAAGTTTACAACATAAAAAAAATTAAATTAAATCAAGACAAACATCATAAATCTAAAGGGAAAAATCCATTTGCAGTCCTCTAGCTGAATAGAAGAAAGAAGTTTAGGAAATAGAAAATTCTCATAGCAAGCCTATGCATGATTAAGATATCAAGTACACAAACCGAATAGCAGAAAGAAATTAAGGAAACAGAGAACTATTTTTGTCAAGAAACTGGTTTAAAGTAAGTTTGACAAAACATTTAAGAAGGAGCTTTGAGCCCGCTAAGCTCTTTGGGACAACAATTAGGTGTTGCAAATATCCTTATAAAATAACAATGAGGTGCTGGAAACACCATGTGAAAGACTATGAGCCTCAAAGTCACTTTGATAATGCCCAAAGTGCAAGCAGGTCTCCCCTTGCCTTGGCTTTAAAGCATTCTAGGGAAGCCACTCCAATCAGTAATGCAGTTTCAATATTCCAATTTCACCCTTCCTGAAAAGCGATTATTCAGCAAGTGCACCTTCCACCAGTTTTTTCTTTGACAGTGGTTACAGTACCAAAATGTGGCAACCATGGACTGGCAACAGGAAACAGTGAATGAGATGATGGTCAAACAGTGAATGGAGAATGGTGAACAGCAAACTGCAATTAGTAATGTTTGATAGGGTGATACTTATGCTTGCAACCCTGATGGAGGTAGTGAGATTCAATCAAAGAAAAGAATTTTAGCCAGAAATTTTCAAATAGTTTGAGGAGCCAGGCACCAAGTACTTGCTTTGACTGATATCAAGTGAAACGCAAACTCTCTGCAAAGTGCAGACTTTCAGACAGAAGTAGTCAAAATGCTAAAGGAACTGAACAAGGCCATGGAAAGTAACATGGCAAATGATGCCCATTAGCCACAACTGTTTTCCGCCTTGAAACACACTTCCTCTTCCTCGATCTGGACTAACTAGATACCATTCTGAATGGATTATATTAACCTGTGCAGACGACTGCCCAGAAAATTCACTCAAAGAGCGAAAGGAGCAATATTGATGCCCTCCTGACTAAAAGTTAATCTTTTGGTGGGGGTGGGGGAGCAAAGCGTAGTCTCGAGTGTAGATGCCACAGACTGTATGACTTGCCCGCCTCCCAGTAAACTACACACTCTCCACAAGTGATGAAGTCCCTTCAAATTCCAAGACAGCAATTCTACTCAGCTCCAAAAGAGGAGACCAATGTACTGTAAAGGGAACAGCGGATGGGGGAACACAACTTGAGCTCTTTATTCCAATGACACTCTTTCCATATTAGACTCCATACCGCAAAAGGCACTGAATCTCCCACAATCCTTTCGCAAGAATTAGCCTCATCACGTGACCATACCAGCTCACACGAAAGTGCCCCCCCGCAGCAATAACTCCAACCCAAGTCAACGAACGTAGTGAAACCAAAACTACCCCGGGAAAAACAGTCACTTCCCAGCTCAACTGCCGCACACGCACACGCACTGACCAAGAAACCGAACTTAGAGAAAAACGCCTCAACCACGCGACGAGAGTCAACGACGCCGAAACGGGTCAACACGGAGTAAGGAAAAAGTGGGGGCAAGGGGCAGGAAAGAAAGGAGAGAAAAAAGCGCGACTTACGCGCATCGATCGCAGAGCTCGGCGAAGTCCCCGGCGCGGAGCCGCCAGCCCTTCCTGGGCCTCTCCAGCTTGGCCTCGGAGCAATCCGGGTTGAAGCAGGCCTTCGCCGGGGCCGAGCTGGGAGCCTGAGCGGGGGCCGGCGCCGCCATCGCCGCGGCGGCAGCGGAAGCGGCGGCGGAAGATGCGGCCTACTGCGGCCGCGAGCAATGCATAAACCCCCCCCAAATTCGCGCGAGGAGACAGTCGTCGCGGACAGGAGCTCGGAGATGCGCGAATGGAGTGGCGTGCGAGCCTGATCTGCAATCACAGATGAGAGAGAAAGCGAGAGAGGAAGAGAGAGATCGAAGAGAGAGGGAGGGAGGGTTTTCGAAGAGAGAGAAAGAAGAGGGAGAAAGTTGTGCGTGCGGGGTGCGTTGTGCGTATGCGAGAGGCTTAAAAAGCACGTCGAGTCGTGCCTCAGTTTTGGCGTTTCTCTCTCTTCCTTCTCTCTCTACTTTCTCTCTCTTCTGATGCTTTTCTTGTTTCGTTTCACTCTCTGTCTCTCTCTCTATCTCTTTCCAGTGTTTTGTTTTTCAAACGCTGTCTCTCTCTCTCTAAACGACGACGCCGTCCATGCTTGACGAGGGAGCGGAATTCATTATTATCCGCACCCACCAATGAAATAGGGACTCGCCTCGACGAGTGCTTTTTTGCCCTTAGCATTTTTATATTAAAAATTAATATTAAAAAAATCTTCAATTAGTATTCCACGACACATCTTCCTCCAACTATTTTTTTTTTTTTATCTATCTTCTCTTATCTTCAACTCAACCTCGGACTTTTGTCCCACCTCTTTATAAGATATAAAAGTCAAAATATACATTTAAAACTAATCATTTTCGCCTTAGTTTTGAAAAGATAGTAATTTGAACACTCACATCTTTCTTACAAGATGGAAATAATAGCCATTAAGACAAATCACAATAGTTATTCAAACTAATTCACACTGTGAAAAATTTCAAACCAATATCCTAACTTGAATTTGAAGTCGAACCCTCTTGTAAGACCACCCATGTGTCTAGACTCTTTTGTGGATGGTATCTTCTAATGACCTACCAAGAAGTATCTTCTGGCCATAGTTCTTCGATCTTGGACCAAGCATCTATGATTGAGCCATCATCTAGAGGGTGATGAGCATCTCAAGATTTGGCAAGGTTGTCTTGAAATTGGGCAATGGTGTGGCAAACACTGTTCAGGCAATAACATTGAGAGTGGTTTCAATTGTCTCGATGCATGCATAGCAACAATCAAGAAATCAATTTGGATTCAAGATGTTGGTTTAGAGTTTTTTGTTAAAGGAATATTGATTTGGGGGTAAATGTGTAATGGGAGTATTGTGTTTGAAATTTTTTTGTGAGGCAAAAAATAATTTGAAAAAAATGTGTCGTAGTATATTAATGTGAGATTTTTAATGATATTAATCATATTCTAATGAATACTTGTCAATTACAAAATTAGTTTTCAGTCATAATAACGGGTCCACTCTAACTCAATGGCAAACCAATGGGTACTAATAGGGTGATCGCCTATAAGCTTAACACAAAGGTGGAAAATAAATTACACCTCTATTACTGTTGATATACTAATTTGCATGTTAATTTTTCATATTTTTTAAAAATTTGAATAATATTTTAAAATTTTGGGACAATATCAAAGAGATAGTTTTTGCTTGAATTTAATTGAAATCAAATTGGCATTTTATTTTTTTAAATATATATGAATATATTCAAATACATTAAAAGGCATGCATGAATATCTGTGTTGACATTTCACAATATGGAAATATTTGGCATCTCAATTTTAAAAAGCAATTATAATGCATTAGCCGGAACATTGAGATTAAATAAATAAAACGATAAAAAAGTTAAAATCAATTTACAGAAAGATATATCCACTTGACAAGACTTATTTATAGAAAAAAGGTGTCATTCCCGCTGTCTTAAAAGCGTTTATTAAGTACATTTAATAAATGCAAAAATTAAATAAAAAAACAAAAATCTATCCATGGAAATTGGAGCAATTTTTTATTCGGTTGCTTGTTCGCATTTTATCAACAACATCCAAACGAAAAACCGACCCAAGGGCTTTCCCGTAATTTCCCCCGGAGCCGGGACTTGCGTCGATCGGCTCTACACCAAAACTGCCGCCCTCCCCCAAACTCCACGCGCCGCAGCGACACGCGCGGCGGGACGAAAACCCAAGAGACGGCATCGCCACGCGCGAGAGTGCGAGTGGGCGGAGGGCGACGCGCTGCGAACGTCGTTGCGGCGTTAATGCATGGGTGGGGCCCGCGGAGGAGGAAGAGGGGTCGTCGCAACGAATCACGTAAGCGGCGACGCCTTGCTTCCGTCGGTGGGAACGCACGCGCTCTCACACGGCGCCGGGCGCCGACGTCGTTCCGGTGCTTTTGGTTTCGGACGGGGGAAAACGACACGTCGTTTCGTATCGCCCTCTTCGCCTCACGTAAGGTCTTGGGATTACGCTTCTTCGTTTTTGGACAGACACGAAAGAGGGGATAAGAGCACGAGTCTGGCTGTCGAACCTCGTACATGTGAACGTGGTCTCCTCGTAATTGGAGCAATCAATGCCTTTCAATTTGATTGGTTTTCCCGAGAGGACATCGATGTACCGTCCATGAATAAAAGCGATTCCCAATTCAAATAAGGATATCAAGTAAGGTCGTTTTCTCATAAAATGATTCGGAATATAATTTATTTTAATTAAGATTCTAAATTGCTATAACTTCATCTCAAATAAGGGCCGACTTCATGAAAGGGAAACTGAAGTGCACTTCATCAAATAATGGTCTGAATCGGTTAAAACCCTTATTTTAATATAATCAATTATTGACTCTCTTTTAAGAAAATAGGACCCACTTAATGTCTTTATTTGATATTTTCCATCAAATTAAGGATGCAACAAACCGACCTTAAGGTTAGTCCGGTTAGTTGAGGAGTCGGGAGATAGCTCAACCAGAGATCACATGTTCAAATCCCATCAGGTCTCTGTGCTCATGCTCTCAGACTATACAAATGAGAACATAAGAGAAACAAGTTCCAGGAACAAAAACAATGGAGGGTTTAGAAGGTGTGGCAGTCTCAACGACAGTGGTTGAGGAAAACGGCGATGACCACCTAACGAAGGACAAACCAAGAGAAAGGACAGGAGAGATGTCACTGTTTGATCGTGCAGAAGGCGTCCTTGCTTGAGCAAACGCCCTTGACTCGTCCGCGTACGCAAAGCAATTGCGCTTGAGTGGCATTGAAGGGAAGACGAGGCCTTCAGTTTTGCCTGGTTATCATCCAAAAGATTCATGCAAAACTTAACCCCCTCCCAAGGAATTGTGATGGTGACGATTTCTTTATTGAGAGGTAATCTGGTTTTGCGTATGGAAGTAGGGGTGGCAGCTAGAACCGGATTTTGGACCCATGTCAATTATATAAAAATGTTAATCATGTTTGGTACACGAGACAAGTTTAAGGTCCTATTTAGATAGCAGGAAACTATCTAAAAAATATTTAATATATTATACTTGTACCAATTCCGTTCTAAAAATTTTAGTTCTTGCTATTTTTTTTATCGATCCTACTCTACTCCTAATTTGATTCTCACTCTCAAGCTTTTACCCTCATTCCCACCCCAACCCCTTTGAGAAGTTGGGGATTCAAACTTCCACCTTCCCTTTAAGGGTGGCTACTAGCACAAATCTTAGGAGTTTAATTTTTTTGTTAATTGAGTTATAGATATTTTTACATTTTGTCAATTAAGTCTATTTGACCGATTTTGGTCAAAAATTACTAACATGAATGCTAAACGTCTTTAGTGGCATGGTTTGCGCTAATGTGGATAATTTTTTATAATAATTTTTTATTTTTCCATTTTTTATTTTCTTTTATTTTCCTCCCTTCTTTTCCTCTAGCCGGTCGCTAGCTTTGGGCAATAGCTGGCGACTAGCCAAAGGAAACAACCAATGAGGGTTGCCCTTGCCAATCTCAAGTAACGTCACCCTCATAGGGATTTGACAAGGGCTACCCTCACCGACGGTTGCCTTTGGCCGATTGCCAACCATCACCTAAGCTTAGTGATTGGCTGGAGGAAAAAGAATGAAGTAAAAAAAGAAAGAAACAAAAGAAAATTAAAGAATTGAAAAAATTAAAAAGATTATTAAAAATTGTCAATATCAGTGTCGGATGTCCTACTAGAACAATCAGTATCCACATCAATAATTTCTAATCAAAAGTGGTAGGATAGATTCAATTAATAAAATGTGAAAAAATTTAGGACTATATTGACAAAATTAAAAGGTTTATCACTGAATTATCAAAAGCGTAATAGATTTAAACTTTTTGAACAATTTTTTAGTTCAAAATGCCTTATGAACTATAGAGTTCGAAGCTAATTCAAAATATAGTTGGCTAGTAACTCAAGATCCAACAAATCATAATATTGAAACTGTTTTGATAAAATGTAATGTGGACCACATGCCCCTTCCACTTAGGATTAACCCCAACAATCTATGCCCCCTCTATAAGGGATATGAACCATCTACCTCTTCCACAACTGATGTGGGATAGCCTCGAAAATCTCTCCCTCATTTATTGGGTTTAAGTTGAAGCTGCAACAACCCTCTTCGAGTGTCCACAATTGATGTGAGATAGCCTCGAAAGTCTCTCCCTCATTCATTGGGCTTAAGTTGAAGCCACAACAACCCTCTCCAAGTATCTTCTCATAATTATAAACTGACCACCTACCCCTTTCACGTGGGCCCCTTCCACTTTGGATGACCCCAACAATCTCTGCCCCCTCCATAAGGGATGTGAACCATTTGCCTCTTTGACAATTGATGTGGATAGCCTCGAAAATCTCTCCCTTATCCATTGGGCTTAATTTGAAGCCGCAACAACCCTTTCCAAATGCTTTCTCACACTTATAAACTGATCACCTACCCCATTCATGTGAGCTCTACCATGTTCATGTGAGCTCCTTCCACCCATTTGCCCCTTCCACAAGGGATGTGGGAAAGCTTCGAAAATCCCTCCCTCATCCATTGGGCTTAAGTTGAAGCTACAACAACCCTCTCCGACTGTCTTTTGGGTCTTGACATGTTGGTAAACTGAGCTTTGATATCAATATTGAGTGGTCTTGGGTCTCTCTTACCCTGAAAATAACTCAAAAAGAGAGATATTCTCTTATACTTAAAAATTAACAATTTGCCATATTTACAATTGACGTGGGATAACCCTAACAAAATATTAAATTCATAAACATAAGTCGATAGGTGGAGGGAAACCAAGTACATATAAACCATGTAAACAGGCGACATGGAACACATTAATTGTCATCCTCACTTTTAAGCCAAATTAAAAGCGACACGTACAATTCGAGGAATAGAGTGCTGCAGCAAAAGTAAGATAAACGAGGGAAAAAAAATCCAATAAAGCACAAAGACGTCATTTTGATAGGTTGTTATGTATTTTGTCGAGACAAGCTCGAGAATCCATCCAGGGAACTTGTCTCGAGTATGGGACAGCTTCCCATATATTCAAAGCCTAAGTGGGTTCGGATTTAGGATACGATCGATCATGCTGACGCCGTTGGATAGAACCGTCGCTACCCAAGAGCCGTATTTGTAAAAATCATATCCTAATGTCATATTCTTTCCTTTCACTTAGTGAAAACCGCGGGTCAACTTAGAAGGCATCAGCTACTCGGAAAAACCACGTGTTTCATTCACTAGAAGACGACAACATCGGCCGAGCGTGTTCACGCACGACACCAACAATTCTTGTCTGAAAAGAATGAAGAAATCGAAGTGCGGGCCTAGGGAAGGACTTCGAGTATTCAAGAAAGGATCGAAGATCGTGCCAACGATGTGATGACCTATTAAGACCTAGCGGGATCAGTTTTGTTGCTTCTGCAATCCTTCGGGAAAGACTAGATCAAGGTTGGGACAAGGCAAGACAAGACAAGACAAGACAGATGTGGGATCGACCAAGAACCGCCATGCACGGTTTGTAGTTACTGATAACAACCAAACTCGAACGTGTCTAGGCCATGCCATGAAGATCGAGAGCATGCAATGTGATGACCCGTTAAGATCTAGTGCAATCAGTTTTGTTGCTTCTGCAACCCATCGGGAAAGGCTTGATAAGGGTTTGGACAAAGTAAGACAAGATCGAGAACCACCATGCACATTTTGTAGTTACTGATAATTGCAAAACTCGAATGTGTGTAGGCCACGCCATGGAGATCGAGCATGCGATGTGATGACCCGTTAAGATCTAGCATGATCGGGTTGTTGCTTCTGCAATCCATCGGGGAAGGCTAGATTAGAGTTTGGACAAAGCAAGACAAGATCGAGAATCGCCATGCACGTTTTGTAGTTACTGAGAACTGCTGAGCTCGAACTTTTCTAGGCCACGCCAAACGATGCTTTGGGTTTTCTTGGTTTTTCCCTAAAGAGGAGAGTCGAACAAGAGAGAGCGGCGAGCTCTATTCGATGATGTACAAGTCTCTAACGATTGCAAGCATCGGCGGTTCCTATCTTCTCCTGTTTCTTGCTTCCCTTGTTTTCTGGGACAAGACACGACATATGATAGTTGATGCAGTTGTTGAATATATCTAGATGCTTGTGCAAAGCTATAGACATTGGCGACGATGCTGAGATGGGTCCCTGAATTCTAAGCCGACGTTCGATTTGGTTGTCTGAATATTCAATTCCGTTGACCTGGTCCTTGCTTGTCCTATGTGGTTGGAACCGCTTTGGCCGTTCGAGACTACTCGGTCGTAGACTTGTTGGACCGACGTTTGCAGACGTGACTAATAACGTGTACACGGCCACCTCTGCAAAAGATGGAGCGATCCTCATTGGTTTGACAGTATTGTCAATTTGAACTCCCAAATGACAAGTTTTTCAATATTAATCGTTTACTTTGTATGACATCTTATTTTAAAAAATTGGGGAGAGAAATGCTACATATGTTATAATGTTAGTATGATACTCACTTTAATATCATAACTTTTCAACCGATAATTTGAGTTTCATAACTTTTTAGTCGATCATCGGAATGTCATAATTTTAAGAAAACGTACCATAAGTGCTATAATTTTTAAAATTCATCGGATTTTCGAGCAAGGGAAATTGTCAATCGACCTCCTTCCAATGAACATTTATTAATATAGTTATGACGCTCAAACAATTGATTAAAAAAATTAGCACTAGAGTGCACATCATATGACAGTGTCCTTTTCCCGAGAGAAATGTTTGAGCGGCCTTGAGAAGTACTTGAAACTGCAAATTTGCGTGCATTTGTTTCGTGAAAAATAAATGATTTAAAAAATGTTGTCATAAAAATAATTATATGTGCCGTTTGAAAAAATTAGTTAATGAAAAATATTTCTGTTATCGACCAAAACTTATGTCTCATTATTTTCATTAATGGCGAAAATATATTTAGTCCATTCACTTTTGCAAGTAATACGTACAATCATTTTTAGAAAAACGTTCTCCAAATCATCTATTTTCTTTGAAATAAACACGGTCGAAATTCAAGATTATGATACATCCATGGATTGATGAGTCTCACTGACATATTTTCATTCTCCATACATTTTGAAGCGTCGATCTAGACGCAACAAATTTTAAAATAGAGTAAGGGCAGGAGAGAGACATCGCCGTTGTGATGGGGCAAAAGGCGAGGCGTCCATGCTTGAGCAAAACGCCCTTGACTCGTCCGCGCACGCAAGCAATCGTGTTTGAGGAGCGTTGAAGGGAAGAGGCCTTCGATTTTGCCTTGAATGATCCAAAGATTCATGCAAGACTCATCCACTCCCAAGAAATTGGGATGGTGAAAATTTCTTCAGCAAGAGGTAATCATTTGCCTATGAAAGTAGGGATGGCAACTTACACCGGATTTTGGACCCACAAGATGGTAGTTGTGTTTGGTATAGTAAGACGAGGTTAAGATCCCGATCAAAATGGGAAAAATTATTCAAAAAGTTTTAAATTTATTCAATTTTTGTCAATTCAGTTATAAACTTTTAATTTTATCAATTAAATCATAAACTCTTTTACATTTTATCAATTGAGTCCATTCAATTAATTTTAATTGGAAATCATGATATGGATGTTGGCCATTTTATGTGGCATTATTTTTAACAATAATATTTTGAATTTTTATTTTTATTCTTTTTCTTTTCCTCCTTTCTTCTTCCTCCAACTAGTTGTCGGGGGCTTGGGGAATGGGTAGCGATCGGCCAACGACCATGTCATACAAGATAGTCAGCATTCATGTTAGCGATTTCCAACTAAGATTGGTTAGATAAACTCAATTGACAAAACGTGAAAATATTTAAGATTCAATTAGCAATATTACTTTAACAAACAAAAAAACAACAATATTACAAGGTTTAAGGGTAAAAGTGCAATAAGTTTATAACTTTTTGGACCATTTTCCCATTCACAATGCCCTATGGACTATAGAGTTCGAAGCTAATTTAGAATATAGTTGGCCAGTAACTTGATACCCAACATATTATAATACCGAAACTCTTCTAATAGAATGTCCTTAAGCTAACAGATTGATGGAGACTAAGGGTATATAGTTGGCTATTTTGATAGGTTGTTATGTATTTTGTGTTAACATGAGCTGTCAAATATAATCTCAATAGGAAAGTTTTTCTATTTAAAGTCTCTCAATATTTGTTGCTAATATGAGCTATCAATTAGGGCCTAAATAGGATAGTTTTTATTTATTAAAATCTTTGTATATTTGTGTCTCTTGATTTGTAGGAGATTCTATGGTGGCTGAAGGCGGTGTATATATATATGTTTATAATCTTGTAAAGAATGGAATGAAAAAAGGGAAAAAAATTTCGTCTATTCTTTAACATGGCATCAGAGCCTTAATCTAGGGACTCTCTGTTTATTCTGATCAAGATCCGAATTCCTTGTCATGGCGTAGCCACACAGTGGTTTCGTGCAGTTGCCATGCCGATTGCACCCGCTATCGGGACTCATGGCAGATGACAATCCACCCACCGATGTAGTTCCTTCGATTCCAACGAAGGGCACTATGAATTCTCCAGGCATTGTAGTCCCGCACCAAGCTCCGGGAGGGACTTCCACTACTGATGCACTCCTTGAAACCTTGACTTCCAAGTTGACACAAATCTTGACTCACCATCAGGCTTCACCTTCTCATGCTGAAAACTCCGCTCCACCAATTGCAGTCAAGTTGGATGGTCGTAATTATGGCCTTTGGTCCCAAGTTGTCGAGATGTATATCTTCGGGAAAGACAAATTGGGATATATCAATGAGGATCTTTCTCCACCACTTCTGACCGACCTTAATTTTCGGAAGTGGAAGACTGACGATGGTACAGTTAAAGGATGGCTCATCAATTCCATGGACCAGGCATTGATTGGAAATTTTATCCGTTTTCCAACAACTAAGGCAGTATGGGATTCGGTGGCTACTACGTTCTTTGATGGCACCGATGTCTCCCAGTTATATGATTTGAAGCGACGTTTGTCCCAACTAAAACAGGCAGGTGGCCCAATTGAAAAGTATTATAATGAGCTCCAGGGTTTATGGCGGGAGGTTGATTTTCAACGGCCTAATCCCATGACTTGTCCTCGTGATATTGAGCGCTACAATGCTCTTGTGCAAGAAGACCGTGTATATCTCTTCCTTGATGGGCTCGATGACTGCCTTGACAAAATTAGGGCTGATGTTCTACAAATGTATCACTTCCCGATGGTGGAGCAAGCCTATGCCAGGGTGAGGCGGGAGGATGTACGCCAAACTGTTATGCTGTCTTCAACTGAACCACCTAACACTGCGGCAGCCCTGGTGTCGCGTGGTGGGAAGGTTACCTCACACTTCCTCGATGCTAACAATGAGCCCAAAGCTCTCCAGATGGTCCCTCCTAATATTGCGTCTAGTGGAGGGAGGACTAACAATGGTTTGAAGGCTAAACCACAACACCCAGGAGGTTGTACTCATTGTGGTAATTCTAAACACAATAAAGATACCTGTTTTAAATTGCACGGTTATCCAGATTGGTGGAAGGAGTTGCAAACCAAGAAAAAGACAGAAAATGCTATAGGACGGGGGCAAGCATCGTTGGCTACCGGAACCTCACCCCTCTCTTTGGTACCATAGGTAGACGCTACTTCTGATGCGGCTCCTGAAGGTAACACTAGGTGTGCACTTGTTAGTAATTCTCAAGGTGGTAGGGAGGAGTGGATTGTTGATTCTGGGGCAACAGATCACATGACACCCAATCGCGACGATATTATATGCTACACCACTCCAAGGAGACAAAGTATTTATAATGCGAATGCCACTAGTTATCCTGTCACTTGGGCTGGCAATGTTGATAGTACACCTTCTTTATCATTGTCTCACACTTTATTAGTGCCATCTCTGTCTAATCACTTACTCTCTATTGGCCAATTCACTGATGCTTTGAAGTGTTGTGTTCTTATGTATCCGTCTTTTTGCTTATTTCAGGATATCCTCACGAAGGAGATTATTGATCGTGGTACTAAAAGGGGGGGTTGTACTATGTTGATGACTTCCATGCAGGCCAAGCACATCACACAAGTAGTGGGTCTACTAATAAAGAAAAAGCAATTTGGTTATGGCATCGTCGTTTAGGACACCCATCTTTTGGGTATTTAAAGCATTTATTTCCAAACTTGTTTCATAATTTGTCAGATACTGAATTCCAGTGTGAAACATGTATTTTGGCAAAAAGTCATCGTGTCTCTTTTCCTTTGAGTTTTAATAAGAGCACCAGGCCGTTTTCTTTGGTTCATTCAAACGCGTGGGGTGCTTCACTGCTTACTACTCTATCTGGCATTCATTGGTTTGTAACATTTGTGAATGATTGTACCCAAATGTCTTGGGTTTATTTAATGAAGCATAAAGATGAAGTGGTAGCAATATTTCGTATGTTTCATTGAATGATTGCAACGCAGTTTGGGACTCAAATTCAAGTCCTTCATAGCGACAATGGTGAGGAATATATTAATCAGCATCTTGCAGCTTACTTTCAAGACCACGGGCTTATACATGAAACATCTTGCCCCAGGACACCCCAATAGAATGGTATAGCTGAGAGGAAGAACCGCCATATCCACGAGACAGCACGAGCACTCTTTTTAGGTGGTCAAGTTCCGTCTCATTTTTGGGATGCTGCTGTGGTAACAACAGTACATTTGATGAATAGAATGCCCTCTCATGTGTTGAATTTTCAGACCCCACTTCAAGCACTTGCATCATATGTTTCTCTTCCTTCGATCATGACACTACCTCCCAAAGTGTTTGGGTGTGTGGCATACGTCCATCTCCACAAGAACCAACGGACAAAACTCGATCCGTGTGCGGTGAAGTGTGTTTTCATTGGTTATGGCACTCATCAGAAAGGATACCACTGTTACAATCCAGCTACCAAAAAAACTCATGTCACAATGGACGTCACCTTCATCGAGTCTGAATTATTTTTTCCCACACCCAATTATACCTTTCACGGGAGACTTCTAGTGAAAGGACAAATTGGTGGGAAGATAGTGTGATGGCAGGGGTTGTGGCTAATTTTGCTAAGGAAAAGGCTGATTGTGCTTTGAAAGAAAATGACCCCGTAGTGCTAGCACGTGGCGACACGAGGACTGGTGATGCACAAGCTAAGGTGCAAGGTGACAAGCGGATTGACATTCTACAATAGGCAGCATTGACAGGCAATGGTGTGGTTACGGATCATGGTGGGACACCGGAAAATAAGCAGTAGTGCACTAAAGAATTTGAAGAACAGCTCCCTCCACTTCAAAATACCCCCTCTTTAGTACCTGACAATTCTCCTGAGATAAGTTCCCTTACCACATAGAATTTGTTGGTTGATACTGATGTAACTATTAGTTATAAATTGCCCGACCGGCATAATCGTGGCAAGGCTCCTAATAGGTACTCACCAGATGTAGAAAAACAAAGGTCGAAGTATCCGATCACCAATTATGTTTCAACGAAACAGTTGTCAGGACCTTTAAAGGCATTTGTCTCGAATGTCTCTGCTAGTAGAATTCCTAGTGGAGTTCAAGAGGCATTGAGAGATCCCAAATGGGTTCAAGCAATACAAGAAGAGATGAAGGCTTTACAGAAAAATGAGACTTGGAGACTTGTAGAGTTACCGAAAGGAAAGAAGGCAGTAGGATGTAAATGGGTCTTCACCATCAAATATAAAACAGATGGTTCTGTTGAGAGGTACAAGGCAAGTCTGGTAGCAAAGGGATATACCCAGACCTATAGCGTGGACTACCAAGAAACATTCTCTCCTGTTGCAAAACTGAATACTGTGTGGGTATTGTTATCACTTGCAGCAAATTTGGACTGGCCCTTACATCAATTTGATGTAAAGAACGCGTTCTTACACAGAGATCTAGAAGAAGAGATCTACATGGAAATCCCACCAGGATATGCATGTGCTGATAAATTGGAAGTGGTATGTAAACTTGAGCGATCGTTGTATGGGTTAAAGCAATCACCATGGGCTTGGTTTGGTCGCTTTAGCTCTGCAATGAAAAGGTATGGGTACACTCAAAGTAATTCAGACCATACATTGTTCCTAAAACGACAGCGTGACAATGTAACGGCATTAATTATATATGTAGATAACATGATCATCACAGGGGATGACCTTGAGGAGATCACAGAACTTCAAAGGAAACTGGCAAATGAGTTCGAGATGAAGAACTTGGGGGGCCTAAAATATTTTTTGGGCATTGAAGTGGCCAGATCAAATAAGGGTATATTCTTATCTCAACGGAAGTATGTGTTGGACTTGTTGGCTGAGGTGGGGATGTTGGATTGCAAACCTGCTGATACCTCTATAGTATAGAATCATAAACTTGGAGTTTTTCCTAATTAGGTATCAACCGATAAAGACCGATATCAAAGATTAGTAGGGAGACTGATTTATCTATCACACACTCGGCCTGGCATTGCATATGCTGTAGGAGTTGTAAGTCAATTTATGCACGCTCCTAGTGAAGAGCATATGAATGTTGTAGTTCGGATTTTACGCTACTTGAAGTCAGCACCAGGGAAATGACTATTCTTTGCAAAGAATAATCACCATGAGGTGGAAGGATTTACAGATGCCGATTGGGCTAGTAATACCTCGGATAGGAGATCGACGTCAGGTTACTTCACATTTGTAGGAGGAAACTTGGTTACATGGAGGAGCAAGAAACAGGAAGTAGTAGCTTTGTCAAGTGTTGAAGCCGAGTTTCGAGGGGTGGCTAAAGGACTATGTGAGCTTTTGTGGCTAAAGAAGTTGTTGACAGAACTTGGTTTTCCACCTAAGTCAGGAATGCAACTGTTTTGTGATAATAAGGCCACGATTCAGATTTCCCACAACCCGGTTCAACATGACCGCACTAAACATGTTGAAGTTGATAGGCATTTTATCAAGCAAAATCTGGATGATAAGGTGGTGAGTTTTTCATTTATCAAATCTGAAGACCAGTTTGCGGACATACTCACAAAGGCAATATCGAGTCGAGCATTCCACAGCTCACTTGTCAAGCTTGGTATCAAAGATATTTTCTCACCGGCTTGAGGGGGAGTGTTAACATGAGCTGTCAAATATAATCTCAATAGGAAAGTTTTTCTATTTAAAGTCTCTCAATATTTGTTACTAATATGAGCTGTCAATTAGGGCCTCAATAGGATAGTTTTTATTTATTTAAAATCTTTGTATATTTGTGTCTCTTGATTTGTAGGAGATTCTATGGTGGCTGAAGGCGGTGTATATATATATGTTTATAATCTTGTAAAGAATGGAATGAAAAAAGGAAAAAAAAATTCGTCTATTTTTTAACATTTTGTCGTGACAAGCTCGAGAATCCATGCACAGGGAACTTGTCTCGAGTACGGGACAGATTCCCATATTAACAATGACTAAGACTAAGAGGGGTTCGCGTTCGATTTGGAATAAGATCGAGCGGGTCCACGATGGCGGATAGAACCGTCGCTACACGAGCCGCATTTATAAAAATCACATCCTAAAATCATATTCTTTCCTTTCACCTAGTGAAAACCGCGAGTCAACTTAGAAGGCATCAGCTACTCGGGAAAACCACGTGTTTCATGCACTAGAAGACGACAAAATCGACCGAGTGCGTGTTCACGCACGACACCGACAATTCTTGTCTGAAAAGACTGAAGAAATCGAAGTGCGGGCCTAGGGAAGAACTTCGAGGACTCAAGAAAGTATCAAAGATCGTACCTGCGATGTGATGACCCGTGAAGACCTAGCGCGATCAGTTTTGTTGCTTCTGCAATCCTTCGTAAAAGATTAGATTAGGGCTTGGACAAAGCAAGACAAGACAAGACAGACAGGGGATCGACCAAGAACTGCCATGCACGGTTTGTAGTTACTGATAACTGCCAGCCAAACTCCATGAAGATTGAGCATGCGATGTGGTGACCCGTTAAGATCTAGTGCGATCAGTTTGGTTGCTTCTGCAACCCATCGGGAAATATGCTAGATTAGGGTTTGGACAAAGCATGATAAGATCTAGAACCGCCATGCACGTTTTGTAGTCACTGATAACTGATGAACTCACTCAAACGTGTCTAGGCCACGCCAAACGGTGCTTTGGGTTTTTTCTTGGTTTTCCCCAAAAGAAGAGTCGAACAAGAGCGAGCAGCGAGCCCTATTCGATGACGGACAAGTCTCTAATGAATGCAAGCATCCGCCGTTCTTATCTTCTTATGTTTTCTTGCTTCTTTTTGGTTTTTTGGCGTAAGACACGACAGGTGACAATTGATGCAGTTATTGAATATATCTAGATGCTTGTGCAAAGCTATGGAAGATTGGCGACAATGCCGAGACGGGTCTCCCAAATTCTGAGCCGACACTTGATTTGATTGTCTTGAGTATCAACTTCGATCGGCTTGGTCCTTGCTTGGACGCTGCGATTCGAACCGTTTTGGTCGTTTAGGACGACTTGGTCATAGGACCGACATTTGCAGACGCGACTCCTAACATGTACACGGCCACCTCGACAAAAGGTGGAGCAACCCTCATTGGTTTGAAGAGTATTGCTGATTTGAACTCCCACATGATAAGTCTTTCGATATTAATCATTTACTTTGTAAACATCTTATATGAGAAAAATGGGGAGAGAATGCTACAAGTGTAATAATTTTTTTGGGATATTTACTTTAATATCATAACTTTTTGACCGACTACTTGAATTTCATAACTTTTTAGTTGATCACCAAAATGTCATAATTTAAAGAAAATATACCACAAGTGCTAGAAATTTTAAAACACATTGGATTTTCCGGCAAGGGAAACTACCGAACTCATTCGAATGAAAACTTATTAATAGTTATGACACTTAAATAATCGATTGAAAATTATAACACTATAGTGAGCACCGTACGATGGTGTTCTCTTCTTGAGAATAATGTTTGAGTGGCCTCGAGAAGTACTTGAAACTAAGAATTTTAGTATATTTGTTTCGCGGGAAATGAATGATTTCAAAAACATATTCTTAAAAATGACCGCATGTATTACTTGAAAATAATTAGTCAGTGAAAATGTTTCTATTGTCTACAACAATTTGTGTTTAATTGTTTTTGAAGACAATGAAAAAATATTTTGTTCATTTATTTTTTGCAAGTGATATAAACGGTCATTTTTAGAAAATTGATTTTCAAATCATCTATTTTCCATCAAACAAACACAGCCAGTCTCTATTATATATTTCCATTGACCATACATTCTGAAGCGGCAATCTAGATGCAACAAATTTTATGTTAAGAATTGCAAGGACTTCCAATTAGAGTAATTCTGAGAGCCGTGCTCATCACCAGTGGAATCACACACGTCGAACGTGCGGGCATGAGAAGTTACATGTAATCCGTGAAAATTAAATCGTAAGCCTAAAGTTTAGAAATAGTAATAAGAAAAAAATTCTGAGCGATGCTTTGGAGAGTTTGAAAGAGATTGGAAGAAGGCATGAGCGCATGCAGAATGGCATCCTTCTAGTTTGACAAGACCTATAAATCTTGAGTAAATCTCAGGCGAATTGATCCTCTGTGGATTTAACCATCGATGCCTTCGTTGACTTCTGAACTGGGTTGGACTAAATGACGTCACTTTTTGGTTTTTTTCCACTTTTGTCGATTGAGAATTCCACTCACAAAAGTCATCGAAAGTATCTTGCTTCGAATTTGTCATCAAATGCTTAAAATAAAGTTAGGAAAAAAGAGAGAAAAAATCACTTCGAACTTTGTAAGTATAATTGATGCATTACCAATATGGATATATGTCACCATATTTATCGTGATTTTAAATATGAATATATCCTTAAATTATTTAAACATGAGGATATCTCTCTTGGACATGGAAGAAAAATATTTACTTAGGAATAAGAGACCTTCTCAAATGGAGAGGGTAGACTCCACCGTAACCTCCTTAGGGAGGTTATTTGAAGAATTGGCAAGTTGGTATAGTGAAGGTGGGAAGGGGATGTGAAATTCCTCCTATTAGGTTGACCCATGCTTGACACAATTGTCGAGCAATTGACTTGTCAACCTCGTATCCTTGATTACTTGACAACTATACAAAGCAATATGGTCATATGTCACCACATCTATTGTTTGGTGGTCAAGGGAAAATGATTCCTCCTATTAGGTTGACCCATACTTCACACAAAACCATTTTCAAGGAAATTAGTTAATTTTTATTTGTTTGGTGGTCCATGGAAAATGATTTCCTTCTTACTATAACAGAAAATTGTTTCCTCCCCTCCCCCTAATTTATGCTTGTTGTTTTTAGTCAATTGAGACGTTTTTGTGAATTATTTAGATTTTCGTCATCCAAATATCATAAATTTGAAAAAAAAAAATCTCGGAAACGGCCCATCTAACGATGAATTTACATGAATCGATTTCACATTACAAGTTTTTGCACGAGTAGGTTTTACGCTCCTTGGGTTCATCTATCGCCCTTGCTTTTAATTTTTTCGAAAAAAATATATAAAATACAATTATGAGTTTATGTCCGTTTGATTAACCTAATCCTACTTTTTCTGGAATCTTGAATATATGTTTCATCAAGTCTGAGAAAAATCATATAACTATTTGGGAAAATTCCAAATAAGAACCTAAAATAGATCTTATTTTAAATAAATGCCTGAATTGACCATATCAGCATTAAAGAAGGGCTTGAAATGGTTTTTGTTATTTCAAATAAGGACTTAGCCTTACCAGGTAAAAAATTCCAATTGATCAAGAATATTTTCATCTTTATACATTTTAAATTTAAATTACAGTAGATTAAAGATTAAAAAAGTAAAAAAAAAAGAACACACACAAGAGGGATGGCTCCCTCTTGCCTATGGCCACCACCTCATCATCAATGGGGTGGCGGCAATGGTCAGCGAGGTCACCGGTGCTTGGGTGAGGGGCCATGGGTGACCCTAGCCTAGTGCCCCCGTAACTCGTTGCTAGCTACAAGGGTGCCCCTCATCGGTGAGGGTCACTGGCCCTTGCCTAGGGGTCAGTGACCTCGTCAACTATCATTGTCGCCCACTGGCGATGGGGCGACACCCACAGATGGGAGGGAGCTCTCCCTCCCTTGTGTGTGTGTGTTTTTTTTAGTTTTTTTTTTGGAAAGATATAACATAAAAAGAACATAAAAAAGTAAAACAATTTTAAAAATTTAAAAGATGAAATTGTCCTTCACCAGACAATGAGTTCAAGCCTTTCTTCGAAACAAATATGACAATTTTATGCTTTTATTTGAAATAAAATCTATTTCAAGCCTTTATTTGAAAAAATGAGGCTATTCCAAGCCATTATTTGAGACAATCTCCACTTCGGGCCCTCATCTGAAAAAATAATGACACTTTGGATCCTTATTTGAAAATTTTCAAGTTTTGAGTATTTTCTGCTAAATAAGAGTTAAATTGCGTGAGCACAAAATTTAAAGGCAAAATGGGGAAAAATCTTACCTGAAGTCAACAAAAAACATTTAGACAAGTCAAGATCCGACAAAAAGAACACTCAACGTTGTTGGAACAAAAGTCAAAACAGTAATCGAATGGAGATATTCGAAGGTGCTGAGGGATGGATCGGGTCATTTTCCTCCGGGCGCTGTTTCGAAGAAATTCCGGGCGCTAGAGTATATCAATCGAAGAAATTCGAACCTTGCCTGACCTCGTGCGGTTCGGTTCGGTTCGGTTCGGGACGGTTTTTCGGTTTTCCTATTTTTATTTTTTTTTTTATTGGAATTTAAATAAATAAGAGATAATAAATAAGAAATATTATTCAATTTTCAAATTTATGTGAGACCGAACCGAAAACCGAACCGAAAGCGCAATTCGCCCGACTCGACGCCCGGCTCGACGGTTAAAATTAATTGTGTTCATGTACCATATTCATATTTTCCTTGGAAAGATAGAGCAAAATTTTCCCATGGAAAGATAGAGCTAAAGTTATGAAATAACCCGTTCCTAAACAATACGACAAGTTAAAGTATTCAATAATTTTAATGTTTTTCCTAACTTATGAATGATGGCCTACAATTAGGGTGTGAAAGATATGAAAAGTGGGGAGACTAATCATCGGATTTCGAAAAACTGAACATGTACATCCTATTGTGATGTCATATAAATTTAGTGAGATCATTGTCGATTGATTTAAATAATAATAAATGCGGGATTTTTAAACACTTCAGTTGGATGTGATTCCTTTAAGCCACATCAAATCATACTCAAACACGACTCGATGTGAATGCTTGGAGCTTGATGCTCGATCTAAACTTCTTGTTACTTGATTTTTTAAGAGCTTTCAGAGCGATGACGAAGTTCATTTCAGTTCAGGCTTAAATTTTGTTTCAAGAGCTCAAGCTCGGTTTAACTCTTGAAAGTACAGATCATGCTTATTTTTGCAATGGAAGCACAAGAAGACAAGTTCAAAAGGCTAGCCTGATCAAGATATGCACGACCGAAAGTGATCGAAATTTAACCGACACCCAATCGATGCAGACGAGCTATCACAGGACGCACCAAGAGTGATCGAGATTTCCCAATATCTGATACTGCCCCAAGCTACAAAAGCTAGCCTGATCACGCAATGTACAATCGAAAGCACATGCTCTGCCCAGGAAGGCTCTTCCATAGTCATGGCTAAAGAATAGACACAGAAAGTTTCAAACTAGCTCAACCTGCAAATTCTCCATTCATAATTACGGTTTTGGGTCCTTCAGGAAGGAGAAGGACGCTCTTGTTCAGCAAATGAGATGGATGCTAACTGCGCTTGTGAAAACCAAAAATCTGCTGTAAGAGACATTCAAACCGAAAGCAACCGATAAACTGGGAACACTTCCATTGAGGACACTCGACATACCTATGAAGCCTGTTCAACAAGGGCCTAGCACAAATATCATTCTGTTGCATATTTCTTTTGCATAATTCCCCATCGGGGTCATGTGAATTAATCAATACAGGCCGTGTGGTCAGACAATTAATAAAAGGAAATTCTTTTTGATGATAATGAATAATAACTGATTGAAACTATCAAAATGTGGACCAAGAAAATTTTTCAGATGGGGGAAAATACAGTAGCTAAACCTTGGTCCACAGTAATTAAAAGCTTATCATATGCCATCATTGTCTTGTGCTTGGACTTAAATGTTCCCTTCCCTTTGGCCAAAACTTCGCCATCCGTATCTATGATGCCTTCCTTGGTTGGGTCGTCAACGCGTGGGCCAGGTTCCAAGACAAAGGCTTTGACCTGCAGCATAGGAAGAACAAATATGCTTGCTTACATATTCTGCCATTTCACAAAATGAGACACAGTTACTTAGAGTAATTATATGGAGCTCAGGTCTTGTGTATGGGCAAAGAGCAAAGAGCAAAGAAATGAGAAAACTCATGAGAGTTTCTAATTCTTTGAAAGCATAGCATACCTTGATATAAGTAACATGAGGTGATTTGACATGACCTCCATTATTTAGCTCGGTCATCAATGATAGCAAAGGCAACTTTGGGCAATCCCGGATAGCAATTAAGTCCAAGCAGCCATCAGATAACTGTGGGAGTCCAAAGAATAGGGTTGTCATTTTTTGTCCTCAATCATGTGAATCTTAAAAGAAGATTTTAAAAAAAAAAGAAAGTGAAATGCTAAGTTATTTAACTTGCAGCTTAAAAGAACACAAAATGGGGTAAAAACATCATTCACCTCAAACACTCATAAATTAGTCATGCATGTTGTGACCAACTTGAACATACCATACATCATGCGTGTTCAACTTATATCTCAACTGTCTTATAAAGTATCTACACCTCTAGAAACATATAAGACGAACTTCAAAGTAAAAAACTGGTCCTATGCATTACAGATTGAAGATAAACATTCTGCCGCCACATGAACTAGATTAGAAAAAGAACACGGGTCATCTAGAGCAGTATGCAAGATATGAACTAATCAATGTGTGATGTGGTATCATGTTATAGGAACTTCATGCATACATGTTTTGTGTTTTACTTATAATAGTGTTGAACATTATCATCCATATATATACTAGAAAGGAGCTCATTATTCCATAATGCAAATAAAAGCTAGACCATTCGTACAGTACTGTGAGCAAATTTTGCTCAAGCCGCGAGATCAATTAATCATAAATTTGGTGCTGTAATATGCAAGTGTTTAGACTTTAAAGGTTTCATCTTTACCTTAATTGTGCTTTCTTTATGCTATGCTCATAATAAGTGATGATGCAGCTCATATGAATAAGAAATTGTGAAGATGTTCACTTTGCACACTGATTGGGAGTTTAATTTGTTTTCCTATGGAAGACCAAACTAAAGAGTCACCACATGGGAGCCAAGAAGGCTATTAACTTTTATATCCCAACCTGTGCATCAGGTGCTGCCATAATGTCTTCAGCACCCCAAGCAACATTATGGAGCCAGATTGAAATAAATGGGCCATCAATACTTCTCCAGCTTAACTCCTCCAACTTAACATCAGGTCCTTGGTAGCCTTGTCCTTCAACCTTAGCAGAGCTTCCTTCACTTTTCTCAAAGGCAATGTCCTTTCCACCAAAGTTGCCACTATAATTAGTAGGCTCCCCATGAGTTTCATATCCAGGAGCAGGCACAAAGGAGATGCGCCCGCTATATCTTCTCAGATGAAGTATACGTTGAAGTGCCTACACAAAATCCCATAAATATCAAATACTCCAGCACTTAACGTTACACAAAGAACCATGCTAATTTACTGATGGCAAGGATGCAAATCAGGGGAAAAAAACCAATAAACTTGAGGAAATATATTGGACATTTATAAGTGAGATATATACCATGAGAAAGTAAAACTTGGTAGGTTTATCTCCCACTAAGTTCTCTAGCAACAAAACATTGTGATCGGAGGTTTCAGGGATAGCAGGTAGATGCAATGTAGCTATTGACTACACATTATATCACAGGCCCACTTTTACCATCTGTAATTGTAACTCTTTGAAGAGCATATAATAAAAGCTCAGAATAATGGAATTAAAGGACTCTGCATCAGCTATGCTTATGAGGGAAAGTGATTCACGAGGAAACATTACATGTAATCGCCGCAACTAACTTCATAAACAAAAGTGCTCTATGATTTTCTTTCTTTTCTTTTTTTTATTTTTGGCCAGTTAAAAATTCCTCAATGATCAGTAGCATAGCAAGTTAAACATGAGCTAGAGGACTGAAGTTCAATCTGGAGAGAGAGAGAGAGGATGGTAGTGTCATGCCAAAACTTACATAAAAATCTAAACGAGCACTTCCCATCCATCTATATTTCTCAGATTCAATATCAATGTCTGCAACAAGACCTGAAACAAAACAAATACATTCATAAAAAGATCATAAGCCGCTGATATAACTTCCTTCCTGCCTCTCTATTCCAAAAAATGATGAGCTCAATACAGGGCCACAATGCATGCTAGTCCAACTATACGAACTTTTCATGGCATTGACATAATCAAGGAAGTCAGGCTCTTTGGGAGGCGAGAGTGAATGGAGCTTTATACAGCTCTAGATTATGTCCTGTTATTCATTGTCAAGACTGAGTATTTGCACTATGAGAAATACTTTGGAGAGAAAAGGTAAAAACAAATTGTACCAATATAGATAACCTAAACATAGTACATTATCACATGAATTTGGCATACCCCAGGAGAGCATTAAAATGCTGAAATATTTGGCATCGCCTTGCTTGATGGTGGCCACATCCAGTGATTTCTTGTGTCCTATAAATAGTCAGACCCCAAATACCATTTAAAAAGAGATCAAATAGCTAAGACAAAGAAAAATGAAAAAAATAAGGAACACAAACAATCAGAGAGTGAAGAATCAAGCAAAGATACAATGCTGAAATGCAAATAAAACAAAAACATCAACCTCTAATAATGGCAAGAGTAGCATAAGATGCTGTACATGGTTCACCGACAGAATCCAAAAGAGACTTTACCATGCCATTTCCAGTACCTGTATAAAGCCAGATGTGTTAGATGCAGGAACAACTCATCCAAGATCCATGTCAACCAAAGAAAGAGCAGAAATCCTGTATTTTGTTACCTCTAACAGTGCCTCTCAAAGATGTTACCGATTAAACAGGAAACACCAATGAAAATCATGGAGCAAAAAAGACTGCTATTTTAACTTAAGCATAATCTGTACTATCCATCTAGGAAGGATGCTGTGAAACCCAAATCCTTTCTTCAATTACTATACTCAACAACATGAGCAAAGAACAAACCTGCAGGAACAATGCCGATAGGAACTTTCATTGCTGCCTCCCAGTCCTCTCGTTCAAGTAATCCATTTACTACCTACTAAAAGTTTGAGAACTTTGTTTGTGAAGAGAATAATAGGACAGAACGAGGCATGATACTGTTAACTACCATGTAAGACACATAAAGATAACATCATTGTGGCTCCTAAACAGGTTAAAGGCTGTGAACTACCTTCAAAGAAAAGTTGACAAATTGCAGCCATTTCATACAAGGTCTACGACCATGCCAAGAGTTTATCATGACATCTAGTATCTGCACCTAAATAACTAACCTCAACTAAGATTCCATCTCCGCTTACACAGACAATACCATCATACTTTGATAGATCCAGAGAACGAGCGACTTCCTTTGCATGCAACTGGTATTGAGTCTCTGAAATTGCAGTAGAAAACTTTGCATGAGCAATCAGCTAACATGAAGTAAAGCTGTAAGAGTATTCATTAACATCTATGACCTCAAACCTTGTATGTCAAATTGAATGCCGGCATCCTCAAGAAGAGGTTTTACAACATTGGCCAAAGTCTTGGGAGCCAATTTCTTTCCTCCAAAAGGATTTAATAGTATAAACAACTTTTTTGGACGGTCTGTCAAAAAGAGCAGAGGTGAATAAAAGCAACTAAAGAAAAACTAGTGCCGTTAACTTTTGAAACAGTCATCTTAAAGGACAGAAGCATCAAAACCCCCTCACACCATACTACTCCTCTTTGATTGCTTAAAATCAAAAAAATTTCAAGCAACACAGAGTAATAGCTACTGTCGCATACTCCCACTTCTTCCTCAAATCGCTTTTGTTCACTGGGCATGCGCTGGACTAAAATCTTAATGTCCTCTTGTAGTTTGTACTGATAAACCGCATAATGGGTTGTCTTAATGTACTTCCTTCAATGATCAATGAAGTACCATGTTGATCAAAAACAGAAAGCCACAAAAGCAAACGACATTTGCAAATTAGACCACCTACGACATCCATTTGCAACTCCAAGTGAGCCTACCATAACACTTCAACAAGCTCTCTCAACAAGACTCAGATATATTCTAAATTGATTTAGGACACCGACGTGCAAATGCAATGGCGCAATTGAATCGCATCACAGTATAATCCTTCCAGATTGAAACGATTCAAGTGAGGCATCACGGTTACCTCGGCAACATCAGATACATAAGTCACAGGTTTCTACTTCATTCCTACGCTCCCAACGTCGAGCAACCAGAACCGAAATTCGAAACCCGCGGCAAACACATCGATCACTCACCTAGAGAATCGAGGCAGCCCCGGAGCTTCTCGCACCAAAGGCTCTTCGACTCCTCCGACAGCGGCTCGAACACGATGTCCTTCCTCACCAAGCCGCCCCCGCCCTTGCTCCCGACGCAGCAGGCCTGATCGCCGGCGTCGTCGACGACCGCCTTGATCCTTATCCTGGGGCCCTCCGCGGCGAACCCGAGCACCTCCTTCTCGACGCTGAGGCTCCGCTGACGCCCCCCGGACCACACCAGCCTCCCGTCGGCGGTCAGGGTCACCGGAGCCACGGTGCCGCCGATGAGGACGCGGTCGGAGATCGCCGGGGGCGGCGGCTGGGTATCTCCCGGCGGGTCCATTTTGCGGGTCGTCGCCGGCGGACTCTCCGAGTGGGTGGATCGTTTTGGGTCTTGGGAGGGATTCTCGATTGAATTTTTTAGCGTCTCGGACGGGTTGTTAACACCTGTCAAGTTTGGCAGGTGAAAGTGACAGGTGTTGTTGGCTTACGCATGGGTGTCGTAAGCAACGATCAATATAAAAAAATATCTAATTTTTTAAATATTTTTTAGGATTTTTAATATTTTTTTCGAATTTCTGAATTTTTTGATTTTTTAATCAATTAAAAAAAGTGATTCGTACCAGGTCGGGTGACCCGGCCCTACTAAACCGACCCGGACCTAGCCTCGCACTCACTGAATTCTGAATTCTTCGTACGTGTGTCATCAGAGGCAAGCAGGAAAGATGGAAGGGCGACGAGGGCCGGGGCTCGCGCGAACTGGTCGGCGCAAGCTCCGGCCCGCCTCTTCGTCAAAGGCAGAACAGAATGCGTGAGGGAGGAGCCTACCTGGTTCTGTGCGATGCTGGGATGGCGGACAATCGACGGGCTGGCCTCCGGCGAACGGATGTTCCGCTTCCCTTCCTTGTACGAGCGGGCCGGCTACTTTCTCTCCCTCGCTCTCTCAGATCTCTTCTTCGTTCTCTGTTTTCCTTCGGGTCTCCTGTTCCGGCGCCGGAGTTGAGGCCACGACGGAGGGTTGCCGGCGGCGGATCAGTCGTGGCTGCCGGCCATATCTCCTTTCGTTCGCTCCTCTCCCCCCTTTCAGATCTGCCCCCTGCTCCCTCTCCGAAAACCCTCTCTCCGCTCTCCCTCCGTCCGATTCTCTCTTTTTTCGTCCTTCAGCTCCCTCGGTTTTTTTTCTGTTTTCTGTCTTCTTCTTCTTTTTTCAGCTCAGATCTCTTGCCCAAAACCAGAAACAGCTTCCTCCCTCCATTCTTCGCTGTCTGTCTAAAAAAATCGTCGCCTTGCTGTCCGCAATCCCCCCAGTCGATCGCCTCCTCCTGCTCCTGACCTCTGTCCATCCCCTTCTCTCTCTGCTCTCTAACCGAATTCTCTCCTGCCCCTGTGACCGCGTGACAGCGCAGCAAGGGAATCCCTTGCTGGCGTCACGCGGCTCACGTTAGCCAGGGGGCGACATCCAGAGAGACGACGTCGTCGAGCGTTGTTGCTGCCTGCGTGTCCGTGTGCGTACGTGTGCGCACGCGTGGGGGAGAAGGAAAATAGAAAGGGGAAGTGGGCTGGGCTGGGCTGAGAATAAGAGGGAGGTGGGCTGGGTCAAAGAGAAGAGGAAATAAGAGGGAGAGAAAAGAGTGGGCTGGGCTGGGCCAGCCAGCCCCACCTGAACTTTTCTTCTTCTTTTTTTTTCGAAATTTAAAAAAAAAAATTATCTTTTCTATAAATTAATATATATTTATATATGTAAAATAAATGGGTATTTAAACATATAAGCAAAAATTAGGGTGTCAACACACCCGGCGATGATCCCGATGACACAGGCGCGATGGTGACGGCGATGGCTACGCATGGCTACATCCAAAACGTTACGGAGGCGCTCGACAAAAATGGGTCTCAATGGAGGTGGTTTTCGATTCGGTGAGAACAATGGGCCAATGGCTCACGAATGGGTGGCGTGGCTCTTCGGTGGTGGACGGCGGCTTGTGGATGGTGATGGCACATGGCCATGGCACAAAATGGTGGCTGTTTTGGGGGCAAAAACAGCAGCAAAGGGTGTTGTTTTAGGAAGCAAAACAGAAAAGAAAGAAGAGGAAGAAGGAGACAAGAACATGGGAGTGTGGGAAGGAAGAGAGAGAAACGTAGGTTGACATTGGGGAGAGAGAGAAATGAGGAGAGAGAAGCCAAGTCCAATTTTCCATGCTTCACATCATCTCCTTTTATAAATTTCCTTGACTTTCTCTCTATTTTGTCCCCATAAATTCAATGCATCTTCTAAAAGGATAAAATAATAATTTCTCAAAATATAGTATACCATACTATACATATATATGGGCTTGAATAAAATTGGTTTAGGCTGAAATTGTGAAGAAATGGGCTAGAAAATGCAATTGAGCTCAAGGCTTGAAGTTGGGTTCACTTAGGCTTGGTGGGCTAGGCTTGGTGGGCTTGGCTTGGGGCCCACTCAATTGATCCTTAATGGGCGCAAGGCCCATTAGGCCTTCGGTCGGTCCAACTCTTCTTGGTTTCAATTTTTCGTCTCGTTGAATCATTTTCCGATAATTTCCAGGCTTATCGATAAATTTGATAATCAATTAGGTAATATACAATATTTAGCTTTGACATCTTGAAAGTTTGATATCTGAAATGGGATTAAAATTCATGATTAATATCAATCAATTGCAACTTTAATATGACTTAACTATTGAGCGGTGTTTAGGGGCTCTCGCTCATTTAACCAATAGTTGATAGCTTTTCAATTCATGATTGTACCTATTCAAATCAATGTGATCATCGATTGTCATGTAATTATGAGAAGTTAATTGTTTATGCCGATATAGAGTCAAAAGAAAATCGGTTTAATGTTGTTTGTAATCAATATCGAAGTCGTGCGGAATCACTCACAATCCAACCTCATATTTTTGCTGAATTAATTTATTTCTGTTTGCTAATTGAACTACAACAACATAATATCATCCCCCTTTAATCCTTACGGCCGAGCGGTTTATCTCTAACTGAATTCACTAGTTGTACGTGTATCGATTCTTAATTGCCTTTTCAACTAATTAGTTAACTCATGAGAGGCCAACTTAAAGTAAACGTAACTAACAATGCATTGATAAAATAATCATTTTATATATCTTGAGATGAGTCGAAATTCAGAACGTCATAATATAACTTTAAACGTGGTTTTAAGATCATCAATAAAATTTTACTTAAAAGGAACGGTTGCGATATTTGTAAAGACCAAGAAGATAAAAGCAATAAAAAAGATAGTAAAATTGATTGAAATGAAAAGATGTTTCAAAATTCAGTCGGTAGTGTAATTATGAAAAATAGCAAATAGTACATGACTTTGTCATGGAAAGTCAAAGTATTAGATTGAATAAAATTTGAAAGTGTAAAGAATAGATCGAAGTTTTTAGAAAGAATTTGAATATCACGTTGAAAGAATTAAAACTTCAACTATCACATTAAGCCAAAATCTAAAAATTTAGGATTAATATTTTGAAAATCTTTAAACTAGCACACTTATGATAAATTTATCTAAAATTAATTTTTTTATAGTCAAAAATTCTAAACTAATATATATGTGACAAATTTACCCAAAAAAATCATAATAAAATCCAAACTAGTATACTTATGATAAATTTATCTATAAATAAATTATTTGAATAAAAAAAAAAAATAAATTTTGCAATAAATGGAGAGTAAAATCTTAAATTGGTATACCAATCGATTATCACGTATCATTCAACTTATTAATTAGATAAAAAATTTAACGAAAATGAATATAAGGTAAATTTGTCACATATATGTCAGTTTAGGGTTTTTGGTGATATTAATCCAAAAAATTATTAATATCATTTTTGCAAAAAAAAAAAAAAAAATGAAACGGGGGCGGGGGCGATTGACTCGGTTCGAACCGGTCCGGTTCAGTCGCTGGCGATGTCTCTGCTCCTTTCCGAAGGCTCCACCAAGCACCGAAGCTAGAGTGACTAACCTCCGATCGACGGCTTCGAAGATCCTCTCTCCGCGACCGCCACCGTCTTCCACGCGAGATCGCCAGGTAAGATGTTCGCTCCGAAACCTCAATCTCCTCGTCTCCGATTCCTGGGGAAATTTCGGCCGCTCTCGCGATTCCCGAGGATCGTCGCGGGTCTGGGGGCGCTCGATCGCCGGCGATCCGAGGAAGGAGAGGCCGCATTCGGATCGGACGAGCGAGGGACTTCGTGAATCCGCCATCTGGCCCCGTTCATTAGCTTGCTTCGCGGTTTCCTCGTGAAAAGCCGAGGGGGGTAGAGATTGTAATCGGTGATGGCCGAGTGTCTTTGCTGCTGTTGTGTTGTGGGTTCGTCTCTGCTGGATTTCTAAGAGAGAATTTGATTGTAATTGGCGATGGCGACTGTGCCATTCAGTCGCTGGTGTTCATTTCGCAGTGCTTCTGGGTTTTCTTTCTTTTGTTGAATCACGTATGCTTCGTCGTGTTCTCGATTGGGTTTCGAACACGTCTGGAGTTGCGCAGTGTCGTCTTGTGCTATGGGTTTTGCTGACTGGGAATGTTAGATGTGCTTGTGGATCGAAAGACCTGTACTGGGGGTTTTGCTTTCTGGGGTTGTTAGATTTTGGAATGTGATGCGTTCCGGCTCTCTAATGTACCTTCTTGCAGGTTGAAAAGATAAAGCCGGTAATTCGTCACATGGCGACGACGGCTTGTTTCATCATTGTCAGCCGAAATGATATCCCTATATATGAAGCTGAAGTTGGATCTGCTGTTAAAGTATGTCTTTCTTAAGACTATGATGTGGGTCTTTGTTTTCCTTTAGCTTCCTTTTTTTGGCTGCCAATTGTAATGACAGTTTGGATTGTGATGTGATGTGGATGCATATTTGTCCAAATTCCTGCTCAATTTGATCGCAAACATTAATGGGTAATGGTATACTTAGTAACTCATCTTACATGATCAGCGTGACGGCTTCATGCCATCTTTGGGGAACAGAAGAAGTTTACTTCTCTTGTTATCCTGGACATTTCAAGTTAAACCTGGCCAAAGGGATATTATTTTTGAGTTTCTCTTTATTTATATCTTTTTTTAATTGTTTATAAATTAGCTGTTTGTTGAATCCAATGAACTTCTTTTTCCCCAATCAGAGAGAAGATGCGGCACACTTGCATCAATTCATTCTGCATGCAGCTCAAGATATTGTTCAGGACCTTGCATGGACGACTAGTGCCATGTGAGTTTATTTACTTTCAAATAGTTGCGCTACGTGATCTCTTCACTGCCATGAGCTTCAGTTTCTGCTCCATTAGATCCCTTTTTTGATTATTTACTAGAGCTTTTGCTGAAAATTGGTTTTCATTCATCATGCAGGTTTCTGAAAGCAATAGACAGATTTAATGATCTTGTGGTTTCGGTGTACGTCACAGCTGGTCATATCCTTTGATAGCAATTATATTTTTGCTTATCTGCCATTTATGCTTTTACTACTGGCAGTTTGTTCTCCCTTCCCACCCAAAAAAAAAAAAAAAAATTCTGCTACTAAAGCAGAGTAAATTTATGCAGCTATAAACTCCTTGATTTACTCCTCATTCTTTTGTCTTGACTCATGATATTTCTGTTGGATATTCCATTCCATTATACTGTATATGAATACCCTTGACTCCTGTATCTTACATACACGATTTATGCTACTTCATGACTCGCGTAGCGATGATGGAATTAAGAGCTTTTTCCAAGAGGTTCATGAGCTTTATATCAAGGTAATATGCTGTTCTTTTTTCCAGTGAACTTTTTCCTTATGTTGATGGTTCCTAATTATTTAGCATTTTTATTAATCCTAGACTATCAAGGAATTTTGTTTCCCATGTTTGGATTATTGCAGTTTGATGTTAATTTATATGGCTCATTTCTTTTTGAGTTCATTACTACTGCTGACCGTGTATCTACATAGAGGAGACTGATATTTCTTCAAATCCTTTTGTCATAGTCTATTAAATGCTTAAATGGTTAGACAATTAAACCTGGGTTTTCAGTATTTCCAAATTGTACATGAGGGTGATTGACAAGTTGTTGGTGTTTGCAGTACCATTACTGCTTCCAACTTTTGACATCTTACTTGCACTCTTTCATCACCAGTTTTTGTCCAATAATCTGCGACTTTTTTTGTCCTTTTGAATATACCTACTAAACCAAGTCCTTTAACATCATTTTGTGGTCCATTTGAGTACCCATGGTTTTATATGATATAGAGGCCGTCCTTGAGTTTTTGACTGTCAATGGCCTTCCAATAACAACTACCGTTGACTCCTTTTGATTCATGTCAGTGTTCATACTATGGAACTTAACATTATATGGGATGAATCAGTTCAGATATGCTGGCCCATGATTTCTTTTCACTTTCTTCACTTTGTACTCTCGTAGCCAATCACTGGCTCCTCAGTTACTTATCCATATTTTCCCCTTTTGCTGTTTTTTCTTCTTCATTCTACACTGGATCCTATACTGGTCTGATAATTTTCCTCACAATGGTGACCTTTGAAGCATCTGAGTGTACTACGTCAAGGTTCTAACAACTCATGCTTCCATGAGAGATTCTGAGGTAAAGCCCATATTTTAAAATTCACTCAAATCTCCCATTAGGTGCTTCTAGCAGCTTGGTCGCCATTAACCCATGATAATCCATATCTTTGAGGTTATATATGAATCAACACAATACCCTCTACTAATTGAAGGTCTGCAAGGAATCAAGATTCTGTGTGAGAGTTGATTGGTGGAGAGGCCAGTTGATGATATGGAACATAAGGTTGGAGATATTACCTATTTGCATAATGTTTAGTCTTTCAGATTGTATTTGGTGCAATTGGGTGTTTGAAGACTTTATTGGTGTTCAAATGTGGGATATCCCTCTCTTTAAGACTAGCATGTGAAATTTCCACCTTAAAAAAAGAGATGGCATTTGAATACCTTCCTAAAAGATGATGAAAATTATTACTGCACTCCTCTAAAGAGTTAAGCTTTTAATGGAATTACTGTTACAGGTGGTCAGTTTAGTGCACTAATAGGATAGAAATGGTCTTAGTGCACTGACATTACTGGACTCACAAGAATGCAATAGTAGCGATTTTTTTTATTTGGTAGTTTGATTCAATTGAATAATCGACTAATTTAGGGTCTTGTTTGCATTTTGTCCATTCTCTTTTTATTAGTATTGAATGTCATGATTACATGCTCAGTTTTCTGGGGTTACAAATTTGAAAAGGAGATCTGGATGTTACTGCCATCATTGCCGTGATAAATAGGTGAATCTGTGAGTTATTTTTCACTTCTCAGAATCTTCATTCCTGATTTTGCAGATCATTCTGAACCCGCTCTACTTACCTGGTTCTCGCATTACATCTTCACATTTTGACACAAAGGTCCGTGCTCTTGCAAGAAAATACTTATAAAAGCCACTATCTGGGGACAAGCCAGTCATGGAAGAGTGATGAGCCTGCAAGATTTGACACTGAGGACTAGCGGACTACTCATAGCCTGTCATCAATTATGCGCTAGCTGATTTCTTGTTGGAAGCCAGCATGATGCAGTTATATGCTCACGTTGTTGCATGAGAATTATAGCACTTGATTCATTTTGCTGATTGGTGATGCCATGGTAGGCCTGATTATCAGCAATGTGACCTGCTGTTTCTTTCTTCCTCTTTTTCTTTCTTAAAAGACTGCCCTGTCTTTTGTTCAGGGAATAGAATGTGGTTTATATTTCTCATTGCTGATAACCAGCGATTTGTAAATTGGATAAATCTGTGAGTCGTAAATTGGATGGCTTGTAGGAAAAATGTACTAGGTGGTGTTCAAGCAATGATGGAATTTAGTGTAGTTTCCGATGAAAGCTCTCCTGCTGCTTTAGTTTCTTTCTTGCATGCGTGGGCATGTTTATCCGAACCCATTGGACATCATCAGCTTTTGGTGTGATTTGCCATGTTGTGACCGTGCTCATGACAAGCATTTTGAAGGGGTAGGGATGGCTATATTGCTGGGAGCAAACTCCCGGGAGGGGGATTTTGGCGGTGTTGTGTTGTTTCTTGGGAATTTGTCGTGCTGCACTAGCTTGTTCATAAGTTAAAAGACGAGGCAAGGAATATTCAGAAGACTTCTACATATTCACGGCGGGCTATGGCATCCGTCTTTCCTTTTTATGTCTCTTTCTTCCGCTGGGCTTTGATGTGAGATGTAAGAGCCGAGTTTTTGGTGATTGGGTTTCAAATGAACCCTCTCTCTTTCTTCTATAATTGGTCTGTCCTATCATTGACCTCTTCCTGTTGTCTGAATCTGAGCCCCCTCCTGAACTCCGAAAAGGCTGTTGGATTCGATTCTCAAAAGGAAAAGGACTCTTTTGATACGAAAAATATCGATGATATGGACGGAATCATGAATGCAAATTGAATGAGCCCCTTATGGATCGGAACTTATTGCAGCACAAACCAGTTTTTATGTAACGAGACAAGAAAATTTGCAAATCACAATTGCCGTGGAAAGTAGGGGGCATTATTTATAATAACAGGTCGATGCTAGAGAAGGTTGAAACATAATTAATGCTTTATGGTGAACCTAGAAAACGAGATGATGTGATAATAATTTTTAATACTCATTATGAGAGAGAGAATGGGGTGAGACTGTTGGATTCGACTTTCAAAAGGAGGGGGCTCATATTTGGACAATAGGAAAAGGACGAAAGGAAAGAAACCTTGCAAATTTATCACGATTGCAAACTAAATGAGCCCGTGATCGGAATTTATCACCTCACAAACCTGTATTTATAGAACAAGACAAGAAACCTTGCAAATTTCATTTGTTACGAAAAATTTAAGACCTTATTAGTTGTTAAGGATCGACGTCGGAGAAGATTGGAATATAATTAATGCTTTTTGATGAACCTAGAAAACAAGAGAGAGATGTTGAGGGTCGATGTTGGAGAAGATTGGAACATAATTAATGCTTTTTGATGAACCTAGAAAACAAGATGGTGAAATAATGATTCTAACACTCATTATGTAACAGAGAGAGAGAAATGTTAAGGGTAAAAAAAAAATGATGTGATAATGATTTAACACTCATTATGTAAAAAGAAAATGTTAAGGGTCAAAAAATAAAAATGGAGAATGGGGTGAGAGAGGCTCGAACTCTCGACCTCAGGATAACTCAGAAGCTATGAGACCTACGCGCTAGCCAACTGCGCCACCACCCCATTTGTTTTCTCGTGACCTTACATTTTATATTAAAATGTATATACATTTACTCATTCTTTCTTGAGGCCATCCAAATTCAGATCGTGATATGATAGGGTAACGCGGGGATTGAAAATTCTCGGAATTGTAGAAATTTTCATCAAATATCTGGTGCAACTTAAAATTAGATTGAAAATCTTTTAAAATCTTCAAAAATATAACTCACCTAGCATAATCTCCCGCATGATCTCCAGATCTCTCCCTTAAGGCCTCTCTCGTCACACCCATTCTCTTCCCTCTCTTGTTTGTCTCCTTCGCCAACTTCGCCATGTCCATCCATTTCCACCTCCAAGTTGTAGTTCTCACTCAACTTGATCGCGCCGGAGGTGATCCGGACGCCAACGAAGACGAGCCTCAGGTTGCTGAGGGCGTCGCAAGGTGACTGGGGAGGTAGCAAGCGCAGCCAATCTGAAGATGAGGCAGTGAGTTCTGATTAGAGTTGATAGGTGGTGACAGAGCGGCGGATGCCATGAGTGAAACTTGAGTACTTTTGACATCAGCGGTCAATGATCTGGGTTAGTTAGGGATGGAGAAGAGGTGAGCTGAGATTTACCAATGGATGGTGCCTGAACAGCGAGTGCCAAGGGCTGTAAAGATGTAGCACGCTCAAGACTTGTGAGGGCATTCAACTCTTTAGATGGTGATAGCCATGTGACGTATAACTTCTCATTTTCACCTTCATTTATCAAACTATTGGCTAGTCAATAATCTTATTTGTCGAAACATGATTAGGTCAGGGATGGGATCTCGTGATGGTCAAAGTGATAGCCATCGTTATTAGGGATGATTGGTTGGAACCGACGATTGATTGGGTTGAGAAACTAGATCATTTGGTCCTAGGATCGGGAATTGGACCGGACCATCAATTGCGATTCAGTTCGAAGGACTTCGGTTCTTGAGCGGTCCTAATAAAAACAATTGCATATGTTCCCATGTACTAAAAAGTCAAACTCCATTTGTGTTTAAGCTTATATATATGTGTGTTTTTAAGAAATAAAATAATATATTTGAGGATTTATTGTTATTTTTAAGAAATTAAAAAAATATATAAAAAAATAGTTGGTCCCGTCGATTCAACTTCCCCCCAAAATCATGAATTGGACTGAAAATCACCGGTTCCATTTTTATGGAACTGGGAACCAGACCAAACCGATCGGTCCAGTCTTGATTTGGGTAGTCCAATATGCTCACTCCTAATCGCTATGGCAATGATCCTCCCACGGTGGGTGGCATAGCAATGGACACATGACTTCATCACTCAATCTTCAAAAGATAGTAGAGTTTATTAATTTATTTTTAAATTTTTTTTATCAAATTAAGGCTTATCCCACTCATGTCCTAGATTTTTCATCTGACATTTTATCCATGGGTATTTGGATTTATCTAGTTTGCCAAATATTAGATAGAATAATTTATCCAATCCTAATTCAAATTTGGACTATTAAATGCATATTTAGATCCCTTTCAATTTTCAAGAAAATAAAAAATGAAAATGAAAGGCTGAGTCAGATTTGGATAGGTAAATGAAGAGTTGAATTTTTTTAAAATTAATTTATGGAGATAAGTGCATTAAAATTCCTAAAACTTGTTGATAAAGTATAATGTACAATTGAATAATAAAATTTTCAAAAAGTGTAATCAAGTTCTAAAATTTGTAAGGAAAGTGTAATTGAGTCCTAAAATTTTTAAAGAATACAATTGAGTCCTAAAACTTGTCAAATTATTCAAATCAAGTCATTCATTTGATGATATTTTTTGAAAGTCTTAGAATTTAAATACCCTTTTGAAAGTTTTAAGACTCCATCGCACTTTATCGATAAGTTTTAAGATTTATAATGCATTTATCCCTTAATTTACCCTAAGTGTAATTAAGGCTATCACCCGTGAGCGACTGTGTTCAGTCATTGGCACTTGCTTGACTCTTATTGCATAATCACTCCTAATTCTAAAAATGGATTGGCTACTCAATTCAAATGTAGGTGGCTCCGCACGTGTTCAAAATTAGGAATTCTCTTCATACGAGACAATAAATGTCCAAAACAAAGGTGGTCCAAGCTTGTTCACGACATTGATTTGAATTTGTGACCTCATGGAGGACCGCACGCCTTTTGCTGTCGAACTCCCTCCCGTTGGCGGTGGGACTCGTCCTCCTGCTAATGATTTTGCACTACGTTGGATTTTTCTTTTTGTCGTCTTGATAGATTTTTTCTATGCATATGAAAATTGTAAATATTATTGCTCGGACAAAATCTTACTTTTTTCACTTTTTTATGTGTTCCTTTTTGTCTGGATTCTTTTATCTTTTTTTAAAAAAATTAATTCGTGAATTCGGAGAAAATATTCAGTGATTAATAGCAACTGCTTCATTAGTCGACAGGCATATGTGAGCTTAGTAAGATAGTCAACTCCATCCAAAGGGCAACATGTGTCCTCTAATATGGACCGACTGGAAAATAAAAAAGGCTAAAACCGGAGGCTTTCTTTTTTCTCCCTCCTGATTAATAGTGTGAAAAGGATTGAGCATATGTAACGATAAATGCTTACACTATAAATCCTCTTTTCAATTTTCAAGGGCTTGTATGCCTTTCTCAAGAAGAAATATTCAATGGTCGTAAAGCGTGGTGTAAACTATTAAGGTGGCGTGCATTTTTCACTCATGCTCAATAATTAATAGACATATGTTTGTTGAGGTGGATAAAAAACATTAAAAACTAATATTTCTCTTCTTCCTCCTCCACCCACTTTTTTCTCTAGATCTGACTGTTGCCCATGGCCATCAGTGCTGTGTTCTGGTGTCGTTTCGGCAGGCTCTTTAGACATGGCCGTCCATGGCTGCTGGCACCGAACGAGCCATCGTTGCTCACGGCCATGGCTTCAGGTCTAGATCTTGCGGCCATGAGTTCCAAATTTGGAGCCGCAATGGCGACCACAACGACTCCAAATTTAAGGGTTTGGGGCGGAGCGAGTTAGGGAGGTTAGGCTCAAGGCGACCGGAGATGGAGGAGGAAAATTGAGGTGGATTGAGATTTTTATATTGTTTAACTAATTCATGCGTCGATTTCTAATTGGTTCAAGGTGAACAAATGCACGCCGTGTGATGTCAGCTATTGACTTGGCGCTTGCAAATCACTAGTATTTTCTCCTCCTTAGAGAAGATACAACAAAGACACATTCTCTTTATTTTTCTCCAGCATGTCCCACCGCCTTCGTCTCTTCTAAAGCCCCGAGTCTCTTGGGCAATCCTAGCGATTCTATTATAGCGGCACCATTCTCTTAGCCTCGACAACTTCTAAGCATCCGTAGTCAGATTGTGTCCCTTTGATGAGCTTATCATCACACCTCATCTATTCACTTTAATTCTCTTGTTTATCCAATGGCAATCGAGCATAAGATATATAGTCATGTTGGTCTCTTGGGCAACCCTAGTAATGCCCACTACAGTTGCACCATTTCTCTCAACCTTGACAACTTTTGGGCCTTTGTCGGATTGTGTCTCCAATGAGCTCGTCATCACTCCATGCCCTTTTCACTTTAGTTCTCTCGTTTATCAGGTAAGGTTTGCCAACAAGAGGAATTATATGTATATGTTGTATTCTGTCTCTTTAGAATTGATAAAGGCAACTAGCGTGAGCTTGTGATGGTTGTATGTTGAGCTCCATTGGCAAGCGAGCTCGAGTTGTATCTAATCTGATTTTTTGCTTATTGATGTTAGGTGAAACAAGGAAGGATGGAGGTTCAAATGTGAGTACCAATGAGAGAATCGGTCCAATGATTGAGTCAATGATCCATTATACATAATGTTTCTTCCTATGTAAAAGATTATTATTGTTTGCTTGTAGGGGTGGAAGAAAATTTGGTGGGCGTAACTAAGCAAAAAATGAATTTTTCATGAAGAGTTTGTAGGTGTGTACGAGTAGAGATCTTGCCATGGTTACAATTATATGAAAAGCTGATTTTGTGGATATCAAACATTAGTGTTCATGTCTCGAAAAGAAAAAATAGCAATGCTCGAAAAAAGAAAAGTACAGAATTTTTTATAGGTATATCCCTTTACATTTAGAATGGTTGACCAAGGACTTTTTTTTCAATGTAAAAAGGAGCATATTAACTAACATTTATTAGTCAATTGTGTCGCTTCATTGTCATTTTAGTCTCATCACTTCCCATTAAATTTTCAACTTTTTTGCTACTTTAGTTACTTGATAACAGGAGTCCTTCGTCACGTTGTTAATACATTGCTTTCTTCAATAATTTCTAATTGTAATTTGTATCGTGCAACTTATATTTTTTATGAGGACAAGTGGGAGTAAAGGCCATGTTTTTGTTGCATGAAGAGAGGGCAGGATAGCCCCTCAAGCCTAGTTACAAAATAGTTGTGAGCCAAGGTAACATTGTCAAAAAGGAGGCAATCTCATCATTTATGAATTATCTATTAAATTAATGAGCATAGATCTTTTATAGATGATCCGATCGCTTGATAAATTAATGAGTATAGATAATTCATAAATGATTCGATTGCTTCCTTTCTAATTGTGATATGCCTCATTACTACTTTGTAACTAGGCTATTGAGGGATTCTCCTAATCCCCCTTCATGTAACAATGGCATGGCCTCTACTTCCACTTGTTCTCGCTAGAACTATAAGCTACACAGTGCAAGTTACAACTAAAAGAGTTGAAGAAAGCAATGTATCAACAACATGACAAAGAGGACTCATGTTGACTGGTAACTAGAGCAGCGAAAATGTTGAAATTTGAAGGCAAATAAGAGATGAAACTAGAATGATTATGAAGCGACAAAATTGACTAATGCACTCTCAGGGTTCTTTCTACATTGCAAACAAAAAAATCTTTAGTAAGTCCATTCTCCATGTAAAGGAATATACCCACAAAAAAATTTTTCATACTTCTATCTTGAACCCTGATATTTTTTTCTTGTTGCTACATGAAAACTCTAATGTTTGACATCAATGGAATCAACTTTTCATATAATTTAATCATGACAAGATCTCTACTTGTACACCCATGAACTCTTGACAAAGAATTCATCTTTCACTCAACGACACCCACCAAATGTTCCTCCACCCTTAGAGCATATTATAATAATCCTATACACAAGAAGAATTAGACACTGATCATCAACTCAAGTAGTGGACTGATTTTCTCAATAGTAGCTCCCCCCCTTCTTGTCTCACCGTATATTTATAAGCAACTAATCAAGATTAGATATAGCTCGAGATCGCATGCTAATAGAGCTCAAGAACAACAAGATGTGAACAACCATCATAAGCGCACACCATTTGCTTTGATCAATTGTAAAGAGATTGAAAACAAAATATACATAAAGTTCCTTTTGTGAGCGAAACCTTACCAAATGATCGAGAGAATCAAGTGGATGAAAATGTGGACAAGGTGAGGCGTGATGATGAGCTCATTGGAGAAATGTAATTTGACGAAGGTTTGGAAGTTGCCAAGGCTGAGAGAGATGGTGTGGCCGTAGTAGAAGTCACTAGCTAGGGATATTGGCCCTGTTCATGGCACATAAGTGTGATTATGTATGGGGATTTGGGGGAGGGGGGAGAGAGAGATATATAGATGTGAGTTTATACCTTGTGCTTGATTATCAAGGATTCAACCCTATCCACGGCACATCGATACCTTGTGCTTGATCGTTAGGGATTTGGCGCTGTCCACAGCACATCGGTGTGATGAAGCTTTTGATGGACTCTAAAGGTGATAGACAGAGGAGGAGGGGGCTTAGGACCCAACAATTGTGACCACCATGGCTCTTGGGGAGGCGACGTGCTAGAGGCAAATCTGAGTAGCTGCTACGGCGATTGTGATCACTATGGCTCTTGGAGAGGCAATGTGCTAGGAAAAATTGAGTAGTTGCAACAAGTGACAGGGCTTTGAGGGAGGTGGCGGCGGCGGGCCGTGTCGGAGAAAGAAAGAGACAATGTATCCTCGCTATTCTTCTCTAGGGTAGAATGTAAAATGCAAGCATTTATTATTGAAAAGAGTATCCAGAGTTTTAAGTCTGTAATTTATAGCAAGATTAAAAGACCTTCAATTTTATTTTTGGGTTTTACAAACAATTGATACGTGTCTTCTCATACGTGTCGTCTTCTGAGTGGAGCTTACCACCTCATACATGCCACGTGAGCTAATGACGTGGCGGTTATTAATCTCCCAATATTTTCTAGTTGATTAGGCTATTGCTGTGAAGGGGGGTAATCAAGTCAAAGATGACGAATTACAAAAGACAATAAATAAATAAAAAATAAATAAAAGTCTTGATGATTGCCAACGCCTAATCAAACGGCCGCTATACCATCGGAACACGGTAATCTCTCACCCTCCGCCTCACGCAATCACGGACGGCTTTCTGGACTTTTTCTTCACGTGTATGATTCCTCTTTTTAATATTCAAAGGTCCTTATCTTCAACAAAAAAAATAAAATAAAAATAAATAAAAATCGACGGCTCAGATTAACTCGATCCTCCGTACGGACCATCTCATGCAAACCCAACCGTCCAAGTGCGGATATGGAGACCAGAATGGATCTCAGAATCTTTTTAAGTCGTCTTTAGACATTCATTATGGATAAAAGTCGCCTGTTTAATTTATAAATCCCATAATTGCGACTAAAACAAATTTATAAATCTCATGATTATTGGTATTACCTATGCTTTTTTTGCCGAATTCCTTGAAAAGGTCCTCCAACTTAGATTTTAGTCCAATTTTGATCCAAACTTTTTTTTTATTTAAAAAAATCTCAAATTTTAGGTTCTGTCCAAATTTATTTCGAAATTTTTTTGTCTAAAAAATCCAAATTTTTGGTATGGTTATGAATTTTTCCCCAAAGCCTTTTTTTTTTTTTAAATCAATTTTTACTTTAGTTTCAAATCTGTCCTAAGTAGCCCTTTTCTATCCAAAAATTGTTGTTATCATTCCTAAATTTCATATTCTAACCGTTTCATTTTGGTGATAATTTTCCATGTGGATTATCGATGGTTAAGTTAAGTTGGGAGTAGACCATGAGCGTAAATTTGAAAATAGACTGAAAGTTTGATTTTTTTAAACAAAATAAAATTTGGAACAAATATGAGGCTTGATTTAAATTTTTAGATATTTTTCCTGAGAGAAAAAAAAAAGTTTATGGCGAAATCGAGACTAAACCCAATATTGAGTTTTGTTTTCTAAGGAATTAGGCTGTTTTTTTTTTCCCTTCCAATTATTGCCAATTCCTGAGTGTTTTCGTTTTCATTTTTTGTGATAGAGCTTGATGTAATAAAAACATGGGTGACGTCAGCTCCTTTTCCCACTCGATTTTGTGGGGATCCGTTCAGTGATGAACATTGACAAACCCGTGAATTCAGTCTTAGACTTGCCACTTGCTCATGCATCATGGAGAATGATAATGGATTCAAGTCTTTCGAAAAAAAACAAAATCGACTTTGAGACATCGTCAGGGTCCATTTGCAATGAGATGGGGTGACCAACATGACTCGATGGATCGATTGGGTACTTTTAACACGCAAGCTTAGGGCATCCTTGCCGCCCACATCATTCGTGACGTGTGAAATGTGTCAATTTTTGAAAGGGAATAAGAAAAATAAACGGCAATCGTCGTGTAATGATTGATCTGGATAGATGGATGAAATGCCGTGCTTCAAGGAAGCTCGCCAATCAACTCCAAGGACAAAGGCGAGTGAATAAGGCCAATGGAACCTTATCTATCATAAAGTGAGATGTCCCATGTCTATCTGAGGTCGTATGATTGATTTGTTTTTTATCAATCCAAAATAAGAATTCGATATATAAAAGCTGATTGAATATCTCACTTGAAGATATACGGATTGTCCCTTAAACTTGATAACTTTGATAGATTTTCCATATTTGCCATGACAATCATTCAATGAGTTGATGATACAAGACATGTCTAAGGCATGGATCTTTGTTAAAATTTAAAGGAAAAAATAATTTTAATGAACTATAGAGATTCTTTTGCTTTGATATTCATATATAAATTTAATCAATTTTTATTGTCGGTGTAAAGGCTTTCTTTTTCACTCATTTCACATTAGGTGAGTGACACGTACATTTTGATATATTTGTCTAATTGAACTTATCCACACGTCACCTATCTAATCATGAATGCATAAAGAAAATTTCTATATCAGAATCAGACACATTGATTATCAGCATATATTCGAAAGATTATAGACATATTTCACATCAAAATAAGTATCAAAATATGAGGAAAATGTTATCCAATCAACTCTAAATCTAGTGTATTTTTATCAATTTAATTCAAAACTTTTGAACAAAATTTTTACGAGTCTTTCACTGGAAATCACTGGCTATCCTACCATCGTGAACCTCTACATTATATGTTTTCAGTAAGGGTTATATTTGAAATTTATATAAAAGTTGAAATTTAAATTGATAAAATTAAAAAATCCATGGAAATTAAAATTGAATATTTGAATCCAAAAGGGGGATTCCGTACGCACAAGCCCCCAAAAGAAAAAGGACACTTTCCCAAGGGCAATCCAAAAAATCTCCAGTCGTTGTGAACTCTTTCGCAAGGACAGTGGGGGCAAACTGCGATGACAACAAAAGCGCTTTCTCGCTAACGCGAAAATTCCCGGACGCTTCCCCGAAATTTCCTATTTTCCTCCCCGCCATTTTCATTTTCTTTTTAATTCTCACCCCCGACCCCTCCCCTTCGTTTTCTTCTCGCCCTTTCCCGCTCGCCTCCCTCTTATTTTCCTTCTCCCGGCGAATCAGAATTCCCCGAGAAAATCTCTCTCTTGCTCTCTCTCTGCTCTCTGCGTGTGCTGTCTCGGACGTCACTCGGCAGTCGCCGTCAGTCGCCACTCGCGGCTAAGCGCTCGTGAGTTTCCCGGAAGCATCCGCCTCGGTTGCCGCGAAAGCGGACGGAAACAGCGCGTCTGACACCTTCGTCCGAGGAGCTTTTCTTGGGGTGGGTCTGCTTTTCTGTGTCGCGGAGGGAGGTGTCTGTCAGCGAAGCGGTTGGCGGAGGTCGTTGTCCGGTTCGAGAGCGTTCGTGGGTACGAAGCGGTTTTTCTTCTTTTCTTGTTCTCGGGAAACGAGCGGACGGGGTCGTTGGAGGGAGGGATGCAGACGAGGTACATGGAGAGGTCGAACAGCATGAGCAGGGGCAAGCGGGGCCTGGACTCGAGCTCCGCAGAGGAAGGGCAGCCCGATCGGAAAAGGCCTGCTCTCGCGAGGTAAAAATCTCGTTCCGGTTTCTTTTTTCTTGAGCTCTTGCGTGCTTCGGAGATGGGTTGTGTAGCGTGGCGAGGTGGTGAGTTTTTTCGGCATTTTAGGTTGAGCTGTCGCTTTTTGGGCGTCTGTAAAATCGTGGGTTGGCTGCAGTTTTGGCGTGCGAGCTGCGTCAGCTGCTGAGTAATGGTTGACGGCGGGACTTCGATTGTACCGCCGGTGGTTTTTGACCTGTTGATGTCAGCAAGAAGTACTTAGTGTGAATTCGATTCGGGTTGCTTCGTTTCTTTGAAGTATTTTGTTATACCATTTCGCTTAGACAAAGTTCGGCGGTGTAGGGTCACCAAAGCGAGCATCCGCGGGCAGACATTTTCGCATGGAGAAACCAGTAAATTTTCAGGAGGAAGATGGAGGGCTAGTTTTATAAGTGTGGTTGTACGAGTTGAGATAAATAGTTTCGATGGAACGAGACTTGGACTGGAAAATTTGCAGGGCTGCTAATTGTCTATAGCATGTAGTTTGTCGGATAATTAATGGATTTTTGCTGAAGTCCCCTTTTGTACTGTCGGTGTTATGTCACACAGACTGCTGATGGATCCGACAAAAATATTTCATAATACTACTATTTTGCAGAGGTTGAGTTCAAGGTTGATTTCATGTTTACCAGATGCGAAGTAATGCATATTCTTGCTATTTTGTATGGAGGCGTTAGTGTTCTGGCTTTGGGTTACAGATTCTTAAAATGAGCTCCGCTTTTCCTCTGTGTTTGGCTTAAATTATCTTTCTTTTCCTGATATTATTAGCTTTGTCTTTTTGAAAAGGGTGTTCTGACTCTTTTTCATGGATTCCCGACTGCTTTTATCTGTTTTTCTTTTTTCCCTTTGTCTCTTTTTCTGTGTTTGGCTTAAACAAGGATTCTTTTTCGCAAAAGTATCAAGTACGACATTTAGAAAAGGGTGTTCTACCTTCTCCTTGTGGATTCTTGACTCTTTTCGTCTGTTCTCCTTTTTCTTTTCTATACAAACTTGAATTCTACCATCTTCCGTATATAGCATCTAACGTAGCTAAAAGTTTTGGGCCCTGGATCTGTCTCTGATACGTGTCTTTGCCTCCTTCAGAGGGAATTAATCTATAATTATGCATCTTATGTAAAAATGGTTGCTGCTTTGAGGCGTATCAATATATTAATATCCCTCTTTATTGACATATCCCTCTATATTGATGCAGTGTCATTGTTGAAGCTCTCAAGGTGGATAGTTTGCAGAAACTTTGCTCATCATTGGAGCCCATACTTCGGCGTGTGGTAAGATAAATTTGGCAGCCACATGCTTTTCATTTATGGTGTTTCCATATTCTTTGCTCTTGGTTAATGGAAGAGTAGTAGGATTGATTGATGAAGTAGTTATCATGATTTGTGGGACTGAGTGACATTCTGATTCTATATGGATCACTGACTCCTTCAATTGGCTTGAGAGCCTTAGGAGGTGAAATCTCATGCGTGGTTTAGTATGGTGGCTGTAAGGATGACTATGCATTAGCAATGTCATCTTTGATTTTGCCAAACATCATGCTTTTACCTGCATAACAATATAATGTTTATCAGAATTGGTCATAAAGGGATTTGCTATGTTTGAAGTTTTTGATGTAGCTTAAGAACTTGCTTTCTGAAATATTGACCAGGTAAGTGAAGAAGTGGAGCGAGCTTTAGCAAAATTGGGCCCCTTCAAAATTACTGGGAGGTATGCTAATTTTTAGCTAAGTGAACCATAGTGATGACATTTTTGTATTGGCTTGACGCTCTGAGTTGTGAATCTGGTTTGCTTGAGAAGACACTCATTAGCTCTGCTGGGCGGGGTTGACTTGCCTGAAGGTTAAGCTGGAAATGTCTTTGTGCATAAAATTCTTATATGGTTTATTTATTTATATGGTTGACCACGCTTAGTGGGATAAAGCTTAGTTGTCATCGTTGTCGGTGTTTGTTTGCTTGTTTGTTTATTCATACTTGACTATAAAAGTTATTGCAAACAATTTTTATTGCATCATTGGTGGAGAATTACCAGGAATCTTATAATTGCTGTGGAAGGATCTGGTATGGCTCAACATTATTAAACAAGTCTTTAAGTTGGGAAGATAGATCAATACCAGTGTAAATATTGAGTCGATGGTTCATGTTGCGGATCATGTTTTAGCAACTACCATGATTATGTTAGGGATAGGATACGTTGTCTGTTAACCAGCAAATTGGGGGTTGGTGGTTGTTTCTCTGATATGACCAAATAGAATCCGCAGTTGTGCAGCATTATGTTGGCCAATGTAAGCTTTACCCCATGTGTCTCAGTCTCTTCTCTTTCCCACTATCACACATTTGTGTGGATTTTTCTACTTAAACTTCATGGTGCATCTGTCTAAGGGTTGTGAGAATGTAGGTCTTCTCCTAAATGCATAGAAGGATCCGATGGAAGAAATTTGCAGCTACAATTCAGGACCAGGTTGTCGCTCCCGCTCTTTACTGGAGGCAAAGTAGAAGGCGAGCAAGGTGCTGCAATCCATGTCGTCTTAATTAATGCGGATACAGGCTGTATTGTCACATCAGGTCCAGAGTCCTCTGTGAAGCTTGATGTTGTTGTCCTTGAAGGGGATTTCAACAATGAAGATGATGACACTTGGACTCAGGAAGAATTTGACAGTCATGTGGTGAAAGAACGTGAAGGGAAAAGGCCACTTCTAACTGGAGAACTGCAAGTGATGCTGAAGGATGGTGTAGGCACGTTAGGAGAGCTAACTTTTACAGACAACTCAAGCTGGATAAGGAGCAGGAAGTTCAGACTTGGTTTGAAGGTCTCGCCGGGCTGTTGTGAGGGCATACGCATTCGTGAAGCGAAAACAGATGCTTTCACTGTCAAGGATCACAGGGGAGAATGTAAGTTATGACTATCTTTCACATCCTATATAGTTGGGGGCTTTCTTGGACAAGTTCTCATTTTCTCTTCAATCTACAGTGTACAAGAAACATTATCCACCTGCACTGCATGATGATGTTTGGAGATTGGAGAAAATTGGAAAAGATGGGTCCTTTCATAAAAGGCTAAATAAGTCTGGGATAATCACAGTTGAAGACTTTCTTAGACTTGTGGTCAGAGACTCACAGAGACTGAGGAATGTAAGAATCAAAGAATCACATGGTTAAACTTAATATACTCTCTCTCTCTCTCTCTCTCTCTCTCTCTCTCTCTGTTAATTGCTTCTTTTTGCTTTTCTGTAGATTCTTGGCAGCGGCATGTCAAACAAAATGTGGGATGTTCTTGTTGAGCATGCGAAGACATGTGTCTTAAGTGGGAAGCTTTATGTGTATTATCCGGATGATGCTAGGAATGTAGGAGTTGTTTTCAATAACATTTTTCAATTCAGTGGCTTAATTGCAGATGGACAATATATCTCTGCGGATTCTCTTTCAGACGATCAGAAGGTAATTCTGCTTTTCTGTTGCTTCATTATAAACTGATCCTACATGCAGCAAAATGCGTCATTTTGAAAGGAAGGGCATTGGTATGATGTGATTATTGCCTTGACATCTTTTGGTCCCTTCAGGTCAAAAGATACCAGTTCCTTTGCTCGATAACTGTGTTTCCTTGTTCCTGTCTACCACATTCTGTTTTCGTGATCGATGTTTGTTACACAAGATGTAGCATATCATTTTTTTTTTCTTTTCTTTTGCCTACCTTTCTTGTCTCAATCATAGTACATTGCAAAAACTGAAGTGGCTCAATTTCTGAAGGTCCATGTGGATGCTTTGGTAAAGAAGGCATATGACAATTGGATGCACGTTATTGAATATGATGGCAAATCTCTGGTTGATTTCAACGATGAGAATGCTGGTGCATCTTGCTCTGAATTTCCCGTGGGTCAACAGGAGTATTCAAACGTATATGATCACCAGATTACTCCACCAAGCCTCTCAGTTCCAATTTCCATGGACCAGCCTCCTGCAGATTCAGGTAATACTAACCTTTCCATATATAATGTCATTGTAAATATGATTTCCCGAGCGGTTGATTCTGGAAACAGACAGTTTTGGATATGGTTTTGTGAATCACTGTTCTTTTCAACAGTAAAATGTCTGAAATCTTGTCAAATCTGTTTGATCTAATAGTGCGCTTCTTTTGGCAGAAACTTTTTGATCCTGCATGAAAGTTGTAGGATTCAAGTGGATAAAAGGAGAGAGTAATTTCTTTTCCTTTTTAAGAAATCCATAGGGTTAATAACATCTTACTCCTATTCTTTCATGGCTGTCTTAGTCAACCCTCATAATCTATTTTGTCTCAGTTAACTCTCCATTTATCCTTTAATTCAATTTGGTCCTAAATCTGAATTAAGGCTTCTGACTAGACTGATACTAATACACGTGACATCGGGATCATGAAATCTGACCATTCAGTAGTTGTAAAATAGTCGGCACAAGTTCCTTTCCATTCAATAAAAGTTGCAAACTGAATTAAATGTCTCTTCCCTTTGTCTAACTTGGAGTGATTGGAAAATAACATGTGACTTCCAAATGCCATAAAGGAAGAAACCTTGCTAACTACTAGCTGTACAATGGCTTGAATTGCTCATGTGATGCGACGTTGGTTAGCCTCTGTGGTGCCAAACATTAGAACCAATCTTTTTGGCTAAACTAAGACAAAATCAAACTATAGGGGGCTGATGGATGGTTTCTACTATTTTCTGTGTATGATCCATGCAAGATTTAACAAATTGCCCTCCTACCTCCTCTATTTTCTTAAAATGCATCTTTCACAATAGACTTCCATCAGTATGTATGGGTCCTCTTCCGTTTACTTTGAAAAATTGAGCCACTAGGTCAGGTATAATACCTCTTGGACAGTTAGACATCCAACCTGTAAATGCAACCACCCAATTGCAAGAGCATAAGGAGTTGACTGATATAACCCTGAAATTAGGGGGCAAGACGTAATATTCCTGACATCCCTGCTACATACTTTGAATCACGGAAAAATAAGAACCGGGAGCAGTGATTTGGTGGCTTCTGTAGACAAAGTTTTTTCGTTTTGTTCTTCGGATTGTTGGTCCAGCTTTTAGATAGGCTCTTTCACTCTTATGATAATCATTCTTATATCCTTTTGGGGCTACTTCAGAAAGCAAACTACTAATCTTCCATTATTCACTGATTTATGCTTGCTTATTCTCTCTCCATTCTCGACAGGATACAATGACAGTATTTCTGCCAGATATCAGATGCAGCCACCAAGCGTAAATGTCAATATTCCTCTTCAGGTTGATGGCTCTTCATTCCCTCTTCAGAATCCATTAATCAGTTCCTCACACCAAACCCAGCTTCTGAGCCTGGGTGCATCACAGGCATCGGCATCTGGCTTTCATGCTGCGGGCCCATCGAGTCTTCCTCCTTATGGGGGAGCTGAGGAGCTTTTCCCAGAGGAGGAAATTCGTTTGAGAAGCCATGAGATGCTTGAGAATGAGGATATGCAGCATCTCCTCCGTATCTTCAGCATGGGAGGCCATAACCAATCCTCATTCAATGCTACTGAGGATGGGTACCCATTCTCATCACCATACATGCCCAACCCATCTCAGAATTTTGGCTTCAATGAGGACAGGAGCCGCTCATCTGGCAAAGCTGTTATTGGGTGGCTAAAGCTTAAGGCGGCATTGAGATGGGGCATTTTTGTTAGGAAGAAGGCTGCAGAGAGACGGGCGCAACTCGTAGAGTTGGATGAAACGTAGACAAGGAATGAAGATGAAGCTGATCTAGTTTTGATGTTTATACGTTCCTCTCCTAGCCCTGCCTAAATCCGGTCAACTGTAAGTTTGAGCCGGTGCAGGGAATTACGGGCATAACCTCAAATTATATCTTAAGATCTTACACATCAAGCTCTTGCATTGGATCCCACTCTCTGCAAATCGTCAACATCTGTATGGTTCTGTCCCTGCACCAAGCTTGATATCCATGAGCCGGCAGCTATTGTTGCAGTAGTCTCTGCATTACATTGCTGCCTTGTTTGCAAAGATGGACCAAGTTGGAGCCATATCAGCTGGAGATGTTTGCTTGGTCAGAAGCTGAAACTGAATATGATTCCTGGGAGGAGCCTTTCTAAAAGCTAGATGAAGTTCGTGCAAGTTCTTTCATATGGTAATAGGAGGTAAGTTTGGTCTATTTATGTCAGTTCTAGTGTCAGTTGTATGTCAATCTGCTCGTGTGGGGGTAGCAAGATCCTGAACCTATATATTTGGTTTTTGTCAGTAGATTAACGACTGCCTCCACAGTGACTGTAATTAGACTTCTAAAGTTCGTCAGTCTAATAAGCTGCAGAGGTCAGTTTAGCCTGTATTATTCACTTTCTTACAAAATGAAGCAAGACTTCTTACAACATTGTACGGGATTTGCATTGATATTGCTCGAAGGTACTCTTTTGCTCTGTCGCATTCTGTGGCTGGAGATTTTGCACCAGATATACGGCAAGCCTCATAAAAATGGATCGGTAATAACGTATCCAGTACAGCATGCATATTGTCTTGAGCTTCATGATTGTCTGTATATTGAATCACTTGACATTGAATCCATGTATATGCATTCTCAAAGCTCCAGCAGGCCCTGCCTTTATGATCACAGTTTTCACCGCTGCTTATGCTTGTAAAGGCAAATGGGATTTGTCAGAAAAACATGCGAATTCAAATTGAAGGATCGCCAAAGACATCTGCTTTATTAGCAGTTGGCTACGGGTCTTGTCATAGCCTGTTGGTTAACTTCGGCTATAGTCTTATAACTTAGTTTGGTTTGTGTAATCTAGTGTAGGGTGGTGTATTTGATTGGTACAATCGAGTCTTTTCATTATTAGCCATTGGAAAACTTTGTCAGTTTTGTCAATGTGGCGTGTCTTGACAATGATGCCAAGAAGAAAGGGTATTTAGGGCATTAAAGTATCGTTAGCCCTTGAATTTTCTACCGAATATGAGATTTAAGTCCTGATCATATTTTGGCCAAGTGAGGTCGTTGAACCACGGGTCTTTGCCGTTCATTTGAGAGAGAGTCAACAAGGGTCGCTGCTTCTTTCCGAGCATTGCGTGGAAGGGATGGCCCCTGGCCACGGTGCTTGGCACCGGCTGCCACCTTTTCTGCTGTGCTCGACAAGGAGCGGCGACGAGTGACCATGGTGGGGACACAAGCTCGAGGCGTTCATGGCCATGATCTCAGCTTGAGCTACAGTGACGGCTGTGAGCTCGAACTTGAAGATGGAGCGAACGAGGCAGAAGTGAGCTTCGAGCTCGAGCGTCCATGGCTGCGTGCTTAGAGCTCATGCACGAGCAATCATTGGGGCCATAAGCTCGAAGCTTGTGGCCACGAGCCTAGTAACCATGCTGGTTGCGATCTTCGACGACGACCGGTAGCTGATATGCATCCGCAAATTCTCTCTCTGGATATAGCTTTTTTATTATTATTTAAATTTATGTATAACCTGATGCGATACTTATATGACAGTTTTAACTGAAGCATGACACAACACAATATGGCATATCCATGTTAGGAATCGGACGGTCCATGTCGGTAAAAATCAATCGAGAAGAGAATAAGTATAATGGAAGGATCGACGGCTGCACGTTTAAAAAACGCGATGGAATTTCTCGGACAAAGATAAAGCAGGAGGATGGATTTGATTTTCCAACGGAAGTACAAGGACCACCGGTGATATTAACCCAAAATTTAAGGATACGTTTGAGCATTCAGCAAAAGTATATTTGCCTTTGATTCTTCAAACATGAACAGAAGAAAGATCAAAATAAGATGAAGAAGCTGGGGTCCCGTTCGACCGTCCGCCCCCCACGTCAAATTTCTTCACTTGCTTTCAAGCCCTTAGACTTTTAAGGCACGTGTGATAATTATTTTATTTTTTTTATAGTTATTTTTCTGTTTCAAAAATAAGATTGGAACCATTTAGTAATGAGATCTTATTTTTATATTTTTGAAATAAATTTTTAATCCAAAAATAGATTTGGAATATAAGTGATAAATAAAAATTTCCTTATACTCTATTTGTAGAATATAAATAAGAAATAAAAACTCTTCTTATGGCTTATCCTCATTACTAATTAGCCGCTTCTTGCCGTTTGACCAAGAGAAAAAAATTTTGTGTTGTTTTTAAATACGTATTTGTTTTCATTCAATATGAGCATAAATGGATTTCAAGAATAAAATAATTATTATTTTCGCCCATAGAAAACTGATCAAATCGACAGAAGACGTACGGTTGCCAATGTGAAGTCCGTTCTTGAAGTCCCGACCAGTGAGGGCCCCCCAATCTAATTCGATTGCCCTAGTGCATATAGTATTAAGGGGAAGAGTGACTAAAAGATGGCGCGATTCTCAATGTGAATCTCTCCAATCATTCTATAATCGATCGATCGATCGAGAGAGAGAGAGAGAGAGAGTCGCAAATCAGCACCTGCTCTTGAACCTTAAAGTCTAATGTATAGCCGATTCAATGCAAGCAAAGGATAATGCCTTTCGTTAAAGATTAATTTGTTGAATTATATTATTCGAAATCGGTAAAATCGTGTCGGATTCCTCGACAATTGCATCTTCATCTAACTTCACTTTTTCAATAGGATAATTACCAGAAAAAAAGAAGAAGAGTTTATGTGTTAGTGTTTGTACGCTCTATACCTTTTGTTCCAATTTGTATTTTTCTTTCCTAATAAGATAGGAATATCCTGCATTTTATGTCTCATGGTTTAGACAAAATAGTTTAAGAATTTATTTAGGTCTAATCATAAATTTATTATATGAATGTTAATTTAGTCATAAATATTTTAATTCAATGGATTTAATTTTAAATTTTTTGATGATTCACCAACATAATCTTTTTGTACATTTTTGATTGGAAACAATTTTGTAATTTACTTCTTAATTTTCTAAATTTTTCTTTGCATCTTTTTATCCTTTTTTTTTTTTTCCCTTTTTCCTTATTTCCCTTTGTTGCTCATTGGCCTAGTGATAGTCAACAAAGATTGTTAGCTATAGGCGAGGGTCACCCTTGTTGGATTTGGCTTGGCCACCCTTATCGGTGTTTAGCCTTGCTCGATTTGCAAGAATTTGCTAGAACCTTGATAGAGCATCACCTTGCTAGAGGCTGGTGAGTGTCATTGTTGCTAGATCTAGTGAGGCTAATACTCCTCAGACCTACACTAACCTCAAGTAAGTGTTGACCTTACTAAATGTAGGCGAGGGTGTCTTGGTCATTGTTAGAGGCTAGTGAGTGTTGCTGTTGTTGGATCAAGCAAAGCCGATGCTCACTAGACCTATGCTAGCCTTAGGTGAGCGTCAGCCTTACCAAATGTAGGTGAGGGTATCTTGGCTCATGCTAGAGGTTGGCAAGTGTCATTGTTGCTGGATCTAGTAAGGTCAATGCTCACTAGACCTATGTTGGCTTCAAGTGAGTGGGTGTCTTGGCCCTAGCTAGAGGTTGCAAGCATTGCCGTTGTTGGATCTAGCAAGGCTGATGCTCAATAGACCCGCGCTAGCCTCTAGCAAGCATTAACCTAAAAAATGTAGGCGAGGGTGCCCACACCCTGGCTGAGGTCTAGATGACCAATGGAAAGGAAAGAGAAAAAAAAAGAAATAAAGAAAAAAGGAAAAGAAAGAAAATAAATGAAAAAAGGAAAAGAAAGAAAATAAACGAAAAAAAAAGGATAGAATTTGAAACATTTAAAAAAATGGAAAAATTTATTCTTGTCGGTATCGACTATGCCATGTAAGATGGCTAGCATCCACATAAGCGATTTCCAACCAAAATTGGCCGAACAAACTATATTGGCAAATTGTCAAAATGTTTAAGACTAAATTATCTAAATTAAAAGGTTTATGATTGAATTAACATTTGTACAATATATCTACAATTTTTTTTGATAATTTCCCTCTTGCGATTGATAACCATTCTATTCTAGAAATAGATTTTTATTTTATTTCTATTTTTCAAACGAGTTTATGTGCAAAAATACGTGTTTGATAACGATACAAAATATATGCACTTATAATAGAAATTCATTTGATAGCAACACAAAATTTCTTCATCTCACATGGTAGACAACAATTGGTGGTAGTGGCAACCGACGGCAACCGACGGTAGCAAGTGAGCGGTTGGTTAGTAGCGAGGGCGAACAATGAGAAGATTTTTTACTTCTCATATTTATTTTAGAAATAGAGAAGTATAAAATTTTTACTTCTTATTTATGCTCCAAACTTATTTCTGAACTACAAATGAAATAGAAAAATGAAATTACGTAATCAAATGGATTTCTGTTCTAACCTATTCTAAAAAACAGAAAAATAGTACTCATCAGAAATAAAATGGTTATTATGTACACTCTTGGATGTTCCTTTTTTTTTTTTTTTCTAATTACAATCATTTATGTTCTATAGGATAAATGATTTCCGATTAATATCTTTAAGATTTTGGAGGTTGTATGTAAGTTGAACCCCGGTGCAATTCCATACTTAAATTAGTCTTACCTAAAATCTCAAACATCTGAAAAAGCACAAAGTACACTGGTAAAGTTCTTAAAATAGACCTTTCAGTTGCCTTTTTCACCGCCTATAGTCGACCGCAAATGACTCCGAATCTCTGTTCAGTTTGTCTTTAGCAAGCTTTGGTTGATGTGAAAGTTGCTTCACGGTAGATATAATATGAATCCATATTTGGGAGAAACAATTCGGAATTATCCATTCAAGTAATTGAAAAAATCTCTATCTAAGTGATAATTAAAAACTTATTTAAAAATTGAGAGTTCTTATGAAAATGATACATCAAGCATCACTTCAAATTCTCTTTGCAAAGAAAACCAGTGCAAAGCACGGGCAAGAAAGCTAGTAAGTTCACAATTGAAGTATTTTTATCTGAGTATAATGCGACATGTTCTACACGTGTAGGATTTGATTCACTTCTAAAAGGAGAAATTGTTTAAAAAGTCTTGAATTTATTATACAACATTCAATTCAATCTAAAATTCAATTTGACCAATTATGTCATAAACCCTTTGGTGATTTTCTAACGTAATCCTTCTTATCAATTTTGATAGGATATATTATTGCTAACATGGACGTCGGTTATGTAGTAGCTGTCCTATAAGGTGCAATTGCGGCACATCTCCAATGTTAATGTGAATAATTTGTAATTTAAAAAAAATATCTGATTTATTTTATTTTATTTTTTCATTGCTTGGCAACTAGGGTTTATAGGTCCTCCTTTAGATTTGGGTGATGATTGCTAGCCCACAATAGATAAAAAAAGGAATAGAAAAACAATTTCAAACAGCAAACAAAACACAAAAAGCGTTAAGGCCCTGCACGTCCTATTATCTGGCGTGGAGGAGCACTATCGGAAAGCCACGCCCCACCGGAGTTCACTTGCCGCGCGCCTAGGAAGACGGAGGAATCTCGATGCTTTGACCCGGCATCGAATGACTGATGCATACCCTCTTTTCTTGGGTGGGAAAAACACCTGTTTCAAACAGGAGGAGCCGTCCAGCATAAAGTGCTCACCTTGCAAACCGTGATAGATTATCCTAATATCAAAATAATGACGTATGGATAAATGGGTAGCTACCTTGGAGGAAGAGTTTCAAAAGGAAGGAAAATTTACGGCAGCGCGTTTCCTGGAAATGTAGATGATGGCACTTTCCTGGAAATGTACACTGCAAAAACTAAACATGATTGATAACTCGTTGCTGTGGCTGCATTTTGATCCTGGCAAACGAGCACCAGATCCTTTCTTGGTTCCGGTTAAGCTCCACGGAAGAGAAGAAAATTCATGTCGGCGCAGAAGAGAGCTTCGGCTTCTTCGGATCAACCAAATCAGCCCAAGAGGCCACGTGACTCTCGAATCGAGTAAGTTCGCTCTTCTGTCTTAATGTTTCGATGCTCAGTTAATTGTTTGATGATCTTTTTAGTCTTAGCTTTACTTGAGGGAAGTTCAATGAAGAGTTCTTGAGGTGAAGATTCTTGAAATGAGAAATACGTGGAAGCCTGGGTTGGCGTGTGGCATTGATTAGCTTTTGCCTCACGACTGTTCTAAATCTCTTTCCTTTAGGTTTTTATTTCTGGGGTTGTGCTTTAATGCAATATATTGTATTAAAGACCTAAATATGTTGTTGTTCGGAACTGTTATGTGATTTCATGGTGGCAAACTGCATTACTTCCTCCTTACTTGGACCTAAGTTTTTAAAAATCTTTTACCCTAGAAAGTGAAATGGTTGCTGTTACTGGGTTACTTTGCTATCCTGTTTGCTAATTTATCTTATCTTGCTTGTATTTTTGTGCTGATCTCCACACAGTCAAGAGAGGAGCCGTTTGACGGAAGATGATGTCCAAAGAGATGTAAGTATGAGTAAAGTAGCCAACTTGGACATACAAAATGCAGTCTCCATTGTATTTTAATTGCTGATCTCTTCAATTAGAAGCGGTTTGGATGCATTTCTGACATTCCAGTCAGTTTCTGGATAGAAATCCGCATGAGAAATTGCTGTGAGATGTGTATAGAATTATCGTTTGAGTTGTAACAACGACCCACTGACTGTTCTAGGCTTTTCCTGTGAAGCAATCCCACTAAGAACGTGATTTAGGCTTTGCATTTTGTTTTGGATAGCATGGATCACAAAAAAGATGCAATTTTTAATGAAGCGCTTGGACATAATTATCTTCTTGAATCTTGGAAAAAGTGGTCAATGACAATTTGCATGTAGAAGGAGGGCAATGAACATACTGGAGATGTGAAACATAATACGATGGATACATGACAGATGATTCTTGCAATGTAATTCTTTGCTATTGCTCTTTGCTGGACAGGGGAGCGAAGTGCTGGAGCGTGTTGCATCACATTTGGCCGAATATTGTCAAAGGTGAATTTATTTCATTTGGTTTGTTGGCAGTATCTCTTATCTGCATCAACTGAATCCTCTAGTAGAATTTTCCTTATGCATTGCCTTGCCAGCTAGAATAATCATCTGAGTATCATACACCATCAATCCACGATTCTGTTTGGCACAGTGTAATACCTGCAAATACATTTTTTTTTTTTAATCACCAAAAGGACAGTGCATTTGGAGATAGCCGCTAATACTGGCTTCTGTTATCAATGTACTGGATAAACATGTACTCCAGCTTTACGTTGGCTTTTCTATGTTGCCTTAGATTAAGGGAATGCAATTTACGAGTCTGGTATCTTTTATACTTTAATTAGGTCTGACATTCTTTCGTGCTAGTAACTATTATGTTGCATATGCATATTTGTCTATTTGTTACCAATAAGTCCACAAGACAGCAGTTGTTCATGGTGTCAATTTTCATGGTGTAGCTACATCAGGAATGCTCTCCAAAATGTGGTGCAACGAATGGAGTCAATGGAGAATGCTCTTCGAGAACTGGTAAGCGGAATCTATGAAAGTTCCATTTTGTCTCGGACATTCTCTATCAACACTGCAAAATTTTCACTTTGTCTTGAGCATATCTTTATCAGCACTTCAGATGTGAGTTTTGAATCTGCATGCTGTGAAGTGATCGATTAAACTTACTATCCTTAAGTCCATTGCTAGCTAGTTGATTCATGCCAACTGATTGAACAGTGTTCTTTTTTGTTCTTTGATCAGAGTTTGAACAGTATTCATTGAGGATGAACCTCGCACAATTTTATTTTATAAAAATGTTAATGTTATTCAATTCTTCACTTAGTCCTCTCTCCAAAGATGATAAACTGTTGCATTCCAGGCTGAATCACTACTAAATTCAAACTATTCCCTTCATGTTCAGCAAGGGACAATTCATCCTTCCAATCACCCACAGATCTAGGACATGAGAGATGCTGTAAAACTTGCCCCTATAATCTGCTTGGAGAATACACACTTAAAGAACAAGTGCATTTGAGATTCTTCATGTTGTCTGCCTTGGATGCAAGTGCCATCAGTGTCAGACCAAGTTTTCACCCTGTCCAATGTCTGCAACCTATTATGATCACCAGCCAAGTTATAAAGCCATATTTTTGCACATTAGGCTTAAACCAGCATAAGCCAAGTCACTTTGTCCCCACATTTCCCCACTAGCTTCCATGCTTCCTTTACAGAGAAAGAGCCCCTAGATGATCCAGTAAATACTACATTGTCTACAGAGCCAGAGTTTGGAACAATCCCACCCAAAGCCATCTGAGTTTCAAGCAGATCATTAGACCTTTCTGGAGGCCATTTCCATTCATTTTCTCTATAACATCTGAAACTGTGGTTTTATCACCTAATCATAACCATTCTAAGCGCATGTAACATCTTGCATGGACATGGAATGAAGGGCAAAAAATAGAAATGCTTAGGATTGTTAATATGAGCAATATATACAACTTCTGTTTGGTAAACGCTGTGATTTCAATTGTGCCTGAAGAATTTAGCTCAATAAGACATTAGGTAAGTTGTTTTTTAAAGGATTTTTTTTCAACTCCTTTTGATGGAATGGAATGGATTGGTTTTTCATCCCTTCTGCTTCATTTTTTTGATGTCTCCAACTTTGGCAATTCTACTGTTGGTGGTTTTGAACAGAAGGAAGCAGTGGAGCTTGAAAAGATGCATTGTCCTCACCTCGGAAGGTATGAATGCACTTCTCCTGTGATGACATTGAGAAAGGTTTCTGTGTAGTTTTCACTGGTCATGCATTGTTGATGTTTTCGGGAATAATGGTCCTACCTGTCACTACCACCCCACAGCAGGCAGCCAGATCTCAGTGAGTGTCAGGACACAATGACTCAATCGTGCGCTGAAGTGTCAATGCTTCAACTTAGAATATAGTTTTCCTAGCTTGAGAGCAGTGGATCATTTCATGTTATATTATTTTATTTTATTTTTTTGAAAATTTGCAATTAATATCTCTGAGACAATGGATGTATTTATCCTTGTAGTTTCTCCTGAAGTAAGACTTGTCCAAGTGAGACGTTTGGTAGTTTGCCTCTCTTTATCATTACTTTTCCAATATTCCACTTCCATGCCTGTTCCTATTCTAAATGGTTGTTTTCTGGAGAGAATGCAGGGCTAATGCTAAATCTATGGCAAAGAATGATACAAGAAACTTACAGCTTCAATTTCTAACCAAACTGTCACTTCCTCTATTTACTGGGGAGAAACTAAAAGGAGAGGGGGGTGCTCGCATTGAAGTTGCCTTGATCGATGCAAAAACAGGGGTGTCGTTACATCTGGCCCAGAATCCTCCATTAAGTTGGACATCATTGTGCTTGAAGGTGACTTCAACAAAGACAATGAGGATAACTGGATCCGCGAAGAGTTTGAGAATCATGTGGTTAAAGAACGTCAAGGAAAGAGGCCGCTTTTGATAGGAGATCTCCAAGTGACACTGAAGGAAGGTGTTGGGCAGCTGGGAGAACTGACATTCACTGACAATTCCAGCTGGATTAGGAGTAAAAGGTTCAGGATAGGGCTTCAGATGGCATCGGGTTATTGTGGAACTACACGAATCCGAGAAGCTAAAACAGATGCCTTCACTGTCAGGGAACATAGAGGAAAATGTAGGTCCTTCACAGTTTTTTTTGTCCTTTATGACTGACCATAAACATGGTTTTGGACATCCACAGTTGATATGGAGCTTTCCATCTCACATGAAAATTCGGATATATAAGAGATGATCAGTTTCTTTGTTATTAGCAAGTGTTTACATCAGTTTCAGGAGAGAGTTTGCTCGCCTATCAGAAGTTTGCTTCTACTCATTTATCTTATGGTGACTGGGACCTTACTTTGTATGTTATCCTCATTTTACAGCATCCAAGAAAAGTCACCCACCTAAATCTGATGATGAGGTCTGGAGGTTGGAGAAGATTGCCAAAGATGGGAAGTCTCACCAAAAACTGAGTGAAGCCGGAATAGATAGAGTGGAGGACTTTCTTCTGCAGTTGTTTACGGACTCCAACAAACTGAGAGAGGTAAGCACTTAATTAATGTATCTCAATAAGGATTTGATTGACTGCCAAGAATGTAAGTCATGTGTGTTCACTCATCATAGATTCTTGGAACGAGCATAATATCGAAGAACTGGGATATCCTCATAGATCATGCAAAGACTTGCAAAACAGATTGGAAACTTTATTTGTACTATTCTGATGGCATGAAACATGGTGCTGTATTCAACCCCGATGGTCAACTGATTGGCCTAATCAAGGACAGGGAATCTTTTGCTACTCGGCGACTTTCTGCTCGAGAGAAGGTAACTAACTAAGGAGGTCATACTGAGTGTTGTCAAGCCAGTTCATGTGCTACGCACCATCATGCAAAATTCATATAATTTATCCCATCTTTTTTTTTTTCATGTAATCAGTAATTTGATGTTTACTTGTAGCTGTGTATCTTAATAGGTGTTAGAAATGATCAGAGATATGGAAACTTGAGAAGAGCAGTTGGTTGGATATCTAGATGCTTGTTTTTTCTTTTGATCGGTAAGAATAATATGCTGTGCTTGTGGAGCATGCGAAAAAAAAAAAAATCAATATGCTTGGTTCGATCCATAATAGTGACTTATTATTAATAAAGTGATTTTGAGCTTTCGCTCTTTGCAATGCAAAGTTGAGGATAATGACCCTGTAAATCTAAGTGGCCTTCTGTACTCCATTGTACGAGCAAGTTGGAGAGCACTTTCAGCAGTTGATTCGGTGTTATCATACTGAGGTACTCTTAATCATACTGTACGTCGCAACTATAACTTTCCAAGTTCAAAACCATGAAGATCTTAATTACTTGCACAATAAAAGTTGTTGCGTGTTTTATTTCTTCACCGGGCCTTTCTCAATCAACTTTGCATCATTAGCTCGAGGACCCTTCCCTTCATTGTAGTCTCCATCATATCTTTTGAGCCCCTTACCTTCATGTGGTTATAAAAAAAACCAGAAATAGGCGTAAATTGAATTGAGGTTCTTCAATGTATTTTTTTTATTTGTCTTTCTCTGTGCTGCACTAATGTACTTACTTTGAATGCAACTTCATCCAAGAGAATGCAACATTACTCGCTGAAAAAAGAAATTACTGCTTGAAGTCAGAGTGTAACTTCAATAGTGGATATAAATTACTTCTGTCGGTCCAGCTTGAACAATGTACTGAGTGCTTTTCTTCCAGGAACTTGGAGATACAATCGTGAACAAGGCCTTTGACAACTGGAATGATGTTAGGGATTTCAATGGGGAGGCCTTTTCTGGTTCAATGCCGAAGAAAAGCTCAAGCTCTTTTCCATCTCAAGTTCATGGAGGACAAACTGATAATCTCACCCCTGTTCAACGTAATTTGGCTCCACGAATCTCTGCTGCTCCAGTTGGTTTGGAAGCTCCTCCTGCAAATGCAGGCTCTACTGCTGAAGGTACATGCTCTAAGACACAAAACTCTCTCTCCCTTTAAGCACATGCAAAGATGTGGCCTGTGGAATAACGATGAAAACAGGAGTTTCCACTTCGTCGTTGAGCTTTAATAAATAAAAGCAATATGTTCCAGATCCTTATGATTTAGGTTCTACATAACACAAAAACGTTTCTTTGTCAAGATACCCTTCAAATGAGCTTGCATCCATGGAGATTTTACTAAAAATGCTCAGAAATAGTTTTTGCTGATGAAGAACAAACAAGGGGAGTAGGTTACTGCAGGTTACTACCAAAAGCTGTGATCTAATAGATTATCAGTACAAAGGCAAAAGGACAACAATGAGGAACTTCATTTTTCCAGGGTTCAATTTAAGAGGTACAATTTCAATTTGGACATGAAAGATCTAAGAGTTAAAGCATGAAAATGGCTGAAAAGACATGCAATGTGGAGAATAGTCAATATCCAATGCTAATTATACATGAAAAAATATATTCTGTAAGCCATGATTGTTGCAAAATGACGGTTAATTCAATTCATTCTATCCATTTGGCCATATATCCAAGCAATCAAAAAGTTCCTAAACAATTAGTTGGTAACATACTATGGTGACTGGAAGATCATATTAGACAAATGAAGGTTTGCTGGTTAAACCTATATATCATAACTTGAAATATAAGCCGCTAAGGGAAAAGGGCCTTGTTGGTTGAAGCACTCAAAGATTACAAGGGCCAGTGGCAAGAAAAACTAATGAGATGTGCAGGGAAAGGCAAAAGAATCAGTATTCTTTCCATGATTTCAGAATGGTAAAAGCTCATAACCATCCATTCCAAAACTTTTAATGAGAGCTTAAACTTGTGCTCACGTCGGCCTATGTTTACTAACCACATTAATGTTCTTGTTCTTTCTGCAGGACATAACATGGAAATTTCAGCCGATGAAAGTGTTCCTCTGGCTGCGCATCAGCCCATAATTCCAGACCGCTGTAATGGTCTAATTTCTTCAGGATATTATGGTATTACTACTGTCAGATTGCCGATGCAGCTCCATGACGTCAATATCCAATGTGCCATCCATAGCCCAATGATCGATTCTTCGAGCCAAACGGACTATTCAGTAAATCAGAATGTTCTCCCCTCTGGATCACCGTATGCCTCTACAAGCTCCCCATCTTGCAGGACACCTCTTTCCGGAGTCAATCTCGTGCCGGAAGATTTCCATTCATTCGTTCCACTTCACGATGAATGGGATTCCTGGTTTTGGCAGGCCCTTTCAGACCCCAACATGGGGAAACATGGGATGGTTTTGCTCGTACTGGCTGGCTCAAACTTCTTACTGTCGCATTAGGTAAGATGATTCGCGGGATACTATCCTGATAGAATTGATGGTAATCTTTTCTTAGATGAGAGCATACTAATTACATATCTGTAAATTGTGCAACCTCACTCTTATACTACTTATAGATATGCAGAAATTTTGTGATGGTAACACGAGAGAATTGTAATAGTCAACTTGAGATATATTTTTTATACCAAATTACAGAACAAATACAACACTTATATATATTATCTTGCACAACTATTACAATCTACTTTCTCTCACCATACTCAAAACACTCAATGCAATACACACTTATAGAGGAGCAGCTCTCTCTCTCTCTCTACTTGGACTCTATTGACCGCTGTCTGTCTCTTCTTTCTGTTCTGAGCCTCGCTTCTTTGGGCACCAGGCGCGCACAAATCAGCAGCAACGTGCAATGTTGACTTTTCTTCTTTGGCCAACAGCTTGCACCTGGAAATTGGAATGAACGATTTTGTGTTTAAATGCGTGGATAATGTCCATAAACCAACCGTTCATATCAATAAAGTAGTCTCTAATCATATCATAGAACATTATTTAAATAAGGTCGTGAAAGTTAAGAGTCTCATGGAAAGGCCGGTTTTATCTTCATGACTTGAGCTTCAATACTTTTTAGTTTTTACCTGCAATGACATCACAAGCACCGAACATGAAAGGTTTCCATGGAAAATCATAATTTACTAGAGAGGTGAGAGAATAATATGGACTCCATCAAATCTTGAATAGAAAGAACCCCAGACGTGATCATGGGTCATGTTAAAGAGCCACCAGGCCGGGTCAGGCTGAAGGGCAAATTGGGCAGGTCTAGACAAGCGATTGATCATTCAAAGAGAATACATGGATTCTGCAATTATTATGCATTAGAACTCTGACAACGTCCATCCATCGAGTCCTATGTATTAAATGAAGCTATCCCCAGGTAAATAAGCTATTTTTAGGAACAGATAGCTTGTTAAATTATGATTCTAAGTTCCCTCGATATTCTCCACTCATTCAGAAATCTAGTTTAATAACGATGTTGAGTTCTATTACCATTGAAAGAGTAGAGGAAGTAACTTTTACAAGACTAAACAGCGGGTATTAATAGAGGGTTTAGTCAAAGGTGTTTTGTGTGACAGACACTTCATTTCCTATAAGAAAAAATGCTTTTTTTTTTTTTTTTTTTCTGTTGTACTCGTTTTCTTGGCTTTCTCTTCTTTTTTCTGGATCTTTTTAATTTTAATTGTAATTTCTCCGAAATGGCTCATGAATTGATCTAAAATTGGGTTGCACTCGCAGTGGACCTAATGACAATAATAAATTTTGCTGGTAATATTATCATTTCAACTCATAAGTAATTTTCGATGTCACTATTTCTAGAAAATTATCCAGCTTTAGATTTTATCCAGCTTTAACTTTGGCCTTCCTTGGTTAGCCGCTTGGAATTGCCTTTTTTGGTTACGTGAGCAACGAGTATAGCAACAAACTTATAATTATTGAAAAAGAAAAGTCCGCAATTTATTCTTCCAGAAGAGAAAATATATATAAATTTATTACAGAAACATGAAAGATTATATAAGGAATTCTTCCGAATGTAAATGGGAGCCATGCCTAGAGCGTTCGGGAATGTCCTCACATAGACGTTCGTTGAAAGCTGAATTTCTACGCGAGTAGAGATACAATAGCGACCGTGACAACGAGGAAGTTGCTGCTGGAGGCCATTTGGAGAGAGTAGGGGTAATTGGTTTTGGAGTGGGTTAGTCCCCATTCTGGAACTTGAAATTAGACCAGGTAGGGTCGATTCTTAATTTGTGAAATGAAGAATCTCCACTTGATCTGCAATTGGACCGATTGGTCCAGTTCGGTTCTCAAGTCGGTCTTGGAACTGATAATTTCTTTTTCTTTCTTTTTTTTTCTTTTTGGTTTCTTCTATTCCCTACAAGTGGGAGTTTCTCAACGTTAAAAAAAATAGTTTACTAATTAGGATTTGCTTCAAAATAAAAAATACTAATAAATGTTGGCCGATCTGTCGATCTGGTCGGTCGGGCTCTTTATGTGGAATGGAAAATCGAACCGATCCTCCTAAGAATCATCCAAAATTAATTGGTTTATTTTGGTTCTTGAGTTAAACGGGGATTGATGGACACACCCACCCAGGAGGGAGGGAGTGTTGTAACTGGCATGTGGCTTAGAGAGAGATTTAAAATTTGCTGCTGTACGCGTTTACACGAACTTTTAGAGCTTACCTTTTTTTTTTAGGGAGAACAGCTAGATATTCAGAGAGAGAGAGAGAGAGAGAGAGAGGGGGGGGGTGTGGCAAATAAAGGACCAGGGGCTGCCTTTCGCCAAGGTACATGCGAAGGAATTGATGGACACACCCAGGAGGGAGGGAGTGTTGTAATTGGCATGTGGCTTAGAGAGAGATTCAAAATTTGCTGCTGCACGTGTTCACATGAACTTTTAGAGCTTGCCTTTTCTGTTTTTTTTTTAGGGAGAACAACTAGATATTCAACGAGAGAGAGAGAGAGAGAGAGAGAGAGAGAGAGAGGTGGCAAATAAAGGACCAGGGGCTGCCTTCTACCAAGGTACATGCGAAGGAATTGATGGACACACCCAGGAGAGAGGGAGTGTTGTAACTGGCATGTGGCTTAGAGAGAGATTCAAAATTTGCTGCTGCACGCGTTCACACGAACTTTTAGAGCTTACCTTTTCTTTTTTTTTTAAGGGAGAACAACTAGATATTCATATAGAGAGAGAGAGAGAGAGAGAGAGAGAGAGGTGGCAAATAAAGGACCAGGGGCTGCCTTCTGCCAAGGTACATGCGAAGGACTTGATGGACACACCCAAGAGAGAGGGAGTGGTGTAATTGGCATGTGGCTTAGAGAGAGATTCAAAATTTGCTGCTGTTCGTGCTCACACGAACTTTTAGAGCTTACCTTTTTTATTTTTTTTAGGAAGTACATGCGAAGGGACAGGTTCCCAACGCTTTTGGAAGAATCAATTTAAAGAGCCTTCTCTTTTTGACCACGAAAAGTGCATAGAAGTCCAAAAGAAGACGGAGATTAGGTGGCTAAACCAGGTCATAACTGGAGCATCTAGCTCTAGCAAAAGATCACTAATAAAGAACGGCCGCCCTAAATTATTAATTAATTTAAGTTGGATATTAGAGTCCAAATTTATAATAAATTTAAGATTTTTTTTTGGTATTTTTTCCAAATCGACTAATTTCGATGTATCAAATCAAGAAACCATAAAACATTTTGACATCATCAATTTGATGAAGAGTCATACTAATTTGCCTCCAATATTCCTCGAGCCAATATATAGTGCATAAGTTTTCTCACCAAATGATTACAACACACGTTCTTTAGTATCGTAATTTATAAGTTATAATCCTGTGGTTTCACAAGCGATTGATTGGGATTTTTCGTCGTTTGTTCTAAAGCTGCCCCTAGATGATAACTGATATTTGTGCACTTGACAGCGATGATCAGAGATCTGGTCGAAGAGATTTACCTTAAACCATGTGTTGAAGACAAAATATAGCTCATTTATTTAGGGAAAAAGCAACCAAAAATCTTGAACTTTGCCCAATATGATACATTTATCCTAAATTATTTTTTGTGATAACAAAAGCTCCAAATTTATACCCATGTGATAAATTTATCCCAAACTTTTTTTTGACACAAAAAACCTCAAAGTTTTATTTGTATACACATTTACCCAAAGCTTTTATTTGGTGACATCAAAAACTCAAAACTTTTTGGGGTAAATATATTATAAGAATATAAGTTTGGTTTTTTTAGCACCGCAAGAAAAAGTTTGGGACAAATGTATCACACTGTACGAGTTTGGGTTAAATGTATTATATAGATATAAGTTTGGGGTTTTTGATATTATAAAATTTTTTTGGAATAAATATGTCACAATGGATAAAATTTAAGATTTTTAGTGATTTTTACCTTTTTCTTAAATCGGCAAAAGGCAGCAAAAAGCCAAGAAAAAAAATATATCGTAAAAGCAGAATAAAATCAGAGAACAGAAAAAAAAAAAAAAATCCTAACGGGCAACTTTTCTCGGAAATGTTCATGAAGTTGAAGTCAATTTTCTCAGTATGTGCCTGCTCCTTCACACGATGCAAAATATAACACTTTTCAATGATTACAGGCTCGTTGCTTCGAGTTCGAGTCCGTCCAATAAATTGTTCTGTTGTGTCATTCTTTCTCTGCTACATTTTGTCAGCGAGTCAGTTCTTGCTAAGTTCCACAAACGAAAAGAACAACCATGTCGGTGCGAAAGAGCGCTTCGGTTTCCACTTCTTCAGATCAACCGAGCCAACCCAAAGAGGCCCAGCGTCGCTCTGATCGAGTAAGTTCACTCTTTTTTGAAATGAGAAACATGGCGAAGTATAACATCGATTTGCTTTTGCCTCATGACTGTCCTAAATCGCTTTCGTTCAGTTCTTTGTTGGCGATTTGGGCTGCGGCTTCAATGCGAAGTAGTAAGCACCTCAAATGTCGTCGCCTCAAGTCTGTTATGCGATTTTGCGGTCGGCCAATCGCAGTACTTCCTCCTTTTATGGATTGAACTCTGTTAGAATTTTTTACATAGCAAGTGAGCCGTTATCATTACCTGTTAGAATTCTACTAATAACATGATTTGAGCTTTTCATGTTGTTTAGGACCGTATGGATCACAAAAAGATACGAAATAAAAGTGCCTTGGACATAACTGTCTCCTCGAATCTTGGAAAATGTGGTCAATGATAGTTTGCATCTAGAAAGAGGACAATGGAGATTGTTGGGAGCACGTAGTAAAAGTCTAATATCTTCACCTGGGAAGATCTTCAAGGGGGAAATCCGAGCCCGTTAATATATCCAATTAAATCCACATTAACTTAAAAGTTTAAGTTTAAGCTAGTGAGTTATGGGCCAACTAGTATATATTAACTGTTCCATATCATATCAATTCTCCAATGTGTGACTACTTCTCTAATACAAGTCACACGTGTATCCTAATAGTCCACACCACATCAATTCTCCAATGTGTGACTACTTCTCTAACACAACTCAAATGTGTATCCTAATAATCTCCCTTCAGACGTCCAATGTGTGACTACTCTAACACAACTCAAACGTGTATCCTAATAGTCTCCCTTCAGACGTGTATCCTAATAGTCTCCCTCTCACATGGGAGCTCCAAAATATCGAAAATTCTGATACACAAGATCCCTTAAATCAGATATCCTTTTGGCCCAATATCATCCTCACGAGTCTCTCTCACATGTGAGCTCCAGTGTTAGGCCCACTTCTCCTTAAATCAGATATCCTTTTGGCCCAACATTATCCTCACGAGCCCACGTTGTTATGGGCCATCCTCATGAGTCCACGTTGTTACACCATAACACCCACCTGCCTGGAAATTATAACCACCTACCCGAAAACCGTAACTATCGGTTCTAATACCAGTTGTGCAAAAGCCTGAGAGATCTCCAAAGGGGAAACCCAAGTTCGTCAATATATCCAATTAAACCCACCTCAACTCAAAAGTTTAAGCTAGTGAGTTATGGGCCAATTAGTATATATTAATTGCTCCACACTATATC